>JALJCO010000398.1:2012500-2745631 GCA_023101725.1 Atherinomorus stipes
TATTATTTTTTGTTTTATAACATTATACTCAACAGAGGCTGCCAATTTTCCTGTTGCCTCGGGTCATACAGCTTACAGTCTTGTTTAGAAGAACAAGACCATTAATGAGAGGAGGGGAATCACTGGGATGCAAAGCTTGCTAGTTTTTCCTTTAAATTATCATCAGAAATCTCATTCTTAAAAAATTGCCTTTACGGTAGTTTCTTTTTACATTTACAGTTAAAAATAGATGACAGAATTTTCTCATTGACTTGTGCACCTTTAATAGGGAAACATATGGTTTTCAATGACAATGATAAATCATTTAGGGGTGTTGGAAAATATAGATACACTGAGATTTCACAATATTTCATGGTACGATATTGTATTTATATTAAAAACCGCTGTATCGATATTTTAATAAAATAACAAAATAAACTGATACAGAATTAGTTCATGAAACATTTCCATTAGAGCTCGGTAAATATTTATTCATGATTTAGTTTTTTAATCCGATTTTTCAAATTTTAGTATTGTCTTTAGTTTACTTTAGTTTTTTGGGTGAAAAAATTTAACTGGATTGATTTTGTTTATCAGCTGCTCCGTTATTATTGTGGTTTACTGCAGCTCAATGAAACCTGACACAAGTCAGAGCAGAAATAATGACTAAATAATGAAAGATGGGGTGCTGAGTGTACATTAATGAGAAATAAAATTAACTTCTTTGATTTTAGCAAATGGCTGCAATGAAACAAAAGTTAAAAGGGGTCGGAATACTTTCCGTACCCACTGTATACACTTGTGGCCATGGAAGTGATTGGAACACCTGATTCCTTTAATTTGAATTTGTGAGCAAATACTTTTGGCAACATAGTGTATTATTAAAACCACAATTCTATGTATCTTTTATTTTTTTTATTTACCCTTTATTTTACCAGGAAAACCTCATTGAGATTGAAAATCTCTTTTCCAAGAGTGTCCTGGCCAAGACAGCAGCAGAGAAGTAAAGTTACAAAACAGGCATTCCAAACACAATAAAAATCATAAAACAAGTTTTAAAAAAATGCAACTAAAATAAATTACCAATAAATTACTATGCAAAGTCCACAAATCAGGCAAAGCATTTACAGACAGATTCAAATACGTCCAAGTCATCCAGCATTTTCTTAAAAACATCAAATGAGACCAAATCACGCAGTTTCAGGTCTTTCTGCAGCTGGTTCCAGGCACACGGCGCTGCATATGAAAAAGCCCTTTTCCCCCATTTCAGTTCTCGTCCTCGGGACTGAAAGTAATAAGAACTCCTGAGAACGAAGACTGTAAGAACCTGAACTCTTCAGCTGGAGAAGAGTTGTCAGGTACGAGGGAAGCAGACCAGTGACAGCTTTGTAGATGATAACATACCAGTGTTTCATCCTGCGTAAGGACAGTGAGGACCAACCAACACGTTCATACAACAAGCAATGATGAGTCAGTGATCTGGAGTTAGAGATGAACCTCAAAGCCCCGTGGTAAACAGCATCCAGGGCATGAAGACTCTAGAAGGGTAAAAAAAAAAAAAAAACCCCTCCAAAATCTTGTTTTACAGTTTCATGCTCTTAAGAAAGCCTTGCAAAACTTCTAATCTTACTTTTGCTGGCTCTTGTAACCTGCTTGTTTACTACTTCCCCACTCGCCTCTCCCTCTCCTTCCCCGTCTCCCCCTCTCTCTTCAACAAGGTGATAAGAGTAATGATCAGGGATTCTCTCTGGTCTGCAGCACAGTATCAGAGGCTGAACTGATTGACAGCCAGGTATCGCCACAATAGAATCAAATCAGCTCTGACAGTATGTCAGCGAAGCTGAGAAATTCAATTTGCCATGATTTGTCAACAACAATGCCGAGGACATCACAATATTCAGGTGGTTAGGCTCCGGGATGCTCTTAAAGGAATAGTGGGATGTTGTTGTTTCTCTCTCTCTCACTCATAAATCAAATCTCCTGAATTCTTGTCTGCACAGCGAGATAATCCTGCGGCTGTTTTTCACCGTCTGCACACAGCGGTGAATTTGTAAACATTTGCTAAGTTCTTTTTTTTTTGTAAAGGGTTCATGCTTAGTAATAATCCAGGAGGGTGGAAGTCCGTTGTGGTCTGACGGGGTGTAGGGAGAAGAAAGGTGGCTCCATGAGAATTGTCCTGAATATTTTACAGAGGGGGGTGGAGAGCCCTCTGCTCGCAACGACTTCTTCTGCTGGAACTTCAAACGACGGGAGGTTTCCCCATCTGTCTCAGCAAGAACACATTTACATTTCCTCCCCGCGAGGAACACTGGAGGACGAAGTTGGCTCTTTCTGGATTTGAATATCACTCTCCAAGGTTAATAGCCATTTCTGTAGCTGATGTGGTGCTTTGGCTTTTTCAATAATTTACAACGGCTGCAGTCATTAGGAAACGTTGGCAGCCTCTGGAACGAGGGCTGCGCTGAATGACTGTGGCACGACGGAAGCTCAACTTCTGTTGTTGATGATGAGGGAGTCTGAGTGATGCTGAGACGGAGCTAAAAGACAATGTCAGTGTCCCAGCTGTGATTGATTTAGAAGCAGAATATTGAAGATTATGGTCAAGCTCTCCATCATCTGTGAAATTATGACCTTAAACATATTTTAAGTGGGATTTGAATTTCAAAGTCAGGTTTGCCTGCGGCCCCCATCTGTGAACTTTCGCAGCAGTGATGAGAATTTGACTTGCTGTAAGAAATGCCAGAGAGATTTACCAGGTCCATCTTTCTGCAGGCTTGAAACTATTCTGGTGCTGTGCTGGATCTCCGGCATGCAGAGATTTTGAGGTGGGAAAAACGTGGACTATCGTCATGTTGAGTAGGGCTGCACAATTAATCGTTAAAAAATCGTGATCTCATTTCTAGGGCTGGACAATTAATCGAATTTTAATCGTGATTTCAATTATGCCCTTTCATGATCATAAAAACACTGTAATCGAAGAAAAACGATTAATCCTGAAGTGAACAGAATGGTGGAGTTATAGGAAGCAAACTGCAGGGAGTAAAGAACAGGAATGCATGTAGACTGAGTATTCATTTTTATTGCTATTATTATTTTAAAAATATTCTTATTTTACTCCTTTGCTTGTTTCAAATTTATTTCTGGTTTTATTCATTTGTTAAAGTTATATTTGAAGTTGAGTTTTGGTGGTTCAATAAACACTTTATAAAATCAACGAATAATTGTGTATATTAATCGTGATTTCAATATCAGTCAAAATAATCGTGATTATAATTTTTTCCATAATCGTCCAGCCCTACTCATTTCTACCCACAACGATTCTGAAGCATTAAAGCTGAAAAAAATAAGCAGTGATTGCAAAATAGTAGTTTTGCTATCTGTTTCCGCCACTTTGAAAAATAGGGGTGGGAAAAAATATCGATACACTGAAAAATCGCTTTATTTTCAAATGTCGATATCAAATGGATATCGATCTATTTTACATACAAAATCTTGTGAGGTTTCATTGCTCTGTTACAAACTCGCACAATATTTTGCGGATTCTTGCAAGATTTCATAACAGAACGATGAAATATCGCGGGATTCCGTTAGTAAAACAGATTGATACTGCATTTTTAAATGTCAATATGATATCAGCATATGAAAATATCACAACATTTTTGTGAATTCTTGCGAGATTTCATAACAGAACGATAAAATATCACAAGATTTTGTTTGTAAAATAGATTGATACTGTGTTTTTTAAATCTCAATATAATATTAGCATATGAAAACATTGTGGAGTTTTTGTGAATTCTCGCGAAATTTTGTAATGGAACGATGAAATATCGAGAGATTGCGGTAGTAAACTAGATCGATACCACGTTTTTAAATGTCAATATGATATCAGCATATGAAAATATCACGATATTTCAGTGTATCGATATTTTTCCACCCCTAGTCTTTAGAAGTTTTAAAATCTGTAAAAAAGACGTTTTTGAAGTAGTAGTAGTTTTGGTTTTGTTTTTTTAGGCTTTAAAAACAGCGGGCTTATCGTTTAGATATTGGTTAAATATTTATAGGGTGGCCGATGTCAGATATTCAGTTTTAAGGCCGATGTAGGCCGATACAGATAGGGGGCCGATTATATTGTGCATCCCTAGTAAAGAACTACAACTATGCATCTGCCAAAGAAGTGGTCCAACAAAGCTCTCGTGCAAACACATGCTTTATTTTGAACTTCCTTTTCAATAGGTTGTTTGTTTTGTTAAAGTTTAGTTGTGCAATAAAAATCTTTGGTGAAAAAAAAATGTGTTAAAGAATTATGATCTCAATTTGAAGCAAAAAAAATCGTGATTCACATTTCCCCCAGAATCGTGCAGCCCTAGTTTGTTTTTAACATTTCTGTTGAATCACAATACAAAAGTGCAGTCATGATTTTCATTTAATTTTTTTCATTATTTTGTCAAATTCATCTTATTTCACTGACACCCGATCTTTGTCCTTCTTTAATTGGAGGGTATGACTGTACGACTGTACATCAAGTAGTCATTGTGCTGAACTTCATGGACTGCTGGATCCATGTAATTTAAGTCATTGAAAACCTGCAGGACCGACTTGAGACACCCCTGATTTACTGTCTCTGGGCAGGCGAGTCCCACCTGCTCCTTTCTATGCCGCATGTAACGTGTAGCACAAACCGTGGCAGCTTTCTGTTGGAAAGAGTTGTCTGAACAAAGCAAACACGTGCTTTCCCGCCCACATCTCTGTTTTAGCTGCAGGCGACTCTGCAGTCGGCGACACGTGTGAACTAACTTTATCATGGTTGTTTTCTATATGTGTGCAGCCCAGTGGTGTAGTCTAGTTTATTCTAGGGGGTATACTCTTTTTGTATCTATGTAGCATTAAGACAAGCTGACCCGTGACAAAAACCTGTTAATGAACTGTTTACTGTCTTCAGCTATGGCAAAGAAAATACAAAAAAATAGCTTGAATTATATGAAAACTATCAGTCCTTTAATGGTGTATATGGAGTCTTAACTCATTGACTGCCAGACCTTTTCCAAGCAGAGCACTTAATATTGCCGGGATTTTTAAGCGTTTTCATTGATTTTTGGAGAGCCACAGAATATTGTGTACTATGCCTATGCAAACACTGAATGTACCAAAGGAAAGCTTAGACTCTCTTCTTCTCTCAGAAAAAAAACATTTGTTTCTAGAATTTTCCATTCTTTAGTAATCTGCAGTAGAACATGGGTGTGTTGCAGCAAAAATGCCTGCTTTTGGCCAAAAAGCTGAGAAATCAAGCTTGAAATGCTGCAATACAGTTCAAGTGGAAAAGTCTTTGATGCCAATGTTTTTTTACTTTAGTAACACCTTCATCATCTGAACAGCTGTTTACTTCTATGAAACAACAAAAACAACACTGAGAAAAGGGTTTTGGTGGCAAAATAATTATCTACTAGCTGTATAAGCCACAAGAAGTTAGTTTCACAACATAAATGGATCATGTCTTTGATCGATCGTGTCACTGTCTGTCACCGATCAGTTTTTCCACAAACTTTCCTCTGTCGTCCACCACCTAAACTGCTTCGATTACGAGCGGTCGCCATATTTTCTCCCGCCCACAACAGAATGGAGCACACGTCCTCTGCTGACTACACAGACACCATAGAAGCACACCACTTCCTGGTAGGTTTTTTTTAAGCTTGTCTGACACCGCCATCTACTGGGTCGGGTGAAAATGACCAAAATAAAGACGATCAACACTTGGTTCTCTCTGACAAGCTCTGTCAGAGATTAAAACAGCTCCCCCAATTAAAACCTGCAATTAACGTGTTTACACGTGAATGGCAGCCAGTGAGTTAATTGACTTTTAATATGACAGTGATTCAATGTTATTATAAACAGTTTTATGAATGAACTATCCTAACATTTTAACTTTGCAGCCTACATTTGAATTGTTTCTACCAGCTTTGAATGTCGTCCACTACTGACCTAACTTTCTCCACTCTAACCAAACCTTTTTTAAAACTCCTTTCCCTAACTCTCACTTCCTATGGCTAGCCAGGTCCAGTTTTCATCAACAAAGCAGGCGGATGGATGTTCCAGGTGCCACATTTTTTTCTCCGCTGACTAGCGTTTTCGGATTTTGCCCACCGTTCAGCTTCACTACTTCCTTAAGGCCGGTTTATAGTCAGACTTAGTAGCTAATGTCAGGTTCCCGTGACGCTCGCCTCTACAGTCGTCCTCAAAATTATTCATACCCTCCAATTAAAGACAATAATAGCTGTCAATCAAATAAGATGAAATTGACAAAAGTTATAATAGATAAAAATTCCTTGAAAATCAAGACATTGATTTTGAATTGTGGTTTGAAAGGAATATTAAAAAAACCCACAAAAAATAAAAATGGGAAACAAGCATGATACAGAATTTAAAACTTCTAAATACTAGGGGTGGGAAAAAATATTGATACACTGAAATTTCGCAATATTTTTAGATGCTGATATATTGACATTTAAAAATGCAGTATACATCTATTTAACTAACAAAATCTTGCGAGATTTCATAGGTCTGGTACGAAATCGAGTGAGACGTCAGAAAAATTTAGTGATATTTTCATATGCTGATATCATATTGACATTTAAAAACACGGTATCGATCTATTTAACTAACAAATCTCGCAATATTTTATCTTTTTGTTATGAAATCTCATGAGAATTTACAAAATATTGTGAGATTTTGTAACAGAACAATGGAAATCTCATGAGATTTTGTAAGTAAAACAGATCGAGACCAGGTTTTTAAATATCAATTTGATCTTGGCATATGGAAATAATGCGATATTTTAGTGTATTGCTATTTTTTCCCACCCCTATTTTTCAAAGTGTCAGAAACAGATAACAAAACTGCTATTTGCAAAGACTGCTTATTTTTTTAAGCTTTAATATTGGTATCAATATCGGTTATCGGCCACATGAGCTTTAAAATATGGGCATATTGGATATCGGCCAAAATTCCAATATCGTGCATCCCTAAATTTAGCCCTTTCTAGGGTATGAATCATTTTGAGGAGGACGACTGGTCCAAAAGTGCCATTTTGTAAGACAGAAAAGGTGGATTTCTGAACGGGAAAGTAAAAAGTATGTATTAGAGCATTTTTCACTGAAAATCGGGACCTTTTCTAGTGAGTACATGGCATGTACCTGCATATCACATAGACTACACCTTTGGTGCAGCCAATATCACAACACAGGCATTTACTTCTCCTGGCTGACAGTGGTCAGAGTAAGTACTAATCGACTGGGCTGGACATTTTGTGTCACCATCAGGGACGTCTTCAAAGCATCAGTGCCATCTCTCACAGCAGTTCTTGAGTTCTAGCTCCTTGCTGGTACCTGTGGTCAAGGCTAAATACATAAAACACTCACCTTTTGCCATAGTGTTGCATCCTTATGTTACCTTCCTCTTATCACTGCGTTATCATCTCTGCAGGCCTGACACATTCGAATGTGGCTCCGTATGCCCTCCTCTTATTAACTATGCTAATTACTGAAATCCCTATCTGTAGAGACACAACAGTCAGGTTTTCCTTTCTTAAGCCTGTCTGCCAGAGATTAGAGCTGCCCTGCCTAAAGACCTGCCAATGATGCAAATCTCACTGATCTAAATCCCGGAGCCATGCTCTGCTGCTCTCGCCTCTATCTCTGCCTCTGTTTTATCGGCAGCTCTGTAACACGTACATGTCATTTCTCTCTCTGCACTCCAATGGTCTGGGCATGACCTTTTAGCTTAAAAGGCAAAGGCATAGAAAACTACAAGTGCACATTAGCAGTAATGAGAGCAAAAAGTGTATCTGTTCATGTTTTACATGGGCACTTTGGTCATTTGTCTCTGCTTTTTTGTGTTGCATAAGTAAGAGGATCGGACATCAAGAGGTTTGCAAAGAAATCTAAAAGACTTGAAAATGTATAAACCTGCCAAATTCTCTTTATGCTTTTGCTGTATGCCTGGTTTTAAATGGGAATGTACCAGTGAGTTATATGGGCATGTTTATTAGAAACTTTGCTTATTTTCTTTTCTAATTTCCTGCATCATGTCACCTCTGTACTGCTTACTGTGCTCATCTAATTGCAAAACAGTCATCATCTATGAGTTATAGTGAAGTAGCAAAGTGCCACCTCATTAACGGAGAAAGATTTCACCGCAGTGGGTGCAGCTATGATTCAGATCGTCGCTCCGAGGAGCGCCGTGTGAGCCGTTCAGCCTGCGTTCGTGGAAGTGGACGCTGTGAAGTTCATTTTAATTTTTTTCCTGGATGGTTAGTTAAATGGATCGGGGACAGAGATGAGTTCATAACCTGAATGGGAACAAATCAATTACACAGAATTGGCGAGTCTGTTAATTTCTTAAACATTTGATAATGCCCCTTAAGATGCATTCTGGTTAATTAACTCTGCAGCCATTTGTCGTCACTAATTAGGTGGCGTCATTTCAAAGGGTTAGGATCTGGGCATGACAAGTAATTAGGATTTTAACCTCACTAGACATCTGGGGGATACAGTTTCATAATATGCAATGATTAGTGCCCGTTCAATGACTTGGATTAGTGGTTTGTAACTAAGCTTTGTACAGGTGAGAGATAGATGAGGGAAAAAAATAAGACTTTTGTTACCTAAAACATAGATTTTAGAAGTTTTTTTTTAGCTTCCAGCTGTTTTAGGTTTACTGAAGACAAAGATCAGTTAAAAGTAAAGGCATCAATATAAAAAATTATATAAAGCTTGGTTTAAGCACTCTTTTCATACCTCTCTGCAGTAATGCTTAGAGTTTTCTCCGAGCTCCTTGTTGCACGTATAAAAGCTTCATCTGTATTCATAATGTGTACTTTTAGGAAGAGAAATAATTCCTTTTGGTAATTTATTACTTTTTTTATTGACTTCCTAAAGGTGGTGAGTGATGAAGGTTGTCGTTAAGGTGTCCTATAAGGTATCGATTGACTCGTACAGCAGCAACTCTTCTGTTTGTGTTCCCCATCATCAATCAGAGCAGACCTCAAACACATCAGCTGCTTTGCTTCTTCATCAGCAGAACGCTGGCCATCATAGCTGTCTCATAGCCCACACAAGTACCGCTCCGACACGGTTAGAATATAGATGGTACCAGCCCAAAGTTTAGAAATGAAAAAACATTTTTTCTACTTGTCCTGTCCAGCATCACAGCAGCAGAATGGTGATCTGGCCGCTGTGTTGTGCCCAACAAGACAAGGGGAGCTTTGTGAATATGAGGCTCCTCTTAGTATTCTGAATTTAATTAATTAATTTTATTTCATTGAAAGGTTGTTTACGACTGAATTTGACATAATACGTCTGGACCTGACTAGAGAAGAGGACAGGTTAAGAGAAGTTAAAGAGAAAAAGTTTAGAGTGGAAGAAGACAGAAAAGACAAAAATATGCCAAAATAGCCACAACAGTCAATTTAAAAATTCTGACGTTATTAATATGCGCAATCGCGGTAGGCTGGTAAGGTCAAAATTTCTACTGTCAACCATATTTATATTTAGGGCTGGACGATATAGAAAAAAACATTATCCATAAAAAAAAGTCTGTATCGATCAATATCAAGCTATTTTAGGTGCAGCCCTGGCCATTAAAGCTTTTGCTGAATTACCTTCTTATAATAAAGATCAAATTAAAACTGTTTTCAGACTTGCATTGGGAAACATGAGCAGCAACATCCATCCGCTCTTTAAACCGACTCGTCTTCTCAAACATGTCGCTTCCTTGTGGCATTTTCTTATGCGTTCAGCCAAAACGACGTGCTGCAACATTTCCACTCTTGTGACATGGGGTCCAGCTGGTACATGTCCGCTACATCTCCGAGGTAAAAGACCGTTACGCTTGTCTGAATGCAGCGTTATAAAGGACAGAGTTCGCAATATTGCCGCTTTCCAGTGCAAGTCTGACAGGGGCATAACACTGAATTCCAGTTCAGTCTTTGCCTGGGTCTGCGTTTGTGATTGGTTTGGGGGAAGGAGTGACTGTAGTATCATGCTACCCGATAGGCTACAGCGGAAAACTGTGCTTCTATATCAAACTCTCTTTTTTTTTCTATTGAAAAAACCTCCATCGATCGATATCGAATTATCGTCCAGCCCTATTTGTATTGTTTCTACCGTATACCGTTTATACTGCTCACCCCTAAGTTTGATGAAGGCTGCTGTCATTTTCAGCTGCGCCCCTCCTCGTTTGTAGCTGCTATTCGTTCAGCCTGATACTTCACCTGAAAGGAATGTAGCTTTTTTCTTTCTTCTTTTCTTACAGCCATGTGACATTGAATTATCTTTTACTTTGTGGACGACTTTGGTGTTTCCACCAGCCTTCTAGCCAGAACCTCTGAGGAAGACCTGGGCCGTAATAGCCACACAAACGTGGATTGCAATGGTCAAAGGGCACTTGGCACGATTGGTTTAATCCTGTTTCAACTCACCTGGTGTCAAGAGTCCAGTACAAACGGCCTCCGTCACACTTGCAAAGTTGGAAACGTGCCACTGTGCCGCCACTAGGGATGCAACGATATGAAAATTTCATGTCACGGTTATTGTGACTAAAATGATCACGGTTATCATTTTTATCACGGTATTATAGAAATACCCCTCCAGGTTTTACGAAAATCCACAAGATTTTGTGCCGGGACAACGAAATCTCACGAGATTTAGTTAGTAAAATAGAAATATCAATATGATATTAGCAGATGAAAATATCGCGATATTTAGTCAATGTCAATGTCAGGTTTATTCATATAGCACATTTTTAAAAGGCGAGTGGTGAACAAAATTGATTAAAAAAAAAAAAAAAAGAAAGAAAAAAAGAAAAGAAAAAAAAAAAAAAAAGAAAAAAAAAAACAAAAAAAAAAAAATTAAAAAAAAAAAAAAAAAAAAAAAGAGACTCTACTCAGCTGGAGGCGAGGGAGAAGAGGGGGTGTGGGGGAGGGGAAAAAAAAAGGAGAGGGTGCTGGGAGAAGGCGAAGGGGGAGGGAGAGGTGTTCTCCACCGGGGGGGGGAAATACAAAAGGATAATTCCCTTGGGTTTTATATGGGATGGAGGGAGAGGGAGGACAAGGAGAGGACAGAGAGTCTGGGGGGGGAGGGAATTGCAAGAGGGCAAGGAAATTAGGGGGGGGGTCGCCTCGGGAGATAGGAGGGGGGAGGGGGAGGGGGAGGGGGGGGGGAGGGACTGTCAGGGGGACGAAAAAGAACAATTTGTTTTATTTTTTTAACAAAAAAAGCGATCTTTCAGTGTATCAATATTTTTCCCTGCCCTAATAAACACCAGTTTTGGGTATGAACTGGCATACTGCACAGGCTAAGTCTCAGACAAATGGCCCAAATCTTAGACAAAGTCAGTATCTGTTATATGCAAACTCTCCAACACAAGATAAGTGTGTCGTGTTGTGCAAATACAATGATGACAACAGTAAGAAGTTTCTGCTTCTTACTTTGCTTTAAGTGAACTTTTTTATCTGCTGATGAGAATTAGCATGAGTAGAAAAGCAAGCCAGCCTGAAGTTTATGAGGTAACGGTGAATGCATGATGATTTAAAGTTGGACCGGGTGCAGATGAAGATGAGGCTCGGCATGTTTTTCTGCTGTAAGTGGGAAGCGTAGCTCAGAAATCTGCAGATCGGAAATGTTTTCAGACCTAAACAAAGTGCCTTCCCCCTGGGTTACTGTCATGAGATAATGGTTCCTGAGTGTTTCCATCTGTGAGTGCAGAGTCGCGTCTTCGCCCGCTGGATGGATCAGATGGATCATATCCGGCTTAATTTCCAAAAACATGAACTTCCTGACCTGTGATGTCAACCTCTCGAATGTTTGAGTGATGGATTGACAAGCAGTGCTGCTGTTCATGGGCCTGATCAGAGGTTTGTAACCTTCTCAGGTAAATTACGGCTGAAATCTCTAATAAATTTCCAAGCGGGGCAGACTTATTCTGTCACATGGCGCCTTTTTGACATTGCTCCACTCTCTCGTAGTGATGAAGACAACTGCCTTAAATTAGCCTGAGGATATTGACTCCTTAAGTTTAACAGAAGGGCAAGCGGTGAAGTTCTGGCTGTCTTGAAATGACTTTGGAAAGTGCTCAGATCGGTCATCGCCTCGCTGCGATGACACTTCTCACAGCGAGTGTTGTTTGACATTGTGTATCCTGCTCTCAGCCGAACACGAGACTGCACAATTTCAGGCCTCTCAGGATGAAGAGAAGTCCTGATGTTGCATGATGATGGGCCGAATGCCATATGGTTCGACCAGAGCAGTGTTTTCAGAGCATCAGCATGCAGCACAATTTTGTCCCTCAATGCCACTTGTAGATCAGTGCAGCTGCAACAAGGACTTGGCAGCCTGATACATCTGCTGCTTTTTGAGCATTTGTATGAGGTGAAAACTACTCCGAGCAGAGAGCAGCTGTACGGCTCATCCTGCTCACACCTACTTTTCATCTGGCTTTTTCGTTTTTCTTCTTTTTTGCATGAAGCTTCAACGGCTTTAATAATCTCACGTTATTATGCATAATTTTACAGAAAAATGCCCAAAGGACCATGTAAACATGAAGCCTTTGTGTTTTGTTCAGAGAGCTTTCTGTACAATCTCCATGGTTACTATTTTCAGTTTTTTCCCCTAAATGTCAGGTTATGGTGACAATACAGACGTCTCTAAAACCAACTTATAGAAAAAGGAAAGAAGTCTACCTGATATTCAGTTTTTCTAACCATTTTTAAGGAAATTAATCATCATTATTACTTATTGTGCTTCTGTTACATTAATCTTTCCATTTTTCAGTTGGTTGTGGGTCTCTACGTTACAGTACAGAGTAATATGAGTCTGATGATGTCTCTTATCAAAACTGCTTTGGTATGATGGTAGGGGTGGGCGACATTGCCAAAAAATGATATCACGATATATTTTCCAAAATACATTTGACGATATCACAGGCGATATCGAGAAGTCAGAGCTTCTGTAAAATCCTTTCACTTTATTAAAAGTGTTACCCACTTTCAATAAAGCCTCGACAGTTCCATACTGTGTCATGGTATATTAACATTATTACGCATATGTGTTAATATTACTGCTGCATATGGCATTTTACGGATAAAATGTTTAAAGTTTAGCCATTTTAACTACTTAAATCATCATTTCATTTCATTTATACTGAGCAACACAAACTAAATAAAATCTGCCTGCAGTGGCATTTTGCCTTCAAGGATTTACAACAAACGTGCTTTTTTAACTGTAATAAATAAAGTTTCATCAACCATGAACAAATAAATAGAAAACAACATAAATACAATAATAAAACAGGTCTGTTATGGCATGAAGCCTTCATGTATTTGAAAGAAAACAAACAACATTGTGCTCATGCTTCCATCTGCACTGAAAATGCCAGCAGCCACAAATATAAACATTTTTATATAATGAATTAAGTTTCAACAAACACAGCGGGAAGTTATAGGATAAAAGATAACTGCACACATGTATGAACACACACACTTGGAGTGAAGCAGTTTTAGACTGTCTATTGATTCATAAACATGATGGTGATGGATCATCCTCCAAGAATACTATTTATAAAGTTTAATTTATTATCTTCAAAGACTCATTACCGATTCAACTGCGCTGAATTCCAGTTGCACCGCAGTTTTGTTTCAAACTCTGCGACTCAAGTTTTCTCAGCTTGCAGAGATGCAGGGATGTCTGACTTTGACAGCTGGCGTGGGATGGTGCGCGTGGAGGTTGGTGTGGAGCGTTAGGCGGCTGGAGTGCAATCGCACGTGGGCGGCTAGAATTAGGAACGGCGGCCCGCCACTCCTAAATGATTGTGGAGGAAACATTTATGGCTCCTTGTTGCTCTTTTTTCACCAACGAGATGAGACGGAGCAGCAGCCCCGCTGTGCTCTGACGAGACAACTTCGTGCTGAACTGTTTGGCGCATGAACATCACGTGTACGCCCGGTAGCTCCGGTACAATGAAAATACAGGTACCGACTAGTTGTGTGTGTGGTGCTGCCTCGCTACTGGGTAATGATTTTTCATATGATAAAAACAAGAAATTCAATTTATCAGGTTGTATTTGCAGTTGCACTACTTTGTGATTTTTATAAGCTAAGTTATTTATGCTGGTTTCACATTTCAATAAATGTCTAACTTGGTCTCACTGGCCTTGGTCTTGTACTCTCTCTCTATTGCTGATCTGAAAATTGATCCAATCCATGACCTAGAAACCATAAACTGATTTGAACCGTGAATTCATTGATTTGTTGCACCACTACCTATAGCATGCGTGGAACATGACATTTGCTAATAAAACTGGAACCACACAACTAAATCATGACACTGTGAGGAAACAGAGAGCCACTCTGAAACATGAAACGTGCCGTGACCTGTGAACATTGTAGTTTCTGCATTTATTGTTGAGGTATTTATCAGTAATTGAGTGAAAATGAGAAGAAATATGAATATTTGCTTTAGAAGTTGATTTTGGTGTGCGCCCCTAAATTTTCTGCTCTTGCTCCTAAAAATGAAAGTTCGGGGCCCCTGTTCTCCTGTTAAAAAAAGTTAGTCTGGAGCCGAAACATGCTACAGCAGACTGAAATGACAGACATGTCTGCCCATCTGCGTTACCCGAGCATAATGTAGCCTAATGCTGTACGTGTGAACGGGTAGGATGAAATGTCCGAACACCGGCCAGCAGCGCCGGATGGAGCTACTGGCGTAAGCTTGGAATCAATGTTCACCAGTGAGACATTGGATACGGCAGCATGAAAATTTGTCTTTTAAAACCAGCCCAGTTACAGGTACTGTTCAGAAAAAAAAAAGAAAAAACATTTACGGTCGGTACGTAACCTGTATCCAACGTTACAATGTGGACACCTGCGGCTTACTGACAAACGTGTATGTAGAAATCTCATTTTCTAGTGGGTGCGCTCAATAGTGTTTTCAGATAAGCAGTATGGACTCTTCTGAGACCAAATTTAGTGTACAATCAGATTTGCTCCTTGTTGGACTAAACAAAATAAGACGAGGAAAACCGAACTCCAAATATTTTAAAGTTCACCTCCACAAACCTGAACAGCCCAACCACATGTTGATATCACATAAACAAATGATTTAACACTTCTTGTTTTAAACAAAAAGGGCAACCTTCCCCCATCCTAGATGGAGATGAACAAGAAAGAAAGAAAGAAAGAAAAAAGAAAGATCTCTACTGTAGTGTTGTATTATGATGTTATTGTTTCAAGATGTAACCTGTGAAAAGCAAAATTATTTAAATAAAGTTCCCTCAGTGTGAATTCATCGCATGTGTTTTCTGCAGCTGTGGATACAATAAGCTCTTATATTCTAATACTAGAGTAATACTTCATGATTTTAGTTTCAGTACTGCCGTACCTCCTGAAAACTGCTGTGTCCTTGACCTCAGGAGAAAGGCAGGGAGACTTTTTTCTGGGCCTCGTTGGACAATTTTCTCAGACTTGTCGGTGAGCCAAGCTCTTTAACACAACATGTGATGGACAGCTTTGCCTGTTAATTTTCACAAAGCAAAGGGATTAATAGAATAATATGTTTTCATTTTCTTTCTTTTCTTGTTTATCTTTTCTTTCCTGTGTGCACCACAACACCAGTGCCCTTCTTCCGTTAATAACTTAACAGGAAGGTTATTCATCATCGTCACATCTCCATGTCTGTGTGTCCCACTTCTCGTGACTTGGATGCATTCATCAGAACAGTCTTGAGTGCTTTTGTGTGTAGAAGAGTTTGCTGTGAATACTTTATCCCATCTTGGGCCCTTGGCACACAGCATTGTTTGTGCCAGTGTGTACAGCACATCTTGTGTGTGTCTTTTCTCATCTTGTGTGCATGAAGAATAAGTAGAGCAGTAGTTGCGTAGAAGGACTGTGTAGGACTGTCTCCAGAGTGCCGCTGATGATAATTACTGTAGAGAGAACGTCTCCGGGGACAGCAGGCCAGCTGCCTACCTTTCTGCCACTCTGTTATCCACCACTTAGTTTTCTTCCAGGACAGACATGTAGCACTCGGATTACTGTATTTCTCTCCAGTCAAGACCGTCGCAGTAAAATAACGTTCATATTTGATAGTTGTAAACAGGACTGAAAGTAACTGAAATAGTAATTGTGGTAATGTTACTCAGGAAAAGTAATGTGGTATCTTGGAGTGTTATTTCCTTCAGAAAGACTGATCTCTACGTGGTCTCGGATTGTGTGTTCGTGATAGTAAATCATTCTGCATTTTCTGCGACTGACGAGGAGGAGGAAGGTAAAAGCAGCGCATTTACTTAAAACCTTGTTCCATACTCCGTGAGAAGCGAGAACGGCAAGATAGAGCTGGGTGATGGCCTAAAATCAATATCATGATATATTGAGCACAGTGGTGGTTAAAAATATTTTTTTCATCAATGCATCGCAAAACTTCCCTGTGCAATTCAATATCGAATCGATTCACCTCCTGACCAATGGGGGGTGTTATTTTTACTGTGCGTGTTATTTACATTGTATGGAAAAAAGCCATTTTAGATTATACAACACGAAAATGGTAAATATGTTTTATTTTTAGATGTTATATTACCCAAAAATATGAGTTGACATGCCACATATGTTCACATGGGCAATTCCACTGCTGGCTCTCATAAAGGGGCGGCAGCACCGAACATATTAACAAGAGCAAAATGACGTCGGTGTCTGTAAATTTTCGGTTCATCACCAAGTCCTACCGCAAGAACAAAAACAGTTTCTTTCGGTCCGGTATTTTCATCCTCCACAAGACACTTTGTACGCAACAGGGCGGGGATTAATAAGGGGATAACTGTGACAAACTGTGTCCGTGGCAGGGTTGTGCACATGGTGGTTTTTGAGTATTTAAATGCCACGTTTTGTGCATATTTTTGGACTTTCTTACCACCTCCAACTGTTCTGTTTAACTTCGCATCAGCAGAAATGCGGAAGTCACAGTTTTCCGCTTCAAGCGAAAGTGGGTAGCGTGGAGGTAATGTTGTGGGCTTTGGCGCGGCAAAGTTTGAGTCCCCGGCACGACACTCAAGTGAACCCACTCCTTAATAACCCCCACCAACTGCTCCCCGGGCGCTTTAATTGGCAGCCCACTGCTCTCAGGTTCAACCTGAGATGGGTTAAATGCAGAGAATGAATTTCCTAATTGGGATTAATAAAGTATATCTATCTTAAGCTTGTCGGTGGTAACCACGCCCACTTCCGATGTCCAACCAATTACACAATACTTCCCGGAGCCCCATGAGAAGAAAATTCTGCTCATATAAATATGATCACGTTCTGCTCAGAGACTCGTTACTGTGAATCAGGTGTTAGAACAAGGAAACATTGAATAGATCCAGGACAAGGACGAAGGTTCTCCACCACTGATGTTCTTCCTCTGTGAGTCAGAAACGGGAACGCTGTTGATCAGGCAGTGAAAACCTTCCTGTTTTCTCTTTGCAGCAAATTTACTTTTGCATTTTTATGTCATCTTTATTGTTTGTTTGTTAAGTACCATGCAACTGTTTTGGAAAGTGTCTAAATAAAGTTAGTCATGATGATTATGGACGCTGGTGAGAATTTTGTTGACATAAACAGTCCTTCACTGCCTACATGTGATGGTACATTATTATTAGAGTAACTAAGAGGCCCCTTTCCTTTACAGACTGTTTATGTGTCTGGTACATCCAGCGCCCCGAGGTTCCTCTCCATTCTCTAGTGCCTCGCCCCAGGTAACTGTCAGTGCCTGGGGGTTCACCTCAAGCCCCAACAGACTTCTCCAATAAGCAGTTGTTATTTTAGGATGACTGTTTAGGTTTTTCATCTTCACTTTTTCTTTGGGCGATAGGGAAGCCATTTTAGTTGGATGTTGGTTTGAGTTTCTTGTTTAGTTGTTCTGGGAAGGCTGCTTCTTAAAGGATGTGTTGGAATTTTTTTTTTCTCTTCAAAGGTATAATACGGGCTTTTAAAGTCTTTTAAAGTTATGGTTCAGTTGGCTACCAGTTAGCTGATAATGCATTTTGTCCCTATAATTAAAGTCATACCGTGTATATGGGGTCAAGGACCCAAAGTGGTCGCCTAAGTGTTGTGTCGGGGACTGGAGTCCTGGTTTTTCGGACCTACGGATGTAATGATATGAAAATTTCATATCACGGTTATTGTGACCAAAATGATCACAGTTATCATTTTTATTGCGGTATTATTGAAATCCCTTCACAGTATCAGTAAAATATCTAAAATGGGTCTGGACGTCTACTTTGTCCTTTTTAAAAGTGGGAAAAAATCTCCTTTTAAAAGAAACTGGGACTGCTGCTGCTTTTCCAGCAATGAGCAGCATCACTGGGAGTTTTTCAAAGTGCAGTAATCAGTCACGGTTTTAACGATGATTAAAATTTGAAATGGTTTACTAATCGTAGGGAATTCTATCATGGTTTATCATTTTACTGGTAATCCTGACATCCCTATCCGGACCAAAGCCCGCGGCATTAACCCCCCCTGTTTTATCTTATGTAATTAGTTTTTCTATTTTTATTTAATATCTTTTGTTTTTTAAAAGTTTGTTTATAATATAGTTTTTGTTTTAATGCTTCCTCTGCACTGGCTCCAAAGCTTCTTGGACATGAAATGTGCTACATACATGAACTTTGCCTTTAGATCTAAACTGCTCACATTCAGATAAAGCCATCTCTGTGATGTTGCCTGGTACAGTTTTTTGTCAGTCAGTCAGTTCCCCTTAGTCCATTCATCCCATATTTCACAGCACATAGGCTACTAGCTGATTTTTCCTATAAATTCAATAATTTACATTAAGTTGCAGACTTGGCCTTAACCAACTGTTGTACTTGTTAAAATGGAGCAAAGAAAATGTCTGAAATTCTAGAGCTAATGCAGTATTTCTGTTTAACTCATGGAAAGTCCGAATTTCAAATAACAGTTATGTTGATTGATTTCAAATTGAATGTTAAATGTCAAAATTGAAATTATGCTGATTGCATGGCTGCCAAACTATTCCTGGACCTCACTGCAGACTAAGAGACTAACGGATGGAGACGTTGAATTCGGGCAGCAGAGCTGATGCTCCTAAGGCAAACAGTTGGATGGTAAGAGAAGTGGATGTTGTAAGAGAGAAGGCCCTGCAGGTGCCTGTCAGCAGCTAAATGGGTCTGCAAAACAGGCAAGACTTGTTTTGCAACCAGCCTTGTTAGGGCTTTGCGAATATGTTCCGCTCAAGTGGACATGTAAGAATGAGTGACAGGCAGGAAAACAATGAATACTTAAATTCATACAAACCAGCCTTTTCATTTGGTCAGTGACAGATGCAGACCGAACTATTTTGGCTGTGGTAGTCATTTATGTTTCTTAATTTCTCTTGCCACCTTCTCCATCTTTATCTGATTTCTACCATTTTTTCTGTGAAAATCTTTATGAAGTTCTGCAGTAATTTCATGCTGTACCTTTTAAACCCCCTCCATACTGTTGCATAGGAGTCATGTCATCAATATTCACTGTAATGGAGCTCATTGGGGGGGTTAAGAAGCACGGGTCCATATACACATACTGTAGCATGCAGTAATTGAAACGTATGAATAGTATATTATTAAAGACAAGACTCAAGCGACCCCTTATGTATTCAGTTATGCAAAAAGCGAGGGCAGTATATATCAGCGTGCGCTATTCTTTTCGAGAACAAGCCATTTTGGCTGTAATGAAGTCTCTCAACAGGCTCTCATGAGTGTTGGAATGGAGAAAGCATGCTAATCCAGCGTGCCGTAGCACCAGCAGGGACTGTTTTAAACATGAATTGTGGAGCACTGCTCTTTGGGCTGCGTGGTGGAGGGGAAAAAAATCTAACTTTCAGAAATGATGATAGAGAATTACCGCATCATCTGACCTGACTGTTCGTTCAGAGAGAGAGTTTAGTATTGCTTTCATTGCACCCAGCAATGAAGCTCTCGATCCAGTCAAAGGAAAGTTTAGCTGCAGAATTTGGGGGGGGGGGGGGTTGAATGTGTCCCTGTAAGCTCAGAGGTCTGCTTGTCTGCTTGCCGATCATTTAGCTTTGTTTTCATATCAGAGCTGCTTTTGCTAATTATAAAGATGAAGGATGTAAACTCAGATTTACTGCTGAAATGCAAAAGCTGCTGTCAGGACCAAAGACTTGCAGGTGTGAACCGTGGGTTTGGCATCCGGCTTTGTCGATTTGGCGTCTGCGACGCTTCACAACCCCGATGCAGAAAGACTGGCGTGTCAGAAGTTAGTTTTTTTTTGTCTGCCTAGAGTGACCTGTCCTGCGACGTGTTCCTACATATCGACCAATAGAAGGACAGCCCCCCCCCCTATCTTCCACCAATAACCAGAGAGACCGCTCAGTAGCACCGGTGCACAAACAACAATGGCAAAGGGGGAGAGAGACACAGCCGCTGTCCCGTGGAGGGGGGGAACGGAGGAGAGATTTGTGGAGCAGTGGCATCAGTGCGTCTGTTGCCATGACTGATTGACAGCTGCTTGTCCCGCCTCCCCGTCTCGCGCCATCTCATGCAGCACCACGCGATAATCAGACGGTCGTCACGTCTGGTGCCATTCTTGTAGTGTGACTACACGCAAGTAACAAGACACCGTCTGATTTTATGACACAATGTCTGTTAAAACATCTACTGTTAATGCTCCCTGTCCCTCCTCCATTGAGTCAGCGACTTTTCTTTCTTTATTCTAATATCTCATGTGTTCTAGAGGTTTTTTTGATCATGATAATGATGATAATTCAGAGAAATCCATGCTATGGATCTCTGGGATCTTCTTAAATTCCAGTTGAAGCATCAGAGTGAGAATTATAGACCAGAAAACCAGACGAGCCTCCAACAGACACCTGAGCTGCACCTGGAGAAGATCCGTGGAAAATAAATATTGTGTTTGACTAAACTACTAATATAAGAGGCTGATGTTTATTTAAAATAAATAATTTGCCAGAAGCTCCACAGGCTCATAAGACATTTCAAAGTTTTAAATGTTTGGTTTCATGAAGTTCAGTGAAGCGAGGCCTGTAGGGTTTTTTGCCCCAAAATGTTTTGTTTTTTATTGACAACATTCAAGACAAACAGTTTTCTAAACCTCGTTATTGTTCACAATAACTTTGATAATCATCAGTGTCTACGTAAAATGATTAAAAGACAATACTTAAACTGGATGAAAATGAGCTGCTGACAGCGATACTGGAAACATTGTGGAAACTTTTTGCTGGTGCACCCAAATTAAAAATTCGGCGCACCAGTGCTGGAAGTTAGTCTGCAGCCCTGTCAGTAGGGATCAGAGTAATAAGTCAATTCTTCTTCAAAAATGACTAACATTGCAAAATTTTGACGTAGTGTCAGTTTGGTTACCTTTGCGTGGATTTCAGGGTGACTGGTCTGCAGATGTGGCTTCAGGTTGCTCGTGTGGTAAAAGTCGCTCAGCACGGTGAACACGTCTTGTTTCTTGTTGCGTCATTCCGTCATATGTGATACGTGTCTGTGTGTCACCTTTTCTTTTTCTAGTCGGACTGGAAATTTTTAAGATCACTTTAATCAGGAAATGTGAAAAAAAGAGAACTGTTTTCATCTCCGGGTAACCAAACTATGCAGCCTCACTGCATTTGAGTTTCTGTTCTCATTGGATGTCTTATCCCGCCTTTCAGTAAAACCAGTTGTTCTGATTGGATGTCTTGTCTCATTTTTATACGTTGACAAAAAAGTCATTCATTTTTGTTACAGTTTTTATCCCCGTGCATTGGTATTTATTAAGTTTTCGTTTTGTTTTCATCAAGAAAAACAGGTCGTTGACGAAGACTATGAGGAAATTTTTTTGTCAACAAAATGAACACTGCTGCTGACGCAGGTTTATTGACATTTCTGACGAGGCAGATGTTTGAAGAAGAGATGTTGACCCACCTTTTAAAGAGATTTCCATGTTTTTAGTTTTTGCATGTTAAATGTTGCATTTCCTAACTGCCTCATTTCCATTAAACTGACAGTTTAATATCTGAATGAGCACTCTGGTGCTTTTCTGTGTATAACACCGTTAGTAGTAATGATGATAATGATAACAATGATAGTGATAATAGAAATCATAAAAATAATAATAATAATAAACCCTCAAATCTCAAAACTACTCTGCTTCGAGTTGAATAGATGATCAGCTACAACCCTCTCCATCTTATATTCTTTTCAGCAGGCAGTAATTAGTCGAACCAGCAGCTCTCTTAAAGCCTCTCTCTTACCCCGCTGGAATCGCTCATGATAAATTTAACCGACAGATGGACAAATGCATATTTATGACAGTTAGGCCTAACAAAGGAAGTCTATCTCCTCCCAGAGTCCATTAACACTTATTCAGCTAAACCCATTTGGACTGCCAAACTGTGAGCATCTCAGAAATGATTAGAAGTGAAGGTTGTACACCTTCCCATAATAATCCCAGCTGCTGCAACCAGAGGAAATCTTTCAGATTTCAATTTGACCATCAATTTCCCACCCAAATGTTAATATCATAATGGGAGATGGAGTTAATGGCAAGTTTGCTAATAAAGGAGCATTTCTACTGACACCAGAGCATCTAAGACGATTATGAATTTCTGCCTTAACATCACGGCAATAGATGTGCACGAATTAAGCACCTCTGTCAACACAGACCTAAAATCATCTATAGGAAGTGACCTTCCTAATTTCATGTTTTATCTGTAATTATTTCAGCTTTTCTAAGTAAATTTACATGTGAATCTGGATTATGAGTCACATGACTAACAAAGCCAGTGACCACAGACTGTTAGAGAACAGATTTCATGGTACATTTAAGGTGCAACTCGTAAACTGGATAAATTGTCAAGTGTTGCAAAGTGCGTCAGATTTAATGGTGCGTTTAAGTGTAGCTCGTAAACCCAGAAATCTTTCCTTAAGTAGTCATAAAGGTTGTTTAACACTGGAAGTTAGTATTGATTTCCTTATTTACCAGTGATGGACGTCCTTCATTACTGGTTTTTGAAGAGTAGTTCATTTTCTTCTTCTTCAGACTCTCATTCAGATTCTACTTCTTCTTCCACTTCTTACTCATTTTTCTTGTTCTTGTTCTCATTCCTCTTCTTCCTGTTCTTCTTTTTCATTGTCTTCTTCCTTTTTCTCTTCATCTTCGTCTTCAGATTCTTCAAGCCAACTTTATTCATCGAGCACTTTGATGACAGCAACAGCTGAACAAAGTGCTGAACAGGCACAATGAATAATGTCAAACATTCAGATTCTATTTATTCCTCATTCTCGTCCTCATCTTCCTCCTCCTTATTTTCTTATTCATTTATTTACTACTGGAAATACATTATTGAGAAAGTATATATATATATATATATATATATATATATATATATGTGTGTGTGTGTGTGTATAATAAATAAATAATACATTTTCATGTCACAGTTATTGTGACCAAAATTATTACAGTTATCGATATTATCGCAATGTTGGTGAAATTTGCTTAAAATGTTCAAAATGTTCTTATACACACACTAAAATCTTTTCAATTTAAAAAATAGTAACAAGCACAGTGGACTTTCTGTAGACATCAAAGATAAAAATGTGCAGTAAAGATGCATCTTATGACTATAAGAGGGTTCCTCGCTTTATGCAAATTTTAGAAAAGAATCAAGAATACTTTTCTTCACATTCAGTTCTCAAGACTTGATCTGGTCTTACAGATTTCAGAAGAACTGGTCCAGAAAAGAAACTTTAACTGTTTCATTACTTTAGCAGAAATCAAATGTTCATATCACAGCAACACTACCATATTAAATGTGGTAGAAAAATTAAAATAATACCATGAATAAATAAATAAATGAAAAAGTTTCCTCCCAACATCCTTAAAAAAAAAATCAGAATACATCCAGACTTTAGACTTTGTCCTTTTAGAATGGAAAAAATCTCCAGAGCTTCCATGCGATGCCGTCCCATGTTTTCAGAGGTCAAACATGCAAACTGTGTCTGAGGAACTGCTGCTGCTTTTCCTGATGATGAGCAGCATCACTGTGAGTTTTCAAAATCTGATAATCACGGTTTTACCATAATTAAAATCTGAAATGGTAATACTAATTGTCAGGGAATTATATCCAGATTTTTCTTTTTATCGATTATTGTTACATCCCCAATATATCTATATCTATCTATCTATCTATAGATTGATAGATAGATATAGATATAAATATATAGATATAGATAGATTAAAGTAAAAGCTGTTTCTGGGATTGGTTGATTTATGAAAGTTGTCTTTTTTTCAATAAAAGTTCTGAACCCCCCTTTCCTGGCTTGCAGTCCCTTTTCGGGAACTGTGGGGTCAGGAGTCGGTCATGTGCTTCTCAGCTGTCCCAGTGCGCATCAGTCTGAAAGTGTGAGCTTTGTGGGAGGATAAATTTCACACTCTTTGGGCAGCGGTGTTTTTTTTTTTTCCCTGATCTGTGCTTTACTTTTAGAAAAGGATCAGGATTATGTTTTCTATCTTGCCTTTGCGGGGGGCTTGTAAGACAATTTTCCAGCTTAAATGTAAAACAAAAAACAAACATTAAAGAGGGGGAAACAATGTGACTAACCCTATTTATGATTAGCTGTGCAGCGGAGTTTGTAGTTGATTGTTTACCTCCTGCTTGCTTTTGCTTTCTGTTGCATGTCCTGACAGTTGTGCTGAGCTTTGGATTTTGAGTTTAGTTATTTCAAGGTCATAACTTTTTCATCAAAAACATTTTTTTGCAAACAATATATCCACAGAACATCTAGACGGTTGCAGAATAAAAATACTAATTTTACTGAAATTTTCTTTTATAGGATTTAAATAATTGTTTTATAAATTTTGTCAGGTCCAAAATGCACAAATATTTACATCTGGTTACTATACCAACATCTCCACTGAAGGATTCTGGCCAATAGCACTAGTAGGTTGATGTCACGTGTAGGGATGGGTACCGCTCACATTTGAATCGGTACAGGACCAACTTCCGGCACCTGCAAATCGGTACCGGTACCCAACACTCACAAAATTAGAGGTATGAGACAGGAACATTTGTGTACCTGTAGGTAAATTTTTTTACAAATGTTCTCTCAAAAGTACAATCTTGGTCTTTATGAGGCCAGAAGTACCTATATACTATGAAAAAAAGGTCCAAAGTAATATAAAGTACAAATTTGTACCATTTCAACCCTAAGGGTACCTGCAGCATTGAAAAATGTGTGTAGCTTGTACATTAGCTATAAATAGCAGTACTTCTAAACAGTAGTATAATTATAGTTATCATATTATGATTTTCATAATAATCATAGTAATAATTATATGTATAATTATATATGTGTTTGACCTAATATTTATATAATAATTATTCATTTATTATTAGCATCTTTGATTGTTGTCATAATCTCTATTTTATTGACTTTTATTCATCATTTTTAATTGGTTTAATTATACTTTATGAACTCATACAGCCTGATAAGGTACAAAAATGGACCAGGACCGAAGGTACAGAAATGTCTTTCAAAAAGGAACACCCCCAGCGACAAGCTTCGTATCCTTTTAAGTACAAATTGGTACCTCTATTTTTGAGTGTGAATGGTACCAGCTTTCGGTTTTGTGGGTGATTATATGGCAATAACAGATGTATTTCTCATTCTCAACATATGATTTTTAACCATAGCGGGCTCTCAGTAGACAGACTACAGGAGTTGTTTAAATCAACTCTCATTCGCCGAAAAGGAAAGATACAGAAATAAGTTGGAAGTGTTGGACACTCAAGACCCGTATAGAGAAGTGACTGCTGTATATGAGTGTAACAGGATCTCCACATCCCTCCTTCAGGAGTATATTTGTGTTACCACATCCCTGTGTTTTAGCTAGTAGCTAACATCAATTTATTAGGATGACGGCGGGGGGTCGCCTCCATATGACAACAGACCACATCAACACGTATACATAAGGTTTTATTTATGGCTAAACTATGCTAACTATATACGGATGAATGTAGGTGTGGACATTACTGACCAGTGTTGTTTGCAGCTCATTTGTGTGGTTTAGGGTCTGGTGGAGGGGCTGCGATGGTTTGCTGTATCCGGGGACCGAGGTACGTTTGGTAGAGCTGATCCACAGATTTCTCCTCTCAGGGTTTCCTTATAGGACAGAATGCGGTAAAAACCAGGTAAAAACACAACCCCAGCTTTTTTGGCGGTCAGGGAGGCATTCCCTACAGATGGTGATGTCATCAATTGAAGGTTGGATCGAGTGAGTGAGTGTGAGTGGGACACCTACTAGTGGGGAGGTATTAAGCTTGTAGCTATCACCTTTAAGTTTTCTTCACAAAATATACAAAAACGGCAAGAAAAAAATTATCTTTTTTTAAATAGAAGATTGTACTCAACAACAAATACCTCAAAGATTTAATTTAAATCCTTGTGGTCCAAAAAAAAAGAAAAAACAAACAAAAAAACGAAACATTAGTTCATCATTTCTAACCATTACAGGGTAGATGATGTTAAATTTCACTCCCTTTTATGAAAGATGGTTGAAAGATGAACAAATGCTCCCCAGACTGCTACTCTGACCTCCGTTTACTTCTCCGCCTGGTCTTAAATGACTAAGTGACCGACGGGTTAACAAAGCCCAGAGTGGCCTTGTAAACGCGCCATGCGCCAGTCACCCAGCATGCACCCACATTCATAAAAACCTTGATAATCTATTTAGTTGTGTACTGCATAAAGAGTTTTCTCAAATGAATTTTTCATGATTGGTTTCTCTATCTTTGTTCCTCTTGAATTCATCTTTCATTATTTATTCATGGGCCAGAGGTTGTAGACAATGATTTGTTTTCACACATCCAAAAGTATTTATTTCAGATTTACTGTTGCAAACATTTGAACCTAATCTGGGTGTGTAATTATTTTAACACAACTTATTGTGCATGAGGACATGGCCTTTTGGTTGGTTGCTCAATTTCAGAATATTAGAAAATTGCTGTTTTCACAGCGAGTCCTTCTATGCGAGGCCATTTGTAAAGAAATGACTTCTGAGAGCAGTAAACTTTTAATCTTACTCAGTTCCTAGTTAGTTTTAGTGATTTTAATTATGCAGATGGGGTTTGTGCTGCAACTGCTAAGGAATTAAAAGTTAAGTTTTATCCAGTTTGAGCTGTGAAAAGTTTTGTAACAGCAAAGCCCAAATACCTACAAAGCAGCTTGAGTTTTTGTTTGTGCATTTAGAAGGATGCAGGTTCAATTTTGCTTGGTTGCTGTTGCACATTTAGTTTTTCAGAGCATGAAGTGCAGAACTAACCAGGAGCAGCTGCTGGTGAGTGTTGAGAGCTGGGTGTTGGCAGTGCAGACAGTTGATGTAATACAGCGGTCAATGTTGCTGTATCAATGTCTTGGCCATTCATTGCAAACAGCAATGTAACAGTGGTATTTGAAAGGAACTGGACACCGTCTATCAGTCTTGATTCAGTCAGCGGTAGGGATGTAACGATATGAAAATTTCATATCACGGTTATTGTGACCAAAATGATCACGGTTATCATGATTGTGGTATTATTGAAATACCCCCTTATCATCTTTTAAGAAGATCCAAATTTGGTCGAGGCATCTATGTTGTCCTTTTTTAATGGGGGAAAAATCTCCAGATCCCTGTCCATGTGGGAGCCTTTGTTGCCTTCCACCATGTTTTTATTAATTAAACACTGCAAACTGGGACTGCTGCTGCTTTTCCAGCAATGAGCAGCATCACTGTTGAGTTTTTCAAAGTGCACTAACTTCAATTACTCAATTACTGTAACGCCTCTGCTTCATCTCTGCTTCGTCTCTGTTTCGTCTCTGCTTCATTTCTGCTTCGTCTCTACTTCATCTATGCTTCATCTCAGCTTGCCTCTGCTTCGTTTCTCGGCTTCGTTTTTTTGTCACTATTCATCCTGGAAAGTTGGTTGTCCTGGAAAATTTTTTCCCACTGTTCGTCTTGTTGTTTTTGTCTCAGTTGTCTCGGCTTTGCTCTGCTTCATCTCTGCTTCGTCTCTGCTTTGTTTGTTGTTTACTTGCCTCTGTTTCTTCTGGTTCGTCTCTGTTCATTTCTGTTGCTTTTACTTCATCTCTGCTTCGTCTCAGCCTGCCTCTGTTCGTCTCTGTTTGTTTCTGCTTCGTCTCTGCTTCGTTTCTGCTTCGTCTCGGCTTCGTTTTTGCTTTGTCACTACTTCATCCTGGAAAAGCTTGAGTTGTCCTGGAAAATTATTTTTCCTCCCACTGCTTCGTTTCTGCTTCGTCTCTGCTTCATCTCTGCTTCGTCTCAGCTTTGTCTCGGCTTCGCCCCCCTCTCTTCTTCGGCTTCGTCTCTGCTTCGTCTCTGCTTCATCTCTGCTTCGTCTCGGCTTCACCTCTGCTTCTCCCTCTGCTTCGCCTCTGCTTCGTTCTCGGCTTCATCTCTGCTTCGTTTCTGCTTTGTCTCGGCTTCGTCTCTGCTTCATCTCTGCTTCGTTTCAGCCTGCTTCGTCTCTGCTTCGTTTCTGCTTCGCCTCTGTTTCGTTTCTGCTTCGTCTCGGCTTCGTTTTTGCTTCGTCACTACTTCATCCTTGAAAAGCTTGAGTTGTCCTGGAAAATTATTTTTCCTCCCACTGCTTCGTTTCTGCTTCGTTTCTGCTTCGTCTCTGCTTCGCCTCTGCTTCATCTCTGCTTCGTCTCTGCTTTGTTTCTGCTTCGCCTCTGTTTCGTCTCGGCTTCGTCTCGGCTTCGTCTCGGCTTCGTTTCTGCTTCATCTCTGCTTTGTCTCGGCTTCACCTCTGCTTCACCTCTGCTTCGTCTCGGCTTCATCTCTGATTCGTTTATGCTTTGTCTCGGCTTCGTCTCTGCTTCATCTCTGCTTCATTTCTGCTTCGTCTCTACTTCATCTCTGCTTCGTCTCAGCCTGCCTCTGCTTTGTCTCTGCTTCGTTTCTGCTTCGCCTCTGTTTCGTTTCTGCTTCGTCTCGGCTTCGTTTTTGCTTTGTCATTACTTCATCCTTGAAAAGCTTGAGCTGTCCTGGAAAATTATTTTTCCTCCCACTGCTTCGTCTCTGCTTCATCTCTGCTTCGTCTCAGCTTAGTCTCGGCTTCGTCTCTGCTTCATCTCTGCTTCGTCTCTGCTTTGTTTCTGCTTCTACTTAGCCTCTGTTTCTTCTCGGCTTCGCCTCTGCTTCGTCTCGGCTTCGTTTCTGCTTCATCTCTGCTTCGTCTTGGCTTCACCTCTGCTTCGTCTCGGCTTCATCTCTGATTTGTTCATGCTTTGTCTCGGCTTCGTCTCTGCTTCATCTCAGCTTCGTTTCTGCTTCGTTTCTGCTTTATCTCGGCTTCGTTTCAGGTTCGTCTCAGCTCTGGTTTTGCTTCATCACTACTTCATCACTGTAAGAAATATAATCTACAATTGTAGAACACTTTTCGAAAAGCTTGGGGTGGAATTTAGTCGTCTATATGTATGTTGTGATAACTTTACTCATACTCTAGCAGCTGGAAAAGTTCTGGAAATGTCCTGGAAAACAACTTCAAGAAAAGAGTGGGAACCCTGAGTAATCATTTATGGTTTTAACGATAATCAAAATTTGAAACAGTATTTCTAATTATGAATTTTTTCATGTTTAACCATATTACCAGTAATCGTTACATCCCTAGTCAGCAGCACATGTTGGACTGCAACCCTGATGTTATCCTCATGTTCGTTTAATCTTCAGTGGATGAGGATCATTTACATGCGCGATTGCACCTCACCTCACAATCCTTGTTTTCCTTATAATTTAATGGTGGTTCTTTTCTTAATGACTCCCTCAACTCCTTTTCTGTGGAAACATTTGCATTCATGCACACATGGCTGTTGGCTTGCTCGTACTCGCACACCTGTGCACATTGTAGTGCGTGCTGGTGCAGAGGGATTCTATCTCTGACACAGCCTGTGTCTCTTCTTCGCATTAAAAAGCCAATTTCTTTTTAATAGCAACAACAGCTGGAGCTGACAGGACCAGCGTCCTGGCTGATGGAGCCAACAGCTCCTGAGCTGTCTTGCATCTTAGGCCAGACTGTTTGCCTCATTACAGGAAAAAGAGTGTAAGATGGCAGGAGAGGGGAAGAGAGTACACAGTCTGTACACTCTGAGGCAGGTGAGAGACATGTTTTTTTTTTTTTCGTAAACTACATCAATGAAGAACGTACTGACTTGGCGAGATGTCAAGTAAAAGAGGGAAAATTGTCATTATTAGTCATGATGGAAGTCTCCACGATAGAAACCTTATTAAAACACGTTAACTGTGCATAACTTACAAATTATTCCCTCTCTGCCTGCCTCGCCCTGTCTTCTAGTGTGCCTGGCTGAGTCCAAGAAGATGGCTGAATCTACAAGAGTACCAAAGCAAGAAGCTGATGCAAGAGAGCGGTGTGGCTGTCCAACGCTTCTACGTGGCTGACACGGCTTCTGAGGCCCTGGAGGCTGCAAAGAGACTCAGTGAGTGGAGGACACACACATGCACAAGGAGACTTGTAGGTCACTTATGTCCATGGGAGCAGCTGTCTCAAAGGCGATGTTTCTCACGTCATTGTTTAAAACCGTCCTTAAGATATCCGTGGAGGTAGAGTTGTGGATATTCCTCTGAATGAGACTTAACTTAAAGAGAATATTAGAGGGGAAATGTTTGAGGGTTGTTTTGAAAACTGATCAGAAAATGTCTCATCACTGAGAATCTTGCTGAATACTGAAGAATCTTATATATTTGGTAAAGTTATGACTATCTAAATGACTATTTCCAACACTAAGTTTCCAACACTGTTGATGAACAGTAGGGCTGCCACAAATGATTGTTTTGATAATCGACTAGTCACCAATTGTTATGGCGATTAGTCAACTAGATTATACATAAATTGTAGCATTTAACCATACAAATATAGGGTGAATTCCAATTCCCTCCTTAGCCCTAGCCCTTCGTTTCATGTGAAGGGGTAGTGGTGTCCCAATTTCTGGCTCAGACCGAGGAGGAGGGGGGAAGTGGTAGGGCTATCTGGCCCTTGATTTTCCAGGGGCACACTAGAAAACGAGTGGTATGATATTACCCACAATTTGAAATAAAATACGGGCAAAATAGCGAGGAAATCGGCAGCGGCAGCCAAAGAAACACAAAAATGTGAGTACTTTTTTCTAAATGAAATATGAAAATCACTATTTTGAGTTCGCTTTAATATATTTTTCACAAATGTGAAAAAAATCACTAGTTTTGTAACATTACGCGGATCTGCTCATGTCTGTAACAGCATTGCGAACTCGCAGTTTACTGCAACGTGGACAACTATTGGTGACACAAGGGTTGTCCCATTTCTCAGGGGAATAATTCAAACCCCAGCGTTTGAAACTCCATTTCAAGTGCTAGGGCTAAGGGGAAGGGATGGGAAAACATTTGGATACACTTTCCCACTGAATCGAAAGTAAAAATATATTGACTGGTAGTGTTTGTGTGTACATTCGGCCACTACTACACATGTGCGTCAAGGACGGAAAGGCAGCAGAAGGTACAGCGGCAGCTTGGAGAGAAAAACAAATCTTAAAGAAATAAACAATTGATCGATAATTGAATTAGTAACTGACTATTTTGATAGTCGACATGATCGCAACTAATCGTGGCAGCCCTAACGAACATGTAGGGCAGATGGAGTTGTTTTCAGTGAAAACATTCAGAAATGACCTTTGGTTTAGTTACACACTGCACCTTTGATTGGTTTACTTTCATGCAGCATTACTTTAATTTCTCCTCTGAAATTCCAGTTATACTGCTGATTTATGTTGCCTATTCTCACACAAACTACTCCTTCAGTTAGTACCTGCAGTCCAGTTTATTTCCTTTGGACCATTTTAACTGCAGATGTGCTGAAAAACAAACCAGCTCTCTTTAACTCCAGGGTTGATAATGTGTTAGTTTTACTGTGGATGTAATTGCACTGCTGCGTGCAGTCAAATTAAAACTTTTTGTGGTGTACTGTTCTCTGGTCCTACTAAAGGACGTGCAAATGTCTGGAGTTAATAAGGGTTGAAGTTTTATCAAGTTTAATCCTGTCGTCTTGCTGTTTGTTTACGTATTGGTGCCCGTGTTTTCCGAGCTTAGTGCTTGTGCCTGCTCTGCTTTTCATCACGGCATTCATCCGCGCTAATTTGTTTCACAACCTCTCAGATTGAGTTTCTCACGCTTTGCATGTTTTATTTTTATTTTGTGTCCCTGTTTTTATTTATTCTTGGGTGCAGCTTGGGTTATTGCCCCCATGCACTCGCACAGCTCTGCAAGGAAGGGACTGAAACTATACTTGTACTACAAATCTTTAGGAATATATTGTACTTGCATGAACAAAGATAGTCTAACACCCATTTGTATGCACCCACACATAGCTCTCTCGCCTGTCTCCTACCGCTCCTGCTTCACTTTGTTTCCACTGCAAGCTAACACACACCATATATTCCCACCTTTGGATTTATATTTTATTCAGTGTCTTCTCCAAATACAGCAACGACTGTGTGATTGTGCATCCAGGTTGATTTTCAGCCAGCAAGGTGCCACTCTTATCGGCATCTTGGAACTTAAGCACCTGGGGCACTGCTTTCAGTGGCCCTGCTTATGATGCAGACAAAGATAAACCTAACAGGAAGAGGAGGATATATATTTTCCTGACAGTACCTATATTGCTTGGTCAGGGATGAAATGGAGAAATGGAAAACTGAGGACGGAGGAGTTAGAAAGGAACAGACAGCTTAATAAAACCCAGGCCAGATGCAAGGGTTGAATAACTGATGATGGAGGATTCATACATCTTTTTTTTTTTCTTTTGATTGTCTCGATTGTCACTATTCGTAGTTCTCGGGCTACATTAATGTGTTACCGTTAGAATATGCACGCTGGCGCTATTGTTAAGTATACTTTATCCAAACGGTGGCTGAAAGTGATTTATGGCTGCAGCCTGTTGACCTCGGAGGTTCCAGCTGCATGACTGCAACTGTGAAATATTTTATTAGTTTCTTTAACCAATATTTCAAACACAGTTGCTGAGAATTTCGTTTCTTTAGTGTGCCATTGTTTTTAAGAAGTAGAGATTTTTTTTAAACAGAACAGCATCAGGTCTTAATTACCTGCAGAGCAAATGAGTTAATGCTGCCGTGGCTGCTGCTATCAAAAGTTTTTGTGTTCCTTTTTTTAATGTTATAAATTTGTAGTAATCTGCAATTTTCTTAGTAAATTACTGTAAGTCCTAAGTTCCTGCAGCAAACTTCAGACCTGCTTGGTCGCTTCATCTCTGAGTGCACTGAGATTTGGATTGTGTGTTTTCCCAGTAAGCATGCAAGTGAGCATCTTATTTTCAGGGGTTCTCAACCTTTTTCCAATAAAGTACTGTACTCCTTGAGAAATACATTTTCAGCTTTGTACCCCCTAACTACTGCAAAGTATTTATATGGTTGAAAAAATTGTTTCAAGGAAAATAGAATATTGCACTTTGTCATTTGTGTCTGGTTTATTAAACTGGAACCGTGCAAAACAATGGTAATTTTGCCTTGTTTGGCCCTTTGCACTCTTTCTTTTCAGTCACATTTCTCGTACGCTTCAACCACGACTCCATTGTTTGCATTATCAAGGTGACAGTGATTGACGTTTGATGTCATTTGACTCGTAACAGGTTGGGTCAAATAATGTTGGTATGTGGAAGACGGGTTTTTAAAGGAGCTGTATCATATTTTTCAAACATTCCAAAGTCAAATACAGGCATTTATAAGCTAAAAATGTTCCCATCGCTACTATAGAAACTAATTTGGTGTTAAATATTAGTTTTTTTATGCATCTAATTTCCAACACAGAAGTAAGATGGCTGACTGTCCTGAACCACGAAGCTCGCGACCAATTGCAACATGTTTTACGCCCATTTCATGACGTCAGCTCGGAAAAGACACTGATTCTGAAGGGTCACAGAATTGTTTGTAGCACCGGCAGCTCACACGGATGTTATTTGTAAACATTGATGGATAATCGGACTCCGACTGACGGGATAAAACGGACCACCTGGTTGTGGAGCTGTATGCGTTCGACCCAGAGTCTGATATGGAGTTTGAAGTACACGCAGTACCACAGAGACCCTGACAAGTAAGTAAATTAGCAAACAAATCATAGGCTAATATTTAGCATTGAGGTGAGAGACGTTTTTCACTCACCGGTGCTATTGTCTGTGCATGAGGTGTTTTATAGTGGGAACTGTGTCAGGTTTCAGTAGTAATACCCGAGAAAGAAAACACTTTACTGCCCGAGATTCATGAAGTTTTCGGGAGTGACGTTCACACACAAAGTTGAGGTTTTTTTCTTCTCCTGAAGATAAAATCCAACCACTTCTGGCAAGTCGATTCGTCCAGTACAACAAATAAACTCCCACGCCGAACGCAACCACATTTTTCCCAATTTGCCGTCTTCTAGAGCTTAAAAAAAAAAAAAAAAAAAAAACTTTTCTCCTGAACTCTGGAGCAAATGTCTGTTACCTGACGGCTGTTTGTCTCTGAGGAAATCTTCCTGCAGGCTGTTAGTTTCTTCCGCAGAGAGTGTGTATAGGTTAGGAATCTTTTTGAGTTTCTGTTGAAAAAGAGGGCGTCTTGCTACGATGCTGCGCATGCGTATTTGATGCTTCGTGATTGGTGCCACCTCGTTGCGTATAACGGTGTCAGTCAGTCATGTTAAGGAAGCTACAGCTTGGCCTGAATATTCATATATATTACTCAAATATGCACAAATGAAGAAAAAAATGACAAGTAAAGTTTTTTGTGAGGAAATAACACAGTAACTAAAAGATCTTAAAGGTCCATTTTTCATGATACGGCTCCTTTAATTAAATAGGCCTAATCTGAATTCTCCCCCTATCAGTAGGGGTGTCTAAAACCTTTTAGGACAGAGGGGTAGGGGCAAGTGGTAGAGGTATATACCCCTTCAAACGAAGGATTTTCCGATGCACACTTACAACGAAGGGGTATGACAATCACCAGCAAGATGGCTGCTAAGGAGTCCAAACAAATCCACAAATGTAAATTTTTTCTCCATAAATGAAGTTTAAAAAGTATGAAAACCATTTTATTGTCTAATTTAAATGTTTAACGGTCTTTTTCTTTGTAAATGCACATGGAAAAAAAAAGTTGCTAGAACTACATTGACGCTTCAGTTAAATAAACGCTACCAGGCTACCATGCAGAAGTAGAAAATCCCAGTTTTAAGCTTTTCTCGCTGAGATTTTGCAGTTGGGTAAAGAAAGCTGCGGCTTCACAGGAGAGACCCAAAACTGCTTCCAAACCACTTTCCCTTCTTATTTTAGACACAAGCTACCCCATACAGTTGGAATTGATTCGGTATGATTAGGTATGTATATGTGTTATCGGTTATCGCATCGGCCTTTAGGAGAAATAAAGGAAGAGCCCGCCCCAAAAAAAAGAAGAAGAATTCCTTTTTTTTGAAAATGTGAAAATCCTTAATAACTCTAAAGGTAGGGACAAGAAGACAAATCCAAAAAAAATCCAAGATAAACAAAGTAAAAAAAACGAGTTTAAAACATAAATAAAAAAAATAATAATAAATTAAAAAAAAATTATTCATATTAATGTAAGGTGATGAATTTTATAAATAATTATTAGATATATTTTTTTTATTATTAAATTTAAAAAAGAGGAGTCTTAAAATAACAAAAGAAAGAAGGAAGTCCGGTGATAAGGGGCTATGGAAGCTCCTATTTGCCAACTAGATTTAGTTTTTGCTAAAAAGATAGTTGTTAGAATGAAATGGGGTTTATCTTAACAACCTAGGTATCATTTGATCCCTTGGTTTTTGCTTTCATTACGTAATATTGCCCGGATCCATTGAATTCGGAGGTAAAATATGGAATAAACCCACAGGATATTCAATAGAGGGCGCCCATATTAAAAGCTGAAATTCATAAATAAAATATTTATTAAAAAAACATGCGCTGTGATGTATCTACTTTTGGCCACTCCTATGTCAGTAATGGTCTCTCCTTGGCCACCCCAGTGAAAAATTTCTGGCTCCGCCACTGCTCACCGGACAATAGTTCTCTTTTTTTCATTCACTGTACTTAAAGTATTGGTGAAATTAAGGAGTTTAGTTTCAGATAATGTCAAGGGGAAAGGATGGGGTAAGGGGGGGGAAAAAAAAAAGGGGGGGGGGGGAGGGGGGTGGGGGTGGGGGGGGGGGGGGGTGGGGTGAGTGGGAAGGGGGAGGGGAAGAAAAAATAAATTGGGGTGGGGGGGGAAAAGAGAAAAGAAAAAAATATTTAAAAGAGAAAAAAAACAAAAACGGGGAACCCATATCAACAGAAAAGGGATGGGCGGGGGGAGGGGGAGGGGAAGGGGGGAGGGGGAAAAGGGGGAGAAGAGAGGGAGAAGAAAAAGAAAAATACAAAACAGAAAGATACGAGAGAGAGGAGAGCGCTCTTATAATACACCCCCCTCCCGGGAGGGGAGGAAAAAAAAAGAAGAAGGAAGCCCCAGGGGGGGCGACACCGAGAGGAAGAGGGGGAAACAGGGGAAATAGAGGGCACGGGGGGGTTGAATCAAGCGCTTATAGAGAGGCTTCCCGTCTCTCCCATGATATAGATGGACACCGGAGGGTGACTTAATCTAAATATCACCCGAAGGACTCAAAATGATATTGAAATTTTACTGGTGGGTAAATGCACGCATTAACTCCTAGAAATAAGGTCCAGGTTGGAAAAAGAAAGTTATCCTTTAAGATACACATGTGCCTTTGAGTGGCTTTCTCTTCAGCCATGTTGGGTCATACATTAACGTGCTACAGGGTGAAAGAGAGAAGGAGATTAATAACCTCTTAAGTTAAGATGTGTCAAGCTGATAGACTGGGAATGCCACGCTCTGACTCCTAGGGCGTGAGGGGAAGGCAGGGTATGGAGCCAGCCCTGCATAAAGCTCTGTTTAATGACTTTACACTGTAGGGGACTCGCGGTCCTGCTCTGTATGGGAGACGTGGATGGTTAGAGTATCTCAGCTGACTGCCAGCAACTCAAACAGATTTATGTGCAGTGCTGACGTCCTGCTGCGAGGCCCTGGTTGCTTGTGCACACACCAGAGTGAACTAGTCAAGCATCAAAGCTCAGACACAGATGGATAGCACTCATAGCTTGCCTGTTCGAGTACACGTACATGCACACAAACCAGCATTCGCCTCTCTGCTGCACTCACTTAACCATGAAGTGGTTAAGTTGACGGTTCAATTGCTGCTATGCTGCACAGAAACACCTCTCGCTCCTCTCATACGCTGCAGAGTGGTCCAACTCTCTTGAAGTGGACGCAGATTGATTCATTCTCTCTCGGCTGTCGACAAATAGTTTAAAATCTGTCCTTTTTTATCAAAACATTAAAAAACCCAAAGTCCGACATGGCCCATTGACTCCATTGTAACTGGAATGACAGTGTTGGAGGAGAGTTTGTATGGTGGCAGATGGGCGATTCACAAACAGCTAATGGATCATGGAAAGAAGGGTTTGATTTCTGTGGCGCCACACTGGGCGAATCCTGCAGGGAGTTATCAGAAAGTCCGGAGCTTTTCTAATATGTGCTCTGCTGGGACACCGAGAGCGGCGCACTAACTGCTGCTGTCCATCCAAAACCAATGATCCACATCCACCACTTTCACACACAAGCCTCTAATCTTTCTGCTGTGTGTGTGTGTTTGCTCAGAGCTGTAGGTTTGAAAAATAAAACTTTTGGACTTTTTTCTTTTTTATTGAGTTGTGTCCTTTGTGATAGGAACTATTTCTGAACCACTAACAGACCAGCATACATCTGGTCTGTTTGGTTGCATACAGCAGATATGACATCACTCTTTCGGCTAAAATTCTTCTGTAATCTTTCATTTTAAAGGAGAAAAGGTTGGGATACTATCAGGGTTTACATGCGGTGTGAACAAAACTGCATTTAATAATGTTTGAACAATATGCGCTACTCACAAAAAAATAGGGATATTCAACTTTTCTACAATTTCAAGAAAATGTGAAAAGTTCGTACCTCACCGATTTATCATACACCAGTGTTTCTCAATCCTGGTCCTCAAGTACCACTGCCCTGCACATTTAGGTTCTTACCAACTCCAGCAGACCTGATGCAAACTAACTGAACCACTCATCATGTTCTTTGCAAGCCTGCTGATGAGCCATTCATTTGAGTCAGGTGTGTTAAAGTATGGTCACCTGGAAGACATGCAGGGCAGTGGTACGTGAGGACAAGGATTGAGAAACACTGTCATACACAATTTATATCAAACAATTTGTTGTAGGAAAATTTAACAACAATGGTGGGTAAACCACAACATAAAGATGATAATGTCTCAATAGCTTGTCAGGTGTTCGGTGTCGTCTTGGTCTGATGATCAAGAAAGCTGGTTCTGTGCTGGGGATAACTCTGGAGCCGCTGGAGCTGATCGTTCAAAAAAGAATGCTGCACAAGCTGATGAAGATGATGGAGGACACTTCCCATCCTCTCCACAACACGGTGAAGAATCAACAGAGTGTGTTCAGTGGGAGGCTGCGTCAAGTTCGCTGTAGGACGGAGAGATACAGGAATTCATTCCTGCCAGCAACCATCACCCTAAAGAACAAGACTGACTGACTTTTTTGTTTATTTAAAAAAAAAAAAAAAAAAAAAAGTGAGCTTTTACAATACTGAATTTCCCTTCGGGGATGAATAAAGTATTTTTCATTTATTTTTCATTTCATTTCATGACGTCTAAATGTAGACAGGATGATCAAGAGGACTGTTTAGAAACAAGATGTCATTGAACCGAAACATTTAGAGGTCAAGTCATGCTTTTTTTTTCCTTTTTTTTTTGTGGTTAATCATCTTTTCTGAAAACTGCATCATATGCAATAAATATTTAACCACTGAACAATGTACATGTGCATTCAAAAGTTTAGAGAAAGTCTCATTGAGGTCACCTGGAAAGGTAAGAGTGCATTTTAGATTCATTCTGGCATCATACAAAAACAAAGATCCTTAACTTTTTGTGAGTAGTATGTTAAATATAATTTTTTAGTTCAATTTAGTTTTATTTGCGCAGCACCAGTTCACAGTGACGTCTCAGGCCACTTTACAAAAACAATCAATTCCGGCCAATTCATTGTGATCCATTCAGTGTTTATACAAGTCAGTCCAGAAAAGATAATAGCCGAGCTCGGGAAAGCAGCAGACTGTGATTCAATCCCCCATTCTGAGCTGCACGAGGAGGTGGGCAACACTGGAAAGGAAAAAGATTGCACCAGGCTCAGGAAGGGCAGACATCTGCCTGGACTGGTTGAGGGTGGAGAGGACCGGAAAGAGACCAACAGGAACCACAACTTTTAGCCAGGGAGTCCTGCTGAGAGGAAAACAGAGATTCGAATTTATGACGCCAGTACTGTCACAAGTTTATAGATTTTAAGACCAGAGACATGAAAGGAGAAGGAAGAGCCCAGTGCACAATGGGAATGTCCCTCAGCAGTCTGAGCCTATGGTAGCATGACATCCCCAACTGCAAAAAGGTCAATTTTAAGCCTGACCTTAGAGGTAGAGAGGGTGTCTGCCTCCCAAACCCAAACTGGGAGCTGGTTCCACAGGAGAGGGACCTGATAGTTGAAGGCGCCAAATCTCAGAGTTAAAGTTACATGATGGGCCCCATATGTGGAAACCAACATGGGAAAACACAGGTGGGGCCACCATGGAAACCGTGGACAAACCCACTTGGGTCCCTTATTTGCAGCCAGAATGGGATGGGTGATAAGTTATGTTGTGTGATATGTCGTCAAAAAAATTCTCCATGGTAATAATTTGCTATCCAATGAGAAAAATTATAAATTCAATTTATTAGGTTGCATTTACAGTTATTTATATAGTTAGTTTTGCTGTTTGCACCATTTGAATAAATGTCAAATTTGTTCTCATATGTCAGACTTGTTTGTTTGGTGTCACTACAATTTTGCAATACCAGTGTACTACTTGAACTTAATTGATGAAGTTTATTGGCTTCTGGTCTTATTTTAGGTCTCTCAAGACAGAATGTAGTGATAGATTTTTTATACAAACGTTAAGGCTGCTATTTTTTTATTGTCAATTATTGTTACTGTGATAAAAACCAAAAATTATTGAGATGCATTTTTTTCTAGCCCATTCCTAATGGACGTGCTGGCTGGGTAGTAGCTTTATATGTGAAAAGAATTTGAAATTCTCTCCTGGAATTAACAGAAAGGCGATGAGAAATATGAACCTTCATCAGAACCCTCGCTGCAGCATTGTGGATCAGATGGAGAATTTTCAGGGAATATTTGGAACAGAACAATAATGGGGAATTACAGCAGTCCAATCTGGCGCTAACAGAAGCATGGACTAGTTTTTCTGCATCACTCTGAGACAGGACGTCCCTAATTTAGCAGTAGGTGGAAGAAGGCGGCTCTAGAGACCTGTTTTAGAAACCACGGTTCCTCACTCGGTTTTCCAATAATTTTCAAGTCGTTTAAGCATCACGAGCAGAACCTTGACATGGCAGCAGTTACTTAATTTATGAAAATTAATGGATGATGGACCCCCTCCCCCTCCGTAGTGTTTTCATTTCTCCTCTTCCTCTTTGATTTTGATAATCTGACATTTTCTGATCTTTTCTGTTGCAGCTGTTTGACTGTATCTGCATGTTTTTAGCATCTTCTATCTGAATAAACCCTGTCTGGCTGTAAAGCATTCCACATATTGAAAGATAACACCAGAGTTCCCATTGTTCAATTTTTTTAGGTGAAAACGACATCTTCAAAATACTAAAGCAATCCAAGTTCATGTTTTCCTGTTTATTTGTTTTGAACCGATATTTATCTTCTCTAGTGTGACTCCCAGAGCGTTTTCTGAGCCTATGCTGGACCTTTAATCGCTGTATTTGATTGAATGTGGCACAAAGACAACATATCTGATGTAGGAACTGCAAGATTTTATTGTTAACACAATTGGAACCAGGGTTTGTCTTGTATTTTTTATTTTGGATCGCTTGCTGCATTTCTGAGAGCCAAATGTTTCCCCGTTCTTGCTTGATATAGGATTTCAGCCGCAGAACAGTTTGGAGGCTTTTTTGTTGTGTTGTTGGCCGGCTGCGTGCAGCACAGCCCATAATCCGAAGATGTCTCTGCCTGTCTGACAGAAGAGTCTCAGACTGAGCCATGAAGTTGCACCATTAGTCATTCCGCTCACATTTGGTGTTGCTTTTTTTTTTTTTTTTTTTTTAAGTGTTTATTGTGTGCAGCCTATGGTCGAGCCTGCACATGAAGTAAGGACAGTGCAGCCGGTTCACACCAAAGTATGTGCTGCTTTTCCTCCTTCAGGAACTTTGTTAATTCAGACTGTGGTTGTCTGTGTTTTCTCACCCTCTGGTCTTGGCAGGCAGCTGTGAGAGTGTGTTACCATGGTTACAGGGACATCTGTAACCATAGCATCTGTTGCCTCAAATTTTCTCACCTTTTCAGTGAATTCATACAAATTCTTGTTACCTCTCTCGTAATTGTTGAACTTTATAGACATTATTAGTGCTTCTTCATTGACATGATTGCACTCCATCTTTGACCAGATTCTGATAACACACAGCCTCCCACCCTTGAAGTCTGCATGAGTTTTTTTTTTTTTAATATTATGGTTTGAATTAATAGAAAGCTCTTCACAATAGTTTTCTACCCAGATACTGTACACTTGTTATAATAAGCTGGAATTTTGACTCTCTATAGATTGTTTTCTGAACACAGAGAGAATGTGCGCGCAACCAGGGAGCAAGAAAACACAGGAAAAGCATTATTGAACTATGAGAAGATGTGTGTTTACATGCAAGACTCGACTTTTAATGAAGATGTGGTCATGATATGACGTGAAAGTGTCAGAAAATATAATGCATGTAAACAGTTAAAATGGTGATAACGGGACAGTCGGAGTGACTGACTTCAGGAAATCTTCTCAGATAACTTAAGGCCCTTTCAGATAGGACGCGTTTTTCGCGGCGTTCACCGCGGGGTAGGGCGCAGAGTCGGCGAAAGAGCACAGTGGCGGCGAGCACGTCAGGCACGCGTTGCTAAGCGACAGACCAGGAAGTGTTTTCTCCCCAGCACGCTTCGATGTGAGAGATGTACCCCCCCATCGTCGCAGCAAAGGGCTTTTCTCCAGAGGAGGAGGAGATGACCAGCAGCAGATAAAAGGGTGGGGGTCCACCTGATCCTGATAACAAGGCAGAACTTTGGGGAGTTCAGGCTCGTCCGGGAGCTGCATTCTTTCACACAGACCGCTTCCAGGTTTACTTCAGGCTGAACAAGGACCACTTTTTTCCCTGAACTGGCTTCTCCTATTGGACGCGCTAGGATGTCGTCACAGCGCGCTGCGCCCGAATTAAAAAATTTTCAATTCGAGCGCAGCGGCGTGAGTGCCACCGTGGCGGCATGCGCCCACCTTGCACACCACGGTGCTCCACGGCATGGCGGAACGCGCTGCCGCGGCGGTACCACATACACAATGAATGGGTTTGCCGCCGTTGGCCTGCGCTTGCCGCGTTCTATCTGAAAGGGCCTTTATACAGGTTCAGACTACATGATTTATTTAGTCTTTCACCATGGTCACCATGTCAGATTAAACCCCTGCGGTGGCAGAAATTATTCCCATGTTGGAGTCGGGAGACTGGTACTGGAACAATACCAGTATCACGGCTGCGACTAGTCATTGATCAGTTCACAGCTGCATCACAGCACTGTAGCTGTGTGTGACAGCCGTCCTCTGCTCAGACATGGAAAATAAAAAGAAGAAAAAACTGATGGTGGGGCTGTTTACAAACATTCACGCTGCATAACAACGCATCCCGGAGATTTGATACGAAGTACGGGGGTCGTAAATCAGATGGTGTTTGAGTTTCTACCATTAGCCTGTTAGCAGTTAGCTAGTCTGTCTACTGTCTACCAGGATTTCATACATAATAAAGCAGAACGTTCCACAAGCAGCAAGACTCACCGACAGCAATGCGTGTTAGTCCCTAACAGCTGGAATCGGCTCCTTTCCAAACGTAGTGATGATGTCGTCTTTGCCTGGTTTAATCCAGACTAGTGAAAGTTGCTCCTGCATGGAGATGGTGAAGACGACACGGAGCAGAACCTGCTGTAGACCGCAGACTGTCGGGGGCCATTTTGGTTTTAACAATGAGTCTAAACGAAAGTTTAAGTTAACAGATTTTCATACGTTTGGACGTTAACCAGGACTTGGTCTTGAATCCTGTCTCTGTCCTGAGCCCTCCCCAGCCAGTAAAAGTCGCTCCTAACCGACTTTCTTTCTTTTCTTGCTTTCCTTGGTTGTCTCCTGCATTTCTTTGCTGAATCAGCCATAGTTAAAGCAGCCAGTGTGACATGGCACATGTAGCTGTCACATGATGCCTCGGGCTTGAGGAAAAACAGTTGGGAAGCGCGGTTTCTCAGTCTTGGGACGCTGCAGGGCAACAATAACTCCAGAAGTGAGCATAATGAATGTCAGCGCACCAACAAAGCAAGTCTGAGGCACAGAGCTGCAAAGTCAGAAACTTGTGTGGTGTTGCTTTAAGAGTGAAATACCCCTGATTAACCTCCTCACAAGCTGCAAAGTTGGGGGAATATTTAGATCAGACTTTCCTTTCAAGGCTTTGGCTCTGACAAGTTGTCACATGTATGTTGAATGGATGGGTTACTTATTTAACCTGACAGATTAAAAGTGATTTTGAGCCTCAGTTCTAACGTATAAATGCTCTGCCATCATGTCGGCTGCCTGTTTTACTCAGTATATGAAAATTCCCCGCATGGATTCACTATTAAGATTGAAAACTTTACCAGTTTTCTAAGTTCTTCCTTTTCTCAGCTCACTGCTGTTAGTAATATTGGATTTGAAAGCATCCTCTTCTCTCATGCCTTCAGTTTTCATATATTTAGGTTTTTTACAAAGGCTGCTCTGTCGCAGAGTTTGGATGTCTGAACAGCTCCAGTAATGAATATAGATTTGTTTACCTTCCGAGCAGATTTGCATGGCCTTGTACGTGCACGCAGATATGCGTGTTCGCTACCTGTGCTCCGTGACAGCCAAAGAGAATATGATTATGTAGTCCACTTTGTGTGTCGCCACCCGCTTGACAGATGCATCTGTTGGGCAAATCTTGATGGATTTTCAGTCTGAATTCTAAATCAAAACTGCCCCCCCTCCTCCCTGCTGCAGAGCCCTTTACATCTGCCTCCTACAGAAATCATTTATTGCCAAAATGGTGGTGGAGGGATTCATCGCCGTGGTCCTATCTTAACTGCGCATTGAGCCCATGTGAATGTGAGCGAAATGTACTTGTCCCACGAGACGAGACGGGGAGAAAATCTTCATTTTTCCTGCTGTCGTCCTCATGGCTTCCCCTGACAAATCGTGCAACAGCCACATTTTCTCTACGTCTCTGTTTGCTTCTTGTTTTGCTTTTTTGCTTTTTAGGGTCTCCATAATCGGCACAGTCCTCATTCGCTTCAGTCTGCTGCTTTTTTTTTTCTCTCCCAGTAGCCTCGCTGCCAGAGTGAAAACGAACAGAGGAAGGAAACATCTTAATTTATTTCACTCTGCCATGAATATTCAGCATAAACTGTTTTTATTCTCATCCCACCAATCTCATGTGTGTTTATTAGGATAGTTAACGTAATGTGTCAGCTTGCTGAATGTCGGTGAGCCACCTTGACATTAGCCAACTCTTTGATGGGGCGAGTGTGTGTCTGTGTGCAGATGCATGCTTGGAAAACTGGTCATTCATATGGTTTTTGTGATGTGTGATGGAAAGGGAAAGAGAATGGTACTACCCTCAGAAACTCTCAAAGAATGTTGATGGAGCCAAACATTAGTTCCTAACATAAAACATTTTCCCAGCTTTTCTATAAATAGTGATTTTTATTATGTTTTTTTTTTTTTCCAGGAAGAAAACAGGCTTTTTTTTTTTCTCTGGATTTGAAGTCAGAGAAGCTCATTATGTGCCTCAGTCTGTTGATGTGTAAACAGAAGTAGCTCATAGCCAAGGACACTATGATTATGTGTATTTCATTATTTATCTTTTATGTGTATTTGAAAGTGGTTATTCTAACTCAGCTCATTGGGTCGTCTGCTGCTGCGACAGCTCAGACCTCCAAGATAATACATCGAGCTCCTGGCTTATGATCTACAAATTGATCTTTCTGCAAAACAATGAAGTAGCATTTTTTGATACAATACTGGGCTAAAGTGTCATATTTGCTTCAGTGAATAAAGCTGCTTTACCACAAGTATTGAAATGCAAGAAAAATGTTTTTTTTTGTTTGCTTTTGTTTCCATTAATACTGATATTGCTCATAATACTGATATTTAAAAATTGTGGTTTATCAAGATGAAGACTAGGACCCAATTTTCATTTATCTTTTTTTTTGCACAGTACAGCTTAAAGTTATACTATGCAACTTTTGACTCTGACATTAAGCCTAAAATGAGCAGTATTAGATGATTTTTTTGGGCCAATATACAGTGACTGACGCGTGTCAGCACTCTGAGCGGGCTGCCCTCTGCAGACACCAGACATCGTAACTTTGGAAAGGCGGGCCGTCGGTGAAAGTGCCGTAAAGCAAGTTGCCTTACGGCTCCTCTTCCGTAAACACAGAAAGCTCTACTTGTGCTACTTTCTCTCATTACTCGAAGCTTAGTCATGGCGGAACAAAGTAAAAAGGTGAAAGTGATGTCTGAGCAGGCCAGAAAAAAGAGGCAAAGGGATCACGGCAGATCAAAAACACGAGTGGACATTGGAAAAGACTTCAGTTTTTGAAGATGTAAGTGTGGAAGCAAAACACACTCTCTGTTTGCCACGGTATCATTAGACTGGTAAGTAAGTTTGGCTGTTGTGTAAAAATATGAAATATGATGCTTTTTTTTTTTTTTTCAGTCAGCGTTTATTTAAAACAACATCAATCAGAGCCGTATAAGCTGTTGATAGTTTCCTGTTGGTGAAACGTGGCTAGAATTAATATAGACCAAAGCTAATGTGACTCCCTAAACATTTTGTGCAATTGTGGCTGGTTTGCAGCAATAAATGCGTTCTCTGTAATTCATATATATATATCAAAGAAGTAACAGAGCGGTCAGTAGTTTGCTTGGTTTAGTTGTATGGTTTTTATACGCTGTTCAGAAGGAAGCAGTGCCACTGTAATGTCCCGTAAGCTGAGCTAATCCAGACGTTCTCATAACAAACGTGAGTTTTGCCAAAGTTACGACTTCATTCAGTGCACAAAACTACAACTTGGTTTCGTGGCCGGTTTTGATTGCGCATTTATTTTTGCATTGTGCGTTTGTGTGTGTGATGTTTCAGTTATGTAAACATATTTAATTAGAAAACAGTTAAAGGCGCATACCTCCGCCAGGGGTAGATCCTCCAATGGTGAAAAATCCTTTAGAAAATCCTTGAATCTTGATGGACTCGCTTATTTCAACATCCAAACATGGAAGAGGAGATTTTAAATTGCGTCATTGCCGTGAGGCCTCTGAGACATTGGCGCCGTTGCAGGTTTAGCGCTACTAGTGGCCAAAAGTTACACGATATACCTTTAAGACATTTTTCTTGCAACATTTTTTCTCCTAAATCCAAGGATAAAAATAAAAATAAGAACAAAACAAACACATTGGGTGGTTTTTATTCTTTATTTAGTCAATGATTAACAAAGAGGTCCACATAGTAGAGCTTTGAGCTTGTCCATTTCCAAGAGGTAAAAATTTTCAGCCTCAGGTGGTAAGTTAGTGGTGTCAACAATGGTTTCCATGGTGTCCATAATATCCAACCACACTGTAAAATGTTAAGCTTTAAAATATGAGTTTAAGGGCTGCCTTAAAATTTTGAATTAAGTGGAACGATTTTTGTGTGTGATGTTTTTAAGTATTTTGAGTTATAACAACAGCATACCAGAAGGTTGTTTATTTGACATAAAACAATACATCAAATGAATACATCATTCATTTATTTTCTGTACTGCTTATCCAGCTCAGGGTTGTGGGGGTTGCTGGAGCCCATCCCAGCTATTATCAGGTGAGAGGCAGGTACACCCTAGACAGGTCACCAGTCTGTCGCAGGGCCAACACAGAGAGACAGACAACCATTCACACTCACATTCACTCCTTGGGACAATTTAGAGTGATCATTTAACCTAACATGCATGTCTTTGGATGGTGAAAGGAAGCAGGAGTACCCAGAGAGAACCCACACATACACAGGGAAAACATGCACACTGTTCGAATTGTTCGAACCCCCTTCCCAGCTGGGACTCGAACTAGCAATGCTTGCCACCACACCACTGTGCAGCCCACCAGGACAACAAAACTGCCATAATGCAATTTACATTGCAATGACGAAGTAGTGGGCGATTAAATGCGGCTCAACACGCAGCTGACAGAACGATGAACACCCAGTCTGGACTCTCGAATATTTTGTACAGTTACGTTATTTCTGCAGTTACTGACCTTTAGCTGTTAGCTAAGGCTATGCCAAGTTAGCATAACCACAGAGATGTGGGAGCTGAGATAAACAGATATGGACCATGTCTCAAACTGCACTTGCCCGAGTGCACTGGAATTCACTGGATAGTGCGCACTGTGTACTTTGTAGTGCACACCATCGTCACTAAATGCTGACCCAGACAGAGCACTGCACTTACTGGAAGTGACGGACTAGCATTGCCCGCTAACGTGTGCTAACTCTACTGAGCCGTTATAACCACGGCCTCGAACACATGACCAGATCCTGGTACCAGATCATAACTGTCATCAGGAGTGAACAGCTTGGTAGCCACAATATACATGAGTACTTATGTCTAAATGATTTAATCAACATTGCTTTCATTAGTACCATACAACCTCTGCTGCAGCAGGGTTCGCCACCATTATTTAGCTCTGAAAACCGTTCAAAATTCCAGATTCTTCCACTACATCAGCAAGATGGCATCCATTTAGTGTGAGAACTGTGCTTCGTTTTGCACTGCGTTTTTGGCTGTACACCCGGGTACTTTTCAGAGCACAGAATTTTAGCTTAAATGACAGTGTGAACGCACTACGCTCTCAAAGATAATTTTCAAAATGTTCGAAGTGCTCAAGCGCACAGATTGAGACATACCTATAGACTAACTTTAGCTAGGTTAGCACAACTTTAGCTATGTCGAATCAACAAAGCACAGATCACTTTCATGACACAAATGGCAAAGGGAGTCAAACTGAAACTGACGAATTTTTTGTTAATTTCACAACGTTGTTATAAACGTACCTGTTGTCATGCTCCATTCAGCCCCCGTAGTGTTGCCTGGCTGTAGCTTCCTGCTGTAGTTAGTGAGAAGACAGCAGTGAGGACTGAGGATTCAATGGAGTCAGACGTCTATCTAGTGGACAAACGTCCCAACATCATCATTCTGAGTGACTCTGACACTTAAAAGCATTTTCTGTTTTATGAGATAATGGAAGTATATATGTATACATATATATGTATATATATGCAGATCGTCTGCATGTTCTGGCTGATTGTCATTTCTTAAAAGGGCTGCAATCGGCCAGTTTAACTGGCCGGCTGATAAATCAGTCGGACTGTAGTTTACAGCAAGATGTGGCAGAAACAGGACAGGTCTTGTAATTCGCTTCTCCCTCAGACCAATCTTTCCTAATCCTGTCTTTTAATAATGGTGAAACTATATAACCTCACTTGGTCTCAGGACACATTTGGATTCATTCCAAGAATAAAACAGAATGTGTTAATGAAAATCTGTCCCTTTTTTCATGGATGATAATGGCTGTGATATAGAGCTTGGTGCATTACTGCCCCATGGCAACAGGTTGAGAAATCACCACATGATGCCTTGGTAATACAACAAGTAACAATAAGAATTCCAAAGGTTAAAGTTAACATTTTAAACATACGATTTCGGTTCAGTGGCAACATCATGACATCATCATATAGCAGCCATTAAAAGTCTGTGAAATGTTTAATTTGGAGCCACGTGTATGATGGTGCATCTTTGACTGCATTATAATAAAATGTCTTTGGATTTTCACATAGAATAATTATGACAGTGTGTTGCATCATTCAGTCTGCACAAAACATCCGAGGAATAAGAATGAGGGTTGGCTGACATCCTTGTTTCTCTTCTTATGGAATCCAGTAGTTTTGTTTCACCATTGTTGTGGAAGTTTGGGGATTTTAAGAACTTATTTTATTTTTTATACAATCTGAATTAAACTTAGAAAGTCTTTTTTTTTTTCTCCCAGATGATTTAAACTCCTCAATTAACAATAAGTAGAATAAAAGAGTTGGTGAAACCTACTGCTGTGCACCAACTAACTGAAAGTCTGGCTCATTGACACACAGCAGTATGCATATTAATGGCAGAACTTACTTCATAGACAGAAGACAGCATGGCAGACGGAGAATAGAGGAAACTGGATCAACTCTTGTCAGATCAGTTTGAAAATGTGATGCTTTGTCTTGAGAGAAACATCTGGCTCAAGTTGAAGAGTTGAGACTTTGTTCGTCTGCGTCTGGGGAGAGGCTGTGATTTAGTTTGACGACAGTGACTCTTCATGATCTCCCAGCCAGATAATCGTTGTATACATTGTGGACCGAGGTGCAGACCCCTGGATGTGGGGTTATAGAAACCACCAGTTCCTTTTCCCGTTATGAGACTTGTGGAGAGATGTGATGATACCATTAAAGGAGCCAAAGGTATGTGCGAGGGCTGCAGCATACAGTAGATGAACAGATGATGGAATGTTCTCTGGCTATTTTCTCATTGGTTTGGGGAAGATGAGTGCCTTCTTCCATTTCATCACGCATTTCATGGAAGTGCATGTTTCTCTCCAGGTGCTGCTCCTATAGTCCTTTTAAAATCTCAGACATGTCAAAAATCTGTTTCTCTGCAGTCACATCAGTCAGTCTTTATTTATAAAGCAGTTTCTCATGCAAAGAAGTTGCAGCACAGATTGCTCTACATGAAAAACATAATGAACAAAAAACCCTCATTACCCACCAAGTCCTCCAGACAAACCTGTGAGTCACACATATACACATTTACCACATACAGTTGTCTTTAAAATTACTCATATCCTCCAATTAAAGAAGGAACAAAATCAGCTGTCAGTGAAATAAGCTGAAATTGACAAAAGTAATAATAAATAAAAATTCTATGTAAATCATGACATTGATTTTTAATTGTGCTTCAAAGAAATATTAAAAAGAAAAACACATTAATAAAACAAGTAAGCAAACATGATGGGGCACCGGATCAAACATTTTGTTGAATTTGAGGCAATCACTGCAATCAGGTGTTTTTTTTTTCTAATGTTCAATAAGACTTCTTCACCTGTTGACAGGTATGTTGGTCCACTGTTCATGGGAAAGTTGCTCTAATGTGTCTGGGATGGTTTGTTCGGTTGTTGTTGTTTTTTTTTTTTTTAATGATTATTTCCAATTGGGATGCACGATAACCTTTTTTAAAAACCAATACCAGTAACTGATAAATTTCAGCTCCAAAAGGCTGATACCGATAACTGATGACCAATAACAAATACATATATCTAATCATGACATCAATACTGTTAACAAAAAAAAAAAAACTTTATTCTTTAAATGAAGAAATATTTGTTTTTTAGTTAAAAACAAGCAAACTTCTTAAACATATTCTACAAGATATCAAACAAAATTATTAAATATCTCAATTTGGGTTGTCTAAAATTGTTCCAAAATAACGTTTGAGTGTTTGTTCTAAAATTAACATTTAATCCGAAGATATTCAAATATCCATTTGAGCATTATGCCAACAGGACATACAAATACAAGACATAACTACAGGCCTAATGTAATAGGCTATTTTTCCCACTGTTTATTTAATATTCAAATGTTAACTTTCACATCTGAATCTCGGATTTTTATTAATATTCAAATATATATTCAAATTTAGAATATTCGTTGACAGCCCTAATCTCACCGCACAGCAACAAAAGGTAAAGTGCATTTTTTTTACTTTTACAAAGATAAAGGCTCCTTGAACTGATGCAGATGCATGCATCAGGATTACAAACTGTGCAAAAGTAAAAATGAGAAAAAAAAAACAACTGAAAATGATGCACTGACAAGTTAGATTCAAACATTTATTGTATGTTAACACAATCTGAAAAAGTTTATTTGTAAACAATAAAAATGACTATGCAAATAGATGCAATTTTGACCAACAATAGTTCTGGTCTCATAATGTGAGCAAAGCAAATAATAATATATATGTTATCGGAGAAAGCTGTCATGATGTCGGACTTATCAGAATGACGTAATAATTTCCTGTTATAGGCCTGACAATTATCGGTCCAATAATTATTGCGCACCCCTAATTTCCAACCCCAATTCAAAGGCAATATTTGATTTCACTAAATTATTATGTTGTAAATTTTTATTCATTATTAGTTTTTTTTCCATTTCTTTTTATGTGAATTACTATTGTGAATTTAGCCTTTTCTTAATTTTGAGAACGATTGTACACCTACTGACACACATAGTTGGGAAATTTATTCATACCCTTCTCCATTAAAGAAAAGGCGAATTAAACCATAGTCACTGAAAGCAAAAGGGGCCCCAACTAGTACAGATGCAAGATTTTACTTTAGGAGGCCTGACTTTTTTGTATTTAAAGTCCTTTTTAAATTAATTTAATGCAATATTCAAATATTTTGAGTTTTTGAATTTGAGGTTTTCTTAAGCTGCAAGTCTTAATCAGCAACATTAAAACAAATAAAAGCTTGAAATATATTGATTTGCATATCATTTGTCTATACAATATGTAAATGCACCTTTTAAGTTGAATTATAGAAATAGATGAACTTTTTCAGCATATTCAAATTTTTTGGGTAGTCCCTGTATTTCTGTTCAACCACAGTTCAAAATCAATGTCATGATTTTCTTCAAATTCATAATTTATAATTACTTTTGTTGATTTCAACTTGTTTAACTGACAGCTTTTTTTAGAAAAAAAAATCTGCCAAGGAGTGGTGGAGGTAATGTTATCGCCAGTGTTTTCCTGTCTGTCACAAAATAAATCAAAATAAATGTAATTTTATTTTAATTAAAAAACTTTACGAAGAAATCTTGAGCTTTTTTTTTTTTTTTTTAAAGCTTTATTGTAGCTTTGCTTATTTCTGAACAGCATCATCTGTGACTCAGATGTCTTCACCTCTTCATCTCTCCACTGTGTTTTTATCTCCTTCTCAAATTTCTGATGATGTGAATTGTAAACTGGAAGTACTAATCCTCTGACAGCCTTTCTGACTCCAGGGCATCATTTGGCTTCATTTTTAGATCCTGAAGCTTTGAAGTGTTGGTGAAAGCTTTACAGTTGTCATCAGAATGTCACTCCAAACATTCCTGACGTGCCTTGTAAGTCCCCAAGTCATCAGTTAATGATGTTATTGAGTTCACTGAGAGTTAACGAGTTGAAAAAGAACAGACTGCAAGAAGTCTGTCCGAACTTTTACATTTAGTCTTTTTGTATTTCATAGTTTTTGTTCTGTGCATTTAAAGAGATGTTTAAAGTATAAATGAAAAATTGTAAGTCAGGATTAGAAGAATTCGATTAATTTTTGTTCTATATTTCTTGTTCTTTATTTCTATTTCTATACTTCTTAAAATATGAGAACTTGAAGATCTTATGTAAATTTGTGTGTCATATATAATATATATATATATATATATATATATATATATATATATATACGGTTGTCCTTAAAGGGAAAAAAAATTAGCTGTCGGTAAAATAAGTTGAAATTGAAAAAAGTAATAAAAAAAATTCTATTAAAATCATGACATTGAATTATGGTTCGAAAGAAATATCAAAAACAGACACACAAAAAATAAAAAAAAGTAAACAAGCATGTTGGGGCTTTAAAGCTAAAACTTTATAAAACAACACTTTGAGGCAATCACTGCCATTGTGTCTTTTCTATTGTTTAAAAAGACATCTGCACCACTTGACCGGTATTTTCATCCACTGTTCATGGAAAAGATGCTCGAATGTGTCTGCGACAGTTTTATTTGGTTTTTTAAAATGATTATTTACGACCACAATTCAAAAGCTATATCTCATTTCACTAAATTACAGTCTTTTAGATTTCTTATTAGTTTTTTTTAGTTTCTTGTTATCTGAATTACTATTATGAATTTAGCCTTTTCTTTAATTGGAGGGTATGAATCATTTTGAGGACGACTACATATATATATATATATATATATATATATATATATATATATATATACATATACATATACACTGCCCGGCCCCAAAAAAAGTCGCCAACAAAAAAAAGGTCAAACATTTAACATTTCATTGGACCGCCTTTAGCTTTGATTGCGGCAGCTTTCGCTGTGTTTCCAGAAGCTTCTGCAATTTCACCAGATTTATTTGCATCCTGTTGCATCAATTTTTCACCAAGATCTTGTAGAGTCTGACCACAGCACATCCCAAAGATTCTCAATGGGGTTCAGGTCTGGACTCTGTGGGGGCCAATCCATGTGTGAAAATGATGTCTGATGATCCCTGAACCATCTTTCACAATCTGAGCCCGATAAATTCTGGCACGGTCATCTTGGAATATGGCCGTGCCATCAGGAAAGAAACATCCATGGATGGAATAACCTGCTCATTCAGTATATTCAGGTATCAGCTGACCTCATTATCTGAGCTCATACTGTTGCTGAACCTGGACCTGAGCAACTGCAGCAACCCCAGATCATCACACCGGCCCCACAGGCTCATACAGTAGCACTAGGCATGATGCTGCATCACTTCATCTGCCTTTCCGGCCACATTTCTTCCCGAAGGACGATGGTCCACTATCCTTCCAGTTTTTCATAATGCGTTGGACTGTTCTGAACCCAGTTTTAGTAGTTTCTGCATCTCCTTAGATGTTTTCACCTCTTGATGCCAATGATTTGACCCTTCTCAGACAGACTTGCATCTTTTCCACGACCACAGATGTGTCTTTCCACATGGTTGTTTAGGAAATGAGAAGCAACTCATTGCACCAGTTGGGGTTAAATAACTTGTTGCCAGCTGAAAGATAATCGCCCATGCAGTAATTATCCAATAGGAGGCTCGTACCTATTTGCTTAGTTAAATCCAGGTGGCGACTTTTTTTTTGGCCAGGCAGTGTGTGTATATATATATATATATATATATATATATATATATATACTATATATGTAAAAGACAGAGAGAGAGAGATTACATGAAGTACACCCGTTATATCCTAAAATATTTCCTTAGTGTGTTGTTACATGAGAATGGCTTCTCTCTGTAGTTTTACTCAAACGTGTAAGGATAGAAATGATATAACACGTAGTTGTGCTTCAGCTGCTAAAATCGATGGATCTGCTTTCCCTGGCAAAGAGCTAAGACACATGTACACCTCCGACTGCTGCCCGCTGCATACTGTTTGCTTTTTTTAGCTCATGTGTAAAGAATTAATGTTTGGGGGTTTCTTTTTGTTTTCCTTTTTTTCATGCATTTTCTCTCTCTGTTCCATCTTTGACCCTTCCTGGTTCTGGATAACAGGGCTGTAAATGTCTCAGATCCTTTGACGCCTTTCGTACTTTGCTGTTTTTGCGTGATACTGATCTCATTGTATCAGTTTCAGACATTTAGAGAGCCATCATGCTCGGAGAGGATGATGAAAGTGAAAAAAGAGGAAGTCACAGTAGCATTGTCCACATTATGTGCATATGTGGCCCACTTTTTTTTCATCAAGGGACCAACAAATATATCTCACTGTCAAACATGGAAACACGGCCAGCGCTCTCTTCGCCGTGCATCCCCTCCCTCTCATTCACACTGTCCCCACAGGAGCTGCCTCGTGCACTTCAACATTTCAAGTGCCTTTTAAGACCACTTTCATCTTCCCCCTTCAGAAAATGAGACGGAGTCTCTGGTGAAAAGTGCTGACAGTAGCAGTTAGGGGTTGAGTACTGTTAGCTCAACTACGGCCCTTTCGCTTCTGTCTTTATGTGAAGTGGCGCAAACTAATCCCACTCTCCTCGAAGTGTTTCTATGTGAATGTGGACCAGCTGGGGCCCAACACGGCGCCTCTGCTCATTGGGCAACTGGTCACAGGACTTTCAACCAGCTGCTCATCTGTGGAGTCAACTGATCTTACAAGGCTGTTGAACTTCAAAGGGTTTTGCAACCTTATTCTTGAGGAGAAATTGCTTTTGTAGTGCTGCTGTCTTTGTGCTCCCTTTGCAAGCCAAACTGTTTTCATCAGAGTGGTTATTGTCGTCACTGCTACTGTTTGCATCTGTGCACCTTAGACCCTTCACAATGTTACTATCAGCACTAAGAAAAGGTATTTTAATGATTTTCAAAACTGAAAGTCATGTGAAAACCCTTTTCTTTCCACTAGTTTTTACCTGGTTTCATTTGTATTTGGGCCATTTTTCAGTTCATTTTCAGTTGTTTAATTCCATGTTTGCTTTAGCAACATACACTATATTGCCAAAAGTGTTTGCTCATCCGTCCAAATTATAGGAATCAGGTGTTCCAATCACTTCCATGGCCACAGGTGTGTAAAATGAAGCAGCTAGGCATGCAGACTGTTTTTACAAAGATTTGTAAAAGAATGGGTCGTTCTCATGAGCTCAGTGAATTCCAGCGTTGAACTGTGATAGGACCCCTAACAAATCCAGTCGTGAAATTTCCTCACTCCTAAGTATCCCACAGTCAGCTGTCAGCTGTATTATAAGAAAATGGAAGTTTTTGGGAACGAAAGCAACTTAGCCACAAAGTGGTCGGCCACGTAAACTGATGGAGCGGGTCAGTGGATGCTGAAGCGCATCGTGCGAATAGGTTACCAACTTTCTGCAGTCAATCACTATAGACCTCCAAACTTCATGTGGCCTTCAGATCAGCTCAAGAACAGTGACAGAGAGCCTTATGGAATGGGTTTCCATGGTGGAGCAGCTGCATTCATCCGTACATCACCAAGTGCAATGCAAAGCGTGGATGCAGTGGTGGAAAGCAGCGGACACTGGACTCTAGAGCAGTGGAGGCGTTCTCTGGAGTGATGAATCACGCTTCTCCATCTGGCAATCTGATGGACGAGTCTGGGTTATGCGGTTGCCAGGACAATGTTACTTGTCTGACTGCATTGTGCCAAGTGTAAAATTTGGTGGAGGGGGGATTATAGTGTGGGGTTGCTTTTCAGGAGCTGGGCTTGGCCCCTTAGTTCCAGTGAAAGGAACTCTGAATGCTTCAGCATACCAAGACATTTTTGACGATTCCATGCTCCCAAATTTGTGGGAACATGCCATGTTCTCAACAGTAATTCAAGTAAAGAGAAACTAAAAAAGGAATAAAGGAATTGAAATTGTCAAAATGATAATTTATGAAATAGAATAGGCAGACAGTCATTTTCTGTACCGCTTATCCAGTTCAGGGTCCCGGGTGTTGCTGGAGTCTATCCCAGCTATCATCAGGCGAGAGGCGGGTACATCCTGGACAGGTCGCCAGTCTGTCGCAGGACCAACACAGAGAGACACACAACCATTCACATTCACTCCTAAGGACAATTTAGAGTGATCAATTAACCTAACATGCATGTCTTTGGATGGTTAAAGAAAGCAGGAGTACCCTGAGAGAACCCACACATACACGGGGAGAACATGCAGACTCCACACAGGAAGGCCACTTTTGGAATTGCTCGAACCCCTCCCCAGCTGGGAATTGATCTAGCGACCTTCTTACTGTGAGGCAGTGGTGCTAACCACCATGCCACCGTGCAGCCCTAAAATAGAATATTGATTTTTAATTGTACTTGAAAATAATAATTAAAAAAAAAAGAACAAACTGTCCCAGACAAATTTGAGCAACTTGCTCATGAACAGTGGACCAACATACCTGTCAACAGGTGCAGACGTCTGATTGGATGTTACAGAAAACACCTGATTGCCTCAAAGTGTTGCTCAGCTTAATTTTAGTTCAGGAGCCCCATCATGCTTGTTTACATGTTTCATTTTTGTTTGTTTTTAATATTTCTGTTGAATCACAATTCAATCAATGTCACAATTTTCATAAAATTGTGTTTTATTACTTTTTCATTTTCAACATATTTCACTAGCAGATGATTATTTTTCCTTATCTAATGGGAGTTTATGAATAATTTTGAGGATGACTGTATATTATATCGTCTCTTGAAATATAATCATATGCCGAATTAAGAAAATGAGCTTCTGCAGTTTAACAGTCATTGACTATGTGGCCATGCATTTGTGTTTTAGTTCAATTTTAAGCTTCACTTACTGCGTTTACATGAGAGTTTTAATTCCTAATAATAATTCCAAATGAATTCAGAGTGAAAACGATAATTCCGAATCACACTTAATTCCAAACTAACTGGTTGGTTTATTCTTCTTTTAATTCCTAATTACATAGCAAATTCTGAATTATTTAATTTGGAATATTTAATTCCGAAATAAAAAACATCATGTAACTCGGGCCACTGAAGTTAAAAAGAAAAGAATAGTGGATTAAAAACTTGCAGATAAAAATCTCAAGCCAGAAAACGCCGCATTTACTAACCTCAGTTGTCAGAGGAAGGGATTTAACAGGCTAGCCACATTAGCAAATGTATTATTGTGCAGTAAAACTTAGGGGGAGGCGGACGGGCAGCCTGTCCCCAGCTAAAGTGCCACCCCCTCCCCCTCCCTTTTTATTAAAGAAACTCCACATTTATGCGCTCATTTCCGTGATATTCCATTTTTTTAAAGTTCAACTCCTGATTTCATCTGCGATTCCGTGATCGTGGCTTTCAGAGGACTCCAATAACATTTTTTTCTTCGTTGGGTTTTTGCGCAGTATGTGGAGCTGGTACAGATTTGGTGAGTACACTCCAAAAGAAATTCCCCTGACAAATTCAGCACCGTTCACCATCTATCAGCTGTTTACGCGGCCGAGCTCAGAACGGGATTTATGTTAATAACCTCGTCTTGATTGGGTTCAGGTTCATTTACATGCTAATAACTGGTAATGTCAAGTCAGAGCACATTGCTCTTTCTTTCCCTCGTACCAGCCTGTTCTGGCCTTTCCCTCTTCTTTCGTCTCTGCCTGTAGCTCTCACATCCCTTGTCTTGACTTTTCTCTGTCATTCTGCACTCATGTCAGTCTGCTGCTGTGTTTTTCTCTGTACAGCAGTTCCTGCATCTTAAAGCCCATTTATGGTGGATGCACAGGTGAACACAGATTTCTGTCTGTGTCCTGCGTCCTTCATGTGCGTTGTTGAGCTGTACAGCTTATACGCAACCAGCAAAAGGAACAAAGAAGTAGCAGCAGCAGCTGCTCCGTGTTTAAAGTCTGTGCAGACCACCGCCGTCTGCCTCTACCTACAGTATGTCTGTATCTGAGAATGGTCGTGATTTTCTCCATCGTTGCCATGTTTGCTAACATCTGCAACTGACAGAAGTTGTAAGTAAACTCTCTATTGGGCTGGCCCACATGGAAAAAAGATGTTTTTATCTTCTGTATTGAGTAATCCTCATCTTGACCATGTTGTTTAACATGGTAATAGTGACTGTAAGGGGCATGATGTCTTTTTCTTTAAAACATGCAACTGCAGTTAAAATTTCTTGGCGTGTTTCGGTTTCTTTCTTCCGGAGTAGCAGCTGTGTTTTCCTGTATTTGGTGTTCACTAACTGATGGGACAGTTACAACCAGTTTAGAAGTGCATGACCACCAACTAGTTGACTTGATTGTGCTGAGGGATACACACTTGGCTCTGTAGACTGGAAATGTGTCGTTCTTATCACAGAGATTGATTTGAATTTAATCACAATCTACTAAGGGTGCACGATAATTATCGGGCTGATAACAGGAAATTATTACATCATTCTGATAAGTCCGATATCATGACAGCTTGCCCCGATGACATATTGTCATGGAGTTTGTGATTGGGTAGAGAAAGAAGACCCCAAGCTGCTTCCAAACCACTTTCCCTTTTTATTTTAGACACTAGCTACCCCGTACAGTTGGAATTTTGAAGATCGGACATGCAGAAGTTGAAAACCCCTGTTTTAAGCTTGAACTGTCTTTTTGGTTTTGTTTATAGTTTTGATGTCATGATTAGGTATGTATGTGTGTTATCGGTTATAAGTTATTAGTATCCGCCTTTAGAAGCTGAAATTTATGCGTTCTTGGTTTTGGTTTTAACTAGGGATGTCGGATATAATTGACTTACCAATATTATCGACTGATATTGGCATTAAACTGTGATAACGGAAGATCTTGTTCCAGTAGCACTGGTCCAGCATGTAGAAAAGTCCCTGTTATTGTGGAAGAACTTCACATCCCAGCATCCTTTCATAGTCATGTGGCTACGGTGCAGCTGCTGCTGCTACATATGTCTGGTTTTAAGTTGTTGGTTAAGATACCAAATTGTCAGAATTGTTGTAATTAGCCACATGTTGGCTAATACCTGCTAGTTTCTGATATCTGGCAGCCAGATGTCTAAAATGAACTCCTCTGGCTGAGTTAAGATATTTTGGGATCTTTGGTGTCAGAGCAGAATATGGTTGTATCTCTCAAAATATGAGAGATTAGGGATGTCCCAATACCACTTTTTTGGCGAACAAGTACGAGTACTTGCTGATACCAAGTACCGATCTGAGTACCTAATTAATGGGGATAAGTGAGAGGCGTCTTTTTGTTTGTTTGGTTATTAGTTTTAAGTAAAGAGAAGCATCTCTGCGTGCTCTGGTGTGATTCTGGCATGTGGCTGCCAGCTTACTACGACATTTAACTGCCTCGTCAGAAAAAGAAATAAAAGCCTACAGTAAGTAGTTAAAAGCTTATAAACAGCCTCTGATGCAGTTGCGGTTTGTTGTACTTTAGCAATGCATTGTCATAATTTTATTCAAACTTATACCAGCTTAACAAACATAAACTTGGAAAGCGTAGGAAACGGATTTGCTGTACTCAGGAGTACGAGTACAGTAAAATAGGCCAGTTTTGGAGCGAGTACCGATACTGGCATCAGTATTCGGACATCCCTATGAGAGATGCAACCTCACAGTTGTCTGCATATCAGTTGATATCGGAATATATGAGTTGGAGAATATCAGATATCGGTAAAAAAGCCAATATCTAACAACCCTAGTTATAATAAAAAGATACTGTGCTTCCCTAAAATCTACTGTTCAGATAGTTTTGTCACCCAGCCCTACTTTACGCTCTTCAATTCATACCCAACTCTCCTATAAAAGGTATCATGTGGAAGCAGAGATGCGCCACCCCCCCACCTTCCTGCAAGGCTTCCACTGATGGACGGAAGAGGCCTCATCCCTCCGTTGGGCTGGCCTGTCACGGAGGAAGACGGATGTTCGCCTGCAGTTTTTCTGCCTGCACTACCTGCCAAGATAACACACAACAGCGAGGAGAGGAGAGGAGCAGGCTGGTGAAACAAAAGGTTATTAACACAGCCTCTGTGGCCTGCCCACATACGGGCAAAGCAAAAATCCCTCCAAGGCTGCGTAACTGCAGAAACGCACAACACAGACTTTCTGAAAATCTGCAAACATGACAGATCAAACACAGACGAGGGCGCCTGCCCACATGCACGTTACACTGACCTCCTCATGGACCCGGTACTCCTGCTTGCAGGTTCTCGGGTCGTGCTTTGGTAAGAAAAGGCAACGCATCTGAAATTGTCTTAACAGCTGTAAATAGGCTTTCCAGGGTAAAGCTGCATGTCTCTCAAAGAGCTGATTTCTGTAAGCAGCTTAGTGTTTCCACCTCCTCATTACACACCCTAACCTATTCATGTTGTGGGGGAGAAGTAGAATTATTCTCATACATCCCCTCCATCGGATTAGGATGGTGCTAATGTGCCAGCAGAAGTTTGTTGTTGGGCGTCCACTATATAAATAATGATTATTATAATCGAGTTAAACTTAGGGAAGATGTAAAAATAACACTAAAGGAATTAAATGTGCGAGCTGCTTGAGCTTTGTGGTAAGGAGCTCCAACCATTAGCAGCACTTCATTACTCATCCATGGAAATTGCATCGTGCATAGTCCTCCTGCCCTCTGATGCATCAGCAGAATGTTGCAGCAGATGTTGCTGCTTTTTCTACTTTCTCCTATTGTTCCTGCTGAACTGATGAAAACTGTTCAGACGATAATGAGAAGTGAGTAGCTCATTTTATGTGGACTCATGGTTATATTTTTGTCGAGGTTTTTAGAGTCAGTATTTTTCCATTCAACTGTTTCACGACGGAGCTCGATAGAAGTGCACGTCTTCACAAAAAGCTTCGCTCCCACACAAACGATGGCGCCTGCAGATAACCCCGCGGTCATTTAGCAGCCATTCTCTGCGATGCCATTATCATTTCTGTCACCCCTCCGGTTGCATGGCGGTGACAAACTCTCTGCCACGGGTTTGAACTTCGCCTCTCCGTCTGAGACCTGGGCCGTCTCAGGTTGTCATTAGAGGGGTTCTCTACGCCTGAAAGCCAAGTGGACTTCTCCTCTAATGAGAACTTGGCTGTCAAGCAAGCAGTGAGTGAAGGTATCGAGCACGGAGGTGCCACTGTCAGCTTCGGACGCTGATATTCTGCCTTCTAAGATGGCATCATTACTCGCAGAGGGAGACAGACATGAGGGCAGTCGGCTTCACCAGATGTGTTGTGATGGTAACGATGTATTTAGTTGCAGCAAGACAAAGTGTTGCTGTCTTTGAGTTTTTTGGTGTTTGTTAGTCTCTCGTTATGCTCGTACTGCTAGTTGAACTGACAAGCTTGCAGCAGGAAAAGTTTACAGAGTGTGGTTAGGATTTATCAGCGTTAGCTGACCTTTCACCCTCAACTGAACAAGCAGCGAAAGTATGTTGCTTCAAGGATTCGGAGGCTGTTATATGTCAAGGCAGAAGCAAAACTGTTTCATTTTCTGGACTTTTCTGTTTGGTTCACTTCAGATCACTGTATGGATGGAGAGCCATTTTCTGTCTGACCTTTTCACAGTCTGGTAGAATTGGAAATGCTAAAGATTTACAGAAAACTCGACTTGTCCAGGATGGTATCGGCTTTACAGCTGTGGACGGATTAAATGATCACACAAGCAGGCTTGTTATTAAGCGTGACACATACGGTGTATTAGACTTGGCTTTGCTTAAATGTCATTATAACTCCCTCAGAATGATAGAGCGCATCTGGTTATCGGGTGTTATGCATCCTGAATGATATGATCTGTGGTCACTAAAAAGTCAAATTAGAAGGGACGAATGTTTCTCTTCCTCCCTGAGTTGTATTTTTAAATGCAGTCTCAGTTCCTGTGCAGCAGAAAGAACGTCACTGATGCCGACTGCAGGTCCTATCAGTGCACTAAATGTTTCTAAATGAGTTCAAATCCATCTGAAACTACAGGTGCGGAGATGTGGAGCCAACTTCAGATGGTTGGAGTTGGAGCTGGGCGATAGACTGGTATGACAAGGGAGATATTATATTTACATATACCGTTATATCGTGGTCTTGGTTGTGCAAATGTTTTAATGTGTTATTTGTTCGTAATGACCCGGCAACAATGGTGTCACCTAAAGAGTGAAACCAGAAAGTGAAGTTTTTAATTGTAATTCTTTCTTGATCTGCCTGGGGCTGCAAAACAGAGCAAATCCCCACAGACTCCCATGTTAAAAACGCCAACGTCACAGCAGAAATAAACATGTTTCCATCATGGTTCAAAAAATCATTTTAGGTTAAATAGGTCAAGTTTACCTTCATGTCAACTGTGAGGGGGAAGAATTTTTTTATAACTCATCCGTTTAGATGTTATTTAATCGGCGAGTCTGACTTGCAGTCCGATGGAGGAAAGGTAACGGCTAATAAACTAGCTTAGATTTTACTGGTTGAACAGACATTCCAATAAGTATATTGATCAAATCTGATCACACTGGGGCTTTCAGGGGAGCCTTTCTTTGAGGTCTGTAGCGACTTCAGGAGTCACGTGCATGCACGTATAGTATTACTGCATGATACTATCAGCTGATACGACCAGAAAGATAACCCATCATGCCATAAAATAAAAAATCTGAATTCAGCTTTATCTCACAGAGGGAAGCTGGTTTCCAGCATGTAGATGCTACGGTGGTGAGTTAGATCCACCAAAACTCACTTTATTCTTATTTATAAAGTTTGATTATTTTATACCTTAAAGTTTCTGTCATCCATTGTTCAGAAGCAGTTATTATTAATGCTACTTAAATAACAAATATATCATTTTATTTATTGTTATGACATTGAAAAATTGTCCATTTTGCTTCTGTTCTCCTGTTAAACTTGAAAGCTTTAAGATTTTAGTTTTAGAATTAAGATTTTTATCATTCATTTAGAGTTGTTTGTGTACCTATTTTATTTGACACAGCTGTGTAATGTTACATCACGTTCAACTTTGACAGAAAATAAATATTTGAATGAAAGTGACCCTCTGATATCTTTAAATATCACTTAAAGGAGTGATGACATAACAGTTAAAAACTAGTTTATGTTGTTGGCATTACTTTATATGTAAATACTCCAAAGAAAAAAACGGCATTTTTTACAGCTGAGTATTGTTTTGAAACGCCAGACCTCACTTCCTCAGTAATACAGTTGGGTCCGGTGATGATATGGAGCTTTACCCGGAGATCACGTTGACTTCATTTTGATTGGCTACACCTTATTTCGCTATGACCTTATTTGGAGAATCTAGGTCAAGCTGCGGTCGGAGTTTGCTAAAGGCTAACTGCTAGCAACATGGGCACTTCAGACAGTGTGAGCTGCGTTTATGAGACAAGACAGCATTTAGAAAATAAATAAACTTACAGGTAATGACAAGGTTGTGGCCCCCTCCCTCAGTGTTGCTGCAGAAGTTCTCTTTTAAATCCATTTGTTTGAAAATCCAGACCTGACTGCAGAGAAGTTACTACTAGCTCCATACACGCAGCTGAATCAGACAGGGAGGGGAGGGGGGGGGAGCGGACGGTGCATAAACCGTTAGGAGAGAGAGAGGGGGGGCGCTGTTTACTTGATAGTGTGCTCTTATTGGAGCAATTAAATTACGTAGAATGATAGAACTACGTAGAATGATAGCCTGCTGTCTGATTCAACTGTTTCTGAGCAGAGAGACAAAGCTGACAGACCATAAACAGGAACTTTGATTCTCACTCTGGACATTCACATGGCCTCATCAGTGCACAACAGATCATATTATACACCCAAAACCCCAGAAAAGTGAAATTTGATGTCATGGCACCTTTAAAGGTGTCATAAACTCGTGTTTTACATACACAATCCTTCTTAAATTATTTTCAAATGAATTTTTAATTATAGCTGGGTGGGAGGAAAATTTAATGAGCTCATTTTGACCTTTTTCCATCCCCAACTTTTGTTTGTCGCAAGAATACGCACGAGAGTTAGACCTGTCTGTATGCACGTTCACGAGGCAAACGTCAAAACCAAAACAAGGTTTGTCAGGACAGACCAAGTGAAGGAAATGATGTCCCAAGAAAAACGTGATAAAAAGGTAATGGTGCGTGCTGATAGAGAGAATCCGCGGAGGAAAAGGGCTGGACTCTGATGAATATAAGAAGTGGACGTCTGACGTGAAGTTATTCAAACGTCAACAAATGTGTTTGCTTTTGTAGCTACATTCGCAGCTTGTAACCGTTCGTCGACTATCGTTTACTGGTCTCTTACACAAAAGATAATAAGTTACACAAGCAGCAACACTTACCGACTGCTAGGGATGTATATCGTAATGATTTTATCGATACCGATACCAATATCGATACTCCTTATCGATACCGGTATTTATCGATTCTCTTATTGATACTATAACATAATTTAGTGTAAATAATAAAGACATTACAAGATGTTAAAAGATCCAGTGGTGGATAAGATTTGTTCAGATGATGTTGAGGAAGCCTAGACATAAAGATGGGTGAAGGACCGCTGGGGAGAATAAGGGAATTGTGTCTGTCTTATTCCATCACTGTGATTATTTGACTGCGTAATGATAACTCAATGATTAGGTAGATGTACAAAAAGTATCAATAAGAGTATCGCTTGTCCAGATTCTTAACGGTACCCTGGTATCGTTAAGATTAGGAACCGGTACCAAAACGATACCGGTACTCGGTATACATCCCTACCGACTGCACATCCTCACTGAGTAAAAGTAATCCGCTGAAAACTGCTGGAGCAGGTCAGCACGGCAGATTTTTTTTCCTCGTCATCGTCATCCTTCTCCTCTCTGACAAAGCTGGTCATCAAACATAATCAGCTAGTTTCGGGTGGTGCTAAAGAGGCTAGGTTAGCAGCTAGCAGCCTCTGTAAATGACGTCATTAACAGAGATGAAACCAATTCGCGTACTGTTGAGAGCGCGCTCTTGTGGCCGATTCTGGTGAGAAGAGAGAGCCCGCACTCAAAGACAAAGCCACTTTCACTCTCCGTAGTTTCTGGCACGTTTTAACTGAGATCCTGTTCCAATACTCACGTTTTAACGTGAAAAAGTGGGATTCGTGATAGAACTTTTTCCCATATCGCCCCGCTCTACCTGCCTTCTATCATCTCCAACCAGTCTGCTCATTCTCCTCTGACCTCTGACACCAACCAGACATTCTGGTCCAGACAACTGCTGCTCACTGGATATTTTCTCTCCTTCAGATTCTCTGGAAACTCTAGAGACGGTTGTGTGTGAAAATCCCAGTAAATACTCAGACCAACACCCATGCCACGTTCAAAGCCACTTAAATCCCCTTTCTTCCTCGTTCTGATGCTCAGTTTGAACTTCAGCTCGTCGTCTTCACCATGTCTCCATGACTAGATGCTGCCGTGTGATTGGCTAGATATTTATTAACAAGCAAAGGAACGTTTGTACCTAATAAAGCGACCTGTGACTCTTCACACATCTGTTATTTATCTCACATAACTGAAATATCAGTTACTGAGACGGATACGGTCCATTCACCAGCAGCTTGTCACTGAGAAGGGCGACACTAGGAAAACGGTGCTGCGTTCAAGTCTTTACGACACAAAATGCTGCGTTCAATGTAATTCTGGAAGAGTTACCGTTTAGTTTTCTCACTGCACATCGAGGGACTTCTTGCCGGAGCACTTGTGGCCCCGTTTCTAATGCTTCACAGCCTGGTGGATAGGGACCCCGGGTTTCCAACAACAAATTAAACTTAATGTAAGAATGAGTAGCCCGTGGGGAAATTCTTCAGATTTATTGCCTCAGTTTCCTTCAGTGTTGTTTTGGAGTCTTGTTTTTATAAACTGTTATTTTCATAAATTGTGACTTATTTATTTTATACCACATGAAAACTTATTTTTAAGCTCTAAGCTCTTCCCAAGAACCAGGAGCAGGCTGTTTAAAAGAGATGATGCACATGTCATGTAAAGATAAATGAGCTGCTGTCAAACTCGTGACCTTCTCAACCCTTAATTTCACACCCGTCATAGAGGGTTAAAACAAAAGAATTGGTAAAAGAAAAGCAAGAAGTAAAACAAACACACGGTGTGATTAGTGGTCAGTATGGGCCGATCCTGCCCCCCCATCTTCAGCCCGGTGTTTCTTAAATAAAACATGATGTGTTGGCAGAGCTGATGCACTGGTTATTTTTCAAAAGTACATTTTGACCCAATTTAACCCAGTAAAACACAGAAATAGAAAATGAGGTGCATTTATTCAGTTTTCTGCTCATAGGATTAAAAAAATGGTTGACACTTGCTCTTTTCTTAAACTATTAATATCCTGAGTTGCCTCGGGGTGTTTGCTGATAGCAGGTGAAACAAGTGCACCCTTTTTGGACTTCAAGGTTTTATCAAGATTTCTGAAAACACATCTGGTCCCTCCTGAGTTAAGATGAGGTAAATGGAACTTCAGATGTTTAATAACACATATTACACTGTTTCATGATTCATTTAACAAAAACTGAGCCAAAATGTGAGAGCTGTCTCTGAAATAAATCCCCTGACCAGCAGCAGCATGAAATAATCATCACATCACTGTGGAGGATTTTGGCTCCTCTTTTACCATTGCGTTGCATCAGTTAGTTGAAGTTTTGACCGTTCATTTATGCACGGCTCTTCGAAGGTCCCAGCTCAGCATTTTAGTCAAATTGTGGGGTTTTTTTGAGGGGAAGTTAGTTTTTTTTTTCAATCTGGACCTATTTTCTAGCATGAAATACATTCATTTACTCACCCAGACAGTTTTGGTGCAACTTGAATTCCTTCAGGAGATATTTAGATCCACTCCAGATCAGCGTATGTCCAATATTATGGGAGTGATGGGGCAACCGCGTGCAGCCTCTACATAAGGCATTATCTGACACAAACTCTTTCATTTCACCAATGTTTTGTCATAAAACATTAGTCAGACTCCCCCTGTGAGCTCCAAGTGGCTTTTTCGTGGTGATTCATCCTTATTTACAGACATTTACTTGTTATGGTGTCGCATAATAGTGACGTCATCAAAGCTGCTGCAGTAAAAATGTCTGTAGGAATTCAAGTTCCACCAAAACTGTCTTGGTGAGTAAATTAATATATTTCATGCTAGAAAAAAAGGTACAGATTTAAAAAAAAAAAACGAACTTCCCCTTTAAATTGAACCATTGCAGCACCTTAATTCTGCTTTAAGCGTCCTTCATTTGCATATAACTTCACCGTTTAATGACAGGAAGTGATGACGATAAAACCCGCCGCAGGAAATAAAAGCGCGCCACAGGAAGGTAGGCCGTGCTGCTCGTTCTTTTTCATATCGCCATGTCATCGTCAGTCCGAAAGAAACAAGCAGTGTTGGGCATGCTCAGTATGTGCAGATCGACAGTCAGTATTTTTCTTGCGTCGGCCCTTAAATGATTCATAAACGACGGTATGAATTCAGTCAAGGCAGGAAGTTAAACGTCCCCGTATGACATTTACCGCTCAGTCCAGACATGGCCTCAGACCAATGTTATAATAGTTTTTAATTTTTAATTAGTTTCTCGGTTTTTATTTAGTTTGACTTTTTGTTTTTCAATTCAGTTAGTTTTAGTTAGTTTTTTGTGCAGGTTTGCCAGTTTTTATTATTTTTTGTTTTTGGAATCAGGTGCACGTGATCAGCAGCACTTTGCTGCCACACATCCTCTTAATTCCTGTCTGTTTCCATCTTTTGGCTGACTTGTTGACTGAGTAGCAACGAGCTGTTATATGCCAGACATAGTTGCTCATGTGGAAACGTACTTAGTGAATGTTGAGACCTGGAGAAGATCAGAAATTTGTTTCTTTGTTTATATCCTGATGAAAAACCTAAGAATTGAAAGGTAAAATTTCTTTTTTACGTGATTGAATGGTAGGGATGGGCATATCGAAGCCCTGGAGTCGATACTCCGATACCAACCACACAAAATATTGGAATCAATACTTTTTTGAGTATTGCGATACCTTTGTACGTGTACAAAACATGCAATTTGTTTTCACTTCTAAGAGTTTTTGGCAATGAAATGTTGTGAAAGCAGCCAGATTCTAGCTTCTAGCACATGATGGTGGTAACCTATCAGATGTCATAATGATGCTGCTGCTGTCAGCGATGATGATGATGTTTTGGTATCTTTCAGTGCTATACCGCAGGTTATTGCACATTATGTTTGGGTAAATTTATAATATTACTATTAAATTTTATATTTAAACGTTTTCCACTGAAAACATTCAAATCATCTTAACCTGTAATTATTATTTTATAATTGAAAGAAGTTTTTGACCTTATTTTTGTTAAATTTCTTCATCAGTATAATTTATTATTCTTTTAAAAGCATTTCTTTCCAGTACTTCTGTTCTCTGTGTACAATCATGTGGTTTTCTTTAAAGGGACCAAAAGTATGGGTATGAATTTAAAAAAGTACCATAAACTGCTGGTATCATATGGACATAAAAAAATTCAGTATCGCCCATTTTTATTTAACGGATCCAGTAATTGCGATGGTAAAAAGTCTTCTGGCAAAATTAGCCAAAGATTTTATTCCAGCCGAACACAGTTGACATTATAATTGCACTTGTTTATATAAAGAATTCACAATAGTTTTTGGAATATGAATTGTTCTGGGATGAAGTGGGAAGGTGTAGTAACGCCCACGCTAACTGAGTTAATGGTCTTGTTTGACATTTTCAACCCCTTTTTGTTTTGTTTTTTTTTGCCTGATGACTAATTTCCTCTTGTTTGACAGCAATCCACCGTTATTTATCTCCAGGACATTTTCCTCTCACCAGCACAGATGCCGAGGGTTGAAAATGGCTTTTTCCCTTCTTTCCACTGGTGTTAATGGCTTTTATCCACAAGAAGGCTCTGATTCTCTCTGTGTGTTTGTTTTCGTTTTTCTCCCAAGAGTTTGATTAGTCTTCCCCATTTATCCACCGTATTACTTTCATTACAGCACACATGGGCACTGGGAGAGGCCCACCCTGATCTCTCTCTCTCTCCTGCAGATGGTAGCTTCATCTTATTCTCTCTGGATTGGCGCATCGCCTGCATTTGTCCCTCACCAGCCAGCATCCCCCTCATGGCGCAGCCTCGAAGACTTAATTAAATATCAGACCGAAGCTAACTGTGCTGCTGGCCACCCATGAGCTGCATGGAAAGGGGAGAGGAGGTGGGGAAAGAAGTGAAACGGCTCTTCCAGAGTGGACTGAGCGAGCGGGGAGAAAGAGACTTATTGTAGAAGTAACATCCTCTCTGCCAGCTGCTGTCACAGCCAAGCAGACTGAGTTGATTTGCACTCATTACTGGGAAATGAGTAAGGCCCGAGGATGATGACCGCATTACTCAGAATGCATGTGATGTGATGGGAGATGTTGTGCGATGTTTAATCTCCTCCCCTGTGTCCTGAAGAAATAGAAAATAAATGGAGATGAAAATCTTGTTCTACATCGTCACAGTGGGTCTCGTATGATACAAATGGAAGTGGAGAACTGATTATGCAACACTATCTCTCTCCCCTTCCAAGAAAAAGCCTCTCATTCAGCTAACAAGCAGACCACTTTCTGTTGGAGGTCTTTGTAATTGTTGTGGCTGCACCAAGCGAAGGAATTATTCATTTATCTGGGACATCTCTGCTGAATTGTTGCGCGCTCGGTAATGAAAACATACATTCAAGCAGGCACCTGGAACAGAATGCACAACATATCGACGTGTGATAGGACTCACGTCCGCTCCGCGTGTCATTAGCCTGACCTCGTACACTGCAAAATCTAGTGGTCAGATTACAAGTCTATAGTCAGACTATAATCAAGTGAAATTATCTGTCGATGCAGTAAGATAATTACACTTGGTAGGAGTTCTTGAAATAAGAAAGAAGACTGAGACTCTAGACAGTGAGAAATATCTTTAAACAAGTTATAAAATACTCATTTCAAGTCCCTCATTTAGTGAAAAATCCTTCAAAACTAGTCTGCTGATGCTTCTTTTGAGTGTTGTTCCTTCTGATTTTAAAGTAAAGAAATCTTAAAACAAGATAGTTTTTTTTTAAATTTGAGAATTGCTAAAAGGCCTTTCTTTCTTGTAAAGCCCGTGCGATATTTTCAATCATTGTTTGCAGCCCCAACATCTATTTTGCGACTCAATCGCAGAGTTCAAAAGTTCACAGCTTGTGATGTTTGTCCTCACACTGTATGAGCCGACGCTCGGATGTGACCTGATTACTCACACTGTACGTCCTCAAAGACAGGTCAGGGTCTTGAACAATCCCGACATGCAACGCACTAAATGGAGGTAGGCTAGTCGTAGAAGAAGAAGAAGATGGAGAAGAAGAAAACGACAACAACAACAGCAGAAACAGTATGCTATCACCCCCAAAAAATATGCTGTTTTTGCGATTTGCGCTCTTCTTTGTGAAGAATTTGCCAAAAAGAAAAGGTGATGACGTTGTGTGTGGACGAGGAGTTGGCTGACCAGACGAGGGCTGTACGGTCTGTCGGTTCTACAACGAGAACTCCGTCCAAATGTCAAGCCAGGTCGCCATGCTGCCTCCGGTTTACTTCCGTTTTTGTTTTGCGCTTGCGAAATATGAAAATCTCAGAGGAGAGAGTTCTCAGTCTGGTCGTGGCTCCGCTTCAACATGTGATGGGGGAGGATCTTGAAGGTGGATCTGAATTTGATTGGAAGCCAGTGAAGCTGCCGCAGAATGAGGGTGATGTGATGGAAGGAGGGGGTTCTGGAGATGATGCGGGCTGCTGGCTTCTGGACCAGTTGGAGTTTGTGGGACCAAAGAGGAGTGAATTACAGTAGTCGGGACAGGAGGTGATGAGGCTGTGGAGCAGGATGGCAGCAGTGTGGGGGGGGGTGAGAGAGGGGCGGAAACGATTAAGGGAGCGAAGATGGAAGTAAGCAGACCGGATAGTGTTATTGATGTGAGCTTGAAAAGACAGTGAGCTGTTGAGGATGACACCCAGACTCTTTACCTGAGGGGAGGGGGAAACTGTGGCGTTGTTAATAGTTATGGAGGCGCTGCCGGTTTTGGAGATGGTTGTTGAAAGAAAAGAAGTTCAGTTTTATTGCCGTTGAGTTTGAGGAAGTTGGAGGTGAACCAAGATTTTTTTTCTGCATTATTTCTGCAAATAAGCAGAACCAGACTAGTTTAAAGTGTTTATCACTTAAAGGGGAAGTTCAGGATTTTTTACATAAGGCCTCATTTACAAGTGAGCCAGGATACTACTTATCACTGAAGACAGTTTCAACATTTTTCATCCCATTATTCTAGTTCCATGATGTTGCTGATGCTAATGCTGGTGTGAGTCAATGAGAATCTGCTAGCCTGTCATTAAACCAAACTTATCCACCCACAGAACATCCTAGACAAATCAGCATGCCTATCTGTGTAAATAGTTTGTTAAACTAGTGAACTCGTGTTAAACAAGTAGAACTAGCCTTGTATGACAAAGTTTGCATTACATATTGAGTAACTGGTTTCTTACCAGCTGCGGAATGATGTACTTTGCTTCCGGATGGTGATGTTACTTCATTTGTCAGTGTATTCCTGTTCATAGAGACATGGTGACAGTTAGTTTGATGGAAAAAGTTCAAAATCATCTTCAAAATCCGACATGTCCGCATGCCTTTCAGAGAAGGTCATAATTTTGACTGTATATTTCTGTAATCAAATTCCTTCATTCACGTAGCAGCAGATGACATCACTCCGCTGCCAAATACAGGAAGTAAAACTTTATAAAGTATCTCAGCAGCAACAACAAAATGCAACAAAATGCAAGTTTACTTTTATTTGTAACATTATTCTGTTAACAAGGCATTTACACAGATAGTCTTCATTTATAAATGATTTGCCTCGGATGTTCTGTGGGGTGGTTAAGATTGGTTTTAATGACAGGCTAGCAGATTCCTATTGACTTGCACTAGCATTACCATTGGCGACCTCCTGGAACTAGAATAACGGGATGAAATATGTTGAAACTGTCTCCAGTGATAAGTAGTATCCTGGCTGACTTGTAAATGAGGCCCTATTTAAAAAATCCTGAACTTCCCCTTTAATAAGGAACTTGAAATGATTGTTTCACAGCTTGTTTTAAGCTAGTTCCCACTTGTGTAACATTTAGATATTTTTTCTTACTACAATACACCTGTGTGTATGAACGGGAGGTCTTAAAACAAGTTTTCACAGCAAAAATTGGGAGTAAAAGACACAATGTGATCTGAAAGTGAGATGATTGAACTTTACATGCATAGAAAATATCCAGTTTTAAGATTCACTTACTAAGAAATAAAAGATGTTTATTCTCAAAACTAGATTAAAATCTTATACATTCTGCTCTTGTCAAGTATTACTCTCAAGTTGAGATAGTTAAGACTGTTTTTGCAGTGTTTTTCTCAGATTTAATGTTGCATTTTCCACTCTGAGCTCCGGCTTTTTGACCGCACTCACTGGTGTCGTTGCTGATTAAATCCGGCCGCGCGACCTTCTTGCCTCTTGTTCTTTACGACGTGCAGGTCGAACATAAAAAGCCAGGCATGTTTCTGGTTTTACATACTAGCGCTCGGTTTCCCGCCACTCCTCACCCTGCACGGCGCTCATTATGGACCAACCTTTGTCAGAGCGTTAGAGGCCATCTCATGTCTGTCTTACTACTCGGTAATGGTCGCCTTGCTCTTTACCAGGTGCCGTGTTCGCTGTGATCTTTAAGGACATCATTATCCTTTCCATGCATTTGGGCTGCGAGTGGCGTTTTCTGTCTTAGCTGAAGAATTTCTTCTGATTTTCACAGACATCTCAGCCACATTTCTTTTCTCCTTAAGTTTTCCTTTAATCACCAGCACATTGCTCTTCGTGTACTCACTCATAACTGCTGATTTAGCTCCGATATCATGTTGTGAGCCACGTAATGAACAGGTTTCCCTTCAAAAACAAGTGAACACCTGCTTTCTTCTCACCTCATTACCTCCCTTAAAACAATGCATGCCTTTTTTTTGATATATTCAATATGTCTTTGCTTTTTTAAACGTCTTTATCAGTGTCAAATCTTTTACCTTGCACTGCGATCTCCCTGTTGGGCAACATCTTTTGTTCTGTCACTTGTTTCTTTTTTTCTCCCTCATTTTGAAGCAGAAGTCATTTCCTCTGCGCTGTCCTCCTCTGCTGCACATGCCCGGAGGACACTCTTTCTCATCTTGCTTTGAACTCTTTAATTTTGCACAGTAGCAGTTTTTTTACTAACATATTTATTCATTTATACCCGCTCTCAAAGCCCTTTGCATGTGAGAACACCTTTATTCTCCCCGTTCTCCCCTCAGCCGTTAACTCCCCACACAGAGCGGGCTTCACTAATGCGGTGTTGGTTTAATCCCTGTCGCCCTGTCAGAGGCTATTTTCTTTGCTTTTTTTGTACTACAGCAGCGCTGAGGGCAGACAGGGTTTTTTTTTAGGCTCTGCAGCTCCTAGACAGTGTTCATCATGTTTTTCTTGCTTTTTTTTCCCACAAAGTCAAGAGGGAAGCTTGTCCCTAGCAACAAGGTCAAGGTGGCTTTTCTGGCCTTTACAGACCCCCCCTCCCATCTCTACCACCCACACCTGACCCTGATGGCAGCCACCTGTCAATGGTTGAACTCCCCCACCTAGATAATCATTACCTTGTCAGGGGCCCTCTTCCATCGGGTGTCCTGGCTCCGCCTGCATGCAGGGAGATTGTGGGCAGGCTCCTGACTGGACGGCTGAGGGGCCTCCTCCTGATGTGTGAAGTCTTGCACAGAGCCGCTGACAGTAAAGGGGAGTCAGGCTGGTTATATAATTGGAGCAAGGTCAAGTGAAGTCTTCCAAAAGTTCAGCGGCTGCTTGTTTTTCTTCCTCCTCCTCCGACATCGCTGGAAACGAGCCAGAGTGCCGCTCAGTGGGGGCACTTTCAGTCGTGCGAGCAGCTTCGGTCCACGCTCACATCTTCCTGCGGGCTTGGACAGATTAGCAGGATATTTTCTGGACATTGTTGGGAATCTTACAGACTTTAGCGGCCCTCTGACTTTTTTGCCTCTTTGAGCATAGACTTTGAGTCGTCCCAGACTCTGTTGATCTCCGAGACTCACGTTTAAGACCCATTTATGCTCCCTTTCCTATGTAAATGGCGACATCCGTTTCATGTGTTGCCATGCGTCCTTGCTTTCATACTTCCATGCGTCTTCTGCATTTTTATGCTTCATATATCAGTTTGTCCACTAGGTGGCAGTGCTGAGTTCATTGTTAATGTCCCTGTTTTGATGTGAGTTTACACCACTTGGTATCAGTAACTAGATATGCGTTTATTTTCGGACACACTCGCACAGCCTTTCCTCAAAAGCTCCAGCCATGCCTACAGATGCTCTTATCCTGTGTTTGGCGTCTTCTTTCTCAGATGCTTTTATTGGGCTTTTTGACATTGGCGGTTTTTGTGTTGTTTTCTTCCAGCTCCTTCTCTGGTTTGTTCCTGCATATCAGCTACACAGCTTAACAACACACTAAACGATACACTAAATAGAAAGCAACAACATCAGCTGTTCAGTCTAAACCTGAAGAACCAGACAACCAGCTGCTAAACCGGCAAGGAAACGGAAAACAAGGAAAAACAAAGCAGACAACCATCGAGAGCCGTTGAGGTCCAGGTTCTGGGGAGGATCCTTCCCTCCATCAGACCTGTTGAGGTCCAGGTTCTGGGGAGGATCCATCCCTCCATCAGACCTGTTGAGGTCCAGGTTCTGGGGAGGATCCGTCCCTCCATCAGACCTGTTGAGGTCCAGGTTCTGGGGAGGATCCGTCCCTCCATCAGACCTGTTGAGGTCCAGGTTCTGGGGAGGATCCATCCCTCCATCAGACCTGTTGAGGTCCAGGTTCTGGGGAGGATCCATCCCTCCATCAGACCTGTTGAGGTCCAGGTTCTGGGGAGGATCCATCCCTCCATCAGACCTGTTGAGGTCCAGGTTCTGGGGAGGATCCGTCCCTCCATCAGACCTGTTGAGGTCCAGGTTCTGGGGAGGATCCGTCCCTCCATCAGACCTGTTGAGGTCCAGGTTCTGTGGAGGATCCGTCCCTCCATCAGACCTGTTGAGGTCCAGGTTCTGGGGAGGATCCGTCCCTCCATCAGACCTGTTGAGGTCTAGGTTCTGTGGAGGATCCACCCCTCCATCAGACCTGTTGAGGTCCAGGTTCTGTGGAGGATCCGTCCCTCTATCAGACCTGTTGAGGTCCAGGTTCTGGGGAGGATCCGTCCCTCCATCAGACCTGTTGAGGTCCAGGTTCTGGGGAGGATCCGTCCCTCCATCAGACCTGTTGAGGTCCAGGTTCTGGGGAGGATCCACCCCTCCATCAGACCTGTTGAGGTCCAGGTTCTGTGGAGGATCCGTCCCTCCATCAGACCTGTTGAGGTCCAGGTTCTGTGGAGGATCCACCCCTCTATCAGACCTGTTGAGGTCCAGGTTCTGGGGAGGATCCGTCCCTCCATCAGACCTGTTGAGGTCTAGGTTCTGTGGAGGATCCGCCCCTCCATCAGACCTGTTGAGGTCCAGGTTCTGGGGAGGATCCGTCCCTCCATCAGACCTGTTGAGGTCCAGGTTCTGTGGAGGATCCGTCCCTCCATCAGACCTGTTGAGGTCCAGGTTCTGGGGAGGATCCGTCCCTCCATCAGACCTGTTGAGGTCCAGGTTTGTCAGCCAGCCTTCCACAGAGACCATTTCTGGTCCAAACGTAGATCTCCTGAAGCTCAGACCAGTGTCTCAGGTTCTGGGTCAGGTCAAGTTTCTGTCTTACTGTTTTGAGATTCGTCTTTATCATCTAAAGTACTTTGTGTAAAACTTTTACTCGTCCATGTGCGGTATTTGTTCATAGCAGCTGCAGAAGTGATGCGTCTGTAACAGGCTGCTGGTGGAAATTCCCTAAAGATGCAATTTAAAACTGTTCTTTGCTAAGTTGTGTTATTGTAGACACAAGGATCGTTTATTCCTTTAGTGTCTTATAGCAGCATAACGGTGGAAAACATAAATACCGGGCTGAAAATAAGTGAAAAATCAACCAATGTCTTAAAAAAAACTTTTTTAGATGTTAAATTTTGGAAAACTGTTGCTTAAAAACCACTTTTCAAAAAACTCCAAGAGGTCTTGACTTCATGAAAGCAAAATAGAAAGAAAATCAGGGTCAGATCAAGACTTTTTCATAGTACACAACATTAAAAACAGTACCATCTGTTGTCATAGGAGCAGTAATTGCTCTGCACAGGAGTGCAAACTTTCTATTCTGAAATAATCTGTATTCCTTTCACATTTTATGCTCCCTGCTTTGTTTTCCTCCCTCTGCTTTCAATGATATGGACAAATGAGTCCTGGACTCCAGGGAACTTTTGAGGTGTTGAGCTTATTTCTTGCTGTAAGTAGCCCAAGTTTCCTGACTTCTCTCTCTCTCTCTCGCCTTTCAGATGCCAGGGAAATCGTGCTGAAAGCTCAGATTCTGGCCGGTGGCAGAGGCAAGGGCACGTTCGACAGTGGCCTCAAAGGTGGAGTGCACTTAACTAAGGAGTAAGTGTTCCCTTATGTGCATTTCAAATTAGGACTTTTACTGTAGGAGCTAGATTCATGTTATTTTTCCCAGTGACAGCAGCTTTTATGGCAGAGAGGCTCAAAGAGCTTTCTGAAGATGCTCCCTAAGCACAAAGGCACAGTCAGGATTTCTTTTGCTGCAAATAAATATTTGCTCCTTTCTTCCCGTGTCTTGTTTTTGAACAACTACTCCTAATTAAATGTTGAAAAGGGGATTTTAAGTTTAGCTGAAACAATATGTGCCACATACTGTGTTTCATGTTTATTTTTCCTCAGGTTGATTGGGTTTTATGCTGCTGAGTTTTTCTTTTATATTTTTAAAGTGTGCTGGATGTTTTCTTCTAGGGGTGTAACGATTCATCTGCTACAGGGGTCTGCAACCTGCGGCTCTTTGGGCCTTCCACAATGGTTCTCATTAACTTTGACTAAAAAAAACATAGAACCAACTGATATTTTTCTAAAACCGGTATTAACATTGGCAGGTTTTAGCTTTTTTTTTTTCCCCCCAATGGAATAATTGAATTGAATTTAGATATGCACGATATCGGCCCAAAATTGGTATCAGCCAAACTGAATATTGATATCAGTCCAATATCAACCTGATATCGACCAATGTAATTAACTAATACATAACAGATGCTGTTTGGTGACAAACCCGCGAAATGCTGTTTATTTTTTTTCTTGTTGTTTGCTTGTTTTTATTTTTCATTTTTCAATCTGTGGGGCATGGGAGCAACATTAGGCCACGCCCACCATGCAACATTACGTCATCTCCTGCAACTACTGGATTTGCAGAAGAAGTACTTTTCTAATTTGCACAAGTAATAAATATACCATCATTATCCTCTTAATATTGGTATCGATATCGACCATGAGAATCAGAAAATGATCGGGTACCGCATGATTTTTTGCATCACTAATTGAATTTCTAACATAATGACACAAAAAGTACCAGTAATATATGTTTTTAAAATCTATTCCTTTTGTCATTAGTTTGGAAATGAGGGTTTTTTCCACAAAATTTCCCACAAATATTGACGTTTTGTTTATTTACTTCACCTTTTGTATACAGTTAAGTCTCACTGAATTCAATTCAATTCAATTCAATTCAACTTTATTTGTATAGCGTCCATTCATGACAATGTCACCTCAGGGCGCTTAAACAGACAGAAAAATTCAGGTCAGATTCATAATAGCCTAGTTAAGGAAACCAACAGATTGGATCGAATCTTGACTTGACCCGGTCCAATCCCCCATCCTGAGCAAGCACGGAGGGGTGGCGACAGTGGGAAGGAAAACACCCTTTTAACAGGGAGGAAAAACCTCCGGCAGAACCCGGCTCAGGTAGGGCGGCCATCTGCCTCGACCGGCTGGGGGGGGAGAAGACAGAAAGGGAGACCAACAAACACTGCAACGTTATCCAGCCAGATCTGCTGAGAGAGGAGAACACAGTTAATGATGCAATACTGTCACAGGTTTCTACATGGAGAGACAGAGATGGTGGGAGAGGAAGAGCCCAGTGCATCATGGATGTCCCGCAGCAGTCTAAACCTATAGCAGCTTAACTAAGGGAAGGCTAGCCATCCCTAACTATAAGACTTATCAAAAAGGAAGGTTTTAAGCCTGATCTTAAAGGTAGAGAGGGTGTCTGCCTCCCGAACCTGAAGTGGTAACTGATTCCATAATAGGGGGGCTTGATAGCCAAACGCTCTGCCTCCCATTCTACTCTTAGAGACCCTTGGAACTACCAAAAGGCCTGCAGTCTGAGAGCGAAGTGCCCTGCTTGGAATATATGGAACTATGAGATCTCTAATATATAATGGAGCTTGGTCATGGAGAGCTTTATATGTGAGAGGAAGAATTTTAAATTCTATCCTGGATTTAACAGGGAGCCAATGAAGAGAAGCTAGAACTGGGGGAAATATGATCTCTCCTGCTGGTTCTAGTCAGAACCCTGGCTGCAGCATTCTGGATCAGCTGGAGACTTTTCAAGGCATATTTGGGGCAGCCCAATAATAAGGAATTACAATAATCCAATCTGGAAGTAACAAAAGCATGGACTAGTTTTTCTGCATCGTCCTGAGATAAGATGTTCCTAATTTTAGCAATATTACGTAGGTGAAAGAAGGCGGTTCTAGAAACCTGTTTTATATGGGAGTTGAAAGACAAATCCTGGTCAAAGAAGAACGTATGATTAAAGAAAAAGTATCTAACCTGTTTTTGCAAGTATTTTATTTATTTCAGAACCTAAAAGTAAAAATAAAACTTAAAAAAAATTCCCTTAAAATTTGGGATGTCCAATGTTATCGGCCTATTTATATGATCGGCCGATATTGGCATTAAAATGTGATATCGGAAAATAGTGTTATCGTTTTTTTGGGCCAATTTTTTGAAAAAATGAAATCTTGAGAGGCTTTGCTACGGAGCAACAAAATCTCACGAGATCTTGTTCCATTAGCAGCATGTAGAAATTTCCCTGTTATTGTGGAAGAACTTCATATCCCAGCATTCCTTTCAGAGTCATGTGACTACGGTGCAGCTGCTGCTGCTACAGACTGACTTGCTTTGAAGCTGCTTATAATACGTCTGGTTTTAAGTTGTTGGTTTAGTTATCAAGTTGTTAGAAACATTATAATCAGCCACATGTTGGCTAATACCTGCTAGTATCTGATATCTGGCAGCCAGATGTCCAAAATGAACTCCTCTGGCTGAGTTAAAGCTATTTTGGGATATTTTTCTCAGAGCAGAATATAGTTGTATTTCCCAAAATAAGAGAGATACAACCTCAAATTCTGCATATATCGGTATCGGTTAAAATCGGAATTTAAGAGTTGGACAATATCAGTATATTGGATATCGGTAAAAAAGCCTATATGGAACATCCCTTCTTAAAATATCAGTAAATTTTCTTTGATAAGTATTAATCAAGAATGATAAGCTGTCTTTTTTTCAAACGGTCATGGAACATTTGCGACTCTAAATGACGTCATTTAGCTGGGTTGAGGTGAAAAATGGCTCTTTGGTTGCACACCCCTGTCCTGAGCCGCTCAGACATGTGGTGGCTTGTGACATTTTGCTGTGTAAAAGATAAAATTACTAGTCAGAAAATAATTGCTGTAGTGAAGACTGAAGAATGTTCAAATAAAAACTAAGTAAAAAAAAAAAAAGATTGTTTCACCCCTATTTTTCCCCAATAATGACTCACTTTGAAAATCAATGTATAATACTATAAAAAGGCTTTATAACAACCTAAAGTAGCCCTCCGCCATGTTTCTATGTACTGAAGAAGTACCATCTTTTCAGTAAATGCACTCGCCACTGCCTGAAAGGCAAAACGAAGGTGATTCATGAGAATTGTCACAGATGCGTATCGGCATCACCTTACTCCAGGAGTTGAAACGGCCGGAAACTTTTTCAAAGTGAGATACACTGAAGTTCGCCGTCCCCAGATAGTGACACGAGTGCGCAGTTCACCTCCCTCTCATCTATCAAAGGATGAGTGCAACCCCCAGCTTCATTTGTATTCTCTTAGAGAAGCGGAGCGAGCTTACAGAAGCAGCTCCAGCATGCACGTCGCTTTTAAATGGAGAGAAAAAGTAAAGCTTCATTCGGCACCAAAGTGTCTCCAACAGCTGCGTTTTGTCAGAATATGTTCCAGCAACGTTCAGAAGGAGGCGAGATGTGAATGAGACACTTAATCGTCACTAGATCCATCTGTTCTTGTGAGTTTTTGTGAAGTTTTCTAGATGAAGACGCGTGATGTGGCTGACATTTAACCTCTCCCCTCAGCCCTGCGGTGGTTGGCGAGCTGGCTAATAAGATGCTCGGCTTCAACCTGACTACTAAGCAGACACCTAAAGGTGGAGTGAAAGTGAAAACGGTGAGCCAGAGAGGAAGTTTGATGTTTTAATGATGATTTATTTTAAATTTTTTCTGGCATCATTTCCAAATCTTCTAAAAAGATAAACGTCTGAAGGCTTTCTTGTTCTTTTTCTTCTGAAAGTAGCTGTCCACTGTTGTTTACTCTGGTTTGTGCTGGCTGGTGTCATGGCTCATTGCATAAATTGAGCCGGGCTCAGTGTGAATTTAAAGTGTTTGGTAAACAACTGTTTCTGTGTGCCACTAACAAGCAGGAATATCATTTTCTCTGCTCGCATGCTGCATGCTGTACCTCCTCAAAACAGACGTTTCCAGATGATGAAGGCCTCTGTGACGTGTGTATATGTCTGCTCTTCTTCATTTTTCTTCATCTTTGTGTACCATTCCCTCACCTCTGTCCAGCCCTTTCCCCCCGTTCCTGCTGCTGGGTTTAGGTGGAGTGGAGGGACTCTCATAGCAAACAACGATAGCAACAGTCATTAAACAAGCTTAGAAGTAAATCTGCGTCTCTAAGGTGGAGGGAACAGGCAAACAGAAGCATGTGGACACAACTTTTATTACCTAAGTGAGAAGAGAGATGTCATTTGTACAGTAAATATACAGTAATTTTTTGTTGTTTTCTGAGGAAATGGCCTGTGGTGCAGCGATCAGACCTGGAGTTTTATAGTTTTGCACACACAGTGAAGCTGACATCCACCTTCAGCTGGTGTTGCACCACAGAGCAGGTCACACCGCGGGTGGGAGGGCAAGCACCTCCACATCTAAGTGGATTTGCTACCATGATGTCATTAGAGGAGACAGGCAGTGTGAAAGATGGCTGACGAACAGGACTGGAAGAGACAAAATTGGGCTTGAGGGGTGAAAAATGTTTGTTGGAGAAGCAAGTCAAGTCAACTGGCCTTAAAGGTGCAGTCTGTTAAGAAAAATAAAAAAGAAACAAAGGTCAAAAACTTTCTATGGGTATCTAATCACTACTAAATAACGCGTGAACCATTTATATCTACGTGCTCTGGGTCCATATGCAGGGTTCCAGACTAGCTTCCAGCACTGGTTGCACTGGTGCGCCTAACTTTTAATGTAGGTGCACCACCTTGTTTCCAGCATGGCTGTCAGCAGCTCATTTTAATCCAGTTTCAGGATTTTCTTTTGATCATTTTCTCATCATTGATGATTACTGAAGTTATTGTGAACAATAATCAAGTCAAGACAAAGTTTATTTATAAAGCACATTAAACAACAACCCTCATTGACCAAAGTGCTGTACAAGGAATGTATAAAAGACTAAAAAGATAAAAAAAAAATAATTATCAAATCAGATATTGAAGTTTAGAAAACTTGTCTTTCATGTTGACAGTAGAAAACAAAACATTTTCGGAGAAGAAAAAAAAACAAAAAACCTTAAGCTGGATTTATACTTGCGCGTCATCTGCATAACCGCTGTAGGCTCCGCGTAGGTCTGGGTCAATAAAATCCCTGTTGTCGCCTGCAGATCTGGAAAAGAAACTGCAGCATGACGCCGTAACACTACACTCGAGTAAAAGTACACAGTTCTTCTGCATCAGTACACAAACCCAACTGGACGCAGACGCCACACGAGTATAAATTCAGCTTTATGCACTAACATCATTCAATAGAAACACCTGAATATCACACGACTAATCCAGCTAGTGACTAATCGACTATCAGAACAGTCGTTAGTTGCAGCCCTAGTTGTACACATGTACGTAGTTACCTGTAGGTCAGTCATCGCTGCACCTGAGGCCACTGGATCCACTCACACATGAAAACATGTTTACATCTGGAAGAATTTTGACCACTAATGGCCACCGTACGTGCATGGCTCAGTTTGGCATTTAGAGTCACTTCTATGCATATCTTTAACCAGATATCCATCATTCTTTCACACTGTACCTTTAAGAAAATGTTTGACGTGAGAAAACAGCGGGAACATGGGGAAATGGATGGAAGTAGAGCTCTGATTGGCTGTGCATGTTTGAACTAACACCGTCCCAGAAAACCCGCTGCCCATCAAAGAGGAAATGAAACGGTCAACCAGCCTAACTTTATTTACTAGACTGAGTCCTGGTCTTATCCGTAATTATATACCAAACCTTGAAAAATATAAGCATATGAAAGAAAAACGTAGTGAAGTTTTATGTTTTGAGGACAAGAACGCCGCCATGTTGCAGTTCTCTGAGCTCTGACGTCACCGGGTTGGTTACTGCTGCGGTCCTGAATGAGAGTCCTGGAGTCCGCACCACAGTTAGAAAGATAACAGTGTGAATGACGGAGACTGATGAGCCAAAGCAGAAGAAAAGACAAAAGGAGAACCACTACTGTATCCTCCCTGGTCTAAAAGCAAGTTTTCCAAAGTTTAGGCTGAAGACAGAACAGTTCACAACCTTCAGCTGAACCAGAACCGGTCCTGCTGCTGCTGGCGGCTCTGAAGAGGGAACCTCCCTGACTCCAGATCATGAAGTGAGAGTTTTCCAGAGAAGATGAGGAAGATTATCAGGAGACTAAGTTAGAGGTCTGCAGACGAAATATAAGCTGAGCTCCACTAACCGGCGGGTCTGCAGCATCAGTCTGTACCAACATCAGTACGTAGCTCTCCGCCTCTGTTCCTCTTTGAGCCGCTAATCAAACACACGTCAAACGGAGACACTCATAAATCCTCCCCACAGCCTGATGATGAACAGAACACCTCTGGAGCAGGTTGATCTGAAACGACCGTCATAAACTTTCTAACCGGGACTCCCCGTTTTCCACAGCGGGGTCCAGTTCTACCAAACACACGCTCTCCCTCATCATTTGGCCAGGACTCCCTCGAAAAAGAGGTTTTTAATCTCAAAGGGACTTTTCCTGGTAAAATAAAGGTAAAAAAAAAAAAAAAAAAATCATCCTGCAGCCTGTATGCTGTGCATCTCTCCCATCGTATCTCTGTCTCGCTATCGCGTTTATTTTATTTTACATTAAACCACCAGCAGTTACTACCGTTAGCTTAATTAGCCTACCTGCTGTGCGCTGGTCGCTCCTGTATCTTCACTCGGATCTCCTTCAGGGACAGCACCGCCTCCAAAACGTCCACCTCCCAGTACAGTAATCCATACATGTAATCCAAATTATTATACAAAATTCTCCAGGCATGACTAGGGATGTATACAGAGTACCGGTATCGTTTGGTACCGGTTCCAAATCTTAACGATTCCAGCGTAACGTTAAGATTCTGGACAAACGATACTGTTATCAATATTTTTTAATGCCTACCTAACCGTTGTGTTATCATTACACCATCACGTAACCATGGTGATGGAGTAGGACAGACACACTTCCCTTATTCTTACAACTGTACTTCACCTACCTTTATATCCAGGCCTCTCAATGCCATCAGAAAAAGTGTTTAGCATCTTTTAACATCTTGTAATGTCTTTATTATCTACTCTAAATTACGTTTTATATCAATAAGGGTATCGATAAATACCGTTATCCATAAGGAGTACCAATATTGGTACCTGTATCAGGAAAATAATAACGATATACATCCCGAGGCATGACCCATGACGTCGACCATCGCTGAACAGCAGCCACTCCTGCAGGTGCAGCCAACCCACCCCTCCCGACACCAGCGGTGGTTTCACCTCTTCCCTCCTCAGTCACATGGTGTAAAGGCTGGAAAGCATCGGTACAGGGTCTGGATGCTGGACTGGCCTCACAGCTTCGCTTTCCATCATAGTAATCTTCTAAAACGTGTTCCGGCTTGTTAATTATAGTGCAGCGTAGCTGCTGGTTCCTGTTGATTTAATGCGGAGTCAGAGCGCAAACCAACCCGGTGATGTCAGAGCTTAGAGAACTGCAACATGGCGGCGCTCTTGTCCTAAAAATATCAAAGGTCGCTACGTTTTTCTTTTACATTTTTCACATTTGGTATGTAATTATTGATAAGACCAGGACTCAGTCTAGTAAATAAAGTTATGTTGGTTGACCGTTTCATTTCCACTTAAACCTCCACAGAGCTGATAGTTCCCTATCGCCCTTTTTCTTTTCCTAATAGGCTCCTTGCTTCGTCCCTCTCTGCTGTCTAGCTTAGCACACAGTTTATTTCTGTTTGCTTCCACTTGCGTGTATTTCTGAGGTTTCCTCTGCTGTCCTTCTGTGGAGCCTGCTTATTTGCTTGTGTGTTTATCATTTTTTTGTTATGCAAATGTAAAGATTGACTAAAGACAGGAAACAATTCAGTAGGGAAGCTACATGAAGTCCGGCTGGTGTCCTCAGTCTGTCTGCTGCTGTGTCATGTCCAGGTGATGGTCGCTGAAGCTCTGGACATTAGCAGAGAGACTTATTTTGCCATCCTAATGGATCGCTCCTGTAACGGTCCAGTCATGGTGGGAAGCCCCCAGGGAGGCATGGACATCGAGGAGGTGGCGGCCAGCACCCCAGAACTTATCTTCAAGGTACAAGATTTTTAGTTCCAATGAGCCTCTAAAATGCTAAACGAAAACAGATTCACAGGGGAGAAAGAGAAAGTGTAATTTCCTGAAATAGGTCGTCCGTCCGTTCATCCTTTCGTCAGTAGGGCTGGTCAAAAATATCGATACATTGGAATATCACAATATGTTTATCTGCTGATATCATATCAATATTTAAAAACGCGGTATTGATCTATTTTACTAACAAAATCTCGTGAGATCCGCCTTACATTTACACCTAACATTTCATAATAGAACGGTGAAATCTTACAAGATTTCGTTTGTAAAATAGATCAATACCGCATTTTTATGTATCGATATGATATCAGCAGATGAAAATATCACGATATTTCAGTATATCAATATTTTTTCCCAGCCCTATGCGTCAGTAAGTTGAAATTGTCAAAAGTACGAATTAATAAAAATTGATTGATTGATTGAAAATCATGACATTGATTTTGAATTGTTGTTCAAAAGAAATATGAAAAAAAAAAAACACAAAAAAGTATGAAACAAGTAAACAAGCAGGATGAGGCTACGAAGCTAAAGTCTTCTTGAGCAATACTTTGAGGCAATCACTGCAATCAGGTGTTTTCTGTAATGTTCAGAAAGACGTCTCCACCTGTTGACAGGTATTTTGGTCCACTGTTCATGGGAAAGTGCTCTGTTTCTGGGACATTTTTGTTTGTTGTTGTTTTTTATTATTATTATTATTATAGTTATTATAGCCAACCACAATTTAATGCAATATCTCATTTCACCAAATTATAATTTTGTAAATTCGTATTTATTGTTAGTTTCTTTAGTTTCTTGTTATTTGAATTACTATTGTGAATAATTGGAGGGTATGAATTATTTTGAGGATGACTGTACATAGTAAATATCACTATGCCATCAAAACGTGTCAGAAACTCATATATTTATGGTAAAAACGTTGCATAGAGCTACTTTAAATAGCTTAGTATAATATCGGCTTCTTTTTGTTTGCTTCATTTGGTTTAAAATTAGTCAAAGTTTCTCTTAAAAGAAAAAAAAACTCTTCAGATGGGCGCAGCGTTGTTTGTTTTCAGTCGAATTGGAGCTTAATATGAATCAATACAGACACTTATAAAAGCTTTCTTTCTTTTATTTTGCCATTAATTAGATTTAGCTTCTTGGCATTTCTTGCTATTGTTGACAGATGCAGACTTTAAGCATCACATATGCCGATGCTTTAGCGGTCTATCCAGGTCATTTGATGTAATATTTTTACTTTTATCACATTTCAGATATTTTCTGTTCCAGAAGTCTGCTCGGTCAAGATCTTAAAGGAGTTTTAGCTCTAAAAGCTGGGTTTTTGCTTCTAATAATAAAGATGCGTCGCAGTGTGATGTAGAGAATCTTATTTTATTATGAATGTGTCTTGACAAAAGATGGGAAACGCAGGAGTACATAAACAATCAGTCATCTGTCAGTCATGACAGCATACCTTATTATCAAGTAAACTCACTGACAGAATAGAAGCTTCAGAAAAGTCAACATTTGAAGATGAAGGTGACGAGAAGTACTCATTATGAGAGAAAATATCTCTTATTTCCTCCACGAATGAATCCAGATGAGATGCTTCCAGTCCAGAAGTCAGACACCAGTATCTGATGGTCATAAACCAGTTATTCTCGCCTTCTTCTCCCTTTCTATTTGACAGCTTTCTCTGCTTCATTATGATCCAGTTTTATACGAGGAGCGGTTTTCGTGTCGCAGCTATCGAGCCCTCTTTTCTTTTGCACCTCCTTTAATCATTTCCTTGTTGTCCGCTCTCCTTCTCTTTCCCCGCTATTCTTACAGGAAGTCATAGACATATTTGAAGGTGTGCGAGACGAGCAGGCACTCCGCATGGCAGCTAATTTGGGTTTCAAAGGACCTCTGCAGAGACAGGTAATGGGCACTCCCGATGCTTCAGAGCTGCAATGCAAAGAGGAGGCAGAGATATCTCCAACTCACACGAGCATATCGATGCAGAGATGCATGCACATTTACAAGCGGACCGTACTTCGGCTATTATTAGTTTTCCAGAGGCAAGTTGTGAAGTGTCATCACACGAGGCTCTCCTGCCAGGTGGTCCGTTGTTGTTTGCTGGCAGTGGTGCACGGCACTGTGCCAGGCTCTGGGAGCCGACATCACTAATGATACCGTTATTTGGAAGAAGAGTGAATCACGCAGTTAGAAGCAAAACTCACCTGCTTTGTTTTTTTGTTTTGTTTTTGTTCTTCACCTCAAAGTTTTATAAATTATGTTGACATAACATTTGCTGGTAAAATGAGGCTGGGGAAGCGCAGCACAGAGGCACCCCAGGTTTTCCAGTCCAAATGGAAGCGTGTGCTGGGTTGAGTTGATTTCAGAGCCTCCACGTCTCTTGGCATCATATCACTAATTTGTTTTCTTTTCCACGGGCACCATGAAAATCATATTAGCTCAAAATTGTACGACATGGAATACGTATAAATCAACCGAATAAATTTAGCTCTGTTGAAAGAAAGTTGAGTTGAGGACATGTTAGCTCCGGTTGCTTTCCATCTGGTGTGATGCTTTCATGCTGAAAAGACATTCATTTTCATCAGGAAAAGGGAAAACTGAAATAATTAGTCTGGTGGTTTTCATTGTTAACTTGCTTCTCTGTAGTTGATGTGAGTCAACTGTGTAGACTGTGTAATTAAGATAAAATTTAAATTTCCAAAATACACTTGTTGTATGTTGATGAAAGGAAGGTTCAAGATTTAATCAACAAATAGCAGTTATTCACAAGCGACAGTCAACTTACGCCAGGCAAGAAAAAAAATCTGTTATAGTTATTATGGAGGTATGAAAAAGTTTGGGCAACCCTAAAAATGTACAATTATTGTCATAAATCATTGGGTGTTTGTATCAGCAACTTCATTTTAAGCTATTAAATAAGTGATGGACACAGTAATATTTCAAGAGTGAAACTATACATCAAAGTAAAATTAAACAAGTGCAAAGATGTAGGCATCCTTGTCATTTTGTTAATTTGAATACCTGTCCGTGGTTTAGTTTGGTTTGTTTGTTTTATTCCGAACATGTGCGACAAACAAGAAAGTCTACAAAAAACAAAGAAAAAACAGAAAAAAAAGAATAATCCAAATAAAAATATTAAAAACCACAATACTACTACTACTAATAAAAAAAAACTAATAATATTACATGTCCCCAAGTTGAAGCATAAGCTTATTTACCCCCCCCCCCCCCATCTCAATTAATCTCTTAGCAATCAGTCAACAACATACCCACATATTATATATTTACAAATAGAAAATATACTGAGCAATGGTTCACTGGAACACACAATTATGAGCTCATCAAGCTTTAAACTTCATAGATTTGTGTATCCAGTCATGAGAAAGTATAGATGAAATCTTCAGGGGTACACAGACATTTTCATAACACTGCACACTGCAAAAACTCAAAATCTTACCAAGTATATTTGTTTAATTTCTAGTCAAAATATTCCATCATACTCAAAATAAGACGTAATCGCCTAGACAAAAACATTTCAGTAAGATATAGGAACTTATTTTAAGACGGTGTATATTGAATATGTCATATTTTAAGAAATCGTAGAAAATTTCCCTTCTTCGATTGACAGATTAGTTTTTGCATATTGCAAAAAACTACAAACAAAAAGACACATTAAAAAAAAATAAGTGGTTACCCAGAACCTACTAGGACAGCAAACATTTCACTGTCTAATTGGCAGATTAATTTTTTTGCTTTTTACAAACAAAAATGAATTGGCCAGTCTTAAAAAAAAGTAAAAATATATATATACATAATAATTGTAGTTTGATGAGATATTTTGACTAGAAATTAGACCAATATACCTGATAAGATGTTGAGTTAATAACCAAATGTTTTTTGTAATTACAGAATTGAAACCTCACAAAATCCAACTTAACCAAATAGAAACGAAATACAAAACAGAACTGTAGCGAGATGGCCTAAATAAACAAACGAAGTGAGACCACACAGTCTGACCAACAAGTCTTGACCCACAAAAACAAAGCTATTCCTCGCAGAAAATAAGAACTACAAACCTAACACAAAAAGACAGTTAAAAAAATAGAAAAAACAAAAAACAACCCCTTCAAGTTCCACAAGGGTCCCGGACAAGCCCCCATCAAACGGTAGTTACCCAGATTTTGGCTCGGACAGCTGTAGGCATGTTTGATCCTGGAGAGCTGCAGTCCTGCAGGTTTTAGATGTTTACCTGCTCCAACAAACCCGATTCAAATCAAATGGATCCAGCAGTTTGCTAAGTTTTGCTCAGTGACTCAATCATTTGAATTGGTTTTGTTGAAACAGGGAAACAACTTAAACTTGCAGGACTGTTGAGGACCAAACACGCCTACCTACGGGAGAAGTGGTGTCAGGGTGAAAAACAAGACAAGGGAACAGATTAAATACACTATTAAATCATTTATTAGCAAGTCAAAGGTAGAGCCAAAGCTGGAGTTGAGGACAACCTGTAAAATAAACTCGAAGTTTCATGCTCAGTCAACAAAAGAAAACTTTGTTCCCTTCTTCCAAATAGAGCAACTTAAAGAAACGTTCAAATTAATCTCTCTAACATGGAGTGAAGGCACCAAACATGATTTAGTGGAAGGAAAGGCAGCATTTTGTTTTTTTTTCTTTTGTGTGTGTGCATGTACTGTTGCCATGGAGGACTAAATAGAGGAAGCGTTTCTTAACCGTTAGCAGCCTTTCAATTCGATGTCAAGCTGCTTCTTGTCACTTAACAGCAGAAGCAGTATAGATGTGAGCTGAAATTTCTTTGAAAATTCCCATGGAGATGATAATGATGATTTAATGTGATTATGTAAGGGCTGTGCATTACACAGTCACAATGTTCCCAAGTTGTGTTTAGCTTTTTCCCCATGTATTTTTAAATATCTGTCCTCAGTGGCAAAAGGAAAAAAAAAAAACTGCATGAAAGCAGCAGCCATGTTGAATCTGACTTGTTTTATTTGGAATATTAATGGATCAAACTTTGTTTCAGCCCTTATCTGTTTTGCTACTTGTCACGCCGTTTGAAAACAGTAAATGAAATTTTCCCTGGCATGCACACACATATACGCAATCATGCAAAGCCAGCTGAGACGGCGCGCCGTTGAAGGTGATTTGCCTCGTACATGTAGCCGGGGAGCGTATCTGAGTGGCCTTGGCGGGCCGAGTGCTCAGCGTCAAACCCTCCGGTAATTACTGTCGTCTGTGGACCTTGCAGGCAGCGGATCAGATTAAGAGGCTCTATGATCTGTTCCTGAAAGTCGACGCCACTCAAGTCGAAGTCAATCCTCTCGGAGAGACTCCCGAAGGACAAGGTACAGTGTTTGGTAGAAAACGTGTATATGTGTGTGTGTGTGTGTTGTCCAGCCTCTATCTTCTGCGTTTTGCTGTTAAATACTTCAGGATTGTATTTCTTTCTGTTGGAAGATCCAGCCAGCAGTTAAAGACTGGCTGTGAGATGCAGGCACATTTTTCTCTTCAGGTTTGGATGCTTTCGACAACGTGAGGTTTTCTGTAATTGCAACACACTGACATCAGCCTCTTGTCAGCATGACTTTGTCTGGATCAAAATCTAAATAGCTGTGGGGAGCAACGCTCTCCATATTCACAGCATGTTGATGTTTGTCATCATTTCCTTTTTCATAATTATCAATTAAAGCCGTAAACTCTGTCATCCAGAAGTAATGAAGAGCTAAAGATTACAGTAGAAACATCTCAAACCACCCAAATGTATCCAATACTGAAGAAGGAATAACAAACTAAGGATGCTTTGTCCAAAAACAGATCAAACTATGTCAAATTCACATCTGCAAAATTCAAAGCCAGGAGTTTTCTCGTCTTTGAATCACTTGGATTTTATTATACATACTAAGTGAGATGTGTTTTAGAACTATCTTATTTGTTCTAAAGCCAAAGTCGAGCTGATAAACATCAGTCAGGCTAAAATAAGGAATGTGAGTGAAAAAACTTCTAGCTCTTTCCCTTAAAGCCCCATTTAGAAATCAATACTTGTTATATTTAGAATTCAGTGGGTTCACTCAGTAAAGACGCAGTTTCCAGGAATTGTCTTGTTGGCAATCTTCTTTTTTCTTAATGAATAATGAAAATTGGATCAAAGGGAGATAATAATAAATGAAAAAGGTAGAGAAGACCTGAATTTGCCTTCTGTTAAAAGTGCAGCTTATATGTCCAATCCATTAACTTTAATAATTACAAGCTGAATGCATTATTTTATTATTATTATTATCATTATTAATAATAATGATAATAAGAACAAGGAAGAAAAAGAAGAAGAAGAATCTACGCATGCGCAGCATCTGGTGGCAACCCTTTTTTTGGAAGTTGGGGATGCTGCGCATGCGTGCTACTTTGCTACTATCCGTGGTTCTTCCCTGTGATTGGCCTGTACTTCCACAGCATATAGTTCCCCTTTTGAATGCCGCCTCGTCAGTCCTTTGATGTGAAATCGGCTTCTCATTTGTACTCGATCAGAATGTGCGGGTCACGAAACATAATTGGAAAAAATCTTAAGTTAATTAGTTCACTTTTGCCAAGTGGTGCTGGATACGCCAGATTACAGCAACTATGCTAAGCTAAGCTAACGTCAGTGCTGCCAGATTCAGAGAATGACTGGATCGGTTAGAAAACACTTCTGATCACTCGTCCAGCTTAGGGAACTGTGGGGGGAGGCTCAGTTTCACCCAGGGGTGGCATATGCCTTTAAGCTCCTCGGTTTGGGTTGGCTCGTCATCTTGTTGAGAACTAACCTGATCTAAAATGCGTCCGCCACCGTCTTCCTCCATGTTGTTTGTTTTTTGTTATTATTATTTTTTTCCTTCTTTTTTACGTGTTTGTTTATGATTCCCATGTGAATGGACACATGGCGTATCTTGACATAAAATACTGCAGCAAAGCGGCTCACTGCGACGTAGAGGAGACTGGCAGATGTTAGCATGACCTGCTTGGAAAAAAAGTCTATATGAAATAAATATTTAGTAGCTACTACTGATATTTGATTAGTTAATCATTTCAGTCTGCATTTTGAATTTACAAGTTAAAGCTATGATCTACGATTTCAGAATCAGTTGAGAAATTTGAAAAAAAGCAGCCTGCCCCCCCACAATGCCCGCCCCTCTCTGCTCGTTGATCCCTCCCACCGAGTACGTACGGCCCTCCTCCTCAGCTACAGCCAGCCTCATCACAGCAGCTCCACAGTGTAATATTTATCCACATAAATAAAGAACAACATCTGCTCACATATATAATATCTGCCTTTCTTAACCACCGGGAAGTTTATGGAGTGTTTTAGCTGGAGTTTCTGCATCAGTAAGAGACGCCACGTTCCAGCGAGTTACTGAACACATTCAGGACATCACCAATGACAACGCTAGCTTACAATACTGAAAATAACCAGCTGACGTTCAGACGCCATTTGTCCACACAGAGAAAACCACCAGCAGCGTTTCCAGCCATCAGCAGCATCGTCACAGATTATACATTTATGTACAACTCACACATAAAAGTAAAAAACAAACTGCCTACCTGTTCAACTAAAAGTCTGCTGTATCAGAATTAGGTTTACTCCTAGATCCTCCCGGAGCTTCCTCCAGCTGGTGACCCGCTGTTTTTTACTCCGCTTTCAGTCCGTCCGTGTCTCTGCTGCTGCAGATTTTCCCTCCTGTTTTCATCCGCATCCTTCCGTCCGGCTTTGGTCACATTTTCCTCTTCGTCTGCGTTTCTTTCACATACTTTATCCACCTGTAGTTTCCTCCAGAGGCGCTTCCTGCTGCCGCTGCCTCTCTGTTCCATTCTCCTCTTATTGTTATAAAATGTTTAAACGCGGAAGAGGGCGGGGCCGAGGCGGAACGGGGAACACGGGCAGTCAGCTGTCGGGGAATGTCGGCTTGATCAGGGATTGAATAAGAGCAGAGAGAAGCGAGACGAACAGCAACACTGACCAATGTCAGCCATGCGGCCGGATGGTTCCTATTGGTTAACGTTTTTGCAGCCCAGCAGCCAATAGAGTGGATGGATTTTTTTTTATTTTTTCTGCTCTTCACATTGTGTAGATTGTACTATAGGACCATTACCACCATCTAAATGAGCTTATTAATAATGATCAAACTTTCAAATCGTAGACCCTGCCCTATTTCCAGATTTCTTTTGGAGGTTTTTACTGCTCATCTTTTTATTTTTACAGCAACTTTGTGCCGGACTTTAGCGTCCATAAGTTTTCTTTAGGAATTGCAGATGTTTGTAAGCTTTATTATATGTTAATATGACCTGTATGTTAACACATTTTCTTTTACTGAATCCCTAAACTGCTGACTTGCTCCACCTTAGCTCCACTGTTGTGTGTCGTTGTCTAAAATTAACAGCACGCTTTGTGATTTTGTTGATATTCAGCAGCAGGTTTCCTGCGGAGCGCCACACTGTAACGTAGTAATTTCCTCGGGATGTGAAGTGTAATCATCGTTAGTCCAGCCAATGTTGGCGGTGCTGTTGGCAAACTTACAGAGCGGCTTGTAGAGAAATAAATCAAGTCACCAGTGTTCAAGTTGAGCTTAGACTTTGCTGTTTGTGTTTAAGTGAAACAGCTGCAGTGATCTTAGATTAGAGGAGCTGGAAATTAGCCGCTGCATCTTTGGTTGCTCCTGAAGCCTGTCTGTGAAAACCAGCCCTGTTGATTTATACACTAAAAAGTTAACAGATCTGTGTTGTACTTGGCTATAAAATGTTCTCTATCTTTGGGGCTGCTACCAATTCCTGGCCTCGAGCTCCAGCAAGAGGACCATGTAACTCATCAGTTGTGGACACACATGGGAGATATTCCTGTTTTCTCTGTTGCAGTGCGGCTTCCCACCACTTGGTGGCGGTAATGTGTCAGTTCAACAAACTATAATAAGCAGAAGAAGACACTCAAATGGCTGTAAAACGTGAATGAAAATAGCAAATTGAAGCCATTTCTAAATGCAGTCCTGCTGGTGGGAGAATCTGAATACTCCTTTTGGTTTGGGGGCAGCTTCTTTTTATTTTCGGTCAGGCAGTGTATAAATGTCTTCTGGTAATGTCATTGAGTTATGACATATTTTTCAGATATTTTTTAATAATTTCATGTTTCACAAAGTTAACGTTGATTAGGTTTAGTTATTGAATACAAATAAAACCAAGCGTTAGATCAATTAGACCAATGCAGTATTCATTTTCAAATGGGCTCTGGACCCCTTTGCACCGGAAAAGTTGAGCCCCAGTATAACTGCTGCTGTAAGACAGGATTTATAATGTAATATGATCAGATCTTTTTGTGCCGGAAATGACCTTTTCAGCTGCAGCTGCTTAAATATCACATAAAACCCCACTTTTTGCCCAATAAAAGTTTGTGAATGGATCGTTTTTCCCCCTTTCTTTTAATTAAAGGGACACTGTGTAACGTTTGACCACTAGGGGCTCTAAACTTCCCACAGGCCACAAAACTGTTGCAAAATTAAACAGTTTCCATCTGTATTTTGGAATTATATTTACAGAGCACTTTGATCAGCTGATTTAAAGTCATGGAGCTACAAAGCAAAGCACCCCAGGTCACATGATCCAGTGTAAGACGGATCCGCTCCTGAAAGTTACAATGTCTGGTTTCTGAGGGGCCCCATCAAAGCACCAACATACATCAAGTGCTGAATACTGACCCCAGAAATCAGCTATTATTGCTTACATTAATAAAAACATTATAATATTTGGCTAATATTTGGGTCAAAAGTTACATGGTATCCCTTTAACCCTGTAAAACCCACATATAGAAATAAAATACCTATTTTTTTCATGCTAGATGTTCTAGGAGGCTTTTGGAGCATAAAATGATGCGTTATAAAAATTTTTGTTTTTCATTAAGCTTTTATGGAAATGTTGAAATATTGCAGTGTTGGACCTTGATGAAAGCCGAATTCCTGTATTTCTGCTCACACTGACTGAACAAATATAAACAATTTTTAAGGATTTATTTGCCGGTTTGACTGTTTATTAAGCCCCATAACCATATATATCATGAATAATAATCACGTCATAGTCATATTGTCATGAAAATGGGTTTATTAATTTAAAAAAATATGCAAATATGTGAAAATATTTTTTTAGCAAAACGTTTTTGCAGAAGGTCATGGTTTGGGGATCCCTGTCACATCAGGATGGACTCTACTGAACATTCAAAAGAGCTCCTGGATGAATTCGGTGTCTTTCGGTCTCTGATTAGTTGCAGTGATCGTCATGGTAACAGGTCTCTTTCTCAGAGAAGCTCAGGTCAACGTTGCACCTGCTGCAGACCTGGTGGTGGAACCATCATGGCTGTTTCTGCTCCGTCCACCTTTTACTTCTCTGGAAAGTGTCCGGTCATGTCCGTCATCCACTGAAGGGGTCTGCTGACTTTCTGGGTGGGGGACTATCCACCACTTCTGTCTTTTAGCATTTTGAAGGCAAACAATGAAACTCAATGAACATATAAATGTGGTGTTGAGTAAAAATAATAATTGCAGATCTTTTTTTAGGATGACTTAAAAGTGATGTTGTAATATTACAACCGTGGGTCTTGCCGGGTTAGTTCATTTTCTGCAGTTTTCTTACACATGTCTCCTGCATTGATCGTTATCTGTTTAATTACGACCTGCTGGGAACCAGTGTGATGTTGCTTTAGCACAGTTGCACATGATGACACAAGTTTAGGAGAACAGGTCAGCATTTCAAGTGTCCCTCGTTCAAAGACATTATAGATTGTCACAAAGCATTACTACATCTCCCACTAAGCTGCTTTTCCTGAACTTGTGCTGAACTTTGTTTTTCTCCCGAAGAAATGCGAGTGATTCTCTTTTGTGAGGCTGGATGCAGACTGACTGATGTGTCCTGCTGAGACGCATTACAGAGCAGCGAGGATGCATCGCCTCTTTGATGTCATTTACTCTCATCAAAACCAGATTCTTGTTCAATGTCTGCTTTATCAAATATTGACAAGATACGTTTGTTATTTCATGGTTTCTTATGAATATTGATGAGGAAAATGACTTCTTTTAGACCTTAGTTCTGTACTGAGGTGTGAGCTTGCTTTTCTATCAGTAAGGTTGTGATTTACACGACCTTCGTAAGCATGCTGCACATGAATCTCAACTCATTTAATGGCTCAATTTGTTGAGATTTGGCCAGGGACTTGGCTGCAGTTTTCCAGCAGGCATTCAGCAAACATGTATCAGAAAGGAGAATTTCAGGAGGGGGGCTCTTATTTATTTATTTACGTGCTTGTTTGGTAATAGCTGTATTTATTTTGTAGATAGACTGCAGTAACAGATGTTTGTGAATGAAAACAACAAGAAGTGAAAGATAGCTAGTTTACCTGAAGGAAACAGTATTTTCTTCTCCCCGGTCTCGGTGGAGTTCGCCTGCTGTATGCGATGTGTGTGTGGATGTTTTTCTTCTTACTGTATCCCTCACAAACCATATTTTTCATACTGATCATAACATGTGGGTTTATTTGACTAAAATTAAGCCAGAATGCAGAATCATCGATGACCATGTGCACCTCATGATTCAGTAGCTTGTACAACCACATAAGGTGAAATAATAGGGTTTTTTTTTTTTTAATTTTTATGTTAATGTCTTTGATTGTTGAGGATTTTTTTATCTGCTCCTGCTTCAGTTCACTGAGGTTTGCAGGTTGTTGTTCATTCTGCAGAGTCAAAAGTCAAAGAACAATGTTAAATTTCATTTAAGACTGTTTATACTGGCATCTAATCACTTAGCTATAATAATTATGCTGAAATTCAGGCTCTTAATGAACTTTTATTGATTAAAAGCCAATGTGTTTAGTAGATTCCCTAAGTCACCAGCCAATCAGAATTTCCCATGGCCAAATTATTTCCTCAGGGAAAATAATCCAGATTGTAACTGAAAGCATTTGATTAAACATATTTCTTTACACAGTTTTTCATGAAAATGTTGAATAATCTCTCAATCAGGGTTTTTCCTAGGACAAAAATGTCAGTGGTAAATGGTAAATGGACTGTACTTATATAGCGCTTTTCCAGTCATACTAACCGCTCAAAGCGCTTTACACTACATATCACATTCACCCAGTCACACACACATTCATACCCCGATAGGCACATCGGGAGGCAACTTGGGGTTCAGTGTCTTGCCCAAGGACACTTCGGCATGTAATCTGGGGAAGCCTGGAATCGATCCCACAACCCTCCGGTTGAAAGACGACTGCTCTTCCACCTGAGCTACAACCGCCCCAGTCCTTGGTGGTACCCACTCAAGGACTTGAGTATGCGCATGAACTTTTTCCACGGTTTGCTTTTAGTATACTTAGTATAAGTATTGCGGTTTTTGATTGGGACCTGGTCTAAGGTGGTCTCGATGATAATTGAGCCAGAAAATGACCCTTTTTTTCATTTTCACACATAGAATAAAGGTTTCACAAATCAGAAAGTGGGCTTGAATTAATGTACATCCTCTGAAAAATATTTGACACCAGATTTGAAGAGTCTAAATATTGTGGTTTTAGATTGGGACCTGGTCTTATATTGTGTAGATGATAATACACAGGAACTAGTTTAATGTTGTCAGGAGAAAAAAAGATTTTGCCCTTTAAGCCAAAATCGAATGGGAAGATGGGAAGGGTTGCTAACTTCAGCCTTGTGCTCACTTGTCAGTGAATCAGCTCCTTTTTACAAAAAAGTCCATTATCTTTGCCATATCTGCGGAATGCTGTCTCACATAACATACACTGTATCGCTGAAAGTATTCGCTCACCTGCCTTGATTCACATATGAGCTTAAGTGACATCCCATTCCTAATCCATAGGGTTCAATGTAACATCGGTCCACTCTTTGCAGGTAGAACAGCTTAAACTCTTTTGGGAAGGCTGCCCACAAGGTTTCGGAGTGTGTTTCTGGGAGTTTTTGACCATCTTCCAGAAGCACATTTGTGAGGTCAAACATTGATGTTGGACGAGAAGGTCTGGCTCTCAGTCTCCGCTCTAATCCATCTAATTCAAGGTGTTCTATCGGGTTGAGGTCAGTACTCTGTGTAAGCCAGTCAAGTTCATCCACCAGACTGCCATCCATGTCTTTATGGACCTGCTTTGTGCACTGGTGCACAGTCATGTTGGAAGAGGAAGGGGCCAGCTGTGGTTGACAAGTAGATCCATGAAATGATTTGGAAACAGCGCCACCACCCTTCTATGCAATCTACTGACGTTTGTGAGGAGCAGCTGCAGTTAAATCACCATCCTGACAGAAAGCGCTGGAAATATTAATTTATTATTTGTTTATTTTGGGCGTTTCATTTAACCACACGCTGGTTTGTTCAGCCCTAAGCTGCAGCAGATCGAGGCGACTGTCCTCCGTTCAGACCTGCTGAAAGACCTGCCTGAAAGGTGTTTTTATTTTTCTTCTTCAGTTCTCTCCATGTATCTTTTCCTCAGTAGCATTGAACCTACTTAAAACTAAGATTTTCTTCTACCCACATGCTATAATTTTAATGAAGTTAAATATTTTGTCAGTGGAACAGTTTTCTCCCATGATGTTTTTCCTACCAACCTCTTGCTTTAATCAGGAGCAGCTAGCTTTTTGTCAGCAGTTGCCATGGTGAGTCCAGGTATCTGCGTTTGTTGTGGTTCCTAACTCAGGGCAGAAATACTCAGAGTTGATTGAATCAGCTCAAAGCTGCTGATCTGGAACTAAAAACTCTGAGTTGCCAGTTCAGACTGAGTTAATCCAGTTTCTGACCAGACTCGGAGTTAATTAAACCTCTTTTGAGGAACACACTCCTGATGCTGCCAAGATAGCTTCACTCTGGCTTCATCTGTTGTGTGTTCAGATGCTGCAAACAGGGGCTCCCACTCCAGGGAAGTAATATGAATAAATGGAGGTTGTAAAAAAAAAAAAAAAGAACTTCACAAGAATACATCAATGACAAACAACTATATGTGTATACATGTTGTACATGAGAAAAAGACACCCCCATCTGCATGTAGTGTTAAAATTACATGCACCATACCAACAGCAGAAAACAGAAAACCTTCCTCCATTTTATTTCAGGTTAAAAAAGGATGATAGCTTATTGTTTTTAGCGTATTTTACAGCTCTCTGAGTTGAATTTTCAGTTCTTTGCCTGATATTTTTTCCAGGCAGCTTCAGGTGTATGCTGTCTATCTCTTTGATGTATAAAGAAAATGTCCGTTAACTAAAACAGCCTAATAGCGGAGTGAAGAAGGCATACCGTAGTGAGTCAACATTTGAGATAATTAAGACCAGAGGGCCGAGGGGACACCTTTCAGCTCATTCATTTCAGGTGTCAGAAATGCTAATTAGCTAACGTGTTGTGTCTCAGGATGTCCGCCGTCTCCCTCCTGCTGTGGTTGGTGGTGTTTCTGTTGCTGACTATTCCTAACTCTTTTTCTTTTATTCATCTTTACCCCAGTGGTTTGCTTTGATGCAAAGATCAATTTCGACGACAACGCCGAGTTCCGTCAGAAAGCCGTGTTCGCCATGGACGACATGACTGAGAGCGACCCCACAGAGATGGAGGCAGCCAAGTGGGACCTCAAATATATTGGACTGGACGGAAACATCGCCTGCTTCGGTACGGGTGCAAAGCCCAGTAATAGGACTCGTTCACCTGCACACACACACCCCCCGACCAATACATGAGTTATCCATAAGCGAGCCCCTCCTGACATGAGGCTGTAACGTGTCTCTTAAAAGCTTGAAGAGAGTTAAAACTTCTTCCTGGGCTCCCCTCCAGCAAACGTTACGGCAGCTTTCTGAAGACTCAGAATGAATGCTGCCATAACCAATGCGCTCTAATTAGCTATAATCCACCCAGAAAGTCTCCAAAGAGCCAGATTGTTAGCATTCTCATTAAAGCCCCCCTCTCTTGTTATAAATCAAAGCTTTTACATTGTACAGCAGCACTAACAGGTGCTCTTGCTCCTCACCCCATAGCCTCATAAACACATTAGATGTCTGTTAGCACTACTCCCCCTCTGAGCACACACTCGCTCCCCATCCCACATCCCCGCTCTCTTAAAGTAACAACAGCTTTTAAGAGCCTGCAGCTTCCTTGAGAGCTCTGTAAGCCACCAAAGTGACAGCTGTTAAAGCAAATTTCCCTTTTATTGAGACCTCGGTCGGGGAGCTTGCCAGGACACTAGTTCAGCTTGGCTAAACTAAATGAGGTAAGACATCCTCGTGCAATTGGCTCCCGTACAACTCAGCAGGGAAGCAGCACTGACAGTTGCTTAAATGATGACACAGTCCAGAAAAACTAAACAAAAAAAAAAAAAAGCATTTTCATTTTAATCATGACTTCTTTCTCTGAAGTTCAGACTTGAGTTGTGATCAAATTCTCCCTGCATTACTGAACTCAAACTTTCTTGTAGATTCTTTTTATTAGTCAGATTTCTGAAGCGTTTTGCTGTAATTTGGTGGGTAATTAGTGCACGGTCCTTTGTGGATGTTCTTTCAGCCATTGTTCCCTCAGTGCCGTTAATGTTGTTTTAATTAACACGTGTTTGCTGGCGTTCCAGTTTCCTCTCAGGGACTTTGTTTCAATTTCTGGACTTTAGCCTTTCATTAATGGGAAAAATGTAGCCTCATTATACTTATTAAACGCAGTGTTTTTTCCTTCAGTCATTATTAGGCTGTAGTCGCGTTAAGCTCACACATACAGATGAGACCACTGTATGGCTGAAAGTGCTCTTTAGTCTGACTCAATGCCCCCCCCTTTTTTTTTATTTCCCTTAAAAGTGAACGGAGCAGGGTTGGCCATGGCCACGTGTGACATCATCGACCTGCACGGTGGAAAGCCAGCGAACTTTCTGGACCTGGGGGGCGGAGTCAAAGAGAGGCAGGTGTACGAGGCCTTTAAGCTGCTCACTGCTGATCCAAAGGTAGGAACTGAAATCCTGACTGGAACCGATTAGTGAAAGTTAAAGATGCCATGACAAAAAATGTTCACTTTTCTGGGGTTTTGGGGTGTGATATGACCTGTTGTGCACTGATATGAATGTCAAGAGTGAGTATCAGAGTTCCTGTTCATAGACTGTCAGCTTTGTTTCTTTGTTCAAAAATGGTTGAATCAGACAGCAGCTTATCTTTCTACGAAATTTATATCCTTCAATTAGAGCACACTATCAAGCGAACAGCCCCCCCCTTCCATTCCTCTTGCACCCTCCGCTCTTCTTAACTCCTCCCCAGCTGATACATGTTTATATGTTTAATAAACCAGCAGTAAGAACTAATGCCAAACTCCACTGCATTTCTTCTGGGGCCGTCCAGTTACGGAACATGCCAAACTATAGGGAAATTTAAACAAATGATGAAAAACAATATAATAAAAGGATATGTGGAAATTAATAAGAATAATGAAAACCATGTATCATGTTTATTGTGATTCATTATTTTAGTATTAAGTATCATGTTGTGCATTGTGATTTACTAAGAGATTATTACGATAATTATTATTATTGAGTATCATTAAGGATTATGTAGTGATAATGAGGATTATGATTTATTTATTTATAGTGAAAACTTTGTTATATTGTGATTTACAAAAGTGAGTAAAGGTATTATTGAATATTATTAATAATCTATATACTTTTATTGTAGACTATATCCTTTTGAGAGTTTTGTTCTGATTAAGTATGGTGTATTGTGTCAAGAATTTTTGTTAAATTACACTGAATGTTAAATTTAAGTTGTGTCCGACTGAAGGGTTTTGGAACTGATTAGTTTTTCTAAACTTCTTCCAAAAGGGCTTTTTCGAACTATGTTTTTTTATTATTACTTACGCCAAATGTGAATGTTTGTTTTTCATTTCAGTTCCACATAAAAAATAAAAATGAATGAAAAAATAAAAATGAAAATAAACACCGATGTTAGTCGCGCTAGCATGTCGGACTACATTCAACTTGGGTGAATTCAGGTCTGGGTTTTTGAACTAATGGAGTTAAAAGAAAACTTCTGCAGCAACACTGAAGGAGACAACCACAACGTTGTCATTACCCATGAGTTTTTTTATGTTCTATATGCGGTCTTGTCTGATAAACATTAGGGATGCACAATATTGGCATTTTGGCCAATATCTGATATGCCGATATTTTAAAACTCATGTGGCCAATAACTGATATCGATACTGATATTAAAGCTGAAAAATAAATGATGTAATGTTAATTCCTTGTGCAAAATTTAAAAAATACCTTTACCTTTACTTGTGTTATGTATAACATGTGAAACTTCATGACAGCTGTTCAGAAAAAAACTAATAGGATATGTGCATTATATCCTAGAACCACCTGGATTTTCTTCTCCCTGAGGGGAAAAAAAAAAAATCTATATATCTATATATCTATAGATATATAGATATATCTATATCTATATATCTATAAACAATGCCCAAAAACAGGGGATATTTGGTTATTTACACAAATGACCATGTATAAACTCTGTTCACACAGAACAACCTAAAAGAAACTGTCTTTAGAAGTTTTAAAGTCTGTAAAAAAGATTTTTTTGAAGAAGTTATTGTTTTTTTTAGACTTTAGAAACAGCAGCTTGATTGGTTAAATATTGGTGGGGTGGCTGATGTTCGATACTCAGTTTTAAGGCTGATATAGGCCGATACTGAAAGGGGGCCGATTATATTGTGCATCCCTAATAAACATAGTTCACTGTCTGAAATAGAGATGCACCACTCCATCAGATATTGGCTACTATATTGACTAATTAGCTGGATCGGATATCGAAAGTATAAGGCTGATCCAGCATTCTGATCCAGTCATTTTTGTTTTATTGATAGCATAATAAATGTAAATTTTATTTGTTAATAAATATCAAGTACATTTATATCCATGTTAATTTGTAACCATTTTTTTTTAACAAGGTTAAATGTTTATATCAAACCTGATGCCTTTACTCACATGGCAAGGTATATGGTTCATTCATTCAACAGTAGTATCAGATTGTATCTGGTATCGGCTGATGCGCTTAGTCCTAGTATCGGTATTGGATTGGATCGGGAAAAAAAACTGGATTGGTACATCTCTAGTCTGAAGTGCCCATGATGCTAACAGATAGCAAACTCCAACTGCTAGCTACCGGCAGGTTGACCTAGTTTCTCTAAATAAGGTTATAGCCAAATAAGAGTGTAGCCAATCAAAATGAAGTCAGCTTGGTTTTCAGGTAGATAATAATACAGCACCAACCCTTTTACTGAGGAGGGAAATCTGGCCTGCCCAAAAACACCCCCCACCCCCTGAAAAAAGTGCCATTATTTTTCTTCTGAGAACTGACATATGCAGGAATATCAACAACATGAACTAGTTTATTCTGCTGTGTCATTGCTCCTTTAAGCTTGACAGAAATGGATCTGAAGCTGTTTAACTTTTCAGTGTTACTCATGTTTCTTGTCATGGCTCATTCATTAAAGTCGTGTCTGTTTGGAAAGCGCCTTGTCACCAACATACCAGCCCTCATTTGACTGGGGGGGGGCTGGCATATGTCCATGTTTCTCTGAGGGAAACAGGCTGCGGCGTCTGCGCTGCTACGCACCATCATTTCAGCGGCTGAGCTTTGATAAATTTCCGGTTTGCAAATTTGGGTTTTAACGCATTGAAAAGGCGGCACAGTCAGCAAGCTTCTCGGCTCGGAGCGAGCGGTGTTAAAAAACGATCCGACTCCATGTTCAGAAGGCTAATAACTCCCATTAAACAACATGAGCCTTGTAAGTGAACCACAGCGGTGATCGTATGTTGACAGTCATCACATCGCTAATTCCCCTCGCTGCTGTCACTTTTACATCTCTGCACTCAGCTGTGTTTGCATCTGTCTGCATATTTAACACTCCTTGTTTGGAATACAGAGTAAAATTAGATGAGTTCAGTCCTTACCAGCTTTTTTAAAAGCCTTTTAATCTAACATGACTTGGTAGCAAATGCTTTGCAGGGTGTTCAATGTTATTTACAAGCTGGGATGGCGTGCCTGTTTTTGTCTGACACCAAATCGCAGAGCAGTAATCTAAATATGATGAGATTTAAGCTTCTATCACCTGTTTAATGAAATGACTTGGCATAAATTTCCTGCAGTATTGATCCTTTCCATACTTCTACCCATTGTCTGGGTAGAAGACCATAGCATAGAGCATAGCATAGAGTCTTCTCTTAATGGACATTTTAAACTCAAAACAATACAGTTTTTTCCTTTTTCAATACTTTCCAGTAGTTTCCTGTCATCCTTTTCTCTGTTATCTCTAGTTCCTCATGTAAAATCCTGGCCGTAATCCATTGCAATGGTGGTGTGGTTTAAAAGTAACACTGGATAACCTCTGTCTTCTTTGCAATCAATCAGTCAGTTAAATTTCATTTGTTTAGCCCTTTACAATAACCAGAATGGTACTCAAAGTGCTTTACAATTGAGCCATAAAAAGTACACAAATGCACAAAACAGAGAAATAATAAAAACAATACAAGAAAAGGGAATAAGAAATAACTGGGAGGTGCCACAGCACTGCAGGGTATTAAGAGGCTGTAGAGAGTGCATAAAATAAGGTTAAAATAGATAAATAAATAGATAAATAAAAACTTTCCCTAAAAAACTGCCCTGGATGGAGTTAAATCCGGACCAGAAAAGTGGATCTTCAGCTTTAATTTAAAAAGGCCAAGGTCAGTGGTGATGCGATTGTCGAGGGGCAGTTTGTTCCACAGCCTATGAGCAGCAACTGCAAAAGAACGGTCACCCCACTGCTTGTGTCTCCACCTTGGGATCTCGAGCAAGAGCTGACCCCGAAGAACGCAGGGCCCTGCCGTGATCATGAATAGTTAGAATCTCTGACAAGTAGGGGGGCACCTGGCCATAAATGGCCTTAGAAACAAACAACAAAAGTTTCAAATCAACTCTAAAACAGACTGGCAGTAGTCCAGCCTTGAACTTATAAATTGAATCACCTTCTCCAGATCCTGTCGGCTTAGAAAAGGCTTCACTTTGGCCAAGAGGCAAAGCTGCAAAAAACTCGTTCTGACCACAGCGCTAATTTGTCAAAATTAAGCCTGTTGTCAAATGTTACACCAAGATTTTTTTAACGTGATTTAAGAAAGGGGGCCAGAAAATCACAGTTTGTGAAGACATTTGACATGGGTGACGTGCCAAATAAAATACATCCCGTTTACTGTCGTTTAGCAGCAGAAATATCCATGCCAGCCACTGTTTTACATCACTTAAATAGTCCAATAATTTATCAAGTGCAATTTTTTCATTTAAACTCATGGGCAAGTGTATCTACAAATCATCAACATAAAATGAAAGGACAGATGGTGTTTTCTGATGACTGATCCCAGAGGTAACAAATACAAAGAATAAAAGAATAGGGCCGAGAATAGATCCTTGTGGCACCCCACAAGAAAGAGCCTGTAGCCTTGTCATTGTTTGCCTTTCTCATCCGCTCTGTGCAGCCACACCTTCACTCCAACTGCTTTACTTCTTACACCTCCTCATGTTTGTTGCCCGTTTCTTTTCCTAGTCGCCCACAAACAAAGCAGCAGCTTTTTTGAACAATCCTCAGCTACTTTGTTTTTAACAGAGTCGCAACACGCAACAGCAGCAGCACATTAAGCTGACCCTACGGCTGTGAATCCTCATTTTAAACATAAATATAATTAAGATGAAAGAGATGAGTTGTCTGCAGTAATAAGTGTCTGACTGCATGTAAGTGTTGTTTAACATGTAATCCTAACAGGCTGCATTTCAGTCCCCGTTTCTCACCACGTCTGTTCAATGAGAAAAACTTAATCTATTTGTCATCTGGCAGAAACATCAGTGGACTTCCTGATGTCCTGCTTGTTGCTCAGTGACTGTGACACGGTGCAGAAGACGCGCACTTATGATTGGCTGTCACTTTACCTATCAGTAGTTTTAATGTGGCCATCAGTTTATGTAACCACTGTAAAAGGGACAGTTATCCACTTCATTACATGCTCCGTTTTTCTGCCTCCAGTCTGATATGACAGCAACAATTAATAAAATATATCTGCAACTAAAGGGGCTGTATTTATTTATCTTGGTTTAAAAAGAAAGTTGAGACGTGATATTAGTCAGAAGCAAGATATGAGTTACTGTGTCAAAGTAAATTCACCAGGAAAATGGTTGAAAATGTAAATGTTTTCCCCTCACTAAAGAAAACATTACTTTCAGTGAAAACAAGAGAATGGATCACCGCGAGCATCCGGGAATTTTCACCAAATTCGTCACATCCTGTTAGGTAGAAGGTGAAAACATCGCCTCGTTGCATAAGGGAGCCATTTGATTACCTGCTTCATTACTTGTCAATCTTCGTTTATTCTATTTTGGAAATACGAGAAGTCCCGCTGTGTATGGCTGCCATAAACATAACTACCACACGGACAAGAGAAGATATTTTTCCAGCTCCCAAAAACACAGAAAAAGTCCCGAATGACATGCTAAGTGTCTCGCGGCTATCAAGCCCATAAATGCTGACAGTTCACGCTGGAAACCATGGAAACATCTAACAATATGTTCGGATCACTTTGTGACTGCTTTTATAGTAATGCAATTTCGTTTTCATTTTGAAGTGATTAATATATATGCTAACTAGAAATAAAGACAATTAAGATAATAGTTCATAATACCTTTAATGAAATATGCTAGTCGCAAGTTGTAAGAAAGCCGTCCATTGAAGAAGAACTTACTTTTTTAGCACTTAAAGTAAGTAAGTAAGTAAACTTTATTTGTATAGCGCTTTTCACAGACAGGAGTCACAAAGTGCTTCACATGATAACATGAAAACATACTTTAGAAAACATCACGGTCTCCACATCTCTTATTCAAACTAATCACTGTTGAAATGTTGCAGAAAACACACGAAATATGTGCGCTAAGGGCGGCTAATGAATCAGATCTTCATCGCTAATGTTAATGTTTACAGCGATATGAATTAAGGCTGGTCTATACTTTTATACTTGCTGTGGATGCACACATCACTGTTCGGAACATTTGCGTACATACTCGAGGAGCACGGGGTGAGTGAAACGCTCGATAATGGAGGTCTCCACTAAGAGGACGGAGCAGCACTTTGACTGAAAGGCCAATCTGCCAATCACAGCTTATTTCCTGTGCATTTCTGCAAACAGTTTACCTTAAACTGTGGCTAAATGTAGCAGCGCGAGTGTTTCTCTCTCTGCAACAGGGAGAAGCATAATAAAGACGCCAGTAGTGGTGGACAAAAACTGTGTGGCGCTCTTCCAAACAACTCCCTGCTGTGTTTACCTCTGATCTTGTGTTCACGCTTTTCTACACATGAGCACCTCTAGCGTTCAAGTCAATATAGCACCACGCGAGTAGTAGATTAGCTCCCTGCTAATGCTAATATAAACACCAACTTACCGAGACGATGGTCCCTCTTCATCGTTGTCACACAGCACAACGTACTTCCTTTTCAGGTGCCCGTGCATCGCAGTTGTGCTTGCAAGTTCTGTCTTGCAGATACTGCATTGCACACTTTTCTCATTTGTTTTCTTATTATGCTCCCACAATTTTGAGCTTCATGGCAGGGTAGCTTCAACTGCACATGGGCCCATCTGGTATAACTTCCAGTGACATTAGGGCTGACCCTGATAACCACTACTGCGTATGTGTGTCACATGGTAGAACGTGCCGCAATAGTTTTGAGAGAAAAACAAGGATTGAAAATAAAAAAATGATGGGTCGACTATTAAATTGGTTGTCGACAAGTTTAATAGTCAACATTAACGCGACTTATCATGAGTGAAGTATTCATAGTAGTAAGTAAAGTAGTCCTAAGAACAAGTAAAGTTGTCATTTGAAATAGTGAAGTAATCCCAGGAATGAGTAATGTGTAATGACTTTGTTTAGGTGTTTCAATAGAGGTATTATGCAGGTAAATATCTCATCCCACTGGCCGATGATGATGATAATGAATGGACACTTACCATTGGTCAGAGTCGGGAGAATCCAGGGATAGCCCCACATTCACCTTAGAAACACCATGAGGATCCAGAAAGAAGTGAAGCCCAATGATAGGAAGATGAATACTTCACTATAAACCACCTTCATCTCCATGGCAACCAGCAGGACCGTCATGATTCATCCAAAGGCGAAGTCGTAGGAGAACACATTTGCAGTTTTTCAGAGCTGGAATAAAAACTGGTTTCTGATTGGCTGCCAGCGTTTCTGTCCTACAGTGATGAGACAGACGTCTCTGTAACCAGCAGAGTCTCTGCTTTCATATGTCTCTTTGTTTATGTGTAAGAATAAGGCGCTTTCAGACTAGGAACCTTTTGGAGTTCTTGGAACCTTTTCGGGAACCAGAGCGTTTTTTGCGCATTCGGACACATAGGAACCTCGGCACTCAGTTCCTATAACCTTTTTAGTTCCTCCTCCGAGGAACTCCTTTTAGGGTTCCATAGGAACTGAAATGCGTAGATGTTTGGTGATTGGTAGAACTGGTAAGCCCCGCCCCTTGCGTGATCTCTGCTTCTTCTGGCCCCGCCATATTTGAAAAGTCCCACAGCTGTTTACCTGTTTAACTGTTTGCCAAGATCCTAATAACAACAAGAACTACAGTATTACAATAGTAGTGTACCAATTCATTATTAAATCGATCACAATGGTACACGTCCAGAATCGATAACTATTTTGAAATGTCCAAAAGCAATTATTCTCATACAAATTTAATGACCCAAAAATACCAAAATGTAGCTGCAAAGTGTGGCAGGAGAATCTGCAGCTGCCGCCCGGACACTTTAGTGGAGGGACCGTCCTCTAAAGTGTCTGGGCATACTTAAACAAAAGGTAAACAAGACGTTACGCGATACATATGACGGTGATGATGGAAAGCTGGTAAGCTAGCTTTTATAATAGCTTTGAATAAAAGAGATGAGAAGCCTCACTTTTGTATCAGATCTGCTGGGGCATAAATCGTCTGTCGCAGACATGGTTCCTACCAAGGTCCTCCCTCATGTGCGACGAGGAGGGTAGTTCTTATAACTAAATTCCGACAGGTAGTTATAGGAACTGTGTTCCTACAAGCTCTCCGTCTGAATGCGCCTATAATCAGAAGCTCTGAGGTGGACACTGATGTTCTCATGCTTTTTGTTTGAGTTTTGTGTTGTTTTCATCAGGATTGCAAAGCTCGGTGGAGCCTTCCAGCTGAGTTTCTCTGTGTGCGACATGCTGGGATTGTTGCTTTGTGTGTGCAAAGATCTGTGGTGCACATATTTCACCTGTACAAGAGATTTTCATGATGAGGAGGTTGCATATTTTTAAGACTAAGAAACAACTTGCCACGGAGTTACTGTGAGGCTCTCCACTGGAGATATGAGAAAACCATTTTAACTAAAGCTTCCAGCTCATACTGCAGCAGAATTTTTCATGGTGGCATTTTTAAACATGACACTGAACAGAGCAGCGTTGCACAGCTCTCTAGATGAATGCAGAAAATCCTCCAACTTTAACACCCCAGCAGGTGATACATTGCCCGACTCAAATATCTACTGTTTGATCGATTCGGCCTCATGAATTAAAACCAGTAGAGTGTGGAGGAAAATGAATAGGCCGGATTAAAAAAGAAATGCAATCAACAGGGGGGACAAACTCGCTCCTCACTCTCTTCCCATGTGGGACCATCATCATTATTTTCATAATATCCCTTTTGAAAATAAGTTGGATATCTGCAAAGGCAGAAACTGAACGGAGGAGAGGAATTTTCTCCCTGTGCTGAGCTGTCTCTGCAAATCCAGATGGGGGAGTAAGCCCGCTGCCCGTCCCTCCTGCTGTTGTGTATGGAAATAGCGACAAGAAGCTCCTCCCCAACGGTGAAAAAAGTCGACTAGGACTGACATTCAATAGGTTTGGAAGCACCATTAGCATTTCAACCAGGGTAGCTGAGAAACCTGCTCAGGTCTGTGGAGGGAATGTTAATCATTTTGCAGTTTGAGCAGGCTGCATATTTGCATTTAATTTCTTCTTCTTCTCTTTTTTTTCTCACAAATTGCCCTGCTTAATCCTAAATATATGAGTGGAGACTAACATTTAAATCGCACCCCGGGTTAGGTGAATGTGATAAAGTAAAAATTATTGAGTTCAAGAGTCAACGAGTTCTCTTCCTCTCGTTCGCCGTGAATACCAAAAGCAGAGATGAATATGGCCTTCAGATTTGCAACCATTAATTAATTCAGTTAGACTTTTCTCTCATCCTGTGATTTTTATTGTTTTTCCGAGAAGACTAAACCAGTCTGCGTCGCGCAGAAACAACAGAGGCCCTTTCAGCTGGCGGGGAATCAGGCTTTAAATATCCCACTGTAATGACGCCATGCATTTCCACGAAAAAGCAGGTACTTGTCTTTCTTTTGGTTCAGCCTCTCTTCCTCTGCTTTTGTCTCCCTCTCCGTCGCTCCCGCCTCTCAGATCCTACTTTGATGTCTCGGGCTCATTGTGCTGAGAGGAGTGGAAGCGATATGAGTGTACTGCTGGCACTGAATTACAGAGATGGAGCAGAGATGACAAAGCCAGCCTTTTTCTTGTTTGCTCACTTCGCCAGTATCCACCCTTAAAGCAGACATTACCTCAAACATTATTATTTTCTGGGGGAAGAGAGAAGGACGACAGAGTATTCGGGCCACATTAAGATTTCTTTTTTTAGAGACTTCAAAAATAAAGTCATGATATTATGAGAAAAAGTCATAATTTTACTAGACAAATAGTCGTAAATTTACACAAGTTAGTCTTGATATTTTAGATTTAGAAGAGGAACATTGATTAAGAATGAGGGTGGTGGAGCATTGGGTGAAGATGTACTTCAGCATAGGTTTTACAAACCAGGAGATAGTCTCTTGGCACATCAGCACCACATTGTCATTAATATCAGGAGTTTGAAAAAAATCTGCAAAAAAATTAATCTATTCTGCAGAAAGAACCAGACGGACTTGGAGGAAATCGACGCTTTTGTGGAGGGGGAACTGGCTGGAACCGTTTGACTGCAGGATTTATCCATAGATGCATCAGCAGGCAGTTTCAGGGGGGATTATGCTCCGTCTTTAACTCAGACCAAAAAAAAAAAATGAATGCCTCGAGAAGTTTATACATGCATGACATTAACTTACCTGTGTCCACTTACTACTACAATTCTGACTTTATTCTTATAAAAATTACTTAATTTTCATCAATTTATGACTATTTTTTGTAAATTTATGACTTTGTTATTGTAAAAATGTATAACTTTTTCTCATTAATTAATGATGTTATTCTTGTCAATTTATGATTTATTCTCATAAATTTACAACTTTATTCTCATAAGAATTAATGACCTTATTCTCGTAAATTTAAGACTTTTTTTCTCGGAAATTCACGACTTTTTTTTTGCAAATTTATGACTTTATTCTCGGAAATTCATGACTTTTTTTGTAAATTTATGACTTTATTCTTGTAAAAATTAATGCCTTTATTTTTGTTAATTTTTTATTTTATTTTTGTAAATTTATGAATTTGTTCTTGTAGAAATTAATGACCTTATTCTTGTAAATTTAAGACTTTATTTTTGTAAATTTACTTATTTTTTCTTCTAAATTTGTCTTTATTCTCATGAATTTACAGCTTTATTCTTGTAAATTTATGACTTCATTCTTGTACAAATGAATGCCTTCATTCTCATTAATAAATGATTTTATTCTTGTAAATTTAAGATTTTATTCTCATAAAAATTAACGACTCTATTCTTGTAAATTTAAGACTTTAAAAATGTACTACTTTTTTCTTGTGAATTTGTGTTTTTATTCTTGCAAATTTATTACTTTATTTTTGTAAATTTACAACTTTACACACCTAAATTTATAACTTTGTTTTCGTAAATGTACAACTTTATTATTGTAAATTTATGACTTTATTCTTGTAATATTACAACTTTTATGGTGGTGTGGTGGTTAGCACCGCAGCCTCATAGACAGAGGGTTGCTAATTTGAACCCCGGCTGGGGAGGGGGTTTGAACAGTTCCAACGGAGACCTTCGTGTGTGGTTTGCATGTTCCTCCCCGTGTATGTATGCGAGGGTTCCTCCCACCGTCCAAAGACATGCATGTTAGGTAAATTTATCACTCTAAATTGCCCCTAGGAGTGAATATGAGCGTGAATGGTTGTCTGTCTCTCTGTGTTGGACCTGAGACAGACTGGCGGCCTGTCCAGGGTGACCCTGCCTCTCGGCGACCCTGAACTGGACGAGCGGTACAGAAAATGAATGAATATTACTATTGATTCTCAAAGTCTGTAAAAGAATCTTCTAATATGACCCTACCACGTCGTAGAGAAGAGACCAAACGGGGGTGCTGTGTGCTCGGAGGGAAATGCACAAGACAGAAAACTTAAGAGCCGAATGTTTAATGTAGCTCAGCTGGCTCTGCTGGACCATTCAGCTTTGTTTGAATTTTAGCCCCCGGCTTCTTAAGCAAGGTTTTATTTATTTTCAGCACTGAAATAAATAGCTCCACTTTCTCCATCCCCACGTATAGAACAGTTTGTTGACAGAATGGTTGAATTTATTAAGGTTTCCCTCAGATCACCTGTAGGCACGAAGCAGGAGCAGGCAGCAATACTAACAGCCAAATAACCTCCTTATTGCCTTGTGCCTGCGCCATAAAGGAAGTGGCAGATGGATGTTTTGTCCAACTTCATATTTATTTTCTTCTCAGGGCTTAAGGCTGTTTTTATTTTTGAGTTGATGAAATGATGAAGTTTCTCTAAAACTCACTGTTCAGCTGCAGATCAAAATATCATTTGTCGTGGTTATTTATTATGTCTATTATGATTTGATCGTCACTCACTGTCATCAACATTAAAATGCTATTCTGAAGGATTTATTTGAAAAAAAAAAGAAGAAAAATATTTAGTTCTTGGTATTACTTCACCTAAAAAAAGAGAGACAGAGCTGGGTAATAACACAGACTTGTTCTGTTTCTTCTGTTCACAATCATCAAAAAACTGAATCCCTTTTCACAGACGTAACGGATCCAGATAACGGATACTTCCAGAGGTGTTCTTTTTCTGAAGAACAAGTCAAGCGAGCTGTTTTTGAAGGCAAATCAAGTCTTTTTTCCCCCCCCCAGAACATTTTGTTCTGCTGATGTTGGGAGCAGCGTCGGAGTCACATTTCTGTTGTGGCTTGTAAACGTTCAGCCTCCCACTCGCTTCTTCTACGGATGTGCAAAGACAAAATTGAGATGAGGAAAGAAGGAAAACCTAAAACATGAGGAAGCAGAAAGATGAAGCAGTTTTATTTTTATTTTTTCCACCACTCTTAGTTTCCTCGGCGCTGTAATAGTGTGTGAATTTGTGTAATTACAGGCTGCAGGCTGGTGACACGCTGCAGTGTGAAGGTGTCGTTGGCTCTTTAGCAGCCAGATGACCCACCACCCGGACAAACGCAGGAGTTTTCATCTCCATCTTTTTGTGCCTTTGTATAATATTGATGCTCCCCTCGACACGCGTGTCCAAGCTCAGCTTGGAGGCTGAGGTTCACCTGAGCGTGTTTGTGTGCGTAATCTTTCATTTTTCCAGCATTTTCCCCCCCTACATCCTCCCTTTCTGCTTGTGTAACAGTAATGTGCGCCCCACCCCCCATTGCCCTCAAAGAAAACATGCAGTTTTACTTTTTCCAGCTCAGTGATTCTGCTTGAACTCACCTGTGGTTCCCCCTTCAGCTACTTTTCTCTTTCTTGCAGTGGCACTCCTCCACCCATCACCCATCCACAGCAAACAGACCACTGTTACTGCTTCTTCCATTTATTTCAACTTTATTTATACAGGTTGTCTCATTGAGATTCAAGATTTCATTTGCAAGAGACCTGTTTTAATTAAAAATAAATAAATCACAAACACAGCAACAAAACAAGCAATTAAGAGGTTTGACTCAGTTAAATAAGCTAATAAAACAAGCTAAAAACAAGAACAAGTTTCATATGAAGATTTTTCTTTTTGTCTTAAAGGAATAGTACACCCACAGAATGATGTGTGTTCATTCTCTACTCACCCTCATGCTGAGCAAGACTGTGGAGCACTTTTTTAATATCTCAAATGCAGCCAGCGATCGGACAGGTTTTTATTTTCCCCCAACTTTCATGACACTACGGAAGCCGCGGCATTCGGTGCCTACTCTGCCGATAATGCAAGCATAGAAGAAGAAATTGGCCGTTTACATTGTGCTAAGAGCAAACGAGCTGTGGAAAAACCGGGACAAACACAAAGAGGGGCTGGTTATTGATTTAAAACAAAGACAGAAAGAAAGAGAGAACACACAATCTCGTCTGCCGCGGCTTCCGTAGTGTCGTGAACTCGCAGGGGCACGCTTTGTGGCAGCTAGATGGAGTACTGTTTAAGCCATAGAAATATACTAAATGATGTTGTTTCGAGTAAATTCTGGACGCTACCCACTCAGGACACTTGGATTACATTGGACGAGCAGTATGGAGGAATATTGCCAAGTTTTTGTGGACCTTTTGGTTCGAGTGCCAGTCACCTCCATTATATGAAAGTTGGGGGAAGACAAAAACCTGTCCGATCTCCGGCTGCATTTCAGATATTAAGAAAGTGCTCCAGAGTCTTACTCAGCATGAGGGTGAGTAGAAAATGAACACACATCATTCTGCGGGTGTACTATTCCTTTAACAGAAACTTGAATTGTCCTAAAGGAATCAAGGTGGAAAGCTTGAGATCCTGTTGCAGAGTATTCCATGTTGATGGGGCAGAGTAGGAGAATGCTTTTTTTTTTCCAGTTCTGACCGTATTGATGGAACAGTGAAGGAGATCAAGTCCTGTGAGCATAGCCTGTGGTGAGACTGTCTAAGTGAGAGGCATGAGGAGGAGTAGGGCAGGAACAGTCCAAGGATAGTTTTACAGATAAAGATGTACTAATGCAGGAGTCTACGAACTGACAATGATGGCCAGCTCACCTTAGAATATAAGTGGCAGTGGTGAGTGAGAGATTTACATCTGTTATGATAGACAACATCCAACATATGGAGACAGGTAGCAGGTGCATTAGAATAAACAACACTGGAATAATCGAACAGGGGCAGAAAGGTGGTTAAAACAAGATGCTTACTAGCACTGAGAGAAAAACATGATCTGTTTCTAAAAGAAAGCCTAGTTTTATCCTCAGCTTTTTAACAACATTTTCAATATGCCACTTAAATGAAAGTTTGTCAATGTCTATGCCAAGATACTTGTATGTCTCAACATACTCTATTGGTACACCTGCCGTCGTTACAATGGAGGGAAGATTTGGTGGAACTTTCTTTTTGTTAGCAAACAGCATGACATTTGTCTTAGCAGCATTTAGGACTAATTTCAGCTGAAGGAAGTCAGACTCAGTAGTGTCACATGCGGACTGTAGACACCCAAGCACGGCTGTAACAGTTTTTGCATGGGAGTAAACTACAGTGTCATCAGCGTAAAAATATGTACAGGCATCAGTGATTTTTTCACAAACGCATAAACATAAATTGAAAACAAATCTGGACATAAAACTGAACCTTGTGGTACATCTTTTGTGATGTTTATCTGATGACAGGCCACTGAGTCGCACACATTGTCTACGATTTGACAGGTAATTAGAGAGCCAGCTTACAGCATTATCTGATAAACCAATATCTGCATATCTGACTGATCATCTAGAACTACATGACATTCATGAGAAGTTCCAGTCTGGTTTCAAGTCCTGTCACAGGACTGAAACAGCTCTCTCTGGGTGTGTAATGATCTGCTTTTAACTGTTCATTCTGGAGCCTCTGCTGTCGTAATTCTTCTTGATCTTACTGCTGCATTTGATACGGTGGATTGTGATATTTTGTTATCTCGACTGGAACATTCTGTTGGTGTAAAGGGAGTGTGCTTTTCTGAAGTGCTTAGAAGATGTGAAAACATGGCTGGAATTCTAAATGAAATTTCCTAAATGAAAATGAAACAGAAGTAATTGTTTTAGGGAAAACTGACCTTCTGGCAGGATGCAGCCGTGCAGTTGGTTCCCTGGACTCAAACTGCAGTTTTTGTAAGAATTTTAGCGTTTATTTTTTTATTTCAATTTTAAATTTGATGGACAAATTAGTGCAGTTGTCCAGTCATAGTCAACTGTCTCAAATGCGTTAGACAGGTCAATGAAAAGAGCAGCACAGTAGTGATTAGCATCTAAGGCCTCAATAACGTTCATTGCCGTAGTTTTCTTTAAAAAGGGCTGAGCATGCCTAGACAATGATGGTGACAATGCAGTGTTAGAATACTCTTCTCCACATTTAGCTACATCATCTTTTCCCTTGCGTTTTCTTCCTTTTCCATTTCTCCTTGCTGTATCTCTCTCAAGTCTTTCTCTTCTTTATGCCTCTCCTTTCTTCAGTGTAGCCTTTCATCTCACTAAATCCTGTTAAAGTCTATGTGAGGAGCTCCCCTTAGTTTCATGCCTGCTAGTTAAATCCTGCAGGAGCTCAGGCACTGCCTTTCTCATCCCCATGTGGAGACGTCTGATCCCGCGTCTAATGTGCTTCCACATGTCTGGTGTCGCAGAAAGGCTCTGGTCCAAGCCAGGTGAACCAGAGAAATTTGTTATGAAAAGCACACCGTCCTGTCCCTCCAAGAAAAGGAGCTCTGCGCTTAAATGGCTCTTTCCTCGGAGGTGTTAAAGTACACGACTTCACTGGAAGTCATCTTTTTTTCACAGGTAAGGGATGCAAATACGTGCAAATTCATGCTTGTGTTGTCTCACCAATGCCACGCACACATCTTTGCACACATGCAGCCCTCCTGGGATGTCCTCAACTTTTAATCACAAAAGTCACCTGTAATGCGAAAGTCCCCTGCTGTGTTATTTTAGAAGGAAAGAAATCACCTCTCTGCCTGGAGCCGGAGGCCTGTGGGAAATCCCGGTCCCCTGTGCAATAAATACGAGCAATGCAAGCCAAAGAAAGAGGGAGAGAAAGACGAAAGCAAGCTACCCCGGTAATAGAGTTCATTCCCAGTGCGTGGAGTATTACACAAGTACTAAATAGGAGACCAGCCATTGGGGAACGCGTACTTAGTCCAGCCAACACACTGGGGCTGCCATATTGAGGCCAAACTACAAGAGGAGTGAACATTGCATTTGACAAGCAGACAGTTTGTGAGCTCTGAACGGCCCTCTGCTTGATGCATTTCTGTTTTTCCCGTTCAGTTATGGGCTGTGCGGGTCATGGTGTTGGTTTGCCGTTACTGGAGAAAGGCTCTACCTTATTTAATGGTTTTTCCTGCAGATTTGCTTACAATGCAGGAAAACCTAATAGAGAGCAAGATGAGGTTGGGATTGTGTGTGTTATTTTCTGCTTTTTTTATGTTTAAAATGACTCCAGTAACGTGGGAGGCTTATGTTCAGGCTAATCCCGGAGTGTACTGACCGCAGTTGTTGAAATGAATTTCTTGAGTCTGATGGAGCACCATTGTCTGGTCTTAATCTAAGATATCTCAGTTTATTATGCATAGTCCACCCCTCCCTCCTCACATATAGTAGTTTGCTGTCTTTTCTGAGCTTTGAGGTCAGAAATTCAAAGCCCACCCGACATGAAACCCATCCACAGACGGATGCAGCATCAGTGAACTGGCATGATGAGAGATCCTTTGTTCTGTGAACTCAGAGGCTCGTATGAAAGCAGCATTTGGTTTAATGGAAGTTGTTTATGGTGACTGCATTTTCAGTCGTTCCTGCAACATTAGAGTGCCTCCCTGCACGGTTCAGGTTCTCCTTATCCTCAAACTCGGGTCACGTGTAACGTCTCCATGGATATGGATAGTTCCTGTGCATCTTCTGCTGGTTTCCAGAGGTCCCGTTGTTGGTTGAATCACACCATTCTGTGTGTTAGTGAAGGGACTAAAAAAGCCCATTAAACCAGTGATTCCCACCCTAATTTCCACGAGGACCCCCTCATGCAGCAACCAAGAAGCCCGCCCAGTGTTGAGACCATGCTTGGCTTTATGCTTTCATTAGCATTCATAGCTAATGAAAGCATTGTGGCTGAATCTGTTCTGCCCTCCGATAAATCCAAAGTTGAGGCAACTCTCATCATAAACAGCTTTGGTTTTTCATCTCTGGTGGTTTACTGATGAAAGTGTCCTGGAAAACTCAAGTTACCAGGACAGATGTGAGCTCCTCCATCAGCGTAGCTCCACCAGCTCGCTGACCTCTTGGAGCCAGATGAAAGATGGATGGAAACTGATTGGTTGCTTAAGTTGTGCACACATTATTATTATTTATTTATCATTTATTATTATTGTTATTGATCAAAAATGTATGCGTTCTAAAATATTGTTGCTTAAAAGATTTTGATGACCCCCATTTAGTTACCTTCTGTCCAGTTCTGAGGTCTTTACACTGGCCGCCTGTCTGTCAGAGGATGGACTTTAAAGTTCTGCTGCAGGTCCATAAAGCTCTGAATGGTTGAGGACCTCCTGAGCCAAACCTGAATGCTTCATCCAGTTGTTGGTGGTATTTTGAATTTTTATTAGGGCTGTTAGGTGATTTAAAAAATTAATCACATTTTAATCTCATATCTGCTAAAGCAGTCGTGGGGAACAATGGTCCTCAAGGGCCGCAGTCCTTTAAGTTTTCCATGCAACCCTGCTCCAGCACAGCTTATGAAGTTCTGTACAGTGACTCTTTGAAACGTTTGTCGTCTTCTTCTTCTTCTGGTGTTTATTGCTGGTTGGCAAACAGCTTTAGGTGCATTGCCGGCACCCACTGCCCGGATCATTCAGTGGGCCAAATTTAAAATGCTCGTGCGTTGAATTGGCACTCTGAATTCATCACGATTATTTTTTATAATTACTTAATTTGCAGTGTAATTATTTAATCTAATTCATGCATTAAACCGACAGCCCTAATTTCTATTGAATTTATTTAGAACATAACAAAAGAAAAGAAAAAAATATATATATAATTCAAAATATTATATATATAAAAAAAAAAATATATATATATATATATATATATATAAATACATATATATATTTATATATATATATATATATATATATATATATATAATACATGAAATAAAAGAAAACAAAGGCGAGAGAAAAAGTACAAAACAAAATAGACCATTGGAAAACCAAACTAGAGAGAACACACCTAATAGCATAATAGCAACAACAAAAGAAGACAGGAAAAATCATCTGTTTTTCCCTTTCTTGTCTTCTCCCTTTATTCTCATACTTTTCTTTATTCAACTTCCTATTGTGGTCCAAAAAAAGGAGCGAGCAGTAGTTAAAATGGAGGTAAATGGGAACTATGAATATTTTCACAGATCTCATTAGAGATCTGAGAACAGTTAATTATCATTTAAAAAGCTGTTGTAAGTTAATATTTACCCTCTCTGGAGAAGGTGTTCTCACTTTCACAAATCACCTTATTTTTTAATCGAAATTATCAACATTTTAAAGTATATTAGGGGGAAACCGGGAGCGGGGTAGTTGTAGTCAATAAAAAACCAGGTAGTAAGTGAAAAAGAACTTATATACTTTTTAACCTACTAACAAGATATTGCGTAAAAAAACAAGAGGAGAGACAGAACAATCCCTTCTTCCGCCCCCCCCATTATTCAGGCTTCCACATCATCTAACAATAACTCCCCCTGACTTATATTTATATGTTATTTTTTATTAATAAATAATAAAAAAGAGAAAAGGGATGGAAAAAAAAACGTGATACTTGAAAATGAGTGACTTGTCTTTCCCGCTGATTATGAATTAATGAATCTGGGCAGTAATGGGCATTTTTCTCCTAAAGTGAAAGACTCAGCCCAAAACCGAAGGGCGAACAGGGTTGCCGACTCCAAACTGTCTCGGTCCTTTTACTGAAGGTTAATTTGAGGAAGACATGGAAATGGCCAGAGACGTACCACAGAGCTGATGACTTGTCAGATTGATTTGCCCTTCAGGGAAGCGATGCTGTGTCCGCCTCGCTCTCCGTTTGAGGGCCGTTAGAACAGCGGAGTGAGCGTTCAGAGCACCACCAGCAGACAACACTATTACTTAACCATCATGTATGCATAAAGAGCATGGATTGTTAATGTATTCACCTCACCTCAGCTCCTTGTCTTGGCACCAATTTGTCCCCTGTTGATTCTCCCATACACTTACGTATGCACACGCTCACACACACACACACACACACACACAGACGGGGGAAGAGACGAGTCCCATGGTTATGTCTGATTGAGCTTTCTCCTGTCTGCCATTCCTCATCCGTGGGAAATCAATAGAGGATCTGGGATTGGAGCTCCGGCTAATTGAGCGCTGCTCTCTCTGTTCTCTTATTGCTGCCAGGAGCATTTTGTCATCACAGCACCTGGTTCTCACCGTGGGGGCAGGAATGGGGGTGGGGGGGTACAGCCAGCGATCAGATAGGGCCTGTGGATGCCTCAGAAGGGGGGAGCCGCATGTGACTCAGAGGAAGTTTATTCTGCAGGGTGCTTTTTCCTGCTTCACACGATGATAAAGGAAATAAAAATGCATGTTTTGTTGTGAAGTTTTGGAAAGCAGAATCGTTACAGCAGTTATCGCTTTGGGTGTCGTCCTACTCTCCTTCCTCTTAGCTGCCTCTCAGGAACACATCACGATACTCTGCATCTAATTTTATGTCTTTTCTAAACAGGAATCAGCTGATGATTTGGTTTTGGAGGGAATGTGATGCTATAAAAGCAGCAGGTCAGCTGTGTTTACACCTCACGCTTGGTTTCAACATCTCAGTGATGCCTCATTAACATGTAGCATGCTGCTGCAAAGCGAGCGTTCCTGATAAGCTGCTTTCATCCTCCTCGCTGCATTTAAAGAATTGAACTTTCCTTACATCCATACCACCTGCTGTCTTCTCTCCACCCTTTCCTACCTTTTACTTTTGCTTTGAGCGATCACCATCACAGGTAGCTCTGTGTTGCATCCACTCCTTCCTTTTCTGCCCCTCTGGAACAAGACGGGGATCATATGAAGCCACTCAAACTTCCAGTAGATGAAATCACTCCTGGTGGCCCGAGTCTTGCACTGCCTAGGGATGGGCATACCGATACCCTAGAGTCGATACTTTCCTACAAGCCAGGCTAAATATCAGTTTCAGTACTTTTTAAGTATCAAGATATCACTAGAGATACAATTAGTCTTAGAGAGTTTTAGGCAATGAAATGACCTATGAAATCAGCCAGATTCTATCTTCTGTATGACATGGTGGTGGTAGCCTATCAGATTCTAACTTCTGTATGACATGATGGTGGTAGCCTATCAGATTCTAACTTCTGTATGACATGATGGTGGTAGCCTATCAGATTCTAGCTTCTGTATCACATGATGGTGGTAGCCTATCAGATTTTAGCTTCTGTATCACATGATGGTGGTAGCCTATCTGATTCTAACTTCTGTATCACATGATGGTGGTAGCCTATCTGATTCTAACTTCTGTATCACATGATGGTGGTAGCCTATCAGATCCTAGCTTCTGTATGACATGATGGTGGTAGCCTATCAGATCCTAGCTTCTGTATGACATGATGGTGGTAGCCTATCAGATTCTAACTTCTGTATGACATGATGGTGGTAGCCTATCAGATTCTAGCTTCTGTATGACATGATGGTGGTAGCCTATCTGATTCTAACTTCTGTATCACATGATGGTGGTAGCCTATCAGATCCTAGCTTCTGTATGACATGATGGTGGTAGCCTATCAGATTCTAGCTTCTGTATCACATGATGGTGGTAGCCTATCAGATTCTAGCTTCTGTATCACATGATGGTGGTAGCCTATCAGATTCTAGCTTCTGTATGACATGATGGTGGTAGCCTATCAGATTCTAGCTTCTGTATCACATGATGGTGGTAGCCTATCAGATTCTAGCTTCTGTATCACATGATGGTGGTAGCCTATCAGATTCTAGCTTCTGTATCACATGATGGTGATAGCCTATCAGATTCTAGCTTCTGTATCACATGATGGTGGTAGCCTATCAGATTCTAGCTTCTGTATCACATGATGGTGGTAGCCTATCAGATCCTAGCTTCTGTATCACATGATGGTGGTAGCCTATCAGATTCTAACTTCTGTATAACATGATGGTGGTAGCCTATCAGATCCTAGCTTCTGTATCACATGATGGTGGTAGCCTATCAGATTTTAGCTTCTGTTTCACATGATGGTGGTAGCCTATCAGATCCTAGCTTCTGTATCACATGATGGTGGTAGCCTATCAGATCCTAGCTTCTGTATCACATGATGGTGGTAGCCTATCAGATTCTAACTTCTGTATGACATGATGGTGGTAGCCTATCAGATCCTAGCTTCTGTATGACATGATGGTGGTAGCCTATCAGATTCTAACTTCTGTATAACATGATGGTGGTAGCCTATCAGATTCTAGCTTCTGTATGACATGATGGTGGTAGCCTATCAGATTCTAGCTTCTGTATGACATGATGGTGGTAGCCTATCAGATTCTAACTTCTGTATAACATGATGGTGGTAGCCTATCAGATCCTAGCTTCTGTATGACATGATGGTGGTAGCCTATCAGATTCTAGCTTCTGTATGATATGATGGTGGTAGCCTATCAGATTCTAGCTTCTGTATCACATGATGGTGGTAGCCTATAAGATTCTAGCTTCTGTATGACATGATGGTGGTAGCCTATCAGATTCTAGCTTCTGTATCACATGATGGTGGTAGCCTATCAGATTCTAGCTTCTGTATCACATGATGGTGGTAGTCTATCAGATTTTAGCTTCTGTATGACATGATGGTGGTAGCCTATCAGATTCTAGCTTCTGTATCACATGATGGTGGTAGCCTATCAGATTCTAGCTTCTGTTTCACATGATGGTGGTAGCCTATCAGATCCTAGCTTCTGTATCACATGATGGTGGTAGCCTATCAGATTCTAGCTTCTGTATGACATGATGGTGGTAGCCTATCAGATTCTAGCTTCTGTATGACATGATGGTGGTAGCCTATCAGATTTTAGCTTCTGTATCACATGATGGTGGTAGCCTATCAGATTCTAAATTCTGTATCAAATGATGGTGGTAGCCTATCAGATGTCATGATGATGCTGCTACTGGTAGTGATGATGATGACGACATGATAAGTGGCTAGCGGCTATCGAGCGCATCAATGGTGACCGTTCACATTGGAGTCCATCGAAACATCTAAAAATGTGTTGGGATCACTTTGGGACTGATCAGTAAACGTATTGTGGTATCACTGATCAAACCCTGTAGTTGTTTTTGATGATAGAAAACACTATTAACACCAGAGTTGGTAATCTTGTTCAGAAACACTTTTTGTTATACTGGGTGAGATGATCCTTCCATCCTGACAGTAGTTAATACATCATGTATGGACAGGTTTCACGGCCAAAACCATGGGAGCTGCCATGTCTGCTAGTTTCTGCTAAGGACCTCCGGTTACCACGGTTACAGGTTATCTTACACTTAGGACATGTGCAAACTAACAATACATCATATCATTACCGTACCCAACCATTTTACTGAGGAGGAAATCAGGTGTGCCAAAACAACCCCCCCAATATCATACAAGATGCTGCTAACAGTATGTCAGCAATATCAACTACATGAAATAGTTCATACTGTTTTGTCATCACTCCCTTAAGGACCAAAAGTACCTTTATTTTTTTTTATCTGTATCGGTATCTGTATGGATATTGATGAAAAAGTACCATAAACTACTCGTATCACATCGACAGGAAATAAATCCGGTACATCATCCCTAGTATGTCCACCACTAACGCCGCAGCTTCTCCTGTCCTCTTCATGTGGGCTTTTGGGTGGGAGTTGATTAATAATTGAAATGCAGGTTAATTGCTTTGTAATGTTGTATATTAATTAACACGATAAAAAAAAAGTAGCAACATGTCAGAGCCATCTCTGAGTGGAGGTGCATTTCACATCATTAACCTCAGTGTCGCTCAGTGTAAAAACATTTACAGGGAATACTCCTGAAACTCGGCTAATGTGCTAATATCAACACGTATAAGCAGACAGCTGAATGCTCTCCGGAAGAAACATTTATAAATCCCTATTTCATCATGCTTTCACTCCCACAGGATCAGCTATTTTAAGAAGTATATATTACTAAACCAGGGCTAAGAAAATTCCTGAAAACAGGAGCTTTGGTGATTTAAATGTTGCTCATCAAGACTTGGCTGACTCTCAAAAGCAAATCATTAAACCATAAGATAAGTTTGATGTAGAAAAGGAAGGATACTCACAAAACACAGAGTTAAATCTGCAGGGAAGTGATGCTGTAATGAAACCTCTTAAAAACCAAAACTTTACTGTAACCGAAACAAAAATAGTCTTGTCTGGAGAAAAAATAACAATCACATTGTGTTATAAAGGAGATCAGACTCCAAACACTTTAAAAGGGCTGCAAATGTCTGGCCTCATTTTACTTTGACTTGGAAATCTGCCTAAAAATCTGAATTGCCCTACATATCAGCGCTTTGTTCAACAGAGAGATTAAAGTGAGCATCGATGTTATTTTCCAAACAGCCTCAAGGATATACGATGTCTCTTAAGAATAGGTTGGATTTCCATGTTTGTTGCGAATGTTTATCCGTGGCCGCGATGTGAGCATATTTAATCTGCAGCGTTTTGTATCAGTGGATGCATGCAGCTGTTTCCGTCCTGTCTGTGGATCGTATTATTGTGCAGAGCCATGTGAGGCTGGTGTTTGTTCTAACGGAGCCTCGGGCTGTTGGTTGCTCACATTAACCTCCTAATTTTAGTCAGACTCGACTCTCTAATCCAGCGGCCCTCCTGCCCTCTTTCTTGTTGAAAAACTGCAGGTTTGGTTCAGATCGTGGGTCGAAGCTTTGGCTCCTTTCCAAATGTGCTAACTAGCTGCATGATAACATTTGCAAGGACAGCTACAAAAATCTGTCCGGCTATAAGCAAAAAGATCATCATCGTCAATTACATGAGATTTATATAAGCTATAAGAATTATAAATCAGTTAAAGTACAGAATAATTTACTCTGCTGCAGTATTCAGAAAGTATTTGAACTCAAAGAGAGTAAATATGTTCTTAGGGGAATAGATTTTTATAAAAAAAAAAACAACAACAAAAAAAAACAATATAAGGACAAATACAGCGGGAAAAATAAGTATTGAACACATCAACATTTTTCTTAAAAAATGTATTTCCAATTGGGCTATTGACATGAAATTTTCCACAGATGTCTGCAACAACCAAAGTAATGCACACATACAAAGAAATCGTGACATTTATGTCCATAAATAAAGTTATGTGTAATATAGTGAAATAACACAGGGAATAAGTATTGAACACATGAAATTGGAAGGCAAAAAGATATGAAAGCCAAGAAAGCAGCTGGATTCTGTCAGTATTTAGAAAGTAATCCTTTACTCATAAGTAATATCCAAGCGGCAACCTCTGGTGGTAAACTATGAGTCTAGCCGGAAGAAGTAATTTTTTGTTGTTCTCCCTTCATCCACTAGGGGCCGCAAAACAGAGTAAATCCCCACAGACTCCCATGTTAAAAAGGCCAACTTCACAGCAGAAATAAACATGTTTACAGCAGAAATAAACATGTTTACAGCAGAAATAAACGTGTTTACAGCCTGGCTCAAAAAAAGATTTTAGGTTTAATAGGTCAAGTTTACCTTCATGTCAAATGTGAGGGGGTGAATTTTTTTTATAACTCATCCGTTTAGATGTTATCTAATCTTGAAATTACACATAAGTAAGGGTGTGTCCTTTTGAATGACATGCTGCAGACCGGATAGCAAGTCTGAGCGTGTCTTACCTTTACCCCACTACTTAGGGGCTAATCTTTGTTAGACCCGGTTAGTTTCGAGTTAGCTTGGTTAGCCCAGAGTACATCAGCTGTACTGGCTTCACTTTTAGCTCTTCAGAAACCAACGGGTGACGTAGCTGAAGGTTCGTCCCTCTCTATTAACAGCCTTTGGTAATATCTTTCTTTTTTGCTAATCGGATTATAGAATAAAACATAAAATGTTATTAGAAATAGATCATATAATATTCAGTATATTCCAGAAGGGCCGGGACGACCAATTTACCCATCTAGAGTCCTCAAAATTATTCATACCCTCCAATTAAAGAATAGGCTAAATTCATGCTTTTCTTTTGTTTTTAAACATAACTGTGCAAATATTGAGAATAAAAATCCTGAAAAGTAATCTGGTAGCATCAAATCTTCAAGAACAATAATGTACTGAATGTGTTCTCAGATTTGTTTGAGAACACGTTCTCAAACCCGACTAACATCAGGGTTTGGTTTTTTTTGCAACATCAGGTATATATATATATATATATATATATATATATATATATATATATACATTATATATATATATTAGGGGTGGGCATATTAACATGTTAGTGATGCGTTAACACATCAGATCGTTAATTAATATTTCATAACATGGTCACATCAGCGCCTGATAGTTGCAGTAAAACATCTGAAATATCCACAAAGAATGAAATGAATAAGAAACAACCCGCCTGCGCATGAAATCTGATCTTTTTTTTCTGCGTAACGCGGCCCCGACGGAGATGACTGCAGCAGGTTACAGATGCAGCTTTAAGCTAGTTAATAAAAGTATGAAAATTTATTTAGTGATTAGAGATGTAGCGATATGAAAATTTAATATCACGATTATTGTAACCAAAATGATCACGGTTATCATTTTTATCACGGTATTATACAAATAACCCCCAGCATCTAAAAAATATCCAAAATGGTTCTAAATGTCTACTCTGTCCTTTTTAAAGAGGGAAAAATCCCAAGAGAACTGTCCATGTGGGCGCCTTTGTTGCTTTTCGCCATGTTTTCATAAATTAAACATTGCAAACTGCGACTGCTGCAGCTTTTCCAGCCAATGAGCAGCATCACTGGGAGTTTTTCAAAGTGCATTCACGTTCAAGTCACGGTTTTAACGATAATTAAGATTTGAAACAGTATTACTAATCGTTGGTAATTTTATCACGGTTAACCATTTTACCGGTAATCGTTACATCCCTATCCCTAGAATAGGGAATATGGAAACGAGGCCGCGGATCCTGCTGTTTAGTTCACCTGATGGCAGATGTGGCTTCCTCTGTGTTCAGAGGGATGACAGCTTCACTCAGACATCTTATTCATCCTGCTGACTTACATTTAGCTGTAAATCCTGAAGTTTTGCTCCTCATTGTCATAAATGTTTTATTTTATTAGGCTGCTACATTATTATTTAAGATAATTACTGCTTCAGATTACTGTGTAAGGAAAATACTGCTGCTGAAAGCTGTTACATTTCTAATGCAAGGCAAGTTTATTTGTACAGCACATTTCATGCAGGACAGTTTAAGATGCTTTAGGCTACAGAAGAAAAACTTTATAAAGAAACGAAAGAAATTTTGAAAAATCTAAAATAAAGCAAGAAAATGCAAGAGATAAAGTAAACAGTTGTTATAAAAAGCAGTGTTAAATAAAGTTTTATAACCTTGATGTAAAACTGCAAAGTTCCATCAGACCTGCAGGTTTCTGGGAGTTTGTTCCACATATGAGGAGCATAAAAACTGAACGCTGCCTCTCCAGGTTCAGTTCTGACTCTGGGAACAGAAACTTGGTCCTAAACCATCAGCTGGATTTAGAAGTCAGTGTAAAGATCTGACCACTGGAGTTCTGTGATCCAGGATCCTGGTCTCATTGAGGACCGGATCAGCAGCATTCTGGACTAACTGCAGCTGTCTGAAGGACTTTACAAGGGAGACCTGTAAGGACAGGGTTCCAGTAGTGTAGTCTACTGAAGATAAATGCAGAAATCCTGCTGAGACACCTTTAATCCTCCTGGTGTTTATTAAATGATAACAGACTGACTTCAAAACTGTCTTAATGTGAGGCTGAAATTCAGGTCTAAGTCCAGGACTAGTCCCAGATTTCTGGCTTGGTTTTTTACCTGTAACTTGTAAAATAAAAGTAAATGCATTTTCTTTATATACCAGTATTTTTAAAGAATAAAAGAATCTTGTGTGTAACCATCCGATTAATGGTGATTAAAAATTTTACTATTAAGACTAAATTTACAATAGTAATTTAAATAACAAGACACTAAAGAAACTAATAAAGAATAAAAATTTACAAATTACAATGAAGTATAATAAGATGTTGCTTTGGAATTGTGGTTAGAAATAATAATCTTAAAAAATCATCAAATATGAAAATAATGAAATTTCTGAAGCTTTACTGTAGAAACATGGAGTGTGTCCTGTCTCCTCTCCACTCATCTGGCGTCAGGTATTTGTTGCTGTGAAAGGCGAGACATGCCGGCAGCAGTACAGCAAGAGATTATTGTCACTGTAATTGGCTTTTCCAGGCCCGATTTGATACGAGCATCTTGTCTGATCCGCACACTTCTTTATTATCACACGTAATGGAAAGACAATGAGCTTGACATAAAACATTCGCCTTGTCATATCTCCAGAGAAATCTGCTCTTGCATTGTGTTGCTGTGCTTCGGGTCGGGGAGACGGCGCTGTGGGAAAACAACAATCCCCGCACACCCACAGAAGCACACTTATCTAAGCTTTATACATATATCTCCACATGTACGACGGAAATTGCCGTTGAGGTTTAAAAGCAAACAGGACAAACTTTGTATTAGTTTACAGTCTGGGATTTTGCTGGGAGTTTTAAAGTTTATTTCTTACTTTACATTTCCCTTATCCACATCTTATGGTCCTTGTGGTAAGTGGCAGCCTGTAGGAAAAACTTGCTATTAGATTTCATGATCCAGGTCAATTCTTAGTTTTCGATCCATGCCGACATGACTGTCGACCTTACTGTGCTGTAGCGTCTGCCTTATTCACCGAACAGCAGAGGCAATGTAGAACATGGCTCCACTACACCGTTATCTAAGTCAGTATCTACTACTGCCGGAGGAAGATACAGAGCTGATACAGACAAGAGTTATGTGTTGGGTAAAGACAGGGAGAGTAGTTTTCCTAACTGAACCACCATAAAAACGGCCTTTCTATGTAAATCTGAGGGTTCGACGATCAAGCGCAGAACTTATTTATGTTTATTTTCACCTTTGTTTATATATTTATTTCATATTCTGCATGGATGCGTGTCATCTAATGGTGCTCAGTCTTCACAGTTGATCTTCATGTTTCTAGAATTTTCAACTGTTCCTCCTATTTCTTCTTGTCCATCTCATTGTTGAAGAGCTGCATGTGGTAAACCAATTACTTTATAAAGGTTTTGTTGCCATGACAACCATGTTAGGCCTTATAGTCAGATTTATTTTCATCATTGAAACACACAATGGCAGAACTCTGAAATATCCCATAAGGCTTGACAAGGGGAGCTGCCTACCTGAGGTTTATGAAGATGCAGACCAGTGTACCCACTCTTCTCTGCTTAATGGATCCCTAATGGATCCTGGTTGATGCTTTTGTTAAAGAGGTTCAAGTTCCATGTTCCAAGTTCCATGGGACCCACTTTAGTCCCGTTTATCAACATGTGATGCTCTTCGTTCTCTTTCATAGTTTGATTTAAGGTGGTGATGGTGGTGGGTATGGCAGCATCCATAATGGCTGATCATAGAGGAGTCGTTCCCCTTACTTATATGAGATATGATGGAAGGGGGGGGGGGGGGATGGTGCGTATTCCAGCAGGTGGTCACTGTGATTGGATAATAGATGAATAAAGTCATAAATTTACGGGAATAAAATCATAAATTTGTAAAAATAAAGTTATAAATTTACGACAAAGTTGGAAATTTACAAATATAAAGTTATAAATAAACAAGAATAAAGCCCTAAATTTACAAGAATTAAGAAGTAAATTTATGAGAAAAAAAATCATTAATTTATGCAGAAATAAATTAATAAATTTATGAGAATAAATACATTAATATTTACAAAAATTAATTCATAAATTTGTGACGATAAAGTCATTAATTTTAGCGAAAATAAAGTAATAAATTTACGAGAATAAAGTAATTATTTTTTACAAAAATAAAGCCATACATTTACGAGAGTAAAATCATAAGTTTAAAAGAATAAAATAATTTAACAAGGATAATGTCATTATTGTTTTTACAAGAATAAAGCCATACATTTACGAGAGTAAAATCATAAGTTTAAAAGAATAAAATAATTAATTAACAAGGATAATGTCATTAAAAAAAAAAAAAAAAATAAGAATTTTAAAATAAATAAAAAAAAAATTTTTTTTACAAGAATAAATTCGTAAAATTCAATCTGAGCTACTGAACTACAACTAGATGTTGTTGAGGTGGAATATTGGGATAGAAATAATAATAAAGCTTTAGTAGCTTCAGTATCTCAAAGGTATACCATGTAACTTGACATTAGCCTAACTTAAGTAATAATAGGGGATTTCTGGGGTGAATATACAGGATTTGACGCGTGTCATTGCTCTGAGGGAGGCTGCCCTCCTCAAAAAACAGACATTGTAACTTTGAAGTAGAGGATCGGTCTCTCAACGGATCACGTGACCTGGAACGCTTTGCTTTAATTTTATTTTCATTTATTTAACCAGGATAAGAATTCCATTGAGATTAAAAACCTCTTTTCAAGGGAGTTCTGGCAGCAGAAGTTACAGGACAATTATACAAGTTATACAATTAAATAATTAAAAACCGTTACAATTTAAAGAAGCTGTTTCAAGTGCTCTCCATGTAGACCTAAAAGCATTCAAAGAAATGGCTCCATGACTTCGCGATCAGCTGATCAGAGTTGTCTGGAAACACGATTCCAAAACACAGAGACTGTTGAACTTTACGACAGTGGCCTGTGGGAAGTTACAGGTTTAGTGCCCCTAGTGGTCAAAAGTTACACAGTTCCCTTTAATGTTTTAATATTTGCAGGTGCAGCTATTTCCTGAAAGTTGAAAGATGGAAGGAAATACTGAATAAACTGTCAAAACTGAGTGTTTTATGATCACTTTTATCTTTATACACTCTGCACCCTCTTGGAAAGTTTTCTGGTCATTTTTTTCTGCCTTCAGGAAAACTTCTCTGGGTTTCCTGAAGACTTCTTAAATCTGGATATTGTTCTTTTCCTTGTCAAGATGATCCCACACTTCTTTATAAATGAAGTTGAATCCAGGCTCTGAGGAGGACTCGTGGCTCCACGAGACCTGTTGCCACTGGCTTTTAGTCCAGTTCTTGTGTCATTTGGCCTTGTCTTCCAGTTTCCTTTCTTTAACAGCAGCTTCTTTGCAGGTCTGATGGATTTTTTTTTTCTTGAACACATAACTTTCTGCATCAGCTGCAGTTTTTTGGACCTACAATTTCTTTTTTCTTCCTCGTTCCTTTGTGTTTTTTATGGCACGCTGCACACCGTGTTGAGATATGCCAACTTTTCAGCTAATAGCTCTTTGGGAATCAACTTAATGGTGCAAAAATATTGTTTTATGCCTGTCAGATGATGTTGCCTTTGGCATTTTTCACACATGCAACTAAAGAAATGGCACCAGTTTATAAGTCTTTGCACCGGGCCATTAGAACAACACATATAACGCCTGAACATAACATTTATAATGGGTGGAAAAGGAGCCATTGTTCATAAATGCTGCTGTCTTTATCCAATACAGTAGTTCCAGAGTTTGGAGTCTTTTGGTGTCATAACAGAATATTCCTTCAAGAACCAGTTGTCCTCGTTAGTGACTGGGACAAATTACCAGTATGTGTGATGCAACACATGAAAATCAGACCATGGTCCTTGGATGAATGGATGGATGGATGGATGGATGGATGGATGGATGGATGGAGGGTCAGATGGATTGATAAAGGATGGATGAATGGACGGATGGATGGATGGATGGATGGATGTAGAGTAAGAAGAAATGAAAAAGGGATGAAGAAAAGGAGGGAGGGAGGGAGGGGGGGAGAGATGGATAGAGAGAGGGAGGATGAAGGGAGGGAGGGAGGGAGGGAGGGAGGGAGGGAGGGAGGGAGGGAGGGAGGGAGGGGGGGGGGGGGGGGGGGGGGGGAGGGGGAGTGAAAAAAGAAGGGAAGAGGGGAGGGGGGGGGGGGGGGTAGGTGGAGTGATAAGATGATAAAGGGATGGATGGATGGATGGATGGATGGATGGATGGATGGATGGATGGATGGAGGGTCAGATGGATTGATAAAGGGATGGATGAATGGACGGATGGATGGAGGGTCAGATGGATTGATAAAGGGTTGGATGAATGGACGGATGGATGGATGGATGGATGGATGGATGGATGGATGGATGGATGGGGGTCAGATGAATTGATAAAGGGATGGATTAATGGACGGATGGATGGAGGGATGGAGAGGTGGTCAGATGATTGATGGATGAACGGAATGGATGGATGGATGGATGGATGGATGGACGGACGGATGGATGGGATGGATGGATGGATGGATGGATGGATGGATGGATGGATGGATGGATGGATGGATGGACAGGCAGATGGATGGAGAGATGGAGAGATGGATGATGGAAGGAAGGAAATGAAGGACGGACAAACGGAAGGATGGATGGATGGATGGATGGAAGAAAGGATGGATGGATGGAGGGACGGGCAGATGGTGATGGATGGATGGATGGATGGATGGAAGGAAGGACAGATGGATGGATGGATGGATGGATGGATAGATGGATGGATGGAAGGAAGGAAAGATGGATGGATGGATGGATGGATGGATGGATGGAAGAAAGGAAAGATGGATGGATGGATAGATAGATGGGAGGGAGGGAGGGAAGGAGGGAGGGAGGGAGGGAGGGAGGGAGGGAGGGAGGGAGGGAGGGAGGGAGGGGGGGGGGGGGGGAGGGAGGGAGGGAGGGAGGGAGGGAGGGGGGGAAAGAAGATGGAGGGAGGGAGGGAGGGAGGGAAGGTGGATGGGATGGATGGATGGATGGGCAGACAGATGATGGATGGATGGATGGATGGATGGATGGATGGATCTTCAAGTGAAAATATATTTTCTTGCTACCAACTTTAACCAAACATATTTGGTGTAGAAAGTTGCTCTCCTGAAGTTGCGGAAACTTTTCATTATACATTTATTGCCGTTTCTGTGAGGAGTTGTAATTACCATGACAACTGTTGTCATGTAGAGATTACACTTGTAATATTTCCTCATTACAACAATCATTCATTAATGTGTCAGCTCCAGCTGACTGCAGCTTTTCCCGCGCTCCTCCACAGCACCATCACATTTATTTTTACTTTCCAGCCAAGTCTTTCCACACTTTGTAGTTTTAAGCTGATAGGCTGTCAAGGTATTTGTAAAAGCTTAAAGATGGATTAGAACATGAGTTTAAACTTCAAACGTGATCTTACAAGATGAAAATTGTTCCCTCTCTTGGTCTCTCCTCCTCCTCGTACTTAGCTCACCGTTTGTTTTCCCGTGCCTGCATTTAGCCGTATTATTCGAACCGTTCCAGAGGATCAAGGCTCGCAGCAAACATCAGGAAGGTTGGAGGAGAGGGAAGATGAGTCGCAGAGCATCAGTAGAGGAGTGAGAGTCATGCTGAGAAGAGCAATAAAGAGAGGAAAATGAGAGAGTGCAGAGGGTGAGGAAGAAGGGAGGGAATGGGTGGGTAGAGCGGTGAAATGGGTGGAGGAGTGGAGGTCCTCGCAGTGATTACATTGTCCATCAGGCCACAGGACGGCCCGCATCAGCCCCCACGATTGATGTTTGACAGAATAATTAGAAAACTGTCTCAGCCTGTAATCACTGGAGCTCATCTTGCAGAAGAAGACTTCCATTCGCTCTCTGCCACACACACACACACACACACGTACTCGCAAACGGGGCTGGGGGAGCCATCTGTGGTTGACTGGTATATGAGACAGTGGCTTGATAGAGTGGTAAGATGGGAGTGTTCCTGTTTATTCTTTAGAAACTGAAAGACTATCTGACGAGGCGGGGACAGCGGCGAGTGCATCGAAGCCGCGAGTGGAGAATACACAGACTTTAAAGCTCTGCCATTAATGGGGTGAAAAAGAAAAAAAGCTACAGAAATAAATGGAGTTTTACCAAAGTGGGTGGCTGAGCCCTCCAGACCCTGTCTGGACTCCATCAGTGCTGGTGGGTGTGCTTTTATGAGTCAGTAGACATGAATGCTCGTCATAGTCGCAGCTAATAGGGACCACTGAGGATACGTGCTGCCAGGACTGTGAGCAGTGGCACATCACTGTAGCAGTGAGTAATTTCTGATTTATTTTAGCACATTTTTGCATCTGACTCCGCTGTAGTGAAAGAACTTGATGTTTATGTTCTATATTAGCAGATTTTCCTGCTTTTTCTCTGACTTTTCTTGCAGTCATCTATAATGAGGAGCAATGGAGGCCTTTTTCCACAGAGTGGTTCCAGTCCAAGTTTAACTTGGAACCAAGTGCATTTGATTCGATCACCATAACACCGTCTCCAGAGCAGGGAAATTGTGTCGTGGTTGCACCAATTCCCTGCTGGTCTAGAGAAAAGACTGCTTAACACTTAACCTACCAACTGTGAACTGGTTGGGGTCTCTTACCATTCGTACCAACTGCCGAGGTTTTTCAGCATCTGGTATTTCTAGGGGTTTTTTCACGCCTCGTCCACTCGGCTTCTATTGTGTACGAGAAGATCATTAGCAACCTTCACCAGTGATGTTATGATGAGCTCCAAAACCAGACTGAAACTTTTCAGATTATTTCTGTTCAGATGGGCACATAGTTGAGCTGAAACTGTTTTCTCAAGAATTTTAGACATAAAGGGGAGGTTGGATTTCGGTCTGTAATTAGCTAACTCTCCAGGATCAAGAATAGGTTTTTTAAGTAGAGGTTTTATTACTGCAGTCTTAAAGGACTGAGGTACATATAGACTGTAGACATGTAAATTAAATAGTAAAATATATTTTATATGGATTTGTGAATAGGAATGAATAAGTATTTTTTTCCACCTAATTTTGGATGTTTATAATGATGTCTGCAATGTTTTACTACTTGTAGAATACTATCGTCAGGTTAACTATGAACTATATTTGTGTACCAGCTGGTCCCATTTGGATACAGCAAATGGGACTCCTTTTAACAGTAAACAATAAACCAATCAGATCACCTAAAGTGTTGTGACCACCATCTTTAAAACAGGGATGTCCAGTTCGTATCATCTATGAGAATAACGAGGTCAAACCAACAGTGGACCGACACAGGCATCTTATTTCCAGGTCTGGTTTTCCTCTGTATTCATCAACCTTCCATCAATCAATCTTAATGTTTCAAAAGTCAAACATCTGTGAAATTGAATGTTAACCAAAGTAAGAGAATGATAAAAGATGAATGTTTGAGCTACAGCTGCTCTGTAACTTTATTTAAACACATGGTTCTGCCCAGTTACCATGGATTTAAGGGAATGAGAATTTTAATTAGTTTCTTCATGTTCACTTAACAGATAATTATTAATGGATATTAGCATATATCCTTTATATACTTTGTGGTTTAGCTTAGTGTGCAACTTTTGAAATGTGTCCATAGGGATGGTGATAATAAATGTTCCTCTGAGGCGTTTCAACTGTGGGATGTTTCTGGTGGCTCATGTGATATAGTTGAGAAGAAATAAATTCTTGATGAGTTTGTAGTTCCTGCTGATATCTGTTCTCCACAAATGGAGAAACACCGCAGAAAATGTCGATGCTCAGAGGAAAATTATTCTCCCATCTTTCTTTATTCAGTAGCTAATGTGACTCAAATAGAAGCAGGTTTTATGTATTAGTATTAATACATTTCATGGTAAATATAAAGTGTCTGATGACAAAGACTTTTTAAGGTTATCAGTAAATTTTAGAGCAATTTGCATAAAATTACCATTGAAAGTGTTTGAAAGTCGAAGGCTAAAGAAAATGGGTTAAACCAGACATCACTTGTTATACTTTTTATTTGTTTTTTCTTTTAACTTATACCCTAAGAACAAATAATTGGAAAAGAATTGTGACCATTTTAGTGTCTGCACCCATTATTTATCAGAAAAATGTAAAACGTTTTTTTTTTAACTCTTATCTTCAGTGGATTGCAGTGGCTGTCTTGGAGTGAGGCGGGACTGTTGATATTCAAATAATTTTGCTGTTGTTTCTGAAATGCAACATCGGTAAGGGTTGCTTTAAAACGGAATTCTAAATGGTTATGCATCAATGTTATGAAAAATGAGGCGTTTTCTCACCTTTTTTCCCAAGATTTTCATCTTTACTGGCGACCAACTATTTCCCCAAGTTATGACATCAGTAAATAGGCTGTTCTTTTCCCCTAAAAGTAAACTCTTTTCACAGGAAAAATGATAAAAATCCAATCAGTCATTGGATCTGTGATGGTTTTACTACAAGCCATCAACAGGCTCAGAACCTCAATTTAGGCTGCTCTCAATGTTCTGAAAAACCTACAGGATATTCAACATGGTTGAACAGAGTTGGGCATCATGAATCGAGGATCGATGGGAACCGGGACTAACTGATTCTCCCAGAATCTTACAAATTTTTAAATTTCAATTCCTATTTTCGATGCCCAGTCCGCCAAACACCATTGAATCCACCAGAATTGGAACCTTTGTTCGTACTGAGTTTCTGGTACACCCGATTACGCATACGCACGGGGCACAACTCAGCTTCTATTTCGCTATATTTAATGAGTTTTCAGACCCTCTCATAACTTTCTTTTAATAAAACCGCTAGCAACAAGTCTAGTGACACTTTCTGGTCTTATTGGAGACTTTTGAGACTGACATGAAAAAACGTATTGTTTACTGCGCACTGTCGCGGCCCCTCCCCCATCTCAGAGCACACTAGAGGCTGCAGACGCAGTAGGATATTCACCTCTGCTCCATGAACCAGACTGAAAATAAAACTCAAATCTGGCACTGATTGTCAGATATTAATTCCTCTTAGTGAAGAATGTGGACAAAACCATTTAATTTGTTGTTCTGTAACATGTAGTACATCCCTAATAAGAAAACAGCCAGTTTAACAGTTGGTTAAAGTGCTGATGACATGACCTTAACTTCCAGTAACTTTGCCATACAACAACACAACAAGACAAAATAAGTAGCTTTTCAGTCGTGAACGTAGCCGCCATGGTGTGTCGTCAGCGACATACAGAGTTGTGGTCCGCCCATTAAGTTACATGTATAATCCAAGCCGCGGAAAAGATGAAAGATGCTCCAGAACAGCTAGATTGGAACTGGTTTGTGTGGTGGGATCATTGTCTGAGGAATTTGGGGAAATCACATTTTGCAAGCTAGAACCGGAGTAGAACTGTAGCCAACTCCCTACAGTCTGTCTCCCAGCCTCAGGTCCACTGGTTCAGCTAAAAGCCTGCAAGACCACACCGAGGGAAGTCAGAACTATAACGAGCGACCCAGAAAAAGCACAAGCAGACCCACAACTGATAAGGAGCTGCACCGGTTTGACATAGAGCCAGGCGTGACAGAGACGAGGCACCCGTTCCCTGCGTTAGCTCACGGCTAACGGCACACCACGGTAAATAATTAGCCTTTAAAAAATGAGAAGATAAGAACTAACATGTTTCCAGTCGAGTTTTAAATAGTTCGCGGTTATAAGGATGAGGATGGAGGGAAGGATGCATCTTTGGAAGCAGCTGGAGGAGATCTGATGACCAGAGACGTCCTGTCTGTCGATCAGTAGCTGTATGACCGATGTGATGAAGCAACGATGGTTGAAAAAGAATATTCCAGAGGACATGATTGCAGTTTCATTGTGTAAGAAGTCTCAGCACGTTGGTGGCTGAAGCGCCAGTAAACAGACGAGCAGATGGGCTCCTACTGCTGCCTTCTGTTTCCTGGTAAGTCCGACTCCGACCTGCTTCTTTATGCTCTTCAAAATAAAATTCTAAATCTGTAGGAAACCTAAATAAACTAACCCTGTACTTGCGAGGTTTTAACCATTAACTGTCAATACAATTTGAAGGCTGAGTTGTGACTGTTTGTCTGGAAAACTGGAAAAGGAATTTCAAAACTGCAATGAAGCCATTGACTTCAATGTTGAATAAGCTGAGACGCTCTGGCAGGCATCACATCCAGTTTCAGCTCACAGCGCCACAGTCTGGTCAGATGCAGCGATGTTTTCTAATAACTCATCTATGCAGCTGCGCTTGTTTCTGTTATCATCATGACGAACGTTTTGGTCTATGAAACATGGTAAAAATGTCATAAACGTGTCATCAGCACTTTAAAGTTCTTAAAATAGTGAACTTTAACCAGGTCTATTCAAATTTGGCCCAGGATCATTTAATTTAGTAGAATTAGCATAGTTTATTTCAACCGGGGTGCACCGTAGTGTGTGAAATGTCCTGGAAGAATCTTGTAGCGGCTCTATGTTAAATATATGTGTTGGGTCTTTTTTGACAGAGCACACTTTCAGAACCCATCTAGCTCAGAAGTTTGGATAAGGCCAGACAGGAAATCAGACACCGGAGCAGAGTAAAGCCTCCGGTTCAGTTTTGCAGTCTCTGAACTATGTAGCTTAAATGCAGAATGGCCCTTCATGCAATGTTTATTAATCCTTCAAAATATGTCGGATTCCCGATTGTAATCCAGAATATCACCAAAGTTTTGTCATCATTGGCTAGTCCTCTTATCATAATTTGTTTTATATTTTTTGAGTGGAATGAGTCTTGAATGTTTTTAATGGGCAAAAATACTAGACTAAATAAATTATATACATTTATTCTTTTTTTTTTTTGCTAATCGATCTGATCTGTGACTTCAGAACCATGATCAGATCCAAACCGCGAGTTTATTGATCCATTGCACCACTTCTTGTTTTAAAATAAAGTCTTATGCATCTCTTATCAATAAGTGACTCAAAATCCTTTTTTTCTCTTGTAGTTGTGTACTAGGGTTTGTGAAACCTGTTGTCTTCAGGCTAATTAAATCCATCCCTCATATGTAAGGAAAAGAAATCAGTTTAAAGGTCTGATGCCTTCATTAGGTTAATGACATGAGCTTGTGCTTGAAGTTCAAAGATCACATTATTTGTCGACCTTATACGGCCTTCCTGACACAGAGCAAGCCCCCTAGACGAGACTACCATTGATCTGGTAACTAGTCGGCCTCTTCCTTCACACTGGAGACTTTTATTGGTTTCTCTGATCCCTCTAATACCTGAGCAAACCCTTAATGGCTAATTGATATGCTGTTCTGTTCTCCTGAGCTCCATCAAAAGTCAGCAGGGCAAAATGTCAGCCATTGGTCGCCCACCCTTCTTCTAAGACAATGAAAAAAAAGAAAAAAAAAACTTCATTTGCATATGAGGGCAGCCCACTTCATGAGAAATGCTCATGTAGGAGGAAGGAAACATGGACAATCAGTGTACGTATCCATGCTTGGCGTTTTGAAAATGAAACCCTGATTGTGCCCATCTGTTTTGAGCAGGTTTAGGTGTTTGTGGTAATTTAGCACCCGCTTCCCCAGACCTCGCAGGACCCGCTGAGGCTGCAGGGGAAGGACAGGAAGCTGGACTGGAGAGCGCTTTGTGTCTGTTCTATCAATTTCTAAATTACTCATTTAGCCAAAGCTGAGTGGCACCGAGACGCGGCCATCGCCTTTCAATAACTGCTATGAATTGGTCTCTGATGAGAATGAAAAACAAATCAGTGGGTTTGTCGAGAGGAGGTCTGAAAGCGGAGGCTTGTCTTTCATTAGCTCCTCTCCTTTTGTTTGGAATATCGATAATAACACCAGCCGTTCACATTTTTTTCTTTTTGTTCTGCTGCATTTACAATTTTAGTCAAAGCATTTTTTCCTTTTTTTTTGCTAAGTGTACAGTACAGTGTGTAATATCTGTCATTCTCTGTTTCACTTACATATAATTTATGAAGTGAAATCTCACATTATACAATAATCATCTCCCCTTGCTGAATTGTCTGCCACTGCCTTTCCTTGTCGCTTTAAGTAGCCCCAGAGGAGCTACAGCTTCTCATCTTCTACTGTAAGACTGAATAAGAGGCACTTAGGTGAAAATTGGAATTGTAGGGCCGCTTATTCTGAGGGGGGAGACAGGTAAGGTCCACAACTGAGACCAGACAGGTTCTGTAAACAGTATTACCCTTGCCCATCAAAGGTGCCATGACCTCAAATTTCACTTGTCTATGGTTTTGGGGGTATAATATGATCTGTTGTGCACTGATGAGGCCATGTGAATGTTAGAGAAAGTATCAAAGTCACTGTTCATGGACAGTCAGCTTTGTTTCTTTGTTCAAAAACGGTCGAATCAGACAGCAGCTTATCTTTCAACATAGTTGATCCTTCTACGTAGTCCATATTCTCCAATTAGAGCACACTATCAAGAGCACAGCTTCCCCCCTTCGCTCTCCTTCCACCCTTTGCTCCCCCTTTCCCCCTCTAATACAACTGCGTGAGTCGAGCTAGTCTGCTGAACATGGGTGAATTCAGGGGTTTTCAGATGAATGGATTAAATAAAAAAAAAAACTTTTGTAGCAACACTGAAAAAGGCAACCACGACGCTGTCATTACCTGTAAATGTATTTACTTTCTAAATTCTGTCTTAAAAACATACGTTTACTGTTTGAAGTGTTCATGAAACTAGCAGATAGCTTCTTAACAAACTCCGACCACTAGCTACGGGCCAGTTGACCTAGTTTTTCCAAATAGATTGTAGCTTCATGGCCAATCAAAAAAAAAAAATGCAGTCACCTTGGTCTCCAGGCAGATCACATCATTACTGTACCCAATCCTTTTAGTGAGGAGGGAAACCTGGTGTGCCAAAACAACAGAAATCGGATATCGGTAAAAAAAAACTTATATCGAACATCCCTAACAATAAAAATAATGCATTTTGTTTATAGAGCGCTTTTACAGGAGCCTCAAGATGTTTTACAGGACGGATAAAACAACAGTATAGAAAATTTAAAACAATAGATATTCAATACAACACAATGAAAGGGGGAAAAAGAAGGGAAGGCAAGAACTGATAAAGTGGTAAACAAGAAGGAAAGGGGGCAATCTATAAAATCTATAAAATATTTCTTACCTGTTGAACACTTGTGCTTCATTTAGCTGGTGTAGCAACTCTCTACTGTTTCGTGTGCTCTCCTCGTCTGTTGCTTCGCTCTTTCTGCTCAGGTTAAATACTGTTTACCTGCTGGTGGCATGCACTTCAAAGGTGAGCGGATGGCTCGCACAATCGCACATGTAAATGTTGGGGAGGTGACAAAAAAAGAGTTGGGGTGATGATTTGCCTTGCAAAGCGCACCCATCTGCCCTTTCGCCGGCTCATTGGCTCCCAAGATCAGGTGCAATCTGAACTGGAATCATTTGGATAATTGACCTTCTGTGTGCATACATTAGAATAAATTAATTTTGATTGGCCGTGCAGCATTAGGAACAAAGTGGGAAATGTTGGCTCTTTTATATTCAGCTGCTGGTTTGTTGTACCCGGTCTCTGAGGTGATTATGTATGCCATTCCCCTACTATTATGCATTTCTCCAGTCTAATAAAATAATTCTTGCTCTGAGCAAAGTAGAGCACAGCACAGCTTGAAAAGACCTGTATTCAACTTTTTGAGGAAAGCTTCGGTCTGACTTAGCAAAGGTACCCCCTCAAATCTGTGTGGGTGCTCTCCAATGCTAATTTCTGTGTGTCTCTCAGGTGTGTGGGTGGGAAGTGTTTATTCATCTTCATGTCGCTGCTCATGTAAATATTTCTAAGCAGAGTTCTTGTTTTTGCCCACGGCTACTTGTCTTTTCAGTGTCTTTCTTCCTTTCTTTTTGACCTTGGTATTCCAGAGAAAGTGACCATACTGTGTGTGTCTACTCCAGGCCTGCACAGCTCAGTGTGTGCCACGGCTGCCTGATGGACAGCCATTAACCCTTGGTGAAGAGGTTGAGGAATATTTATGTCTGCTTGTCAGCTGTGACACGGCACCCTCCGGGAATGAATAATACGCCTGCCCTGCTCTGCCTCCAATTGTTGAGTCCAATTCGCCATCAAATGGTGTGTGTGGGCATGTAAGTGTGTGTGTTGATAGTGTGGTGGTGTGTGTGTGTGTGGGGGGGAGTTCAGGGGCATTGTGATAGCCTGAGGTGAGCAGCAGGAGACGAGTTGTACATCCCTCACTGACATCTGACAAACCCCACAGAGGAGGTGCTCTCCACCTCGCTCTGCAGCCTGCACGCATCACTCTGCTGCTCCGAGCTGCCTTCTCTGTGTAATCCACTTCTGCAAAGCTTTACAGAATATGAATTAGAAAAACTGGAAACCAGTTTATTTATCCTTAATCTGGCATAAGTTTATGTAGAAATGTAAAGATCCCGACTTCAGCAGAGCCTTCTGATGCATGAACCAGAGGAAAATTAGGAGTTGCACTACAGCTTGTCCGTAAAGTCCCTTTACAATTTAAAAAGTTTAATAAAAAAAAAAGCAGTTGATAAGATATCTTAACCAGATTTGATCTGTTGTCATCAGTGTTTATCAAAATTTGTAATCACGTTGAAATTGTGTGTTTCAGGTCCTGTTGGTGAAAGAGGTAGTGTTAAATGTCACAGCTACAATGTTTTCATCAAAACAATTTTTCTAAAATAATACATCCATTTAACATTTAGAGGGGACCGGAATAAAAGGGTTATTTTAGCAATAAATAAATAAATAAATCTAGCATATAAATGACTGTTTTATCAATTTTGACAGGTCCAAAACACAAATATTTACAGTTGTCCTCAAGATTATCCATATCTCTACATTGAAGAAAAGACTAAATTCACAACAATAATTCAAATAACAAGAAACTAATAATAATAATTTTTAAAAAATTACAAAAATACAATTTAGTGTAATAAAATTTGAATTGGAGTTGAAAATAATAATTCTAAAAAATAAGTAAACCAAACTGTCCCAAACCAAATAGAACTCCCTGCTTGTGGACTGTAGACCAAAATGCCTGTCAAAAGGAGCAGAAATCAGAAAGCACCTGATTGCAGTGATTGCCTCAACAAAATTTCCACTTCGGAGCCTCATCATGCTTGTTTACCTCTTTAATGTTTTTTGTGTGTTCGATTGTGATATTTTGTTTTGAACCACAATTCAAAATCAGTGTTGTGATTTTCATAGAATTTAAAGCAGAACTCAGTAACTTCATCTCAGCCCCCCCCCCCCCCTGCTGGTCTCCTTTCACTGTTGTAAAGATTGTAATTTCCCCTTCACCCCACAGCACACAGACGTCATCTCCATCTGTCTTTCCCTCATTTTGATCTCTAAATATATCTCTAAGCTTTTACTAGCTTGTTGATGCTACTTTGCTACGTTGGTAGCAGCAGCTCGTCTCCCTCTGCTCAAAGCAGAGTCCTGTGTCTCCTGCAGCAGGATGTTTTACCTGCATTTTGCAGGTAAATATGCCATAGATTATTTTTTTTGTGGGTGGCAGGTAAGAATACGAATTTTATTTACTTTTTGTGGACATGACAAGAGATTATAGAGCCTATTCGGCCATGAGGCACGGCGCTGCTTCACCTGGCGTCCAGGCAGCACAAGCTACAGTACGTGAACTGGATCTTCACTCTGGTCCAGCAAAGAGTTGGTTTTGAGTGGTTTGGTGGTGGGAAGCTAAAGAACCAGTTTTTAGTCTGGTTCTGGTTCAAACCAGCACTGGAAGCAGCTCGTGGATAGGAGACCTGAAGGCCGTACAGCGGTTTGTGTTGTCGCAAGATATGTTTCAGGTCTGCTACAGAGAAAGTGCCACTTACAGACCAGAGACATCGGGGCAGGGGGGGAAACATCGAATCGCTACCTAAACACTTTGTTTAGTCGCACGGGGATTCTGAAAAGCATTTGTTGAGGTGAAAAACTTACTGAGTTTTGCTTTAATTTTTTATTACTTTTGTCAATTTTGAATTATTTCACTGACAGCTGATTTTTTTCCGTCTTTAATGGGGGGTATGAATAATTTTGAGGACGACTGTACATCTGATTACCGTGCCGACATCTACACTACAGGATTCTGTTCCATTAGCATTAGCTCGGGATTCGCTAGCTCGACTGCTCTGTGTAGAAATAGCATCTCTTCCCTTACATTTCTCAAATAGGCTTTATGCACAACTCCACTAATTCCTGAACTTAAGCTAGCTCCTTGGTTTCCTGTCTTTCATTACTGGACAAACTGATTAATCCATATGTGTCTGACCTCAGGAACCACGTGTGGCCAAAAACTGTAAACAAAATGTGCAAAAATAAAGGTTGTTGATGCATCACGTGTTGGTGATCTAATTTAATCCCATACGTCCATAAAAACGATGATTCACACCAAGGTTCTGCTTCAAAGGCCACTCCTGCTGGGACGGCTGAGTAACATTACATTACATACGGTGTATATATGTCCTGTTCAGCTGCTTTTATTTCATTATAAAACAGCCCCCAGGCTGTGGTTGAAATCCCCCAGCGAGACTCCCATCCCTCTGAATTGTTTGCTCGGTACCTGCATCAGTAACCAACCTTATCCAAGTATGTTAACAGGTTCTAGATGCCCTTCAACAACAAAGTAATCCTGCGCCTCTAAACCAACACTGTGTGTGTCTGACTTCCATCTCCATGACAAAGGAGATGTGCAGCGTGGAAAAACATAGTTTCTAAAGCTGACCTTCAGAAGCGCCTTCCAGGTATTCAGGAAGCCCCTAAAAGGACAAATACACCCAGAGAGTACTCACACTGATGCCGGAGAAATGTGTTTGTTTCAGCCTCGGGGTTTAGCTAAACAGTAATTGAACTTCCTAAAGTCGTCCACTCTGTTTTACCAAACCATGGCTGTAAGAGGCTGGTGCAGCAGTCAGGGTGAGATCCACAGCTTCACCAAACATGTTGTCTGCCTCAGATGCCTGCTGTTAGATTCAGACTGTTGAAATGAAAGCTTGTTTTTCTGGTATGTGAATCACAATAATGCAAATCATAGCAGCTCATAGCTGGCAAGGTTTTTAGAGTGTGCATCTTCTGAACTCCCTCTGTGTCAGATCTGGCAAGTTGCAGCAGTCGTGTTCACGCTGAATCTGATATAATGTGAGTTTTACTTTTAAAAAAATGTAACACAAAACAGAAATGTCCTGCACAAACATCTGAAAGCAAATCTTTTAAACTGTTTGGTGTAAAATATTTAGATAAAGCTTGATTTGGTTTTGCTCAGAAATGAGGAGGATGCTTAGGACACGTTCACAAACGCAGGACATAGACCACAACCCGAAGGGGATGGTGGCAACAATGCAGGGCATTGTGGGTAAACACAACCAAAACTTCTGCGCATGTAAGACGTTAGCTGGTAGACGTGGCCGACAGTCAGACTTGGACCGCTCGGATCTGAAGCAGCTGATGTGATGGAAACTGCATTTAGAGATGCACAATATTATCAACGTGGTGTCCTCGAATATTGATATCGGACAGTTTTCTTCTATTGTTTGTCTTGTCCTCTCCTTCAGTAATTCAGATGTAGCACGGCCTCTGGCGAAGATGATGATGCATTATTCTAAAGGTCTAGCTGGCTTGACGAGGTCCAGTGTGAAATCGAACTCTAACAGAAAGACTTCTGCTTCCTCTAATGGTACCGAGCCCAGCGGACTGATTAGAGTGCTCTAGGGCACAGAGGAAGACCCTAACAGCTCCTATTTCTAATTGTTTAGATTAAGGACAAGTCTTCCCTCCTGCTGTTGCACAACTGTGAGATGACTATCTGCCTTCAAATGATGGATGAAGATGAGCATAAACCTAGAAGTGATACAGATTTCAGAACCACCGGGTTATGCAGCAGATGCAAAAATCCTTGTTACAGGGGGAGTTCAGATTTTTTTTTGCCTCATTTTTGAGTTAGTCAGGATACTATTTATCACTGTAGACACTTTCAACATATTTCATCTTTGTGTTACAACTGATTGTCTGGTGTTCTGTGGAGTGGATTAGATGGCTTTTAATTATAGGCGAGCATAGAATTTCATTGACTTAAACTAGCATTAGCATCGGTGATCTTCTGCAACTAGAATAACGATGAAATACGTTGAAACTGTCTCCATTAATGAGAAGTACTTTGGCTAACTCAAAAATGAGGCCCTACTGTATGTCCAAAATTCCAAACTATCCCTTTAATACTCCTTTCCCACTGGCCAAAACCCGTTTAAACATGCAAAAAATCGTCTTTTAGTGGCAGTGGGAAAGGCTCACCCACCCGCGTAAAATGACTCGGCTCTGATTGGCATGCAGCGGGAACGCCAGAACCAAGTTAAGCTGCGAATTCACATGATGATGTTGGGCGGTACGTAGCTACATCGTCACATCGTTGCGTTTCATATAACGTACCAAAACAACTCTGCTTTGGCCACAAATTCACGTCGCCTACATTCCATCTGTGCTCTAAAATCACCCACTGGTTTTGCCCGTTTTGAGGATGGACAAGAGTCCAACAAGAAAGCACTTGACTACGGTCTGACTCGCTCCCCATTGTTTACTTTCCTGATTTCTATTGCACGAACGACATCATCAATGTTGACCCAGCATGATGGCCTCACCAGACACGCAGCGGTGGGGACAGAGGCCACGGAGCTTGCCAGCGGGGGATCAGACTCGGGGGGTTTTCTTTTTCTTTGCTAATGAGAAAGGAGTGTAATGCCAATTATAAGCAGGTTGACCCGGGTTTGAAAAACCCACATGAACCCACTAATTTCAGTGGGAAAATGGTTCTAGTTTCACCGCCTCCAAATAGCAAATTTTAAATACCGCCGTTGGAATCTGCACTTGTTAAACATTGGCCGATTATTCCCACATGATACACGTTGGTCTGACAGCTGCAAAAAAGAATAAAAATGTCTTTGATTTTGACCATTTTATCAGATGAATACTGAAGATTTCGATGAGCGTGCATGGACCGTTTGGTTTACACTTTTTCTGCAGCTGTTGGTCACATATTTTCTTCAAGATAAGAAACCCCCTCTCATCGTTGGCAATAAAAATGGGGATGCAGGAATAGCTGGTTAGGAGTGCATCGGAGGCAGGACATGATGCAGAAATTCCTCTATGAAAATCACTGGCATCCCATGTTGTTTTTGTGAATTCTGCACATATATAAACCCAAGTCCACAAGAGTGAGAAGCAAGTGGAAAGCAGCATGCAGCTTAGTGGAAAAGAGGTGAACAGTCTCTCCTACCTGCATGTACTCTCTCTGACTTTGGCAGTATATGTTAAAGAATATTTTCCAGTATATTTCCAACTTAGGGCTGAGAGGAGAATCTCCTCAAGACGTCCAGAGCAAATTCTGCAGACATTTCCAAAACATCTCTGGAATATGTCAGGATTTCAGAGATTTGAATAAACAGAAAAGGTTGCAGTGCACTGGAAAAATAAAAAAAAATTCTCAGGGGAGAAAAAAATCAAGAGAATAGCTTTGAGAAAGCAAAACAAAAAGAAGAAATGTGGAAGATAAGTGAATTAATCCGCTCAGTCACAACACGTTGCTCTGCTCTTGTGGTTTCTTGCCATATTGGCCAGTTTTTGTTTATTTAATATTATTTGTGCCTCTCACACCTGTCAGACATGTTTAAGATAATCTTAATGGGAATGCCTGGCAGTGACAGAATCATTACGAACGTTAAACACCACATGTTGTATGATTTTATCTCCCAACTGTCAACACCAACTGGCCCAGTCTGGAAAAGATCTGGTCCCATTTGCTCCAAACCAGCCATTATACCTCAATTATAACCATTAGCAGCCCAGAAAACATCATGTGATTCACCCTTTTCATTTTTTATTTAATCTCTTTTCAAGTTGAGGTTTAGTGTAGTGACTAAGACCCCACCTCACCCACCCCTACCATGCGAAGGCTCCACTGGACTTCTGCAGAACCTCAGAGTGCAATGACTGATTGAAAAGCAGTGCGGAAATACAGCTTTATTTCTGTAACAGAGGATAAGGTTAAAACGGTTGGTTAAACACAGCCATGAGGAAAATGTCACAGCCTCTGACCCGATACTCACTCACTAGACATTTAAAAGTAAAGGCCATCTCCAGGATGCATCCCCTGGTGACGTGGGTTCTACCTTTTCTCAGTCCTCTCCTCTTCTTTTTTCTTTTTTCCCAGTAGAAACTTCTTTGTTCTGGGAGAAAAAGTCTCACTTGACTGGTTTCTATTGGTTTGCACTGTGGAGAGAAAAATGGAATCTCAGGGAAGTGGAAGTCAGGGGTGGCTGAGTGCTCATAAAGCACTTGAAGGCAGGCAGATGTGAGAAGACTCAAGGATGTGGATGGATGCAGGCAGTGCTTATTGATGCAGAGCAGAGATCAGGCTGTAAAACAGAGCCGCTTAAGACTCTGAGGTTAGTATCAGCATGATTTCTTGCATGAAAAAGAAATTCCACGTGTGGCTGAGGCTCATCCAGCAATTGAGAAGTTAGTGGATCGATCTTTAGCCCCTCGATCTGCTGAAGTGTTCCCCTCCTGAACCCCTACCGTGAGTATAATAACGGAAAAAGCTTCATGCAGAAAAAAGAATAAATAAAAAGGAGAGCTTGGAAATGCATTTTAAGGTGCTTTGTAAAACCCAACCAAGGTTAAAAGGATGTTGTATAAGTGCAGACTGTTTTCATTCTGTGGCTGTCACAACTGTAATTTACTGGTTTATATATTATATTCATTTATAAAACATGAAATCAATGGGCTTTAAAAACCCATCAGCACAAAAACAGGTTCTATCACATGTAGAGATGGGAAAAGCTAACCCATGTGGATGCTGAGAGTATCTGGTGGCCTTCATGCTGGGGGTGCCATTCCCTCAGCATCGCTTCAAATCTCCACAAATATGTTTTCATGGTCATCTTTATTCTATGATGAGACATCATCTAGCCATCTGGCAAGATGTGTCATTACATGGTTTGAACGTGATGATGATGTGAATCACAAGCTATCGCATTCCCAGTGATTTGATGATGTATTAGAACAGGGATCACCAGCCTCTCAGGCCAGAGTCCTGCAGGTTTTAGATGGTTCCCTGCTGCATCACACCTGACTCAAATCAATGGCCTCAAAGGCACTCTTGTTCTTTTATTTCCAACACCAAGGATCATGCTGGAAATAAGTTATATACTTTAGCATGTTATCCTTTGAACTGCCTTTCCTATGTTTCAGAAATCAATCAATAAATTAATGAGTCGTTACGAGGCTTGTGCAGAACCCAACAGGAAGCTGTTGGAGAACCATTTTATTTTAAACGAGTGTGTTGCACCAGAGAAAAATCTAAAACCTACAGGACACTGACTCAAGAGGTCTGGAGTTGGTGGTCCTGGTATTAGAACAGGGGTGGCCAAGTCCGAACCTTGAGAGCCACAATCCTGCAACTTTTAGATGTATCCCTTCTCCAACACACCTGAATTACTTCATGCATGACATTCCGCTCTGCAGTGGTCAGATAATGAGCCATTCATTTGATTCAGGTGTGTAAAAGAGGGGATGCATCTAAAACAGTGTCTGGTTCTTTAGGGCCACAATCCTGCAGGTTTTCTCAGCCTCTTTGCTGTAAATCACCGGACTCAAATTAATGAGTCTTTGTGCAGAACTTCATTGACTTCTAGATTTATTTCATTTGAGTCAGGTGTGTTGGAGCAGAAAGGGGAAGAAAACCTTCAGGACAGCGGCCCTTGAGGACCGACTTTGGACACCCCTGATCTAAAACTTGCAGGAATTTGGCTCTCGAGGACCGGACTTGGCCAACCCTGTATTAGAACATCAACTGAGATTTGCAGTACTTCATCCTTCCAGTACAATTTTAGTCCTGTAGAAACAGAACTTGATGCTCTTTGACATTGTTACATTGGCACAAGAAGGCTCAACTTCTTCCTAGACTTCCTAGATCAGGGATCACCAATTCAGTCCTCGAGGGCCGGTGTCCTGTAGGTATTAGGAGCTGCCCTGCTTCAACACACACCTTGTGACGTGCGCAGAGCTTGACATCATACTCTGCACAAGTATGCCAATTACCCACTGATTGGAGTCAGGTGTGTTGCAGCAGGGGAGCTCCTAATACCTGCAGGATCTCGGCCCTCAAGGACAGGAATTGGTGATCCCTGTCCTAGACCAAGGGAGCCCATCCTGCACTATCCTGCACATTTTGGTTGCATCCCTTTTCCAACACACCTGAATCAAATGAATGGCTCGTTACCAGGCCTCTGCAGAGCTGAATGACGTGTATTAGGGAATTAGCCATTTGATTCATTTGTTTTGAAGGAGGTATGTTCTAAAAGTTGCAGGATAATGGCTCTCAAGGACCGGACTTGGGCACCCCTGTCCTGGACCAACTTCTTTCCAAGCCCCACCTGGACCCTTGCAGATGAATTCTTGCTTGTGGAAGTTCTAATTTTGGTAAGGGGTGGTCCCTGGGATAGCAAAAAGAAGTATTACTTGTTAACAGCCATAAAATTTGATAATTTGCCTGAACTCAACGCCTCTCCGGTCAGAAACAGATGCCTTTGCGTTAAATTCCCATCCTCTTCTTCACTGGATTGTTCTGGTTTCACACTTGTTGCAATATTGAAACATGTTCAGCTCCCAGTTTCTTGCTGTGAACTCCTGAACAACTGCTTGCTCTGCTTGATCGGAAATGGCATTAGAGAGCTGGCAGGGCAACGTCCGTGAAGTGTCCAGTTCGACCTTTTCGGATATTGGCATTCTTGTGTCAGGTATGTCGACAGAAACTCCAGGGCTTCAGCGCATGTGTGAAAATGGCTAATGTCGTTTTTCTCCTTTAATTTGTCGCTTGTCCGTATGTGTGGATGGTGGACTGACTTACCGATTACCGCTGTGTCCTCTACGAGAAGGCTCGTGTCCGACGTGCATCGATCAGACAGGTATCCAGCTGCCTGTTGCAGGTTTTTTTTATCGTCAGGTGAAACTTCAGACACCGCTGTCTGTCAAACGTGGTCTCTGCCAGTGACACGGCCAATCTTTGACATAATGCTCAACCTGTCTCTGCAGTCCCATGAAGGGGCTGTCATGCTTCAGCAGGCCGGATAATTATTTCCCTCTTATCCCTCCTTGCCAGGACCAATCCCAGCCTTCAATAGAAGCTGAGACCTGCACCACTTCCCATCACTTCTTTCTCTTCCTTTTCTTCTCCATCTCTCTTCTTCCATCTGTTTCACTTCACCTCACTCTTTGACTTCAAGACCCCCTTTTTTTCCTCAGGCTGCCTTTCTATCATTCTCTTTCTTGTTCCATGTCCTCCATAAGAGCAGATTTGCACAGTGAGAATAGATCCTTGCATTGGCAGAATTGACGCTCACTGTTAAACATTCCAGAAACGATTGCAATATGTACATCTTTATTACATGGTGTGCATTGCTTATTTGATGTTCCCCACTCGTTTGGCAAAGCAAACATCTTGCTCCTCGTTCTTTCACCCTGCCTCACCATGCTGCTGGCATGAAGCAGAATTACTGAGCAGGAGCAATTTCAAGGAATAAAATGATTTAGTAAAAGTTTTAGCTTTGTGTAAAGTTGGAAAGCTGTTGTGAGTGAGCTGTTTGTCTTTTTCTCACCAGGTCATTGTTTGTTTGTGTAAATATTAGACAAATATTCACTTTCCCCCTTTTTTTTCATCATTTGCATGTAAATATGTATCAGTGTTCTGCAGTGACAGTTTGATACCATCAAAATTGTTGCATTGTGTGGAGGAAAATGTTTTCCCTAATTCTGTGGTTGGCCCTGGTTGACATAGTTTTTCCTTCCCCATTACCTAAACCAAACATCAGGTAGTTAAACTTGATAGTAAGTCTGTGAGATGCAGTATAAACTAGAAAAGCACTCGGAGAGTGACTCTCTCTCCTCACATTGTGACTTACAACAAAATCTTATACTCCTGCATTCCTTGGATTCCTTGACCATATAAACATACCAGTAGCATCTGGAATCATGCTTGTATCACTATTACTTCGGTGGTTATTTCCAAAAATCGATATTTCCATAATGGCAGTTTTCTTCTGGATCTAGCTCCATCGCTAATGAAGATGCGTCAATTCCATCGACATACTCCCGATTCAGCACATTCTTGACTACAATTTGGCGTTAGCTGCATGTTTGTATCTTTATTTGTTACCTTTCAGCATTGAAAATTCCAACGACTCTCTTATTTTTGTGTGTTCGGGATCATAGTAATTTTCTTGGGATCCTGATCAGCTTTTGAAACATTGTAGAACTCATTGAGATCCTTTCTTGTAATTTTTTACCAAACGCTCGGGCCATTTGTATGGAGTTATATGCAAAAATGCCAAAATTTGGCCGATCTCACAATGATAAAGATTACTTCAAAAAATTCCTGGATCCAGAAGGTGATCTGGATTACCACCAAAATGTAATGGGTTTGTCCTTGGGCTGAGGCACACGGCTGGTGAAAATTTCACATCAATCCATGCAGAACTTTTTCCGTAAAGTTGCACCACCAAAATCATAACCTCCTTGGCGGAGGTAAATAAAAGATTCACTGCTTTAGTTTTACTTCAGACCTCAGCAACTTCAGTCGAGTCACATAGAGATTAGAGCCAACAAGCCCACCTTGAATTTTGGAGCCGTGCAGGTTAACCTATGGCCTCTGGGCTGAGCATTGGGCCCCCAGCAGATTGAAAACAAACAAACAAGGCCTTCCAGAACAGGTGATGATGGTGCAGGCTGCCTTCAGTAGATAAGCCGGAACAATAGCCCTTAATAGGCCACAAAGAGACACACACCCATCTCTAGCCACGCTTTTTTTTCTCCTCTATCTGCTTTCTGGTAACAAAAGAAACAAGATTCTTTCCCTTTTCCTTCCTGTGGAGAGATTAGCGGCGCTTAACGGGGGTATGGCTATGAAAATGTGTATTTTTGTGATAATTCAGCAACACGCACACAACTCGTGAGGAGCGTTGCAGAATGAGGAGGAATACAATGCATTTATTATCCCCTGGGTTCGACTTTGGAGGAGAAAAGTACATCATGTTTGTTTGCTACTTGCAGCATCGGCTCTACAGAAGTGGGAATGAAGTTCTTCTGTAACTTGTGGTTTTTTGCTTTCCAATACCATCTTTGCCTTTCAGTTTGTACAGATGACTGTTGATATGATTATGAGACATGCCTGCAGCCAGAACAGCCTTGTCCTGAGACTTTTTCAGTCGTGAATCCAAGAAACGTGTGATGAAAAGCATACAGACCAGAGGATAGGTTCATGTGAGCATGTCAAATTGTCTGGGTTACATTTCTTTCTTGTCCTAAATGCAGTTAGTGGGGCATATAAAAGAAGGCAGAAAAGCCTGTTTCTCCTGTGAAGGCCTTTTTTCTGATGCAGAAGGAGCCTTGGCAGGGTGTTGGAATGCCAGCAGCAATGATACTATTTCCCAGAATGGGAATAATTTCGCCTGCATCCAGGTAGAAGGCACCGGTTCCTGCTGTAACTCTGACTTACACACAAAGATCCCTGAAAAAGAGCGAGCTGGCACATTATAGCTGCTGCGCTCTGATGAAAGAAATCTACCCTGCTGCCAACTTAGCTCACCTGAAATGAGCACCTAGAAGGAAAGAGACTGTTCTGGAGGTAAAATGCTTCAGTGTGATGTTGGAGATTTAAGGTGGAGTGAAGCATGCGGTGCCATTTTACACAGTAAAGCCGGATTTCAGAGATGCTGAAAGCCTAAATGGAGCAGAGATGTAAGACTTTTGATTGGGGCAGGTATGAAACCAGGAAAACTGACCCCAGCTGTGGCTCCTATTCTTTTGAGCAGCTCATTATTGAGACATTTGAACCCTGTAAACCAATCACCCTGTTGTAGAGGATGTATTTTCTTTGTATTCTTGCAGAATAAAAAGGCATTTAATGGGGTAATCCAGGAAAGAATGATGCATGCATTTTTGCCTTCATCATCATCTCTGAGTGTTTTCAGTGGAAATCGTAACTCTGGAAACACCAAAGAGTCTCTTATAATGATCATAAAGCAGCTGCTGTTATAGTCCAGATCTGTGATGTCCTCTTGGAGCAGGCGGCTCCATCTTCCTACAGGGAGATTAATGTGCCTCAGGTTGAACTTTCTTGTAACAAAAGGACAGAATGAACACAAAAGAGAGGTTGAACCTGCTTAAGAACCAAAGACCAAATAAAACAAGCTCACAGCAAAGCGCAACTTGGTCCTTCACACAGCCATATATTTTTTAAAAAATGCTTTTACATTTGTAGAAGGCGGCATAAATCATGTCTTATGTAACCTTAATGCATATGGTTGTCAATAGGAGATGCATGAATGGAAGAAATATGGTTCTTCCCTATAGAGACAGAGCTGAAAAATGAGCTGTAGATATGAGAATGGAGTCAGTGCAGATGGGCTCCAAAACGGCATTTAAATCTCTGCTGCCCCCCAGTGGGGCTTTGTGTAATAGTGGGAGACAGTGTATGTGGGTGTGACAGCAAACAACTGTGGTTGAAAATGCAAACTTTCAACCACTGAAAGCCAGGGTTCTGGCAGGGTCTTAAAAAGTTTAAAAATGTCTAAAATTCTGAACTCAAAATTTAAGGCCTTAAAGGTCTTAAAAGGGGCTTTTTTCCTCCAAGGTCTTAAATTTGATCTGCAAGTCTTAAAGAGATAGTACACCCACAGAATGATGTGCCTTCATTTACTACTCACCCTCATGCTGAGCAAGACTGTGGGGCACTTTTTTAATATCTCAAATGGAGCCTGAGATCGGGGGGTGGGGTTATTACGTTATTCGCCAACTTTGATATAATGGAGGTCATTGGTGCTCAAAACAAAAAGGTCCATAAATGGTCCAATGTAATCTGAGTGTCCTGAGTGGGTAGCGTCCATAATTTACTCTTTCTCTTTCTGTATTTTATTTTACTGTTTTACTGTTTTAATGAGAGCTGGTGCAGCTATACAGAGTATGGCTGCCACAAACCATTATTTTGAAAATCAACTAGCCACCGATTATTTGGGTTATTTGGGATTATTTGGCGATTAATCAAATCATAAGAAAATTGTAGCATATTTACAGTACCAGTCAAAAGTTTGGACACTTGCTCATTGAAACTTTAAAAAAAAACATGTCCAAACTTTTGACGGGTAGTGTGTTGATTTATGTCAACATACAATTCAAGAAAAGATGACAAGACAGAAAGGCAGACAAGGCGGCAAAAGGTACAATGGCAATTTTGAAAGGAAAAACACAGTTTATAAATAAATAATTAGACGATTATGAAATTAGTTGTCGCTGTTTTGATAGTCAACGATTAGTCGATTAATCGACTAATAGTGGCAGCCCTACACTGCAAAAAAAAAAAAAAGTTGGGTCAACTCAAAATTTCAAGGCAACAAACTTCGATAAAATTTTGAGTTGGAAAATTAAACTAAATATTTCAAGTTTTGCTTTTGAGTTTGCTCAACTCTGAATTTTGATTTTTACCAACTCAATGGCAAGTTCCACTAACTTATAATTTTACATTGTAATAACTTTTAATCCTTATTTCAACTAACTGTCTCCTAAGTTGGACTAACTTATAATTTTACATTGTAATAACTTTTAATCCTTACTTCAACTAACTCTCTCCTAAGTTGGACTAACTTATAATTTTACATTGTAATAACTTTTAATCCTTACTTCAACTAACTCTCTCTTAGGTTGGACTAACTTATAATTTTCATGGTTGGACTAACTTATAATTTTACATTGTAATAACTTTTAAATGTTACTTGTGCTAACTCTCTCCTAAATTGTAGCTTGATATTTTACATTACATCAACATTTAATCCTTACTTCTAACTGTGATGTAAATTGTACCAACTTCTAATTTTACATTGTAATGGCTCTACTGTAAGTTCTTACAGAGAATGCACTTTTTTGGGTAAAGTTAGTGTATAGAAGAATAATTCAAGAGGAATTTAAATTTGCACACTGAAATAGTTAATTATGTAGCTACAAGTGTCATTTAGAACCAATTACGTATAATCAAATGTATAAATAATTACAAGTGAAACATATATATACAAAAATGTTGTTTTATTTAAACTGTACCGGCATCAAATCTGTTCCAACAGGGCCAAGTACATGCAAACTAATGAGACCCAACTGTCCCAGTAGTGGCTACTTTTAAACTCTGAGATTGAATAAAAGAGCAAACACGAGCCATGTAAACAAGACCATACAGAATCAGTATGATATACAACTATAAATCTAATAAATCTGTTAACAAGGTTACTGAGCACCATAACTTCTGGTCTCAAAATATCAAGCATAAGTCATTTATACATGACCATACAGAACCCTATGACACACACAACCTGTATCACACACAAGTATGAATCTAAATTTGTTACCAAGGTTATCAACTGCCATAACTTCTGGTCTCCATTTATCAGTGCAAGTCATGTTTACAAGACCATACAGAACCCATATGATGCACAAGTATGAATCTAAACAAGGTTACCAACTGACATAATTTCTGGTCTCAATATATCAGCACAAGTCATTCATACAAGACCAAACAGAACCTGCATGATACACAAGTATGAATCTAAATTTGTTACCAAGGTTATCAACTGCCACAACTTCTGGTTTCCATTTATCAGCGCAAGTCATGTACTGTATACAAGACCATACAGAACTCGTACGATACACGAGTATGAATCTAAATTTGTTAAGAATGTTACCAAGTGCCATATCGTCTGGTCTCAAAATATCAAGCATAAGTCACATACAAAAGACCATACAGAACCTGTATGATACACAACTATGAATCTAAAACATAAAACATAGTGTTGGCAGGACAGAAGGGAACTTTTGGAAGTCAACAACTCAAGATCCAGAACTTTACTGAAGGAGGAGTTTGTTTTTGAGAGATCTGACCCTTGCAGAGAGGTCTGTACCAAGTTCCATGAAAACCTTCTGAACAGTTTCAAATGTGTATCTGAGATCCTTTGGGTACTTGAGGTTTAAAGCATAGATCAGTCCAAAGAGGTAAGCAAAAGCAGTTGGCAGGTCAGGGAGATCTTGAAGAACAATTTCTTCTTCCACAACAACAGCAACACTCACGACACTTTGAGGCGCTGTGCTGTCATCATCCTCCAGCACGGTGAGGATACCCACAGTGAGGCCCTTTGTCTGCTCCACTTCTGGATCAGTGTCCTTGTGTTAAAAGACAGGAAAAGACCAACACATGGATTGCAAGACATTATTCATTAAAATACTGTGAATCAGAATAAGCTAAGACTATAAAATATCTCCACATTATTCAATAAACATGTTTTTTCCAATTAGAATTGATTATGAGCTTGACATATTAACTATTTCCACCCCATGCCCCATAATCAAAAATTGAATCCCCAAACTAACATCAAATGACATTAATTATGCAACATCAAGTCATAGCCAGGACAGTACAACTATAAGACACACTGTTAGGAAACAAGTAGGACAGAGTGGTAATGGTTGATGTCAACTTTAAGTACAGCACTATACGTAAATACAGTATGATAACATAATTTACAATTTCTGTTCATTATAACAACTCACAAGACAGGTCCTGAAGAGCTTCTCCGGACTGTCACGGAGAAACAAGGGAAGGCCCTTTAAAGCTGCAGTTTGTCGATGTGTAGTGATGTCAGATGTCTGAAACAAGAGTTGCATGAAACATTACAAGAAATAGAGTAAGCATGCAGGTGGATGTCCTCTTCCATATCCCCAAAAAATCCTGTCAATTGCATGTCAAAGGTTTACTCCTTTTAAAAGGGTAATTTGGCTTTTTTCAACTTGGGCACTGTCAAAGTGTGTCTAGTGAAAATGGTTTTTGTGTCACTGATGGGTAGATATCATTATCAGTGTCTGACAACATCATGAAAAAGCTTCCCACAGGGCAAGATCTTTTTTAAAGATTAAGATACCCTTTGTTTAACGTGTAAAAAGTCACTGTATCTGATTAATTTGATGTCTTTGATCATTATTTGATCGTCATCATTGGTTTGCTTTTTTGTGCTATTGTGACCCTTAGAAACCAATACATTTATTCTGAGGGTTTGTCACAAGGTGACCCTAACCCTAAACCTATCCATAATGTTCAATGTTATGAAATTACTACATCTAGAATTCACCTCTTGATCCAGGCTGTTAAGGAGCTGATCCATCTCAGATGAAAAAGCTGTCCTTCTCGCCCGATAGAGTCTCAGGAGCCTCCAGGTGTACTGATGAAGGGCTTCTTTGAAGTTGTCCATTAGGTTCTTGTTTGTGATCCGACAAAACTCTTGTCTAATCTGTTGAAAAAAAATGTGAACATGAAATTTGAATCCTCATTATAAAGTCAAAACAATTTCAATTTTAACTTCATGTTAAAATGGGCATTGTGATCAACACACTTTAAAAAAAGACTAAACATAAACACAACATCATATATTCTTAGTTCACCTGCTTACCTCTTCCTCACAAAACAGAGCAGGCCAACGTTCCAGAACCTCTGAGACCATAGGCTCCAACTCCACGATCTCCCTGCGCCTCAGGGAGAAAGTCAGCTCCATCTTTTGTCTGATGAGTGCAGCATTCTTTGTCTTCTTCTTGAACTCCTCAACAAGAACCAGTCTTTCATCCTCCAGTGAGTCATCATCATATTTTTCTGGATGGTCAGGGACATGGTTCATCTCACCTCTCTTCGCTCTCTTCAGAGAAGGACTTGTACCATCATCTTCACTGCTCCTCTTTTTCTGGTTAATGCTAACCTCAGTACAACCTGCCTGTCGCAGCTTAGACCTGTAATTGCCAAGTTTGTATTTTATGCTTGTTTTCCATCCGTCACACCCTGTTTCACTGCCTGGTTCTCGAAGGCATGGGTGTCTGCTGATGAGAGCAGAAGCAACTGACCCAATCTGGTCTTGATCAGGATAAGCTTTCACTTCAAAAACTGCCTGAGCAATCTTGTCCAAAATGTCCATCTTCATGTCTCTTGTTAAGGTGATACCTTTCTTGGTTCGTTCATATGCCTCATTGCCTTTGCGCAACTTCAACTCCACATCGTAGGAGAAGGACGGGATGGAAAAAACTGAAGGCCACTCGGAGACACTTCGCAGATGGTTCCTGGTGAAAGCTGAGGGACTGTGGAGTGACTCTCTGCTGGATAAACTGGCGGTGTCCAGGGAAGATACTGAACCACCAGAGTCTGACTCTTGCTGAACAAGTGGAGATGTCTCATCCCAAAGAATGTGCAATATAGCACGCTCAGGTGGCAAATCATGGATGTCAATCAGATTACACAGAGCATTATTAAAGTCTGAGTCCTCATACTGTAATGTGAAGCTACCTTGAAGTTCAAGTTTTTCCTTAAGAATGTTTTGCAACTCTTCAACTGATTCAGGTACCTCAGGAATAGACACTTTACGGGACATTCGGGGGGAGATTTTTACTAGCAGCAGCATTTCAGTCTGTGTCACAAGAAACAAGAAGAAAACAGAAGCGTTAAGTTGCAAAGGGTAAAAAACAAGAGAAGTTAAATTTAAAGACAATATAGCAAGGTTTCAGACAATGTTGGTTCAACCTGCAAAGCAATATATTATAAATGTTTATGTTGTTCTTGTAAGGGGGGAACAAGACACAGGTGAAACACATCAGGAAATCAACTTAGCAAGTAAAACAGAAAAAAAAAAATCAAAATATGACAGACTGCATCTTGCTTGAATGGGAGAAACGATCAGAATGAGAGTGAGTTAAAGCAACATTCAATCAGGGTTTACTTACCATTCTGTCACTTTAATGGAGCAGGCACACTTTTGGAGTCACCAGCACCTTCCCTCCCACTGTGTATGCAACCAATGGATGATAGTCGTTGAGAGACTGAGGATCAAAAATTGCAATGTCTGCGTAGATGCTCTCCACAAGCTCAAAAGACCTAAAATGTTCAAGGTACCAAGATGTGAGCTTTTTGCCAACAAAGCCTACTTCATCAGAGTTAACTACTATGGTCACAATTTTGAAGAATTCTGGCAGACCACTGCAGTGTCCAGATGACAGAATCATACCCTCCACATATCGGGTCCCATGAAAATAAATGTCTTTAGAAAGGGACACAGTTTGAAGATGTGGATATTTTCTCTTAATCACTGTGTGCAGGTCAGCATCCAAAGAAGATAGTTTGATGTCGGTTGTTTTCTCCACATGTAAGATTGGCTTGAAAAGACTCTGGCTATCAAACTGGCATGCCATCATCTGTTGGTGTTTTAACGACAGTGTGAGGAGTACATTTTTAAAGTTTTGAACATCATGCATAGTCTTTTTGAAAAAGCTGTGTTTGGATTCAAACCTCATCGTCCATAATTCCACCAATGGACCAAAACAGCGTAGCAGGTAAGGATAATGGTCAGCAAAGTGGTGCTTTGGGCGCAAGCTAAAATCAGGAAAAGTGTCTGTGAGCAGGTTTCTGTGATCAGACAACTTGATCTCCAAGTAGTGCAAAATTTCCTCTGAAAAAACAGGCGAGACGATGATTTCGACTATTTCTTTGAGGTCCATCAGTATTTCCCATGCAGGTTCTTGTTCTGGCACACTCTTTCCAATGAGAAGAGGGAGGAATCGTAACAAAGACCAATTTTCGTGGCCATTACCACCAATGCTGCCCTTTTCAACATTTGCTTTAGAAATTGCCTTTGGTTTATTCACCCTGTCAGAATATTTGTATGGAAATGAATTGATTAGGCTATTCAGTCTGTCCAAAGTAATATAGCCTTTTGAGATCAAGTTTTTTAGGCATAGAGACAGTTCAACAGGTATAACACCTTCAAAAAAATCATGCAATATATCTGGGGGGAACCCAGTGACAGGGTGAAAATATGACAGATGCTTACTTAAAACACATTCATTTTTAACACCGTTTACATGTGGAACATTTTCAATACGAATTTTTTGCAGACATGTATTGTGCTGTTCTCTGGAGCGTAGCTGAAAATCAGAAATTGCGGTAGTTGCTATTTCACCTCGATTTGTTAAACAAAATCTACAAAAATTCTTTACATTGAAATTCTCCTGAAAGCCAGCAAGTGCATGAGCTCCTAAATTGTCTGCACAGACACAAAATACTGAACCTTTTATGTAGTTGTTCAGAGTTTGCACAAAGACCCCTGTTTGTTCCAGTGACTTTAAATCCTTAATTAAAGGACTAAAAAACTTTTCAAAACCAAATTGCTTAACATCACAAGTCTTTCCAAGAAGAGCTAAATGAATCGAGTGTAAAGTGGAACGAAATTTTGAGGGTAAATTAAGAATAACCCAGTAAACAGCTGTTATTTTATGAATTTTCTTTGACGTGCCTAATGGGTTACACAACTCAAAATCGTCTATGTATAGACCTAATGAAATATGTAGCTCCTGTTCTCCAAAATTTTGCTTAAAGTAAGAACCATCTTGAAAAGTCTTGTAAAAGCCTGGAATAGACTCTTCACTGAAAACAATTTTTTCAAGAAACTCTGCTCTATTCAATAAAAGTTCAATAACCTGATTCACAGAAACATAAACAAAGGCTTTCCTTGAAGTCCGGTCATACAATAACTCAGTTGGTTCAATGATGGAGAAATGCTTCCTAAAATATCTGTTTCTCCTATAATCTGTTGATAATGTACCTTTTTCTGATGTGGTAAGAAGTACTGGATTTTTTTCAGACACCGTGTTACTTATCTCTTGAATAACTTCTTCCTCAATTTCAATATTATGTTTCGCAAATACCTCTTTGAGAATTTCAGTTGTATGAAACTTGGAAAGAGACAAAATATCATTAAATTCTTCTATAATTGTCTGAATTGCATGTTTCGACACATGTAGCACACATTGCATGCGAAGAAAAAAAAGAAGCTAATCTGTGCTCTAGTATTTCAGAGTCTACATTGTGTACACAATCAGGTTCATGTTTTTCTGTGGAATCTAATCTAGGACCACTTGTCAATGAAACGCCAGCTTCAGGATCAACATTACATGGCTGGTCTGTGTCATTAGACTGAAAATCGCTAACAACCCTGACTGGTGTCAAAAAATCTCTAAGATTATGGTTTTTATGATTCCGTGATGTATGTCCAGTAAAACTATTAAGGTGGTTGGTTTTAAAGCTGCACCCTACAAATGGGCAACACACTGTCTCTTTGCATCTAAGGTGATGATGCAAATGGATTAATACTTTCTTTTTACAGCAAATGTCCTTGTAATCACACAACCAGCACTGAAATGTTAAGTTCTCTTGCCTTTGAACAGTCCTGTGCAATCTTGAAAGATGTGATTTCAAAGCACTAATGGTTCTAAAAGTGCAACAACAGTCCCTGTGGATGCAAGGCCAGGTTGAACCTCTGTGATGCACTTGATAGTGTTTCAGCAGAACGGCTTCAACAGCGTGGGTGAACTTGCACAACTTGCACTGCATTCATTTCCATCTGAAAAAAAGACAGTTTGCTGGGGATTAACATCGTAGTCAGTAAAAATTTTAAACATTTTATCAATTTAATGACAATCATGTAAACAGTAGTTTTGAATGCTAACAATTCTGTCCCATTTTTAATTCTTAATTCATTTTGCTGTTATGAAGATGAATTTCTTATAACTTAGTAATTAGGCAGACTACTCAACCAACCAGGACAGTGATTAAAGTCAGTAGTCAGTATAAAATTAAGCCAAATACATGCATTTTAACGTTTTCAATCACTGTGATTCACTATAACCAGGGCGAGGAATGGACATTCAAAATTTAAACTTTAACTTAAATTAAACTAAACTTTTCTGAATCCACAGATACACGGTAAATATAACCAACACAATAATTGATAGGCTACAGGGGAATTGGTCTTTCCTGCCAATACACTATTAGGATGACATCTGATATGAATTACCTTACATACTATTTTAATGCTTAAATCACAGTAGCATGGTGATTTATCGGACACAGTCTGACGGTCAGTCTGCAAGGCTCTCTCTGCCCCTACCAACGTAAAACAGCCTATTCACCTGCTGCTGTCTGGGAGCAGAGACGAGCAGACACCTTCGCTATTTATGAAAGATTAAATAAAATGTCGGATAACGTTGCGACCACAATTTTGAGTTGAGCCCGAATTACTGTAATACAATATCAACAAGGGAAAAGACGACATGTTGTCGTATTTTAATAGGATTGTCCCAGACACGCTAATGTTACTGGCTTAACTGCTGCAGCCCTGCTAGCATCAATTAGCCGCTAACCGCTAAGGACTGAAAAGCCTTGTGTTTAGATGTTGAAAATGTGTAGGTTGCTTTCTCCATAACGACACAACTCAAAGTAAAACTCCGGTATGATTTCATGTTAAAATAAATTCAATTAAAGATTGTTTAAAACTTACCCGTGCAGACTCCAGCCCGAGGCAGCAGCTCTCCAGCTCCTCGAAGCAGCAGACAGCCACGAAACTAGGAAGTGAAAAATGCCAACTCCGAAAGTTGGCTTTCCCGCATTTCACAACTCAGAAAAATTAGTTGACAGAACTGTTGTCCCTTGAATCGAACCGCAACGTACGGGTTTAAGTATTAACAACTCACCAAATTATTTTAGAGCATACAACTGTCTTGTTCTGTTGTGCTAACTTAGATTATTGTCTTAAATGTTAATAATTTATATTATCAAGTTTTACCAACAAAAATTACTGTATTAGGCCAAAAAATACAAGTTGGCTTTTTTGCGGTGTAATACAGAGTAACACTTGTTTTTCTTATTCAGTTTAATCTAATATTATTTTATTTTATTTTATTTTATTGCTGGGTATTTTGTATGTGCAGCACTTTGGGGACATGTTCTGACTTAAATGTGCTTTATAAATAAAGTGGATTGGATTATTGAGTTAACATGTTTAATTACCTTTTAACACAAATGGCCAATCACATGCCTGCAACTTGGTGCATTCATACTTTGTCAAGATGACTTGCTGAAGTTCAACCCAGCATCTGACTGGAGAAGAAACAGAATTTAAGTTGCCTGTTGAAGCAGGGGTGATTCTGTAGAACATTTATGCCGCCAGGTAGACGCAGAGGTTATATACGCCAGGTAATCAGCCCTCCGCCGTAAAAACTGACATGCTTCAGTTACATTTTTTCCGCTTTTATGAGGATGTTGCAAACACTTGGCTGTGTGGTTGAAAAATTTCACGCTTTACGTCGTTTGTGGTCATGTTTGAGTTTCCCTGCGCGGACATACAGTCGTCCTTGAAATTATTCATACCCCCCAATTAAAGGTGGAATAGATCAGCTGTTAGTGAAATGAGTTGAAATTGACAAAAGTACTAATAATAAAAAATTCTACAAAAATCATGACATTGATTCTGAATTGTGGTTCAACAGAAATATTACAAGCAAGCACACAAAAAACAAGTAAACAAGCATGATGGGGCTTCTGAAATAAAAATTGTCGAGCAACACTTTGAGGCAATCACTGCAATCAGGTGTTTTCTGTAATGCTCAATCAGACATCTGCACCTGTTGACAGCTATTTCGGTGCTCTAATTGGTCTGGGGAAGTCTTGTTTGTTTTTTAAAATGATCATTTTCAATTACAATTCTAAAGCAATATATTATTTCACTAAAACATCATTTTGCAAATTTTTATTTATTATTATTTTCTATAGTTCCTCTTATTTGAATTACTATTGTAAAGTTATCCTTTTCTTTAATGGAATAAATTTGAGGATGCAAAAGAGTTTTGTGTTTTCCGTGGATGAGTTGTCTGTAAACGGGGTCTAAAAGTGGACCAAATGCAGCATCGCTTTGCTAAAATCTGCTCAGTGTTGCCAGAAATCAGCCAGCTGGTTTATTTTCAGACAAATTTAACCCCAGTTTGGTTTGAGTGGTGCTTTGCATCCACTGCTGAGTCATGCTAGGCTGATGTCAGCAAACATTTCTGAGAATACTCTGTTGTTTATTTGGTTGTTGTCTTAGAAGAGGATCCAAAAGCCAGCTTTTTTTTTTTTTAAACCTCCATCTCATCCATTAGTTTGGCTTATTTCCTTTGATCTCCTCCATCTTGCATCGGAACATCTGAGTCATGTTCTCTTGTCATACCTGCGTTTCCCCTTCTTTCTCTTTTTTCCTCATCCCTGGCCACATCCCTGCATAATAAACTTAATCAGCATGAAACAGTCCTCTGCTTGCTCGGTTTCCTGCGTGAGTCTTTGTGGTACGGCCCACATCTGTGTTTGTTTTTGCTCTCTCTCCGGGTCCTGTATCATTCTCTGATGTTCATAAGGTGATGCTCATTTGGATAGCATGTCGAGGACAATGCCATGGCTGTCGCTCTGATAGCTATCCAAGTCCTTGATCTTCTCTCCCTGTAAACATCATTACCACACACGGAAAACATACACATTCACAACAGGCATACACACACACGCACACACCCCCACAAGCTGCTCATCTAAATCGGCGCTAACAGATTAGCAGTGATTATAAACAAACATGGAGGATTAATCCTGTGTGCTCTAAGTCTACTTTTCCACTGAGCTAGCCAGGGTAATTACCAAGTGCTAGATTGTTAGTGTAATCACACACACACACGCATGCATACATACAGTCTGACTCGCCGCCTCACTTCTCTGCTTCGTGATATCACTTTCAGTTGCTCGTTTTGTGAGAAAGTTTAGGAGATCTTCTCTGAAGACCTTGCAAGGCGGCTGCAGTAAACATGGTGCAGATGATGAGATGTTCAGCACAGCTCATTGTTCAAAAACACGAGCTTGTCACTGCTAGCAGAGCAGAGAAATGGGGATTTTTATTTTAGAGCTGGTCCAAGCAAACACGAAGACTAACAAGGAGGATTTTTAAGCATTCTCTTTAGTCTTGGTTTTGCTCCATCTGTTTTATTTTAGCTTTTTGGTGAGTTTTAGGAACCAACCAGCTTCTGTTGTATCTCCCGGCTGCTTCTGCTGTCGTCAGTGTGGATGACCTGCGGTACACAAAATCAGTCATGCTCTGTTGTTGGTGTCAGTAAGGTGTTTATGTTGGTGCTGTAATCTTTAAAGGGACAACGTGTAACTTTTGACCCAAACATCAGCCTAATGTAAGTAATAATAGATGATTTCTGGGGTCACTTTACAGTATTTGATGCATGTTGGTGATCTGAGGGGCTGCCATCCTAAAAAAAACAGACATTGTAACTTTGCAGGAGTGGATCCGTCTCTCATTGGATCAGTGCTTTGCTTTATGGCTCCATAACTTCGCTGTCAGCTGATCAAAGCGGTCTGCAAACACGATTCCAAACCGGTTAAAGATTTTAAAGGAAAATAAAAGAATCCTCAAAAAAAGGTGAATTTACGTGATGGAAACTAAACAACCAAAACTCAACTGAAAAAAACGGCAACTGGTGTACCTGTTTGGTCAAAGCAAATAACACAGAGGAACTAAAAACACGAACTAAACCTACAGCAGCAACAACAGTACATTTTATTTCTAGGTGCCTGTCTGACGCTGAAGGTCCCCTCAGGTGGGATCAGGGTTGGGGTCGTGAGGGTTTGCACTCATCTGATGATTTTTTCTTCCCCAGGTTGAAGCCATCTTGGTAAACATCTTTGGGGGCATCGTCAACTGCGCCATCATCGCCAACGGCATCACCAAAGCCTGTCGAGAGCTGGAGCTGAAGGTCCCGCTGGTGGTCAGGCTTGAAGGTAGAACGGCCGTCTAATGAGCACAAACACACAGAAATCTGTGTTTTGCTTCTTTTACACTCTCAGTCAGCTGCTCCCAGCTGACGCTCCCACTCACACAGTCCACAATCTGCATCACCTCCTCTCATAAGTGCCGAGCATTGATCTCCATCTAGCCTGTAATGAAAGCACTTTACCTTAATGAGGATTTCATGATGCTGGGTAATGACACGGGCCTCCAACGTGGAACCAAGCTCACCGCTCTGTCCCTTGTCACTCATCATGATCGGCGTTGGCCTTTGCCTTTTTCTACATAAAAACTTCCGTGCATGCAGGACAGAAGTTTAGCCGGTTTCCAGAGACACTGCAAGCCTTCACACAGACTAGCAGAGGTTGGTCATGACTGATCTACAGTTGATTAGCGATGTGTCATGCTCTAAAGAGCCGGCTCCCAGTTTTTTTAGGAGATTGCAGAACTTCGTTTTAATTGACCAGCACGGAGACCATGCGGCCAGTCACATGTGAGCATGTAAGCTTGTACCATTATGTGAAAACGGAGGAGGGCAGATGTTTCACTTAGGCCTGTAACGTGTATTTGTGTCGAACCGATCGGTACAGTACTCTTGGTTCAGCGCGACCTTGTACCGAACTGTTGGGTGCAAGATTTGTTCATTTAGCTCTTTATTGTTTCATTAAGTTTTTGCATGCCAACAGACATAATTGAGTGATGGACCATTGAAACGTTGCCTCCAGTTGCAGCGCACTTCATCCTGTTTCCTACAACTGTACCAACATGGCACGAGAGCTTGTTTGCTAGAGAAAGTAGCCTCAAGCCTCACGTCCTCCGTCTGGGGGCACCTCGGTTTGACAAAGAAGGAGGATGGAAAAAAAAAAACACTTCCAATTAGGGATGCACCGATTGTGAAAGTCTGGGCCGGTACCGATACCGATGTTTAACATAGCAACTTGGCCGATGGCCGATGTTTTCTATTTTTATTTATTTTTTCCTTTGTGCCACAGAAATTTACAAGTCTTTCAGTCTATCCTTGAATGAGCACAAATTCAATCAGACCAATTTACGAAACAGAAACAACCTTTAATGTCACTTTGTGGTTGAATAACAAGCTCTTTTCTGAAAACTTTTCAAAAACCTGGGACTGATAATCACTAAAAACAATGCTTCAGTATATTGTCCAACAAAATTGAGTGGTTTTAGCCTAATAAACAAAAACATACTCAGTGAGAAGATTATTTTCATGGCCCAATAAAAAATATTTGTGGAGCATGTACTGCAAACTGCGCAACGCTGATCTTTTTCTGAAACGGTAAAATATTGGCACACGACCGCCGCCATCTTTGTTTCTCTACTGAGGAAAGTGCCCAAAAAAGAGAGGGAAAAAGAGTTTTTCTTAAGCACAGCGTTGATGACGCATGTAAATCATTATATATATATATATATATATATATATATATATATATATATACAATAATTGGCCACTGCCATCGGCAAATGTCATTTTTATAGGCCGATGGCCGATGGCAGTTAACGAGGCAAACATCGGCCGATACCGATGTCCAGCCGATGCATCGGTGCATCCCTACTTCCAATATAACGCGTCTAAAGAAACACCACACGAGTTTGAATGTTACTGGTACGACTAGAAAACAGAGTAATTTGGTGCAAACAAGTGTAAAAACAGCAGTATGTTTCTTATTTAAGCTTTTTTTTTTATTCAGGCAATCGGACCAGAAGAGAAACCTGCTGTGATGTTTAGTTTCTGTGATGATGAGTGAAATGAAAGTGAAACTGTTTCTGTTAAATGCGGCTCTTAAAACTCAGATGGTGTCACTTTAGATGTGAAAGCACCTTTTTTTCACTTTCTATTGAAAAGTGTAAAAAACAAGCATCAGGACTGGGGATGGGCATTAGCGAACATCTTTCTTAAAGATCGTCAGAAGAATTAACGATCAATTACCGATTTCATCGAGCTGCACGGTGGTGTGGTGGTTAGCACCGCAGCCTCACAGTAAGAAGGTCGCTAGTTCGATTCCTGGCTGGGGAGGGGGTTCGAAAAATTCCAACAGCGTTCTTCCTGTGTATTTGCATGTGGCTTCCTGCCACCGTCTAAAGACGCATGTTAGGTTAATTGATCACTCTGAATTTGCTGCTAATATTGAATGTGAGTGAATGGTTGTCTGTGTCTCTGTGTCGGCCCTGTGACAGACTGGCGACCTCTCCAGGGTGACCCTGCCTCTCGCCTCCCGCGACCCTGAACTGGATAAGCGGTACAGAAAATGACTGAAAATGACTATCGATTTAATCATTAAGAAATGCATGTAAAAAAAAATGATGACACATGCCACAGGCAGACAGTTTTTTTCTAAAAGCCTCAATCGTCTGGGCGAGAAGGTCGGCAGTGGTGGCACGTTTTGATGAGGTAGCTCTCCGCTGTTAAAGTGGTCCAGCAGTTTGTTGTTATGGCAACGCTAGCTGCTGTGGCTAAGTTGTTTAGCAGCTCCTGATTTCGCTTCTTGTGTTTCAATGAGCCTGGTGATGGTGCGCCGTAGAGTTGTCACAATACCAAATTTCTGTTTCGATACCGATACCATTTTGTATTTCGATACTTTACGGTACTTTTCGATACTTTTTTAAACAGGTAAACCAAACTCAATATTTCTTTTGTGTTATTGCTCTTGAAGTCTTTATTTTAAAATAATCAAATAAAGAAGTAAAATCTTCAATTTAAAACACAGAGAACCAGTAATATAAAGCAATGCCAAATTAATCAAAAATCAAAATCATTCTATACATGAAACATTATATGGACATAATTAGAAAAATAAATTGTAAAACTATCTAAATGAAATACATATTGTGAGGTTTTTGGAATAATTTTTTAATGTGTTTCAAAATGTTAATTTATTTAATGTTGTGTCTCAATAGTTTATAATATGAAACATTAATTGGGTATGAGGTAATGTTTATAAAATCATGTTTGTGTGACTGACTTCATTTTAATATCAGTCAAGTTGTATTAATAATTATAATATAATAATAATTGAACATATCATCAGTCAGTTCATTTCTGTCACCATTTTTTAAACTTGTTTAAACATTTTAAGGCTGTAATAACTTTGAAGAAAATTAAAAATGTATTTATTAACCGTTTATGTGTCGTATGGAGGCTTCTGTAGGTTTCTGGGCTGGAAGGTTTTGTTCTTTTTACTTTGACATAACTGAACAACATCAGCACCAGTTGTTCCTGACTGAAGTCACTAAGTCCGCGTAGTTTTCCTTGAGAGGAAAAAAGAAAAGATGACGGCTTTGGAAAAGCCCGTGTTGATAAAGTAGGGGCTCAAAAAACAGGAAGTATTACGGATTCAAAGCTAATGATGAAGGCGAGCCGTTGAACACTGAAGCACCGCAGTGAAGCAATGGTACAAAATCCATCTTGCTAACGGAGGCAACACTTCACTCTGACCGCCATGAACCCGCCTGTCTGCTACCTGACGTCCTCCTCCTCCTCAGTAAAGGTGCTTCAATGAGAGCCGCATCATTAACTACGTCACACTCATTGCCGGCCTCGCCGCTCTTAAAGAGACAGGCTCCAATTTACCAATTTAGCTGCGTTTATTTTTTCTTTTTGAAGTACCGTTTCTTTTTAAATGCTGGTATAGTACTATTTAAACGCTTTCGTATTGCGGTACTATACTGGTACCGGTATACTGTGCAACCCTAGTGCGCCGTGAAGGAAACTGATAGACTGGTTCGAGTAATTTCATCAGATTTGGGAAAACTTTTCCATCAACAACACTTCTGGGCAACATATCCACTAAAATCATTTTACAGATTCCCTCTGTGATTTTGTCTGCCTGCTTTGCATCACAGCTCCTCCTGCTTCAGACTGAGACAACGGTGGGTTGAACGGAGGATTCATTACCTTTAAGCTCGGTCAGATCAGCATTTTTTTTTTAAATGGTACATCATGGGAGTTGTTGCCAAGTTGCTTTTACAAAATGTGTTGCAGTATTTACAATATGAGATGTCATTTTCTAACGCAAAATGGTCCCACATCAGACTTCGCAGTGCTTGCCTCATGTTTAGACGAGCCTTCTTTCAGCTGTTGTGACGGGGAAGACGGCAGCTTGCAGACAGCTTTCTCTGTTGGCTTTAAGGTACATCGCCCCCCTGCTGGTTGGATGTTTTATTACCGCCACATAGTGAAATTTATTACACAGCTTCAAGACGTACACTACATGAATGAACTCGGTTTTATAACACCATCGGATGATCCAAAAAAAAATTACATGATCGAAAAATTCTTTATTGTCAATTATTGATCATCGATTAACTGTGCCCATCCCTAATCAGGACTTTATTTTAAAACATTTTCCGTGTTTATGGTTATTTTTTTCTCATTCACAACATGCCGAAAAAACCCCAAAACAAAACAAACAGCTTTGATGTTAAAGTCTAGTGAACCTTTTAATAAAACATCTTTGTATTTTTTTCCATTACTGTACCGAAGAAAACCGAACCATGACTTGTTTACCGTTACAGCCCTAATAAACAGAGCAATGCAGTGGAGGAACTTCTGCAGCATTTTGTTAATGAAAAGCAACATATTGACTTTCTCAGGCTGCAGCTGAGGCTGGATAGAGTTTGTCTCCAGTGGTTAGAATGTTTGAAAAGTACCGATAACAGCATCGTTAGTCCAGAATCTCAATGGTACTGTTATGGTTCGTAACCGGTACCAAACGATACTGGTACTTGGTGAACATCCTTATCCACCACACATTTAAACAAACCTCTGGAAAAGTTGAGGTTCTGTAGTGAAACACAGAATTCAGGAGAGAAAAAGGAAACACTGAATTTTGGGAAAATAAAAATGATTTCATTGGGCGCTACCATGTTTTAGTTACGTGATTAGATTCCAAGTGTTTTATGATGTGTTTATTTTTTCTGTCAATGACCTTTAATTATTTTACACATTGCACCTTTAATATCGCAGCTGAATTTTGACCTGAGATATTCCTGGCTGGAGTCCAGGTTGTTTTAGGCTCCGGAGCCACGGTGTTGCCTTGTGCTCTCGGGCCTATCCATCTTCATCCCGGCCCGAACGTCCGGGGAGGAACGGCAGTGCATTTCTCATCCATGTCACATCCTGCTGCACCTGTTATTAGCGGCGGCCAGAGTAACAGTTGAGACGGCGCTGATTGGCTCACCTTTCACCTGGATATGCTAATGAGACCTGTTTCAGTGTGTGTGTGTGTGTGTGTGAGCGAGATGGCAGCTGTGGCTCTCTGAGGCTTGCAGCCAGTTACCGGTTAGCTTAATTGTCAAAGTCCCACCAAGGGGTGCGTCCAGCGTAGAGGGCAGGGGAATGTGTGTGTGTGTGTGTGTTAGCTTTTAGCACATTGTACTGTGTCTTCACACACTTCTCATGTAGTTTGTAGGTCAGCTGTGTGTAAAGAACAGAGTGTGAAATTTTTAGTTTCCTTCATCATAAATTACAGGTTAAATATTTTATAAGATGTTGTCCAAAGATTACTGTTTGAAAGTTTCACTGAGGGTTTAAAATGGTTTAAAATATTTGATAGGACAAATTTAACTTAAAGTTGTACTTCCATGGTCATTTCATTAATATTTCTGTGTTCTCCATTATTATTGAATGCATTCTCCATCGTTTCTGTTTAAAAAAACCTTCTGGTTTCTTTGTATCCAGCTGTATTTGTATACTAGAAGAGAGGCTTGTGGTCCAACGGCAGCTTTTCCGGGTCCTTCTCATGAATTTCCGTCTGATTGGCTGCCTCCCATCAGTGTATGAAGGAAGCTCCGCCCTCCGCTCTTATTTTGTTATGGAGAGGAAATAGAGCCGACAAACAAGTTTGTTCCGCCATGCTAACAAACAGTTAGCTAATTAGCTTCTCAACTCTGAAGCTACAGTCGTGCCGTCTTTACTTCTAGTGTGTAGTGGAGGGTTACCTGCCTTCCAATGGACAGATAGAAACCCCACGTGGGATACGCTATTTGAAATGTGACGTAGAAGTGCAAGGCTGTTCCCGATTCGCTCTTTTCTTCGTATTGTTTCTCTGATGAGAAAGCACAGCCGACTGGGGGGAACGCAACGCTAGCAAGTCAGCATGTGTAAGTAAACAAGGGGAAACCCTCCGTATTTCAGAAGGAGCAAGTTAAACGGGATTTCAGTAGAAGGAGGCCTTTAAATATAACTTTAAAGGAATAGTACACCAACAGAATGATGTGCCTTCATTTTCTACTTACCTTCATGCTGAGCAAGACTGTGGAGCACTTTTTTAATATCTCAAATGCAGCCGGAGATCAGACAGGTTTTCATTTCATCAGATTCCTGACTGGGGAGGGGGTTTGAACAATTCCAAACAGTGGCCTTCCTGTGTGGAGTTTGCATGTTCTCCCCGTGTACGCGTGGGCTCTCTCCGGCTTCCTTCCACCGTCCAAAGACATGATGTTAGGTTAATTGATGACTCTAAATTGTCTCTCGGAGTGAAAGTGAGTGTGCATGGTTGTTTGTCTCTCTGTATCGGTCCTGCGACAGACCTGTCCAGGGTGTACCCCGCCTCTCACCTTATTATGGAGGACACTTCCCATCCTCTCCACAACACGGTGAAGAATCAACAGTGTGTGTTCAGTGGGAGGCTGCGTCAGGTTCGCTGTAGGACGGAGAGATACAGAAATTCATTCCTGCCAGCAGCATCACCCTGAAGAACAAGACCGACTGACTTTTTTGTTTGTTTAAAAAAAAAACAAAAAAAACAAAAATGGGCTTTTACAATACTGAATTTCCCTTCTGGGATGAATAAAGTATTTTTCATTTCATTTCATTCACTTCATTATAACTGGGATAGACTCCAATGAAATGAAAGAGTACTTTAAATGAAAAGTACTTTATCCATCCCAGAAGGGAAATTCAGCATTGTAACATGAAAATGTGTCACGACACTGAGTCGCTCTGACTGGTTGACGCCCCACGTCAAGCTGCTAAAGTTCAAATTGTCCAACTCTGGACGCGCGGTAGGCTCGTTACGCACATCAGGTGCTCAAAACGCGCCACTAGAATGCTCGATGCCCCCGTGCCGCGCGTTCACATAGACCAGGGATCACCAAATCCGGACTTCTTGGGCCAGTGTTCAGAGGGTTTGAGTGTGTAGTGTGTTCATGCTGTCACTTAAGTTAAAATTAGTGCTCTGAAAGGTACCTGGATGCTGCTCTAATAACAGCTAAAAGCGCAGTGCAAAACGAAGCAATAAACGGACGCCATCTTGCTGACGTAGCGGAAGAGGCGGGACTTTCGGGAGGTGGGAACTGTTTTCAGAGCTGAATAATGGCGGAGAACAAAGCGGTGGCGACCCCTGCTGCAGCGGAGGCGGTATTGTGCTTAAAGTAACGTTGATTAAACCATTCAGATATCATTACTGATGTATATTGTGGCATGCTACCAAGCTGTTCACTCCCTGATGACAGTTATGATCTGGTCGTATGTTTGAGGCCGCGGTTTTACCGACTCAGTAGAGTTAGCTCATGTTAGCGGGTAATGCTAGTCCGTCACTTCCTGTAAGAGCAGTGCTCTGTTTGGGTCAGCATTTAATGACAATAGTGTGCACTGCAGACAAAGTACACAGTGTGCACTACACACTGAATTCCAGTGCACTCGGGCAAGTGTGCGGTTTGAGACATTGCTACCGTGTTCTGGTGCTAACACACCTGACTCAGATTGATGCAAAACTTGATTGGCTGTTGGATCCGTGTAATTTCAGTCAGGCGTGCTGAAACGGGAATGTGGAACACCTTCCGGTTCTGGCCCAAAAGGTCCGGATTCACTGATCCCTGACATAGACTTGCATGGTATCAGTTCTGAACGCACTGAATGTGTCTGAGCAAAGTTCATAAAACCACTTTTTCTTTTTTTAATTTCACGTCATGTGAGGTCAGGGGGGGGTAAACGTTGATTTGGATTCCGTTGGTTTATTAGTAACTTGGTAAATGTGTTGAACTGGTCTTGTGGCGATACGGTTTACATGTGACTGTGCACAGAAATCCTTCAGGACCACAATCAACAGCAGCTTCTGGTCCTGCAGATTAATATCGTAGAACAAATCGCAGATATGCGGTTTAAGATTTCACTAAACTGTCACAACACAGAGGAGTGGGAAAGATAAGGTTGCAAATTCAGAACCTGAAGGTGTGAGATGCACATCAGTGTTTTCTACTCTCACTGATGATGAGGGAGAAGAGTAAAACACATGCTGGGAGTCGCTGTGGTAGAAGTGACTGGACCGGCGACTATCACAACATTTCTCATATTAGTCCGTGTAATTCAGCCCGACTCATCAACGGTCCAGAAGGTCAGCGCTGCTGGAAGGTCCAGGCACGTTCTCCTGGCCGGGGTCTAATCCAAGCTTTAGTTGTGGGTCATTACATCCTGGGCAGCGGTCTTGCGGAGAGGATTGGTTCAGAATCAATCAGCTCAGCTCGCTAGGCCGACTGCAGGCCAGTGAGAACGGCCCGGCGCTCTTCAACAGGATCAGAACGGATTAACAGGCACACTTTTAATTGGAAAGGCTCTCTTAAAAGGCCGGGGTTGATTGCGCTGGCAGAGAGTTATGTATTCCCAAACGTGGAGAAAAAGAGCCATGTGGTCTGAATGCTGTTAGGGATATATTACTGGATGCAAGAAGTGAATGAATCTAAAACTGGCCATAAGCTTCAGCATTAACACTCATGTTTATCCATTACATAATCATGCAGCAGATTCAGCTCAGAAAGGAATACAGACACATTTATGCACAGCAGTATTTATTTAAGCTGTGGATGAGGAGAATCCTGAGGAAGTGCAGTACTGCCCTCTTCGGCTGCACTGTGAACATGGACATATTGTGTTGCACTGTGAGGATGTTGTCTGCCACTGAGGGGGAAAAAAATCCCCTTTTAAATGGTCCTCAGAGGAAAGGGCGACTGCATTGGCTGCACCGTGTTCCCCAGCCTATTGATCTGCTCAGCCATTCTCCAACTGTCTGCACAAGAGTAGAGGCCGCCTTATCCTTAAATTTATCCGCTGCTTTAATTAAAACGAGATGTGAGATCTGGAGAGGTTCAGATCGCTCCTTCAGTCTTGACAGTGTCATTACAGCTTAAACTGCTGCAGCTGGAAACCTAAACAGTACATTTACACGGAAACGTTTGCAACCAGTCCAGATCCTCAGGTGTTGTACATATGTAGGATAGATCAATACATCGGCCGGCTGATATTTTAGGCCCATATTTGCATTTTTTGCTAGCATGTTGGCTGATACCCCCACTCTACATAATCTACAGACTTCATGTGTATACAGTCTTCCTCAAAGTTATTCATACCCTCCAGTTAAAGATTACGCTAAATTCACAATTGTAATTCAAATAACAATGAATTTAAGATACTAATGATAAATAAAAATTTACAAAATTATAATTCACTGAAATAAAATATTGCTTTTCACTTGTAGTTGAAAACAATAATTTTAAAAAACAACCAAAACTGTCTCGGACACATTAGAGCACCTTCCCAATGAACAGTGGACCAAAATACCTGTCAACAGGTGTGGAAGTCTTTATGAGCATTACAGAAAACACCTATACATACATACATACATACATACATACATACATATATATATATATATATATATGCATACACACATATATATGTAAAGAAGAAGGGAAAAAAATCATCTGCCAGCTAAAATAAGTTGAAATTGACATAAGTGATTATAAATAAAAATGTTATGAAAATCATGACATTAATTTTAAGTTGTGGCTCAAAAGAAATATTAAAAACAAAAAAAAGAATAAAACAAGTAAACAAGCATAATTGTCCACTGTTCATCAGAAAGGTCCTCTAATGTGTCTGGGACAGTTTTGCTTATTTAGTTTTTGAAGTTATTTTTTCCAACCACAGTTTAAAAGCAATATTTTATTTCACTAAATTATAATTTTGTGAATTTTCATTTATTATTAGTGTCTTTAGTTTCATGTTATGTTAATTATAATTGTGAATTTAGCTTTTTGTTTAATCAGAGTGTATGAATTATCATTTTATATATACATATATATGTACATATTACAATTTTAATGTATTTTATGTTTATTTTTTATGTATTTATTTGAAGTGCTTTTGTTCTTTTTGATATTAAAATGACTTTATAATGTTCTTAATTATATTAAATTGGGAGTCAAATGCAGTATCAGCCCCAAATATCTGCAAGTTGTGTTGGCTGATGATGATGAGAAGTTATTGGTGTCTGTATCGTCCCTAAAAAATCTGTATCGGTAGATCCCAAGTAGATATCAGCCAACTTTATCTTTCCTTTTCTCACCTGGAAATCAGCTTTCAGCTTCTAAACTTTGCTCCATCATACTGAGTTCTTCATTCCTGGACATTATGAGGCTTTTTGTCACAAACAAACATGAACAATCTCAAACTTTCAGCACCAAAGATGCTTTTTTAAGACGTGTGATAGGTGCAGCTGTAGCGTCTTTCTTAAACAGCAGTCTAGACTCTTTAAGAGACGTGATGACTTGGATTAATGACGGAGCAGAACATGAAAGGAGAAAGCATCTGCTCGGCTGAGCTGCACCCCGCTCTGCGTTCAAATCACAAGCATTTGATGTTTGACACGTAGCAGCAGGGTTCGTTCATTTTGGACTGTGAAGGGAAAACTCTCGCTGTTAGACGCTGATTATTGTAAGGATTAGCAGTCAGAGCCTGAACTGTGAAATGCCATTTTCATACCGAGAGTTTGAGGTCACCAAGTTGGCAAAATAACTTGTCATGTTTTCCGTTCAGTTGACTCACTGTTTGGTGATATTTTACTCTTTTGGCTGTAAACTAATATGATTTAAAATGTTTGCGCAATGCGTATTTATTATTTAATGTGCTTAAAACCCTAAAAACAGCCGTTAGTTAAATACATTGATGCTTTAAATAAAATGTTATATGAGCTGAAATGAATTTGAGCAGTTATGTTAGAGCCATGTTCGGTGTTTTCTTCATGATCAGCCCCAGGTGATGTTTATTCTGTAATAAATGTTTCTAAAAGAAGTTTTTTTTTTTATCTTTGGTTAATTTTACGACTGGAAAAGTTCAAGCTATTTTTGGGTAAATAAACACTGGATTCATAAACTTGAATAGTTGATCACATCTCCATGTTTTCTACATTTTCTAAGGCTCATCTTCAGCTTCCAGGCTGAGATGACTTTTATGTTCATGTGTTTGTTTAATCTGGATTGATCATCTTTTACATGTTGGCTTTTTTCATATCAAACCAAACTTTATTTATAAAGCACCCCTGTCTTTCAATTGATTAATCCAGGTGTGCCTGATCTCATTACCCACAACGACAATGGCCAGACTCACCTGGATTTATCAGTTTGTCCAATAATGAAAGACAGGAAACAAAGGAGCTGGCTTAAGCTCAGGAGTTAGTGGAGTCGTGCATAAAGCTCACTGAAACAAAAATCACATAATCCAAAAAACAAGAAGACCAATAAGAGCAACACTGATAAAGATAAAAATCAAATCAATCAAATCAAAGTTTATTTATGAAGCATATTTAACAACAACTTTTGTTGATCAAAGTGTTGTATGAGGAATGCACTGGGGGAAAAAGTTACACATAGAAAGAAATTCATAAAATTTATGCTAAATTATTAAATTAAATCAAAGATAACATAATAAAATAAAATAAAATGAAAAAAAAATAGAATAAATTAAATGAAATTGTATAAAATTTAATTGACTTATCAATACGTTCCTGTTTTACCTCCATTCCTGCAGTGTTTTCTGTGTTTACTCAGTATTTCTATAATCCGGCACATTCATGTCATTTACTCCCCTATTGATTTTAACCCCTTCGTGCCTGATGTTTGCATATATATATATATATATATATATATATATATATATATATATGTATGTATAATCATTTTAAATTATTCATGTTAGGGATGTTTGATATTGTTGCTTTTTTACCAATATCAGATATTGTCCAACTCTTATATTCCGATATCAACTGATACTGATCTATGCAAACAGCTGTGAGGTTGTATCTCAAATTTTAAGAGATACAACTGTGTTCTGCTCCAAGAGCAAAGATCCTGAAAATATCCTTAACTCAGCCAGAGGAGTTCATGTTGGATCTGGCTGCCAGATATCAGATACTAGCAGGTATTAGATACTACCATATATCAGATACTAGCAGGTATTAGATACTACCATATATCAGATACTAGCAGGTATTAGATACTACCATATATCAGATACTAGCAGGTATTAGATACTACCATATATCAGATACTAGCAGGTATTAGATACTACCATATATCAGATACTAGCAGGTATTAGCCAACATGTGGCTAATTCTAATGTTTCTGACAACTTGGTAACTTAACCAACAACTTAAAACCAGACATATTATCAGCTGTAGCTCAGGTGCAAAGCAAGTCAGTCTGTAGCAGCAGAAGGTGCACTGTAGACATGATTCCAAAAGGCATGCCCAGACTACATCCGAAGTGTCCTTGGGCAAGACACTGGACTTTTATATGTGTTAGACTGCTAATGGAAAAAGATCTCTCGAGATTTTACATAAAAATATTGGTACAAAAAACTAATACCAATATTTTCCGATATCATGTTTTAATGATAATATCAGACATCCCTTATTTACTTATGTATTTATTTTCATATTGTCATTTAATTGACTTATTATTTATTTATTGCTTTATTTTATTGCAGCCTCCCCAGCATGACCGTGCGCCAGAATAAGTGGAATGTAAATAAGTGTAAGACATTACGGGGTTAACCATGCAGCGTCGTCTCTGTTACATGGTTAAAATAAATCAAATAAAAGTGAAAAGTGAACGGATCCATCTGAGGTTTTCCATCTTTGTCTCGTCCAATAACAATTCAGCTTTTCTGGGTTTGTCAGAGAATACAACAGAGGTGATTTCTTTTTGTTTTTTCTCTGAGTTTTATAAAAATCAACTTTGTGACATTTTTGGATGTGCAACAGAACTTCCCCCAGAGTGAAAATAGCTCCAGACATTATTACCCGCTCAGATGTAGCAGCCTGTAATTAACTCGTAGGTTAAAGTGGCTGCTTGGAGCAGCTCTGCAGCAGAGATGTGCTGTAAAGTAGCTGAATGTCACCTGACGCAACGAGTCTGCGTCCTGTTCGTCTGAGCTGTTGTCTGCGAAAAAGGGACAATGCATATTAATGAACTTATACATGTAAATATGCAAGATTACAGCCATCAACCTGCAGAAGTCAACAACATAAAGTCAGTAAAAAAAAAACAACAAGTAGAACAGTTTGCCTTCATGGCCAGTATGAGCAGCAATTACAGAGAGAGAAAACGTGTTTAAAAACACAGTAAGACAGAAAATAAAAAGGAAAAGTAAGAACAATGGAAAGTTTAGTGAATCATGAAACATACAGGCCAAGAGTCAGAGCACCGTAGGTATTTCACTCGTATTAAAAAAAGCTAAAATTAGATATCAAGTGGCTAATTAAAGTGCAGAGTAAGTGTTAACATGTTAGATGTGTAATTATATTGCAGGCTGCCTGATTGCACAGTCAATATAAAGTGCTATTTTAAATGCACAATACTCAATACATATTGCATTAATTAGTTACTAGCATTGGTAATTATGACACTGGGAGTACCCATTTTCACTAATATAAGGTGCATCTTACCTCGCAAAAATATCTTTTCTCTTTTTTTTTTTTTTTTACTTATTTTAATAGTGGCCAAGTCTTTTTTATTGTTTTTTTTGCTTGTAATAAGCAAAAAGTTTTTTTTTTTTTTTTTTTATTTTTATAGTGGCCAAGATTTTTTTTTTTGCTTATTACAAGCATGGAAGTCTTTTTTTTTTTTTTTTTTTTTGAGTTCAAGATTTTTTTCTGTGATACAGCAAAAATTTCTGGAAATAAGACTGCTTAATTGCCTTAAAACAAGATCTTATATCTCACGGAAATGTTTCTCTTTAAGTTATTTTGTCTTATTTTGAGTGTGATGAGATATTTTGTCCAGAAATGAGAAAAATATACTTGCTCAGATTTGAGTTTTTGCAGTGTAAGCAGCTTTGAGTTGCTTATTTGTGGTGATCCGTCCTTATTTACAGACATTTACTTACTATAGTGTCGCATAACAGTGAAGTCATCAAAGCTGCTGCAGTTAAAATGTCTGTAAATAAGGACGAATCACCACAAAAAAAAGCCACTTCAAGCAGATTCGAGCTCACAGGGGGGTCTGACTAATGTTTTATGACAAAACACTGGTGAAATGAAGGAGTTTGTGGCAGATAATGCCTTATTTAGAGGCTGCATGTGGTTTTCCCATCACTTCTATTATGTTGGACATACGCTGATCCGGAGTGGATCTAAATATCTGCTGAAGGAATTCAAGTTACACCAAAACTGTCCGGGTGAGGAAATGAACATGTTTCATGCTAGAAAATAGGTCTAGGTTAAAAAAAAAAAAAAAAAAAAAACTCCTCTTTAAGGCACGGTTGTGGCAACAGTGTTGTTCCAGTAAATATTTCAGATGTTTGGTAGAAGAGGTCAGAGTCGGGAGTTTACAGAAAACGGTTTGACAAAAGGCTGGTTGAGATTAATCATCTTTTAGCAGTTTGAAGCTGGAGGAAAAGTTTAAACTTTCAGTCTTCCATCATTTATTCTGGCCCATGAAAAACCCCATTAACCCCATTTTCTTCCTCTTTCTGTCTTACTTCATCATCCTCCTCAACTCATCAACCAGGATTTCATTTTAAAGCACAAACACGTCTTAATGTGTGTCTGCCTCTCAGCTGGTGTTGCCGTCCAGGCGGAGAGTAGGTCTCTGGCAGCACCTAGTGGCTGCAGGCGGACACACACACACACACACACACACACACACACACACAGCGGTGCACTCAGCCTGCTCTGCACACACAGTCACGCTCCCCCCGTGCAGGGGCTGGCGTCCTGCTGCTGCGAGCTGCCAGTGTTCCCTACCGCTCACCGTGGAACTGCAGTCACGCACACGCGTGCAGGAAGAGAGCCGCATAAATGCATGACTCTTCTTTCACACCCCCACAGATGTGTTATTCCCCCCCCCTCAGCCTTCACATGAATAACACAGGTAGCACAGATGCATCTTCCTCACGGTGCAGCACGCACCGCGCCTGCTCATTCATATTTATGATTTCCTTTTCTTTCTTTTTTTTGGGGGGGGGGTTGCAATGCATTTGTTGATTCCTCTTTTTTCCTCCTATAAGCATATTTGTCTTTTATGAATATCTTTTGCATGACGTGTTTGCTTTTGAGTTGTTTAAATCGGCTGATAGACGAGCCTGTGGGGGGAGCGGACATGCATCCGTTCATGGATCAGCCTGTTGCTGGTGAAGCACACGGCGCGGCGACGCTCCCTCTGCCGCTGGATGACACCGTATCCCCTGTTTATGTGCCAGAGCGGGGGCTCTTCCTGCTCTTATTCTAATTAATTACATCGCAGAATTGATTGTTTGGAGTGCGAGCTTGCAGAAAATGTGTGTGGAATGACTTATTATACGGCTGGACAAAAGAGATGAAATATTAGGCGTTAAGTGGCGCTGGTAATAGAATTCCTCATGAAAGGTCTATTGATCCGGGTGGCCAGGCCTCCAGAGACTTCACATGTCATGCAGTTTTAATTACACGCCAGCGAGGAGAGTTGAGGTCAACCTGTAAGCATCTGACACACACACACACACACACCTCCAGTCATTTAGATTTAATCAGAATGAATTCAGGGAGATGCTAATCATGCACAGACGCTGGAATAAGGTTGCACCTTTTTTAGGAGCACGCAGCAGATCGTCTGTCTTATCAGGCATCGATCTGGTGTTTGAGAAGAAGAAAACTCTGAAAAAGAGGTGTCAGAACCATGCCCGAGCCTTTTCCACATCTAACGGAAAACAGTCCAACTTTCACATTTATGCCAACATGCCAGATGACTCTTTTGTTGCTGTTTAGCTCAAACATTAAGGACATGAAACTGTTTGATGTGGCGTGCTGTAGACGTGTTCGCTGTAATCCAGCTGTGGAAAGCAGGTGATGCACATACTGGGGACGATGTGAGGTTCAGGGTCTGCTGGTGGGTCCGATTTTTCTGCTTCCTCTGCAGAATTATACGCCCAAAATAAAATGAAGTGCATCTTCACAACTACAGGGACTGTATGTAAACTTGGTCTCTATAGAAAACCGAGACACGTGAGATTACTACAGAAGTATCAGAATCAAGATATGAGTTACTACCTCACAGTAAATTCACCCGGAACACAGAAGAACACGTACATGGTCATCTTCTCCTGAAAGACAATCACATTTCTATAGATGGAAACCAGCAGACACACCAGTTCATCCAGGAATGAGTAAAGTAGTACTGGGAATGAGTAAAGTAATACTGGGAATGGGTAAAAGTAGTACTAGGAATAAGTAAAGTAATACTGGGAATGAGCAAAGTAGTACTAGGAATGAGTAAAGTAATACTGGGAATGAGTAAAGTAATACTGGGAATGAGTAAAGTAGTAGTAGGAATGAGTAAAGTAATACTGGGAATGGGTAAAAGTAGTACTAGGAATGAGTAAAGTAATACTGGGGATGAGTAAAGTAGTACTAGGAAGGAGTAAAGTAATACTGGGAATGAGTAAAGTAATACTGGGAATGAGTAAAGTAGTAGTAGGAATGAGTAAAGTAATACCGGGAATGAGTAAAGTAATACTGGGAATGAGTAAAGTAGTACTAGGAAGGAGTAAAGTAATACCGGGAATGAGTAAAGTAATACTGGGAATGAGTAAAGTAATACTGGGAATAAGTAAAGTAATACTGGGAATGAGTAAAGTAGTACTAGGTGAGAGTAAGGTAGTACTAGGAATAAGTAAAGTAATACTAGGATTAATTAAAGTAATACTAGGAATGAGAAAAGTAGTACTAGGAATAAGTAAAGTAATACTAGGATTAATTAAAGTAATACAAGGAATGAGTAAAGTAGTACTAGGAGAGAGTAAAGTAGTACCAGGAATGAGTAAAGTAAAACTAGGAATGAGTAGAGTAATACTGGGAACAGAGTAAAGTTGTACTAGGAGAGAATGAAGTAATCCTAAGAATGCGTAAAGTAATACTAGAAACAAGTAAAGTCATACTAGGAATGATTAAAGTAGTACTAGGAGAGAGTAAAGTAATGTGTGATGAGGAACTGTACTACAGTAGAAGGTAAAAGTGACATTGAGCAGTTTTCTAGGTGTTTCAATAGACGTGTTACTCAGGTAAATATCTCAGGAAGCCATCAGATGATGATGATGATGATGATGATGATGATGATGATGATGATGATGATGATGATGATGATGATGATGGACACCTCTATCAATCCTGGGATAGCCCCACATTCACTTTAGAAACACCACGAGGATCCAGGAAGAAGTGAAGTCCAATGATAGGAAGATGAATACTTCACTTTAAACCCCCTTCATCTCCATGGCAACCAGCAGGACCTTCATAATTCATTCCAAACAAAGGCAGAGTGATAGGAGAACACGTTAGCAGAGTTTTGTGATTGGCTGCCAGAGTTTCTGTGATGACGCGGCGTCTCTGTGACCAGCAGGGTCTCTGCTGTCATGACTCCATGTTTGCGTGGAGAAATCCGGAGCTCTGAGGTGGACGGTGATGCTAACAAGCTTTTCTTTCATCAGAGAGCTGTTGTGGTCTGAACTGTGTTCGGTTTGGATGCTGATGCTCGGTCGAGTCTTTTAGCCGAGTTTCTCCCGTCATGTTGCTATGCTACATGTTAGCATTGATGCTTCCTGCTGTCTGCAGGCAGCTGCTGGACTGCACCGATCTCAGGCTGCTTCCACTCCAGTGCTGCTGCTTCTTTCTTTCTTTCTTTCTCTCTCTCTCTCTCTCTCTCTGTCTCTCTCTCTCTTCCTTCCTTCCTTCCTTCCATATTCATGTGTGAAATCTGGAAATGCCGCCCAAACAGCTGGATTTAGTTGATTTCCAGCAGCAATGGAGGTTTTCTGCTTCGTTTGACCTTTTGCTCCGTTGCCCTCTTTAAACCAGCCATCCCCACCTCGTTCACTCGTCCTCCCATGGCGCCCCCCCTGCCCCCGCCCCGTGTTGTGACAGGACTGTCAGCTTTGCGTCTGGCTGAGCAGCGCTCGGCGCCGGATTGGCGTGCCGAGCCTCGGGGCTGCGTGCGACGTCTCCGGGAGCCTCCGCTCGGGTCCAGGTCTACGGGGGCCGTGATCATCAGCGTGTCACCCAGCACCTGCTGCCCCTGACCTCGCTGCAGCCGGGGGAGCACCCCCCCACACACGAACCTGCCCTTCTGCCTGTTGTTCGCAGCCGCGCCGCTGACCCATAACTCCATCCATCTGTCTGAGAGCATCGATCCCTCCCGAGGACGCCGCTCACACCGCCTGCTCTCTGAACGCAGCTGCAGATGGCGGAGCAGCTTCAACCTTGTTAAGATGTTTTGTTGCTGCTGCTGCTGCGTGCTGTAACTGTGTTTCTGTGTGTGTTTGTTAGGAACTAACGTCCACGAGGCCAAGAGGATCCTGACCGAGAGCGGCCTCCCCATCACAGCTGCCGACAACCTGGATGACGCCGCCAAGAAGGCGGTGGCCGCCATCAAGAAGTAGAAAACCGTCCAGCCGCTCATTCACATGCAAACCTCCACCACCTCAGGCCTTCGCTCACGTCAGCCTCATTTTCTTCAAAAATATATCAGATTTTTTCACGTTTTCTCAGGAGTTTCTTTTTTTTAATTCTCTATAAATTAGCTTCATTTAATTCTTTGATTTTTTTCATTACATCTATAATAACTTGGTGAGTATCTCAAATCTCGACTTCTAGAGAGCCAAAACTGTGCATTCCATTTTTCAAAGCAATACGCTTCATTCTCCACATGCAGAGGCATTTTTTTAAAGAAAAAAGAGCAAAAACAAACATTTCTATACCTTAAAGGTGCAGAACGGCGTAAGCTGGAACTCCCTCCATGGATGCAAGAAGTGGAAACTGTGCAGAGCTTAAGTCTGCATCAGTCCGTCGTTGGTTGCAAAACTTTGTGTGTTTCATGGACGTCCCACTTTCATCAGGTCTTATTTAAGTGCTACTCTGATATTCAGTCCATCGTCCTCTTTATTAAACTGTGCCTGTTAAATGAAGCCTAAAGGCTTTTGTTAGCACTTCTTACTGAAAATAAATCAAGAATTATGCTTATTCTTTTTTGATAATTAAGAACTATGTATATTGATATCTGAAAATACAGAATAAATCCATGTATATAATCTAAGACAATAAAAACAAATATTTTAAAGTGACTCACTTGTGTTTGTCCACCTCAGGTCAGAGTCGGTGCAAAACTGCCAGTAGACAAAAAGTTAGGAGGTCAACAGAAAGAAAAAATGACTGATTTCACTGCTTTTTGCAGAGAGAATGTGTTTGCAGGATCCAAAAGTGATGTTGGTGTGAGGAGAGAGACCCTAGCAGTTTGTTTGCCCTTCAACGCAGTGGACTGGCAGAGCAGCAGAAAACAGCTGGGCCTCGCTAACGCTGCTGTTTGCACCAGATAATCTTTCTAAAAAACTCTGTATTAGTGGGATTTTGCAACATGTTTTTAATGTGAAACAACCCGCAGAAAATTGTCTGTTTTTCCAACATAAATGAAAAAAGGACAGCTGGAGATTTTTATCTTTGAAAAGCTGAAATCTGCAAATATTTGTGGTGAAAAAACTGGGAAAGTTTTCGCTCGTGTTGCAGAATCAGTTTAAAATCTGTCCTGATGGGTTCGCTCTGACGTCACAGTGAAGAAACACAGAGCGACTTAAAGGGACACTGTGTAATCGGGAGCAGCTCCCTCGTACTTTTCATGCTGCATTCGCGTGAAACCGGGGAGACCGACGACATCCGCTGCAATATCACCGGCCTCTAATGGAAAAAGTGGGTCGTTAAATACAATAAATCAATCCACATTTGGTTGTTATATGGAATGTCTTATTTTTTTCCCTAACCATTTTTTACCTTTTTTGTCGCTTTAATTAATAAAAACATCTTGGTTTTACCAGCGGCCGCCGCGAGGGAAGCAGCATTAGGGGAAGTATATTTTCCCCGGGGGGGGGGGTATTTTTAAATCTTACCTGGCAGGACTGAAAAGGGGGACTGGGTTCTGGGTTCCCCTTCCAAAACAAAACAAGAGGAAAACGAAGGCACGACCGGCCGCCTCGATGGGAAGGAAGGAAAAGAAAGGAAGGAAAATAAAAAAGGAGGGAGCATTTATTTGATGTGGGATTTTATTATAAGAAAAAATATTTATGAAACAAATAATCAGTTTTTAATAATAAACAGTGGAATTTCAACACACTTTAAAGTTTAAATATATAAGAAATGAGAAAACTTGGTTGCATAAGCACTCTCAGGGTTCCCACATGTCCTGGAAAACCTGGAAAATGATTGACGAATTTTCAAGTCATGGAAAATGAGAAAAAAAAACTTGATTTTTCTTCATTCTGTCTTTTTTCCGCTCTGCCTTGCACCGCAGGATAGGATTTGATTCAAATACCGTATGTATATTTTTGATTCGTTTTTACAGTGATTTTGATTTTGCAGATGTCAGATACACAACAGATGAACTAAAGAAAACTGCTTTGGTGATTTTTTTGAACATATACAAATGTGTGGAGAAAGAGGGAGAGGAATAAAGACCGAAGCTATCTGGTTAAATGCTGAATAAATGCATTGTGTATCTAAAAAGTAATCGAGCGCCGCAACTCCAAAGCTCCGTTCGTTCCGTCTTCTTCCGCTTATCCGGGATCGGGTCGCAGGGGCAGCTGCCTAAGCAGGGAAACCCAGACTTCCCTCACCCCGGCCACAGCCGCCAGCTCATCCGGGAGGATCCCGAGGCGTTCCCAGGCCAACTCCAAAGACTCTAGAGTCTGAAAAATACTACATCCCATGCCTAGCTAGCACGCCGATGCACGTTCACAAAACTACGGAAGCCACGGCAGACGAGATCGCGCGTTCTCTTTTTCTTTCTTTCTTTCTTTTAGATCAATATCCAACCCCTCCTGTGTTTGTCCCGGTTTGTCTAGGGCTCTCGCCAAAAAAAAAATGGAAATTTTCTTCTTCTAGTTTTGTATTGGGGGGGGAGGGTGCTGAGAGTGGAGGGTTTTGAGGTTTTTTGCGGGGGGGGGGGGGGGCACTTCGTGGAAAAAAAAATACTTTTATATGAAATAAAAAAAATAAAAAAAAGGGTGGAGAAAAGAGTAATTTGAGGGCGTTACCAAGTAGGAGAAGATGGAAGGGGAGGAGGAGGAGGTAGGAAGAAGAATAAGAAGATTTTTGTGGAGTTTTTGGTGGATTTGGGCCGGACCGAGGTGGGGGGAAATGGGGGGAAATGAGAAGAGGCGTCGAGATCTGGTAGAAAATAAAATATATAAAAAATGAGTCTAAGATTATTGTACGAAAAAAGGGGAAGAAAAAAAAAGAGGAAAATCAATATGAGGGAGAATTAATTTTATAATATGGAGTAGGTAGATGTATTAAAGAGAGATAATAAGAAGGAGAGAGGTGGGAGAAGGAGGAAGATGAGTAGAAGCACGCGAGGAGGTGGGGAGGAGAAGGGGGGGGGAGAATAATATAGGAGATGGTGATGCTGATGATGATGATGATGATGATTTTGTAATATTTATGAGTAGTATAATGGAGATTGTAGAATATTCAATTGTAAAAATTTAGAAATAATAATAGGGTTCGAAAATAAAAAAGGCAGGGGGCAAAAGCGGGTAGAAATTTTTATGTTGGAGGAAAAAACAGTGGATGGTAGAAAGTAGTAGGTAAATAAAATTTTCTATAAATAAATTAAAATTTTGAATTTTATTGTTTGTGATTTTTTGTCTGTATGTCCTGTGTAAAGAGGAAAAGAAAAAACCCCGTGAAGGGAAGGAGTGTGGCGCAGGGGGGAAAGGGGAAGGAAGGGAGGAAAAGGGGTCAAAGGGGTTGAGCAGTGGGTGCCAGGGGGAACTGGGGGTGGGGCGGGAGACAAGAAGAAGAGGGGCCGGGGGCAGAAGTGGAGAGGGGGGGGAGGGGGGGGGGGAAGGAGGGGTAGGGAGAAGGCAGAAGGAAAGGAGGGATAGGGGGGAATTGGGGGTGGGGAAGTGTGGGAGAGGGGAGGAACAGTCCGAGGTATGGCCCGGAGAGGGGCGGGGGAGGGGGGGGGAGTCGGGGACGACCGAGAACTGAGGATGTGCGGTGACTAGATGATACGAAATATTGATGTATGGAGTGTATTAAATTAAATAACAATAATAAAAAAAAAAAAATAAAAATAAATAAAAATTAAATTAATTGGGTATAAATTTGGGTTATAATGAGGAAATTAGTAGAAAAAATAAGTATCAAATTCTTTTCTTTAATTTTGATAGTTAATGGATTTTAACAGAAATTATAACAGTAGCTGTAAAAAAAGAAAAAGAAAAATAAAAATATAATAAAAATTATAATAATATATTTAAATTATATTATAAATATAAATAAAAATGAAGATGGAGGTGGAGAGGAATAAGTTAAAAAATATAAATAAATAAAATATATATATATATAATATATTTTATTTTTTGTGATTTCAGTTTTAGATATTTCTATAGTAATATAAAAATAATGGAAAAAAAGTATACTTGGCCGGTGAGTCAAAAAGTTAATTTCGGACACCGATTACTATTACATTTTATATTTGAACATTTTCCACTGAATGAATTTAATAATCTTACCCTGTACTTTAGTTATTTGATAATTAAAAGTTTAAGTTTTTAATCTTAATTTTGTTAAATTTCTTCATCAATATAATTTATTATTGTTTTAAAAGCATTTATTTCCAGTACTTCTGTTCTCAAGTTTTAATTATATTTTAAATTTGTGTTATACTAATGTAAACTGTACAATCATGTGGTTTTCTTTAAAGGGAACAAAAGTATCTGTGTCAGTATCGGTATGGATAAAAAAGTACCATAAACTTCTGGTATCGTATCGACAGGAAAAATTTCAGTGTCGTCCATCCCTAAAACTAACACAGCGTCTTCCTTGTTTTAAACTTCTTTTTCTCCAGGTCGTCTTTCTATTCCGCTTTTCATCCACAGATTGACATCCAGACTCTTAATCTCCTCAAATCACCTGCTTTCGTTCTCTGTAATGAAGTTGGAGTGTATGTTGTCCCGGGAGAGACTGAAAAGGAGTGACTGTCCTTCGTAGAGCCGGTGAGACAGCTGACTGAGACCTCTTCCTGTCAGACACACTGACTGTGTGATGGATTATCTGTCAGGCAATCTGAGAGGACACCTAGACTCACAGGATCGACTGCCACCTTCATAAAAGACACTCCCAAAGCACCCCCCCCCCGTATGCACGAAAAACTGGGAGTATCTTAAACTCTTAAACATCACAAACTTGTGTTTTTATTTTCTAACTTAACTGGACGAAGTCAAGGAGACTCCAAAGAGGCCCTCTGGCTACTCTTGCACTTTCTTCACATCTTTGTTTTCCTGCAGTTAGGAGTGATGCGCATTAGCAGCATAATGTTAAAGCAAATTGTTTTGCTACTGAAATTTATTTGCAAGGTGTTAATTTTTAGCATCCCTATCAGCAGGAGTCATCTCCAGACACAAACTGTGCTTCAGCGCTGCACCGTGCCAGCCAGCCGAGCCGTAAAAATGGGCTGAAGGGTTCAATAATTGCCTTATTTCATGCTCTTCCCTGCGTGTGTCAGAAATATCCCCGCTGATGGATTGGACGGAGGAATTTAAGGCTTGTTAAAGCGGGCTTCTCGGCCCCTGATATTGTTTAATTCAGTGTCAAGCTGGAGGTCAGAACGAAATGTGCACACTGATTTACTGGGCAAAATTAGTGCCGCTCCTTCATATAAATATAGATGAGGGGGAGAGAAGCTTTGGAGGTCAGGCTAAAGACTTCTATCATGCAGCCCACTGCTTTTAACTCAGCTAATACCTCCAGAGGTGAGAGAACGGGGCTGTTGTTTTAAGTGACCTTTTGCACGGGCGGCTCCTTTAATTAAGCCAATATTATGCTGCAGGGGTTTGTTTTTCACTCTTGGTGACTCGGTTCGTCTCCGTTATCGTCAGTTTCTGATTTCTCATAGCATGGCAGGTTTTTTTCTTCGTGTGCTTCTATATTGATGTAAGAACAGTAATTGCCACTTTAGAAAGCTGCTTCCAGTGTTTAAGCGTGTTGGGGAAACGGCTGCTTGTGAAAAGCGCTTTTTCAGACAACGGGGTCAAGGCCGTCTCTACGGAACTATTGGATATTTATTGAGTCATTTGAAAGCAACAACTATGAACATATTAGTTCATAAAAAAGCAATAGCGGTATGAATTGCCTCGGGCTATTGTGCCTCATTTTTCAGGGACAAGACGTTGCTCAATATTTGCAATTTTCTGCCTGCACGTCTGTTGACCGGCCAGCGGACAGATAAGGAGCGTGCATGTGTGTGTGGTGGATTATGTGCAACACACAAGCCAGCGTATCACCGCATCCATCTTTGCATGAACATGTTTTAATGCATTAGTCCGAATACATACCCAACGTTTGCTTCTGCAGGGGATTTTTTTAAAATAGAAATTAAATAGAGCAACAGCAGAACATCATGCTGGGAGTAAAACTGTCAGGAGTGAAGGAGGATGTCAGCTGTGTGCTGCTGTTCGGGTCCTCCAGTTTGGCCTTGGCTCGCAGATGAGCAGAAAAAATCCATTTCCCTCTCTGCAAACTGTTGTCAGTGTGTCTGTAATTGAAGGACTTGGAATCGATTTGAATTACCTCGGCTGTCTCCAGAAATTGAGCGAAGTGGAGGCAGATTTTTAAAAGTTGCAATAAGCAGCACACCTCCTGAATCCTCCTTTTTTTTCCACGACAATCTCCTATTTTCCAGCAGCTTCACAATCAATGCAGTGCAGGCGTCTCTTTTAGTTTCCTGCGCAAAATCCTCCAGTTTGAGCTGCAAGAGAATTTTTGGAACGTTTCTAGTATTCCCATCATCCTTTGCTTTCTTTCCATCATGGAAAGAAAGCAAGGGATGATGGGAATTCCACTCATTAAAGACACAAAACAGAACTTTTAGGAGTTTTCTCAGTGAGTAGTTTAGCCCCTATCGACGGCTAAACTAGCATCCATCTTCATCGTACCTGCACCGTGATTCCCTCCAGCCAGTAAAAAAAACAGTCTTATCTTAACTCTTGTTCTGTCCCTTCCTCTCTTTCTTTTTCCCTCTTCCTCCGGTAATGTTTCCTTGCGTTTCTTTACCGATTCTGACATGATGCACGTTCAAAACTAGGGCTGCGCAATTAATGGTTAAAAAAATCGCGATCTCGATTCACACATACATGTGATCTCATTTCTACCCACAACGATTCTGAAGCATTTTTAATCGCGAGCTAATCACAAATAAACGTTTCTATTCTTCCCAGATTTTTTTCAAGCGGCCTCAAACGCAGCACTGCCGTTGCCTCCTCACCTCCTAACCAATAGTAAAGCGCCTTTACAACAGTGGAGCAAGCCCACCTGCAGCTGCTGGTTTTTCGACAGAGCGAGACGAGAGTTGAAATGGAGGACAGTCTGTGGCTGGTTAGGAGGTTAAACGGAAAAAAATTGTGCCAGAGAATCGTGATCTCAATTTTAAACAAAATAAATTGTGATTCACATTATTCCCAGAATCGTGCAGCCCTCAAAACACCCGCTGTGTTCATATCTGGTTCATATCAGTTTGCTAGTAGGTGACGCCGTGCTGCAACCAATCATCGGCTGCAATGTCACGGCCGCATCCCGGATGGAAAACTTACATACTGCTGAGCATCAGGACGCCTCTGGGCAGTGACAGCACGAAAAGGTGCATAGTGTCAGCAACGAGACGTAACGTTGAGATGAACAAATGTAATATCTGACTTTTCATCCAACTGAAAGTTTATTGAAGTTGGTTCAACTGTTCCTATTTTACAGTGCAGTCAGCTCAGTCCATTCTTTTATTTCTGTCACATCTCAAGTTTTTTCAAATATTTTTTGGCATCATCAGCTTTTAGTTACTACCTTGTCTTCTTCTTTATCCCACCATCCTGCTTTTATCCATATTTATATTTGTTCTTTTAGTTCATTTTGTCCACCTGTTGGTCACACTCCTCTCTGCTTCCATTTTTCTATCCATCTTTCATAAAACGAAGCCAGTCCTTCATATTATTTGAACACTTTTATTCCCTAACTTCTTCCCATCTGTGAAGTCATCCTTCCTTCCGTTTTTGTCCTCTATCAGTTTAATCAACTTTTAGAGTAACAACCCTTAAAATGACCAAACAATAAACATAATGAAAAATAAAATGTGCCAATAGAACGAGCTAAATGTTCTTGATAAGTTTACTGAAATGAGATGCGTCCTGAAATAAGTTCTTATATCTCACTGAAATGCTTCTCTTTCGGTGATTTTGTCTTAATTTGAGTGTGATGAGATATTTTGGCTGGAAATTAGAAAAATAAATTGGTAAAATTTGAGTTTTTGCAGTGTTTCTATCTTCAGATGAACCTTTGTATTCCATCATTTTGCCATCGTCCTTCAGGAAGCCGCATCAGGAGAGCAGCAGTCCTCTGAAAGCAGCATCCTCTCATTAAAACAGGCAGCAGAGCACATAATATGCTGGTAATTACTCTCCCCAGTCATCCTGCTGGGGGGTCTCCCAGCAGTCACGTGACGCTGAGTTCGCCCGCATCCGCTGCTGTTCGTCTCCTGAAGGTGCATCCTGTTGAACATCTGGGTCAACTCGCTGGTTTGGATCTCAACTTTTCTGCCGTCTCCTGATGGTTTGATCCATCAACTTTCTGCAGCGTATGAGTGTGTGTTTGTGTCGTGCGCGCGGTGCAGGTTGCGCCTCAGGATGAAGGTGACTTTGACAGTTAATAGCGGTAACGGTTGCCTTCCATCGCCTCCTTCTCCGCCGCTGTCGTCTCACTCTCAGGCTGAATATATGAACCCTGCGCGTGTCGGGTGCTATCGCCGTCAAACGGCTGCAGCGCGCGCTGAGAGGGCGGCCTGCGCGGGGAAAAGTGGCCTGTCGCATGTGATTTTTGGCAGCAGTGTGAAGCAGAGCAGTAATGGCCTGGCGCGAGCGCTCGCACACATCCAGCTCCAAACACGCAGTAAACAAGGTGATGAAGTTCAGCTGCTGGATGATGCGCGAGCTCTGGGTAATTGGAGAAGGTGTGTTGGTTATTTTTACTCGTGAGCGGTGGGTGTGTGTCACAATGCGCGCAAACATCAAAGCTGTGCGTCTTTGCAGGCGTGCGAGCGTGTTTATTCTCTGCTGGGAGATATGATGAGCTGTTTGTGCCGATAAATATGCTTGAAGTTGTGTTTGTGCTCAGCGTTGCGAGTGATTTGCTTTTCCTGAGCTGGTGAGCTCAAACCAGCTCACATCATCTTCTCCTGGATATTAAAATCAGGAGCTGCAGGAGCCGGACGCATCAACCAGGCATAAACTTTGTCTTACCTTTGTTTACTTGCTGTGCGCAAAGGCTCGGTGTGTTTACACTGAACTGGCCATGAGTTTACTGGAGCTGTGTCACACTCCGTCTCCTGGCTGCTTTTCTGAATCACCGGAGAAGCTTGAGATTGAAGCTTTGCTGAAATGTTGTCTGGGTTGCTCATGGTGCACATTCTGACTTTGTGCAGACTTCATGGTGGTGCAGGTGCCCCTGGGTTAAAGTCTGTGGCTGTTCTGATGAATCAGTCTTTACAGATAATATTGAAGTCATTTAAGTCAAATTTTTAACCTTTAGATATTTTCGGGATTTTTTTTTCTTAAAGGGACTAAAGGCAGGAATTACAAAAGAATAAACAAGCATGTCCAGTTTTTTTTTAATTCTTATGGGTGATGAAGCGTTAAAAACCAAAAAGAACGTTTCCACCCACGTCTCTCTCTCCGTTGCCTTGAACAGGCTGTGTGCTGCAATTCGGTGACTGAATTTCCAGCACTGTCCTGCGGATGTGACGTCAAATGACGCTGCATCTGCATTCCCGACAGTTTTGATACAGGAAGAAGACGGTTGCGGTAAATTCAAACAATGTAAGCGATAATTATGGATTCTTCTACCGTCAGCAAACGATCCAGATCAACTGAAAGACACTAAAAAGTGGAACTTCAAAGAAAAAGCGCAGTAACCAACGTTATAGCTTCAGTTTGTTCACGCTCCCGGGACGGCTTGGCTCGTGGCTGCAGTTACCTGAAGCGCCAGACGCGAGTCTCGTTTCTTAATCTTGCCTCTTGTCCCTTTAAATGCAGATTATACCATTTTGTTTTTTTTCCTGACTGATTTAGGCTATATTTTAGTAATACTAGTTCTGTATATAAGCGACAGTAACACCCTTCTTTTAGTATTTTAAACATGGAAATATTTTGCAGATGTTTTATATTTATATAAATGTTATATATAATGTTATATATTTATATAATCTCAATCTGTTTTATGTATTGATGTACTTTTATGGCTTAATTGTGAAGCACTTTGAGTACCATTCTGGTTATTGTAAAGGGCTATACAAATAAAAGTTGATTGATTGATTGATTAATATATGAACAGTAAATCTCTTTAAAGGCACACAATGTAACTTTTAGACCTTAAAAATATGCGTTTCTGACTCGTTTTGATGACACAGCAATATTTGTTACGCACATTTTTGAGCCGTCACTGCCCAGAGGCGTTCCGAGGTTCAGAAACAGCAGTATGGAAGTTTTCCATCCGGGATGTTGCAGCCGATTACTGGTTGCGCACCGCATCACTAGGGATGGGCGATATGGACTAAAATATATATCATGATAATATCTGTTTTTTATCAGGGTAAAGATAAAGGATGATAAAAATACAAAACAAAACAATGTCAGCCTAATCTATTGTTTTATAAGTCTATCACTACATTCTGTCTTTAGAGCCTGAAATATGTTCATTTCCTCACCCAGACAGTTTTGGTGTAACTTGAATTCTGTCGGGAGATATTTAGATCCACTCCAGACCAGCGTATGTCGAATGATATATCATATATATATAATATATTATATTATAAAAATCACAAAGTAGTGCACATGCAACTGGAAATACAACCTGAAAAATTGAATTTATTGTTTTTATTGTGAGATAACAAATTATTACCACGGGGAATTTCTTTGACGATATATCACACACAATATCATATCGCCCACCCCTACACGTCACTTACTATCAAACGGATATGAGCATGAACACAGCGGGTGTTTTGAACGCGCATCATGTTGGATTTGGTAAAAAAAACGCAAGGAAACATTACCGGCGGAAGAGAGGACAAGAAAGAGAGGAAGGGACAGAACAAGAGTCAAGGTAAGACTGTCTTTTACTGGCTGGAGTGAATCACAGTACAGGTGCGATGAAGATGGATGCTAGTTTAGCCAACGATGGGGGCACGTCACTAAGAAAACTGATATAAGTTCCGTTGTGTGTCTTTAAAGCAGAAATATGTAAGAGTGTGAAAATCTTTTACACAAATACAGCTTGCAAACCCCTCCTGCTCCCTCTCTGCTGTGCTCCAGCTCTACCTCCAAAGTGATGATGACTCAATTTGCCTCCAAATGGGACAGGATTTTTAAGGCTTTTTTTTTTTTTTTAAAGAGATGCAAGAACCAGAATAATATCCTCTCCTTTCTTTGCCCATCAACAAACGGGCGGCAGCATTCTGGATCATCTGAAGCCGGTTTAAGGCAGACTGATCCAGACCCACGTACAGAGAGTTACAGAAGTCTAACCGGGATGCAATCAGAGCATGAATTACTCTTTCCATGTCTTTAGGGCTTAGATATGGTTTGATTTTAGCAAGGAGCCTCAATTGGAAAAAGCCTTTCTGCATTACAGCCTTAATTTGACGGCTAAATTTAAGAATGTCATCAGATATCACGCCAAGGTTTCTTACCTAAGGACGGCAATAAGGGAGCCTACGGACTTAGAGAAACTCTCACCCTCTCACCATAGCCAAATAATACCACTTCAGTTTTATTTTCATTTAAAGCCAAGAAATTCAGAGTCATCCAGGTTTAAACTTCACTGAAATAGTCTAACAAGGACGGGACAGATTTATTGCCATTTTTTACACTGCCCTGGGGGCTCACATATGAAGGGAGCAGTGGAAGAGGAGAACTCACCTAAATGCACAGAAAAGTTCTGCCAGAAAGGTAATAAACCAGTCTAGAACTGGCAAGAACAAAAACATGTTTATTTCTGCTGTAGGATGTTTTTCTGCTATAAACATGTTTATTTCTGCTGTAAGATGTTTTTCTGCTATGAACATGTTTAATTCTTATGTAAACATTTTTATTTCTGCTGTAGACATGTTTATTTTTGCTGTGAACATTTTATTTCTGTTATAAACATGTTTATTTCTGCTGTAAACATGTTTATTTTTGCTGTGAACATGTTTATTTCTGCTGTAAACATGTTTATTTTTGCTGTGAACATTTTATTTCTGTTATAAACATGTTTATTTCTGCTGTAAACATGTTTATTTTTGCTGTGAACATGTTTATTTCTGTTATAAACATGTTTATTCCTGCTGTAGACATGTTTATTTTTGCTGTGAACATTTTATTTCTGTTGTAAACATGTTTATTTCTGCTGTAAACATGTTTATTTTTGCTGTGAACATGTTTATTTCTGCTGTAGACATGTTTATTTCCGTTATAAACATGTTTATTCCTGCTGTAGACATGTTTATTTTAGCTGTGAACATGTTTATTTCTGCTGTAAACATGTTTATTTCTGCTGTAAACATGTTTATTCCTGCTGTAGACATGTTTATTTCTGCTGTAGACATGTTTATTTCTGCTGTGAACATGTTTATTCCTGCTGTAGACATGTTTATTTCTGCTGTATACATGTTTGTTTTTTGCTGTGAACATGTTTAATTCTGCTGTAAACATGTTTATTCCTGCTGTAGACATGTTTATTTCTGCTGTGAACATGTTTATTTCTGCTGTAGACATGTTTATTTTTGCTGTGAACATGTTTAATTCTGCTGTAGACATGTTTATTTCTGCTGTGAACATGTTTAATTCTGCTGTAGACATGTTTATTTTTGCTGTGAACATGTTTATTTCTGCTGTAGACATGTTTAATTCTGCTGTAAACATGTTTATTTTTGCTGTGAACATGTTTATTTCTGCTGTAGACATGTTTAATTCTGCTGTAGACATGTTTATTTCTGCTGTAGACATCTTTATTCCTGCTGTAAACATGTTTATTCCTGCTGTAGACATGTTTATTTCTGCTATGAACATGTTTATTTCTGCTGTAGACATGTTTATTTCTGCTGTGAACATGTTTATTTCTGCTGTAGACATGTTTATTTCTGCTGTGAACATGTTTAATTCTGCTGTAGACATGTTTAATTCTGCTGTAAAGTTAGACTTTTTAACATGGGTGACTGTGGGGGATTAGCTCTGTTTTGGAGCCAGCCCCTAGCGCAGGGATCCCCAATTCCGGTCCTTTGAGGGCCGATGTCCTGTGAGCTGCCCGGCTGCAACACAGCTTGTGACATACAAGTTTGCTAATTACCCACTGATTGGAGTCAGGTATGTTGCAACAAGGGAGCTCCTAATACCTGCAGGACACCAGCCCTGCAGGACTGGAACTGGGGATCCCTGCCCTAGCGGATGAAGAGTAAACTACAGTTTTTTGACGATCAGGAAGTAGTTTCACTTTTCTCCAGTGGAGTTTTCCCCTTGTGCAAAACACAGTCCAACTGTTTTCTCAACAAACTGTTGAGGAAACTGTGTACATACATACACAACAGAATGAAACTATTCTTACATGTAACACCTATGATAACGACTGATGCATTGCACATTCTATAACATCACTATTTTAACAATCATGATAAACACAAACATGCTTTGGATGCACATGTGGATGCTGATCTCAGACAAGCAGGTTAAAATCTGATCTTCATTCTCAACCACCAAATCAGCTAAAGCACATTTTACTGGTTAAAAGTTTAAAAACTTGTATTCAACTGATTATGTGACTGCTGATTTACATGATGTATATTTACTGCATTTGCATTTAGAGGACTATATAAAGCGTAAAAGACTTTCTGTCCATCACTCAGAGGAAACTTGTCTCTGCAGACATGTAGGAACAAACTGTCTCTGACTTTCCTTCACTGCAGTCTGACACCTTTCATATCCTTCCACAACACTTTAGTTAATCAGTTAATCCAAACTTCTAAAAGCAATTTTATTAAGTATTCTGTCTGTGCTCATAATAATCATGCCCAACAGCGTGCGCGTGGCAGAGTAGGAGCTGATGCAGGAGCGAAAGCAGGCCCCGCTCTCCTCGATGAACATATTACCTACATCCAGAGGATATTTCAAACACTTCCCCTTGTAAAATTCTCCATTACATGGGTCAATAGAGGGCAATGGAAGAAGAATAAATACCCAGCCCTCTCCGTTGCCTGCACACAAACACGTCCACACGCTCGCACTCGCCGGCCGACACTCGCTGTCAGCCCATCTGATTGCCTGTTAGACAGCCTCACCCAACACGACAAGTGCCCTTTATCGCCAAGAACCATTTTCTCCGCCGTTTCACATATAGGGATATTAATAAATGCACAATGACAGTACTTAGGGAGGCGAGCAGTTATCCTGCCTCTGCAAATTTACCCGCAGGTCACTTTTGTACGACAGGGAAAGGAAACTATGGAAACAAACAGGTGCAGGTCAGAAACTCATCTCCTCTTCCAGATTAAAAACTCATCTTTCAAGGCAGTGCGGCGTTATTGAGGCTGATTCTCGGTGCTCTCCATGCAAATGGAGGTGTGATTAGGCGCGTGGGGGGTTGTAGGGGGGGTGGACGTGGCTGTGGGAGAGGAGAACGATGTGTCCCTCTGCTCAATTACCTCAGCGAGGATAACCGAGAGAGAGGAGGCCAAAGGCTGCCTCTGCCTCCGCAGCACTCATTAAGAGTCAAGGTTGTGTGTCGTTTAGCACGAAAATTCACCGCTATAAACACACGTAAGCAGCTATTCCTTAAACTACCAGTGATTCATATGATTTTACATCATACTAGACGTTTTGCATCATCAGCTCAGGCGATCAGTTGGATTTAAGCTGCAGTCATGCCTGTTCAGTTTAGCTTTTATCAATCTGTAAAGGTGTCTTAACCTGATATCTTACATACACAATCCTTCCTAAATTATCCTCAAATGAATTTGTAATCATTGCTGGGTGGGAGGAAAACTTAATAAGCTTAGTTTTTTACCTTACCCACCCATCACTGCATTTAGCTGCTAATCTTAACGTAATCTTAAATCTGACATGTGATCTGGACGCGCCGGCGCATCCACCAGTTCCAGAGGGTTAATGGCAAATAGTTTTATCCTGTAAATTCAAGTGTCCACACGAACAAGATCTGTACAGTAATTACCCACTTTAAACTTTACACTTTTTTCCCATTAATTTTAACTATCTGAAAAGAAACCACAGTAAAATATTGTGTATTTTACATAGTTTGCCTGGAAAATTAAAGTTGGATACTGTAAATGTATCTACAGAAATTTGACATATTTACAATGGTTATATACAATTTTGAAATTTACGGTTTTTCACTGTTCCTGTTTAACTTTTTTACTGTATTTTTACAGAATTTTTTTTACAGTGTGCATGCTCTAAGGGTTTTAAAAAAAGATGTAATCTGATGGGGTTTTTTCCATGCAAAAGATCACTTGGTCCTTAATTCATATGAAGAGCAGGTTGCACGAATGATGAGTCGGCTTCCATTGTTGAGACAGAGGAAACAGGAAACTTCAGTGGAAGTCTGTTTATAACTCTACCTTCCAGGAAGTGTGCATTAACAATTTTTCTCAAATGGAGGTGCAAGTTCTCCTTGGGGTACATGAGAAAATAAAGTAAGGGGTTAACTTTGCTCGATCTTTTCAGTCTTTCTGACATCTGATTTCAGTTTGTCTGATGAGGTGAGTTAGTGGTCAGGATTACCATACCGGTGCGGAAAAGTACACATATGTACACTTAAAATAACTTTTGGAGCTTGAAAAGTTGCTCTAATCATTATGTGAAAAAAATTATTTTTTTTTCTCTATCTTGAACATTGATTATGATGGAAGTTGTAACACATGAGTAAATATGTGGAATAAACAAAATGTAAAAAAAAAAAAAAAGTAAATAAAGTTAGGAAATTTATATATTAGAGTATATACTAATAATATAAAATATATTAAAAACATATAAAACTGGTCCATTTAATGAATTTTGATAAAGCATGTTAAATTTATTTAATAGATTTACTAAAAGATATTAAATACAGTAAATGCTAAGGTATGTAAATTACACACATAAGCAAAATATTGTCAAAATTGTTCTTGCTTTTCTCCAGAAATGACATTTTCCAAACGGATAATTCATTAAAAGTAAATGTGTTGATGCAATGTACTTTTCTGTACTAAAACAAAGGGGGAAATGTGGAGTTCTCATTATTTTTGGATTATAATGCTTTTATTTTATTGGTACGACTCACTGGAGACCAGATTGTGTTGAATGTGACCTCTGAACTGCACTAAAAAAAAAAAAAAGGTCTAACTACGTATTTCGGTTAGATAACAAATTTTCATGCAACTGAATTATGTGTCTGTAACTTTTACCAGAAAATGACATTTATGTAATTCAATGAAATAAAACTGAGAAGAATAGACTTCATAGAATTAAAGTATCATTATAAATTCTGCTAGCTGTTCTTTAATTCTTTGTCTTCTCAGTTTTATTTAATTGAATTACATAAATTTTATTTTATGGTTAAAGTTACAAACATAATTCGTTTGGATGGAAATATGTCATCTAACTAAAAACGTAAGCCAACGTAGCAGTTTAGTTTTTTGGTGTGGAGCACCCCGGTATAATGTCGAGCAAAGCTGGAGAAGCTCTGCGTTGGAGGACGGAGAAGGATGCAGAAGTTTCTGCACGTTTGCTCCACCGGCAGATAAATAAGACGGTGCGTCTCTTTGAAAAGGAGACATACTCTCGCTCGTCTGCATAATATGATCTAAAATGAGGTAAAACTTTGATGAATTCGCAGGTCATTAAAGCGCTGCGTTTGATGCCTTTTTAAACAAAAATCACCCTGGCAGAGTACAGCCCCCCCGATGAACCGAGGGGGAGATTTATCTGCTGTTGTTTCCTCATTAACCTTAAATTATGCAAACCAGTAAAGTTCCCATTGGAGTCTGTGGACAGCTCGGCTTTTTCGATCTCACGTAGACCCCCCCACACCTCCCCCCCTTGTCTTCCTGATAGCTTAGCGCTTTCATGTTGGCTCCAACAATCTGAGGCTTGTGTCGCCGATTCACTGCTGCTTCGCCCTGTAATGAGCTCTGGTTAGCAGACAAGGTCATGTGGCCCCCACACACGGAAATATATTTTCTTTTTGAATGTGCAGAGGCTGGATGTTTGTTCAGGATCATTTTTCCATCTTCAGAGGTGCATTTGTTTGTGTGTGTGTGTGGAAGCACATAAAGCCACCGAGGTCGATATAAATAGAAAATCATCCTGTGCACACATATATCTCCGCTATAACTCAGCTCCTGCTGCTGAAGTTACCTGTTTATTAACTGGAAGATGCACCGAGGATGAAGTAACGCCTAATAAACTAATGTCACACCCAGAAAATCCATCATCAGATTTTACAGCATTCAACTCAAAAATCTGGAGACCTAATAAATGTGCTGTCTGCGTTTCTTATGTTAACAATTTACTTGTTTATATCAAATTAGATAATACCATAAATACTTAATTTATCCTCAATGGGAATTTGTAGTTTTGCAGCAGTTTGTTTTTTCCTTAAGAAAATAATTTCAATTTCCATTCATGTCTTGTTGATGGTTGTTTTCTTGCTGTGTTGTGCAGAAACTGTGAAGAATTTTCCGTCATTTTCAGCAGCTTTTCTTTTCCCAGCAGATCCTGAGTTCCCAGACCAGAACCAGCCTTCTGGATCAGTTCGCTCAGTCCCAGGTTCTGCTGCCTCAGAAGATGCTGCAGGCTGGTTGCACTTTCCACATCAGACTTACAGAAAATCTGCAGCATCTTGGTGCAGATGCTGAAGAGTCCGAGCCTCCTTCAGAAGTGGTCTGCTCTGTCTCTCAGATGCTTCAGTGTTGCATTTTCAATCTTGTCCAGCAGAACTTCAAGGTTCTTGTATTCCTCCACCTCTTCTCCCAGGATGTAAACAGTGCTTTGTTTACCCCGGTCCTCCTGAGTCAACAATCATCTCTTTTGTTGGTTTCTGTTCAAGGCAAGTTTATTTGTATGGCACACATCATGAAGAAAACAAGTCAAAGTGCTTTTCATTAAACACTAAAACATTACAGCGGGGTGCAGAAGGGAAGCATAAAAAGTAAAAGAATAAAAGCATCATTTAAAATTAAAAACAGGGAGAACATAAAAAAGGTCTTAGAAAGAGGCCTTGCAGATTTGGACTCCTGAATAAAACTTTATTTCATTAAAACTGACTTTTGTGCTGAATTAGGAGAAACCACTTGTAATATGGTGTTGAGCTATTTAAAATGCTGTTTGATTTGTTTATTGCAAACAGTTGCTAATTTGTACATTTGCCAATAAATCTCATTTGGCAAATGTATATACATATACATATATATATATATATATATATATATATATATATATATATATAGAGAGAGAGAGAGAGAGAGAGAGAGAGAAAAGAGAGAGAAAGAGAGAGAGAGAGATAATCAAGCCAACTGAAGATGAATGATGGACTAGTTTTTCCAGATTCTTCTGAGACATGAGATCTTTTATCCTTGAGATGTTCTTCCGGTGATAATAACAATAATTAAAATATACTTTATTAATCCCAATTAGAGTACCAATTAGGAAATTCATTCTCTGCATTTCACCCATCTCAGGTTGAACCTGAAAGCAGTGGGCAGCACCAAAGCCCGCAACATAACCACCAGGCTACCAACTCCCCCAAAGACCTGATAGTCGCCTGATTTAGTGATTGCCTTCATGCAGTTTTCAGGTTTGGTCTGAGTCCTGTGAGGACTCGGACAAGATGAGGTGATTGTTGCACCAACTCTCAAACTGACTCACCGGCTCTCTGTACTCAGCTCCTTATCCATCACGGACACCACACAGCAGCAGAGTAACCAGTGTTTCTAAAGATAACCAACAGTGTGAAGAGAAATGGTGCGAGTACAGCTCCTTGTGGAGCTCCTGTGCTGCTGACCACCATCCCAGACACACAACCTTTCAGTCTGTGGCCTGTTATTAATGTGTGCATGGATCTTTTATCTTCTTTTCTTTATCTACTTTCAGGACTTGCACATTTTAATTCAGGATCAAATGCATCTTCTGCATCGTTAACAAACTAGGGAGGTAATATTAGCAGACAGAGTACCACATGCACTTTCAGACAAGTTCCAACAATCACAACTTGAAAGTGTGGCAAGTCCCGTCACTGCCGTCTTTTTTTTAAAGATATTTTTGTTTCACATCCAAACTAAAGCTGCTTGATTAAATCTAGGCACCGAGCCACCTGGTGAGATAAGAGCATAAAATACTTGGCAAGCATGGTTTGGCATCCAATAAGAACTATTGCCAGGAAATGAGACACAGGGACAATCTCAAGCCATTAATGTGAAAAAAAAAAAAAAAACACCCAACGCATCTCTCATTCCCAGAAATCTCAGGTGGCAACATATTTTTCTGAACACAGGAATGGAGGATTGTTTATGAGTCTACTTTTTGTCGAGCTTTTGCCATAAACTTAATCAGTTCTAATGAGAATACAACAATGTTCACATTTGAAGGGATTTTATAGAGAAGCAGGGTTTGTCTGGATGATCAGTGTCTCACCGACATTTTCAGTTTTCCAGATAACCGAGGAGGAATTCTGGTTTGGAAGTCGAGCAAACAGTTATTCAAACTTAAACTTAAGACCCTGAAGACAGCTCGAGTGGGGACAGTCTCATTGGCTGCAGTGGATTACACTGTTATCAATACCGTATTGATAACAGATAAGAATATTAGTACGGGTACTCAGTATACTGTACATCCCTATTGGTGAGTAAGCTGGTGTTTCTGCGATACTGCAGAGAAAGTGGATGGACTTTGCATCATTCGAGGATGATTCAAATATAAAATTTCAAATTTACAACGTTCTCACCTCAAAGCTGGATTTATACTCGTACATCGTCTGCATCTGCATAACCACCGTAGGCTCCATGTAGGTCTGCGGAGGCCTGATGCATGCCTCGTCAGACCCGACATGCATCCCGGCTACACGAACGCAGAGACGCAGGAAAATTCACCGGTGATTGATCAGTGTGGTTATGTGCCTCCAGATGTTTTGGTTTTGAAGCTGAATGAATGAATGAATGCATGTCGCAGCTACTGTTGCTCTAAAAGAGGAAATAAATGCTGCACCTGATTACCTGATAGTATCCACCTGTTTCCCTTTTCCCTCGTGTTCAAATAGTCTGTAGCTGGGTTTCCGTTACACCTGGAATTGCACAAAAGCTAAATATCGCAATTAAAAACCGCTAATGGAAACACCTAGATTAAAAAAAAACTCTCAAATATCGCAAAAAAGTTTTTATGCTTTCTTGAGGCGTAAATCCAGATGTTACGATAAAGCAGTGTTTTGCATATGTGTAACGGAAACATTTTTTCGCAATTACATGCCATCAGGCGTGACGTAGGGGTCGAAATCCAGTTATTCCTTCTTAATTATGATGAATATGATCATTTACAAGCATTAACTGTGAAATCGGAGTGATGGGGGAAGTTTAATCAGTTACATATATGTAAAATCCCCAAATCGGCGTAACTCAGCAAGCTGAGTTCTTTTAGGACATTATACAGATGGTTTAAGTTCTTCATGTATTAACGACTGTCCACGAGCTGTTTATGTCATTTCCACACATTTGTAACACCACGACTCGGTTATCTCGTCCCCACATGTTGATTATACGTCACCAGGATTTAATGAAACGTGACCACGGATAACATCGTATGACTGCGCCTTCGTATCAGCAGCTGCATCACCACATCAGTCAGGAACTGGTGCCGGATAAAAGTGGAATAAAGATCCAGAAATGACATCCACACTCCAGAAGTTGATCCTGAGGGGTTTTTCATTTGTGTTATGCTTCGGACGTCTGTCCTGGAAGTCGCCACGAGTGTTTTTTTCCCTGCTGATGTGATCAGAGGCTCCGTACATACGGACTTTACCTCTGAATCATCATCCGCTGCTTTCATCTCCTGATGAGGAGCAGCAGCTCTAGAACACATGTTTATATCTCCATCCTCCTCAAAGTGGAGTCTCACGGGACGGGATTTTACCAGAATTACGGCTGATACCATTCAATAGAAACACCTACATATCGCTCTTATACTTTTTCAAAATTAAAGAAATATCGCTTTTATTTTTTTTGAAGAAGTGTAATGAAACCCAGCTTGTGTCTCCCTCGTCTTGTGCCAGAGTGTTTTTTGTCTGGGCCTAATCCAGACCATGACCACAGCTTTTACAGCCTTTGCCATAGGTGATCCTGTTTTTGGAGAAAATAAAGTCTTTGTTCTTTGCTCTGATCTCTGCATCTGAGTCCTGTCTGAGGTCTGGGCCTGACAAACGCCGCGTGAGTATAAATCCAGCTTAATACAGCCACAAATATTGACTATTGATGTTTTTAAAAGTAAAGGTGTATCAGAGTAATCCAGATTATACCAGGCTGCACAGCCATTCTTCCTGTCAGGCCAACCATGCGTTTATCCTCTTTTAAATGAAATCACATTTTCATTTAAATACCCTCTTGCACAGAGTCCATATTGTTCTTAGATGAAGAGCTCTATGAGAGATGAAAACTTATAAGAAAGGTGAAGAGCTATGAGAGATGAGCTCTATAAGAGATGAAGAGCTCTATGAACTGTTTAACAAGTTTTACTTTTTCTTTGTTTTATATTGTTGCTGCAACATCCAGATGTTTCCCAAAGATCCTCTTTTCAGGAAAGAGACTTGACTTGACCGAAGCTTTTTAGCTACAGATGGTTGCTCCATTGTTCATGCATTATGGCCCTTGTTGGCTCTCATTGGCCCTGGCTGGCCCTGTCGTGAAGTGGCTTGATGTAAAGTTTATTTCATTACTTCAGCTGCTGCAATAGTGGCAGCAGATTTACTGCAAGTCCTTAAAGAGTTTTAGGTTGGTTTAGTTTTTTTTTCCCCAGCTGTAACGAGATCCATCATCTCAATGTTCTGGATTGTTTGTTTGTTTTAAATGAAATTTGCATTTTACTAATGTTCAGTTTGTCTTAAAAACAAGACATATTTGACAGATTGTGTTTCATTTGCTTGGCCAGTGCCCCCCCCTTATGTCTAAACAGTTTTTTTAGTCAAACATCACACGGCCAACTACAAATATTCTCAGATGATAGAGGGAAAATAATGGGGAAAGTGGGGATAGTGAGATACACATCATCCTCTTTATGCATGTTGTCTTACTCCAAGCTGTATAGGCCCAAAGCCTACTACCAATTAAGCACATCAGGTGATGTGCATCTCCGTAATGAGAAGGGGTGTGGTCTAATGAGATCAACACCCGATATCAGCTGTATTAGGCAAACATAATTATTAGGATCGCAAGAAACGTGTGGAAAAACCAAGGCGCAGCTGCCAAGATGCCACTTGCCAGCAGTTTTGCCATATTTCAGAGCTGCAACATCACTGAAGTGCCCAAAAGCACAAAGTGTGCAATACTCAGAGACATGGCCAAGGTAAGAAAGGCTGAAAAACCACCACCACTGAGCAAGACACACAAGCTGAAACATCAAGACTGGGCCAAGAAATATCTCAAGACTGACTTTTCTAAGGTTTTATGGACTGATGAAATGAGAATGAGTCTTGAAGGGCCCGTGGTTGGATTGGTAAAGGGCAGAGAGCTCCAGTCCAACTCAGACTCCAGCAAGGTGGAGGTGGGGTACTGGTTTGGGCTGGTATCATCAAAGATAAGCTTGTGGGGCCTTTTCGGGTTGAGGATGGAGTCAAGTTCAACTCCCAGTCCTACTGCCAGTTTCTGGAAGACTCCTTCTTCAAGCAATGGTACAGGAAGAAGTCCGCATCCTTCAAGAAAAACATGATTTTCATGCAGGACAATGCTCCATCACACGCATCCAAGTACTCCACAGCGTGGCTGCAAGAAAGGGTCTAAAAGAAGAAAAACTAATGACATGGCCTCACTGTTCACCTGATCTGAACCCCATGGCGAACCTGTGGTCCCTCATCAAATGTGAGATTTACAAGGAGGGAAAACAGTCCACCTCTCTGAACAGTGTCTGGGAGGCTGTGGTTGCTGCTGCACGCAATGTTGATCGCAAGAAACTTTCGGCCTATACAGCTTGGAGTAAGACAACATGTATGAAGAGGATGATGTGGTCAAAATACTCATTTGCCTAATAATTCTGCACTCCCTGTATACACACACACACACACACACATATATATATATATATATATATGTAAGGGATGCACTATATAATCGGCCCCCTATCAGCATCGGCCTATATCTGCCTTAAAACTGATTATCGGACATCAGCCACCGCACCGATATTTAACTGATATTTAACCGATCAGCCCGCTGTTTCTAAAGTCCTAAAAAAAAAAAAAAAAAAAAAAAAACTTATTTTCTTACAGACTTTAAAACCTATAAAGACTAGGGGTGGGAAAAAATATCAATACACTGAAATATCACAATATTTTCATATGCTTATATCATATTGACATTTAAAAGTGCGGTATCTATCTGTTTTACCAATGAAAGCTCACGATATTTGATCTTTCTGTTGCGGAATCTCGCGAGGATTCACAAAATTCACGAATATTTTGTAACAGAACAATGAAATCTTGCAAGATTTTAAAAGTAAGAAAGATAGATACAGCATTTTTGAATACTGATTCGATATTGGCATTTGAAAATATTGCAATATTTCAATGTATCTACATTTTTTCCCACCAATATTTTTCAAGGTCCTGGAAACGTATAACAAAACTGCTATTTGCAATGACTGCTTATTTTTTTCAGCTTTAATATCAGTTATCGGCCACATGAGTTTTAAAATATCGGCATAATGGATATCGGCCATAATTCCAATATTGTGGACCCTTAATATATATATACATATATATATATATATATATATATATATATATATACAGTATTAGAGGTGAAAGTAAGCCGGAACGGTCCGGAACTGCGTTCCGGTAAGAAATGTTCGGACCTCTCCTACCGGAACGGAACCGGAACGCTACGCAAAGCAACTTTAACGACTGGCGGGCTGACCATCGGGAGCACCGAGACGTTTCGCGGTCTGCCCGCCGAACTGGCTGCTCAGTGATTGCACACAGTAAGGTCGCGCTTGATATTTAAATAAACAATCCGTCATGCTGCTCATCAGGGCATCTGCTGTACCCCGCTGGAGCTCACACAACGTAACAACGTTGGACAGAAACAAACACACCCTACTGTCTGTGACAACGTTGGACACGCGCACCTGCCCCCCTCACCCTCCTCCCGAACCTTTGCAGATGCAGAGCGAGATCGAAAAGGCAAAAATAAAGCTGAGGAGTCTTAAAAAGAAAGAAAAAAGCAGAGGCCAGAGATGTTGCAAAGTTCTGGAAGATAACCGACATGTTTGTCAGTGAATGAGCAGGTGAGACAACAGATCATCCAGCACCACCAGCTTAATAAGTAGGAGCTGATGGATAAAACTAACATGATAAAACAAAAGTTTAAAGTTGTAACAAAGGATATTACAAATTCTAGAAGATGCTTAACTACATAAAGCAAGATAATGATATGAATGCTGAATTCTTTAGGCTGTATGATATTTTATTTAAAATCCCATTAAGATTAAAAACATTTGTTGTTAGCATATATAGCCATTGCATAAATAGTAAATTACTGAATCTGAATAGCTGGAATTATGGGTGACTTTTGAACTTTTCTTACAAAGATGGAAAAGGGAGCAGTGTCTGCCTGTAAGCAGCTGCAAGAGGACTGCAGTCAGCAGTGGTGGACGGCAGCAGTCAGGAATCAGACCAGGAACCTCCAGGTCCAATTTAAGTACAAACTAAACATGCAGGTGATGCTTTTAGATTTATATTTTACTTATGATACTCAGTATGCAATTAACTTTAGAGGTGTAGATTATTTAAAGTGTTACTGTGATTCTGCAGATGAACAACATACACTGAGTGACTATGGTTGACACAGTAGTCTAATTTCTAACTAGTCTGGTACCTGTTAGATTAAAAATAGGAGTAGTCTCAAGTTAAGGTGGACAATGGTTTAACCTATTTTATTTGATATGTGTGGTAAGTCCTTTGGCAAACAAATAAAAATGGAAGTGAGGAAACTCAACGTGTTCTTTCTCACAACAGAGAAAAAACTTGAGTGATGTTGAAGTTATTGTTCTGATGCTCTCTCTCCTGAATGAGTACTTAACCTGAAAATAAATGTAGCCTATAACTTGTCATCTATTGCATGACGTGTCTGATATGTTACATTATGCTCCTATGAATGTGTACAAGACTGAAAAATCAGTCAGAAAAGAGCACGCTCTTGGTATGATGCGAGCACGCAAAGCGCGTGAGCAAAAAAAATAAATTCTAGTTGCACAGTTCCTGCAAGAATCTTATCTTACTTTCACCACTGATATACACACACACACACACACACCTATACACACACGCATATATATATATAAACAAATATATACAGTATGTATATATATATATATATATATATATATATATATATATATATATATATATATATATATATATACATATACATACTGTATATATTTGTTTATATATATACAGGAGAAAGCAGGAAAGACCTTTAACTGTTAGAGTTGGTGATCCTGGTGTGTGATTACACCCCTGAAAAGATGAATTTTCATTATCAGGAATTCTAAAAACATTTGAAGGGAAAAGTTCTCCAGCACTGGTTCCTACTGAGCTCATCTCAGTGGATCTAGTCCACATCCAAGTGATGCGTCTGCATCTCCTACTGTTCCTTCATGAGTCATTTCCCAGTGTTGCAGCAGAGTAGGGAAATAGGAATTTCAAAAACGGCCCTCTCAAGCAGTGAAACAGCTGTCAATTTAACGTCTTGGTGGAGCTACAAAGTGGTGGCGGTGAGCTGGGAGATACCTCCTGTCTTCCTCCACCTGGATCCATCGTCCTTGATGCACACTTTCAAGGACGCCTGAGAAACTGTGGCGGAGTTCGATCCTGAAGAAGCCCACACAGCAGCTGCCTGGGCGGCCGCTCGGGGGACGGTGTGTGTGTGTGTGTGTGTGTGTAAAAGACAAATGAAAAATGTGCAGAAGCACTGCTCTGTGAGAGATGCTGGAATTAAAGATTTATCTGAAAATAAAAACAGAATCTTACAGTCATTTCGCAAATATGACCAAAAAAAGCAGTTTATGTTGTAACTTCACACAGAAGTTCTGATGTAACTAAATAAGAAAAATGTTCCAGTGTAAAGCAGCTGTTTTGGAGTTTCAGGTGTCCTACATTTTATCACCACCGTGCACTTTATCGTTTTTTTACTTTCTTGCCACAGCTCGGCTGCCACGTCGCCCATCGGCTCGATGTCGACATGTTTGCATCACATTGTACCGTAACATTTCTCAGCTGTGCGTTCATGCTGAAAATCTCCAATCCCTCCACCTCTCAGAGATGTTCTGGTGACTGAAGAGGACATGGAAATCTACTCAGCTGATTGTATGAAGGCAGTATGGCTTTTACTCTGCGACATGGTGCCGTGTCCTGCTGGAGAAAGCGTTAGAGGATGAGAAATGCTGGCTGAACAAGGCCGAACATGGTCGGAAACAGTACTCAGATAGGCTGAGGGTTTTTAAACCATCACTTTACCTGGACTAATGACACAAACCTGGTCGACTCGTGATGTAAACACTGAATCAGAGCCTGTGCATGACTCAGCAGGGGCTGGTCCCCGTGCTTTTTTAGTGACAGTGGTGTTACAAACCATGGTTAGAAACTGATCTCAGGACAGATTTTTTTTTTTTGGGGGGGGGGGCTTCAAGCATGCGCTGAGCATGCATGTATGCATGCCTGTGTACACACTCAAAAATAGAGGTACCAATTTGTACTTATAAGGATACAAAGCTTGTCGCTGGGGGGGTTCATTTTTGAAAGACATTTCTGTACCTTTGGTCCTGGTCCATTTTTGTACCTTATCAAGCTGTATGAGTTAATAAAGTACAATTAAACCAATTAAAAATGATGAATAAAAGTCAATAAAACAGAGATTATGACAACAATGAAAGATGCTAATAATAAATGAATAATTATTATATAAATATTAGGCCAAACACATATATAATAATACATATAATTATTTCACTACTATGATTTCTATGATTATTATGGAAATCATAATATCACAACTATAATTATACTACTGTTTAGAAGTACTGCTATTTATAGTTATTGTACAGGCTACGCGCATTTTTCAATGCTGCAGGTACCCTTTGGGTTGAAATGGTACATATTTGTACTTTATATTACTTTGGACCCTTTTTTATAGTAGGCTATATAGATACACTTCTGGCCTCATAAAGACAAATATTGTACTTGTGAGAGAACATTTGTAAAAAATGTACCTACAGGTACAGAAATGTTCCTGTCTTGTACCTCTGTTTTTGAGTGTGTATGTGTGCACGTGTGTGGATATGTAGAGCTTGCATCAGCTTGCTTCAGCTATCCCATATATTTGGAATTATTAAAACCGGAAGTGGAGAAGTTGAGAATCACAGTTTTATGCTTATCTCGCTGAGATATTGCGTTTTGGGAAAGAAAACTGCTGCTTCCAACCCACTTTTCTTTCTTATTTCAGATAGTAGCTATCCCATAAAGTTGGGATTTTTGATTCGGTATGATTCGGTATGTTTGTGTTATCGGTATTGGCCTTTAGGAGCTGAAACTTACTGGTTATCTTTTTTTTTTTTTTTTTTTTTTTTTTTAAGGTTATTGTACATCCCTATATTACACCTTGGGCTGATACACCGATGGAAAAAAATCTCCCTATTTTTCACAACCTATTGTTGGCAAGTATGCAACAGTAAGGTAAATAATTCTGGAAAACCTTTTGTGTTTCGTCTTTAACTCATCTTTCAAGAATCTGATCAGCTTTCAGTAGCCAGATAATAATTTTCATTTTATTAATCCCAGTTGGAAAATTCAGCTTTACATTTATTGTAACCCACCTCAGATTTACTGGAGAGCAGTGGGCTGCCATGTTCCTGCACCCAGGGAGCAGTTGGGGGGTAAAGGGGCTTGCTAAGGGGCCCACAGCAGTTTACCTCTGGGGACTCAAAGCTGTGTTTTCTAGACCAATTGTTTTCAAACTGGGGGTCAGGACCCCGTGTGGGTTGCATGATAATTTTAGGGGATCGCCAGATCGTTGTAAAAAAGAAACAAATAGAGGCTACATTTATCAAATAAATTTTTAATGTTAACACATTAATGCAGAGCGATTAATCTGTGAAATTAACACATTCATTTCTTAATTGTTGCATAAATATGGAATTATATTTGGGCCTTATTTTTGAGCAAACAAAGCTGTATTTTGAGCGCAGAAAGATGATTTTTGCAGGAACACGAGTTAAACTTTGAGCAGAAAATATTTTCACGCAAAGGATCATTTAAATTGACCAAACAAAAACAAATCCCATGCACACAAAATTGATTTCTGTATGCTCCTGTGCAGACCCACGGCGATAAAAAAACAGAAAACTGGCTCTCAGTTTCATTAATCTGCTCCATCAATGTTTCCTCCTCTCCACGGCACACATGCTCGCAGTCCATCATCTGCGCTCAGTTCTCTCAATGCACTCGCTCAACTTAATGCAGTTACACTTGTGCCACAATTCCAACCAATCACAAGCCTTGGATAAAGTCACCTGATTGGCTGCTTCATAGGCTCCCGGACTAACCGGCAACACTGTAAAAAGTAAGATCCAGCTGCTGATATCGGGTAAAGAGGAGTACGCCGTCTAACTCCACGTTTTCTGTTAGTTTTATATTTTTATATTATTACATGAATTGTACATTTATCTGTCTTTCGCATGAAGGACGAATTTTGTCTAACATTTAGGGAAAACGGCCATCTCTCTTTGATTTTTCTCTTTTTTTTAAACTTCTAGCTTATCTTTCCAGGACTACTGTCTTTCCTACTGTATAATTCAATGAAGTCATGAACGTAGCTGACCAAGATAGCATTGTTTCAGCCTTGCTAGCTAGCAACAGAAATGGAGGCAAATGCTTTCTTAAAAATCATTTGCCGCAATTAGTGGTGGTGGTGGTGTGTGTGTGTGTGCGCGCGCGTGTGTGTGTATGTGTGTGCGGGAGGGGGGGGGGGGGTGTTAGCTCATGTAAAATGAGAAAAAATTAGTTACAATTATATTTGTTCATAGTAGTAGTGATGCTTGTGAACTGTACTGATTTCTCTTGTTTCTTCTTTTCTTCATCTCTCATCTGTTTCTTTCTTCATGTAATACCAGACACTGAACACTTCTACCACACATTCTCTGGACTTGGCGAACTTTGACCTGATCCCACTTTTTATATTATGGAGAAACAATAAATATGTCGCAGTGCACAAAATCAAGTCTTCCAGTGCATCTATCATTAAAAGCTTTTTTTTTTTTTTTTTTTTTTTTTTTTTATCAATTATAGCTATTGTGCTGAAGTAAATCATGTGGATACTACAGTTAAGATACTATGATGATCACTACTGTAAGGTTTACACACACTGCAAATAGTCAACGAGTTAAAAGCATAATTTTTTACAAACAAATTCTATTTTGTCCTTTCTTTCCTTTTGTTAGCTTTGTTCATATCCCTCCTGTTGGTATATTTTATGTAGCACTCTGTTATAACCAGCATTAGCTGCTGCAGACAGCTGTTGGTTTACCTGATATGTCACAGTGATATTAAATGCTTCAGCTGCAACGTCCCTCTCCAAACTGTCAAGACTGACCCACTCCAGAGAAGTTCTTTGAAAACTCGATTTTCTGTTTTGTTACATGTATACAGCTTGCCTTTTTAAAATTTATGCAAACTATGATAAACACCTGGCATAAATTATGTGATGTGAAAAAATAATTAACGGATGTTACCTCCTCATCACTTGCAGGATATATCATTTAAAAAAAAGAAAATTACAGATCAACTAACATACTATAGATGCTTATATAAACCTATTTGAATGTATTATAAATTATCACATAATAAACAAATTAAAAAATCTTATAAATTGGAAAAAGAAACGTTATCATATCCTCATGAGGCCTCATAAGACACTAGACATTTTGACACAGCTGCCAAGAGATTGTCATGAAGACATTTGAGACAGTCAGTATGCGCTCCATCTGCTGGCTGTGGATGGTACTGCAGCTGAGGGAAACGCTGCCTGGAGCTGTCTTGTCTCTGGCTCGGTGTATAATAAAAGATACGTTGTCAACCTTCTGTTTAGTGTTTCCTTTGTGGTTAATATCTTGGAATTATCCTCTGTGATAAAATGAGTATTTTTATATAAATTTCCAAGCGATTGGAACCCGAATAAAGCATTGACAGATTAATAGACCCAGTCTCTTCAAGATTCACCATCTATTGGCACTGGATCTTACTTTTTACAGTGTTGCCGGTTAGTCCGGGAGCCTATGAAGCAGCCAATCAGGTGACTTTATCCAAGGCTTGTGATTGGTTGGAATTGTGGCACAAGTGTAACTGCATTAAGTTGAGCGAGTGCATTGAGAGAACTGAGCGTAGATGATGTACTGCGAGCATGTGTGCCGTGGAGAGGAGGAAACATTGATGGAGCAGATTAATGAAACTGAGAGCCAGTTTTCTGTTTTTTATCGCCGTGGGTCTGCACAGGAGCATACAGAAATCAATTTTGTGTGCATGGGATTTGTTTTTGTTTGGTCAATTTAAATGATCCTTTGCGTGAAAATATTTTCTGCTCAAAGTTTAACTCGTGTTCCTGCAAAAATCATCTTTCTGCGCTCAAAATACAGCTTTGTTTGCTCAAAAATAAGGCCCAAATATAATTCCATACATAAATAGCTATTCTTAATAACTAATGTTAAAAAATCTGAATATAGCATTATCTCAGCAAGAGACGCTGATTTTGGGCAGGTAGGTGTCTTGTCACAGTAGTGAACCGAATTCACCTGAAAATATTGATCCTCCTTATCTATGAAGTTTCAGATAGTTTTCAAGCCTTACATACACACTCAAAAATAGAGGTACCAATTTGAACCTAAAAAGGATACATAGCTTGTCGCTGGGGGGGGTTCCTTTTTGAAAGACATTTCTGTACCTTCGGTCCTGGTCCTTTTTGGTACCTTTTCAAGCTGTATGAGTTAATATAGTACAATTAAACCAATTAAAAATTATGAATAAAAGTTGATAAAATAGAGATTATACAATTATTATATAAATATTAGGCCAAACACATATATAATTATACATATAATTATTACTATGATTATTATGGAAATCATAATATCATAACGATAATTATACTACTGTTTAAAAGTACTGCTATTTATATTTATTGTACAAGCTACACACATTTTTCAGTGCTGCAGGTACCCTTACGGTTGAAATGGTACAAATTTGTACTTTCTATCACTTTGGACCCTTTTTCATAGTATATAGGTACTTCTGGCCTCATAAAGACCAATATTGTACTTTTGTGAGAACATTTGTAAAAAGAAGTACCTACAGGTACAGAAATGTTCCTGTCTCGTACCTCTATTTTTGAGTGTGTAGCATTTTTATCATTGAGTTACCAGAGACAAAGTTATTACATTTGCTATTCTAAAAATCCAAATTTTGCCCCAGTTTGGAAAAATAGCAGAGAAAAGCAGAAGCAGAAAAACTGAATTTTGGAGTTTGGGAGCTTTTTTTCACAACTGTTAACACAATCCACCAAAATCCCCTCTATCGCCCTTATTTATGAAGATTCAGACAGTTTCCAAGCCTCACATCAAGAGGATGGCCATAGGATGACCCATTAGATCAGTGATTCCAACCCTGGTCCTAAAGGCACACTATCCTGAAGACTTTCCTTTTTGCCCTGCTAAGACACAGCTGATTCAAATTAAATGAGTCTCTGACGAGCTCTGTACCATTAATGTGAGTCAGCTGTGTCTTAGCAGGGCAAAAAGGAAAGACTTCAGGACAGCGTGCCTTGAGGATCATGGTTGGGAATCACTGCATTAGATGTATTACATCACGGATGCCAAAGTCCGGTCCTCGAGAGCTACTATTCTGAAATTTTTAGAGCATACATTCTCCAACACACCTGAATCAAATGACTAATTACCACATGTCACTCACCTCTGCAGAGGTCTGGTAACGAGCCATTCATTTGATTCAGGTGTGTTGGAAGGGACGCAACCAAAATGCGCACAATAGTATCTCTGGAGGACTGGACTTCTACATAATCAACCACTCAGTTTTCAGAGGGGGGATGGGGATTGTGGTTCAAAAAGTTTGAAAACCACTACTTTAGACCCAAGACCACCTTTGCAACCACTATAGATGCACCAATCCGATTCTCAGATTGGATATCGGCTCAGATATTGACTGATCAGCAGGACCAGATAATGGATGAATGAGGCCGATCCAGAATTCCCATCCAGTCATTTCTTTTTTTAATATTAGTATCATACACAGCAATACAGTTACAGTGATCTAGTCACTTCAATTCATTGTTTGCAACGCAGGTTACCCCCTCCGTCCACCGCCTCCGTCCACCGCCTCCACTCAGGTCCGTACAACGCAGAAAAATCCGTTGCTATTTCAGTCAATGAGAAGCAGTCCACTACTCCACCAGCGCTCCACTGGTATCACCATGAAACTTTCCTGGTTTATTCCTCATATTAGGGCTATCATTTTTTCATATTGCAAGTTTTCGGAAATTTTATGTTTAAATATGCAAATAAAGTGTTATACCTATAGCAAAAAATGTGCTATTTTATATACATTTCTAGGTTTCTTGGTTTCTGTAAGTGCTCCTGAAGTGGAGATTTCTTTTACCTGGAATAAAAGGAGAGAGAAAAAAACTCATTTTGAGAAAACGGCCTTTAAAGTTTTGGATTGTAAAATTCTCCACATTTTTATTCTATAACACTATGTACAGACATCAGATCCAATCAGATTCATGAGGTGGAAACATCAAGTTTAGTTGAGATGACGTCATTCAGGAAAAAGAGACATTTCCAATGATACCAGACATGAAGGGGTTCTGACGAGCACCACGGTGCTGCGCTCCATTTAAAAACACCAACTTTAGCTAAATCTAGAGGGGATTTGATGCATCAGACAAAGTATCATGAAATAAACTCCTAAAATGTTTATTTTCTGATGTTGTTTTTACACTAGTCTGAAAGAAAACATGTTGAAGGAGGGGGGAAAAAAAATGAAAATCTAAAAATTGACCAGGTGATGAAAAATATGGGTCTTTTTTAAATATATTTATATCTTCGTTACTTATTACCTTTTTTAACAAGGCTAAATGTTTGTGTCAAGCCTGATGCCTTCACTCGCATGGCAAGATAAACGAGTCATTCATTTAACAGTATTAATATACAGCTCTTTAGAATGCAGTAGAATGCTAAGAATGAATATTCTTAGCGTAAAACATCAGAAAGTTATTTGGCCCTCACAAAAATAGAAGACTGTCATTTGAATTTTACTTTTTGCAAGTAGCCATGTAATAAGCGGGATAATGTACGTAACGCAGGTCATTATCAGGAATTCGCCCTGAAGGTCCTAATAATGACCTGCGTTTCTACATTTGCTTATATTGAAAGGATTGTGAAGAAGGATACAAAACTGCCTGCCCTTACATTATCCCTTATATCATATCGGATCGGTATGGGGTATCCAGCCGATATGTTCAGCCCAGGTATTGGTATCGGAGTGGATCGGAAAAAAACTGGATCGGTACATTTGTAGTAACCACCAGGCTGCCACTCCCCAAATATGGACTTGAAACAAATCAATGTTCTCAAACATTCACATTACTATCCCATCTTAAAATATTAGAATATCATGAATTCTAATTTTCTGAGACAGTCCAGAATAAAGACTAAAGAGATCAGTTTTTTACCCAGCAGATGTTTTAAGGTGAATATTAACTACAGCTGCTGAGTTCATGCGGTGCACAGCCACGTACATGATTGGCTGGTTGAAGGGTTTCACTTCTCAACACTCCTATGACTACATACTCCTTGACCCTGATGGATAAACCAAACTTCACAGGGTTTATAAACCACATGAACAGGTTGCAATAGAACCAACAGCAGTAGAAGTGTAGGAGGAGCTGCAGATTCTTCAGATGCAAAGGGGAAAGATGCATAACACGCAGACTTTTATCATTTCCTTCTCTTTGCCAAATAAATCTCATGCGCTTTCTGAGGGGAAAGTATCTGTTAATGTCAGGATAAGTTAGGGTTAATGAGGGGCAACGTCTTTTAATTCTGCTGCTAATAACTTATAAAATCTACTGAATCGGGGATTATCATGCTTTCTGGAATTTAAGCGTTTCCTGTTCCGAGCCAGTTCAACAATAGCTGAATCTAATGTCACTGCTCTGTTCCACTTTGTAAATCGAATAAACGCCAAACCTACTTAAGTTTTAATTGATTCCCGGCTGAAGTGATGCTAAGGAAGAATGGGATCAAAGCGATCGATTCGCTGGGGTGAAGGGCTGAACTTTATAATAAAACAAGGTAGCAAGTTTGTTTATAGCCGGCAGACTACACAGCTGGAGTTAGCAGGCTAGCGTTAGCCAGTTAGCGTTTGCTGACGTGCTAAACTTTGTGCAGCTGAAAACACACAAACATCTGAAAATCGGGTCTGTTCCCTCCCGTTTTCAGTGGAACAACTGGGGACTGCCAAGAAAGGAGACCACTTCTAAAAGAGCAACAGCTGGCTTAGGCCATGATGTTCAGCTAGCATAAACGCATGTAGCAACTGGAGGAAGAAATCAAGGAGTTGACAAGAGAGCTGTCACAGCTGAAAGTGTATCCTATCAAGTGCATATCAAGTAATTTGCTGGAATGAGGGGTCAAAATTTATAATAAAACAAGGTAGCGTGTTTATTTGTAGCCGGCACGTCAATGATGCAGACTATGCTATGGCGCTGGCAAGCTAGCGTTTGCTGACGTGCCTAACTTTGTGCGGCTGAAAACACACAACCATCTAAAAGCGTCTCCTTTCTTGGCAGTCCCCAGTTGTTCCACTGGAAATCGGAGGGTACAGATCCGATCTTCAGATGCTTGTGTGTTTTAAGACGCACAAAGTCAGGCACGTCAGCAAACACTAGACTGCTAATGCTAGCTGTGTAGTCTGCATCATTGAAATGCCGGCTCCAAACAGATGTGCTACATTGTTTTATCATAAAGTTCGGCGCTTCACCCCGGTTAATCGCTTTGATCAACTTCTTCCTTAGTAGCTATCACTTCAGTCGGGAATCCATGGAAACTTAGGTAGGGCTGGCGTTGTTTATTAGATTAACACAGTGGAACAGAGCAGTGACATCGAGACTCAGGATTTAGTCACATTTAGGAAATACCTAATACCTAATAATCCCCTATTGTCTGAATTGAACATGCATTTCAGGAATCTCTGAAAAAGGGAAGCGCGCGCACACCTGTTGTGCACGCGTGTGTAGGTGTAAAAACTGTTCCCTGATCTCGCCCCTGCACACCCTCCTGCTGCCGCCTCAAAGCAGCAGATGACATTTCATCAAATATTTATAAAAACACAATCTCTGAACAGCGTAATTAGAGGTGGGGTTTAATGTCAGCCTAATCCTCTGGCTCCAGTTTCACCGCCGTCCTTGCTGTGCGGTTATGAGAGCCAGTGCCGCAGTGTCTACAGCCAAATATGCTTCCAATGAACACCCCGCCATGAGATGTCTTGTAGAGCACCTTGTCAGTGCCGCACCTATGAATCAACATTTAATTCCTCCCCCCGCTCCCCTTCTCTTCTGTCGTTCCTATTTATCTCACTCCTGGATGCGCATAAAGCAGCTGCACTCTAATATGCTGACAAGACACATGCACACTTGGCAGCAGTCATTCCTCCTCGACGGTTTGCAGATGAAGAGCTGCTGCTGAGCACATTATTATATTTTCAGGTTATTAATTACTTTCCAATTACTTAAACAAATATGCTACATTGAGTGCCTAATTTCCCTGCTAAACTGCAGCAGATGGATGTGGCTTTGGCTCGGGCCAGCTAGCGCTTCGTGCCTCAGCATAAAGGAAAAGCACAGATACGGAGAGGAATAGCATGCACGGTTGCTGCCGCTAGCTGTAGCACATTAGTTAATTGGTGAACCTTACAGTAGGGCAGCAGGACGTGCATGTATTCTGTGCAGCCTTGCAGAGAAGCAGCTGTTATTTGCTACTCGTGCACTCAGAAGAGAAAAGTTGTGGCGTTTTGGCCTTTTGTGTTCAGAGTAGCAAACAATGTGTTTTTGTAATAAAGGTTATAAATGATGTGCATCAGCGCTGAAAGCTTTCTTTACTTTTAATTCTCATTTTTGGCTCATTGATGAGTATTTGTTTTATGTTAAAGAGGTGTTTGCATGCATAGGTATGCATGCGCACACCTATTTGCATACACCCCGACTCGCGCACGAAATAGGAGCCCGACTCTTCAGTCACATCTAAAAGCCTAATGGGAAATCTCTCCTCTAATTAAGATGCATGAATAATTCAAGTGGTGGCATGCTAATTAGTATTCCATCAGTCCTCTGTGGCGATGACGGCCTGTCGGGGCTCATCGCAGCTAGTTACGTCCCGTACAGGCGGAGGACAGCTGAGGAGAAGGAATGTAGACACCTTGAGAGCTGCTTGACAAAGTATCCTATCATTACTGTAGAGAGCATGACAAGCTTCCTATTTTTCTCCATCTCTGTAATCAACAACAACACGGATCCTTTGTCAGTGGAAAATCTGGTGAGAAAGATATAATTTGGGGAGGAAAATAACCTTTTTTTTCCAACCCTGTGTATCCAGCTTCATCCAGAGAAAGCAAAGTTACATTGATTTGTTTGAGCATGTGTAGTTTTCTAGTCAGCCTGAGTGCAGTGAATCCACCATACACACATTGTACTGCTTTAAATGCATGATTTAGCAGTGTTATGGCCCCACAGTTATTGCCTCCCTCTCAGCGGGGCTGTTTATTGCTAGTAAAAGCAATAAAGAGGTGTTAAGATGGAAATTAAGCCTGGATAAATCACTGAGGTTAACTCTGCTTTGGCTTGCAATTACAGTGTGCCTTCAATGAAATTCATTACTTTATTATTCACAACAGGAGTAGCAACCCCATATGGAAATGTGCTAATGTAGCTGTCATCTTGTATAATCACTCTCTGCATTGTTTTCACTGCGAGATTACCATTAAACACAGCATCATCTTTAATTTAATAACGGCCAGATATACGGGGGCCATCGCTTCTGTCCGGGCCTGTGGCTCTGCCGGTGTTTGAGTATTCACCATTTTGTTGCCATGAGGCTCACACACTCCGTCTCACACACACATTAAAGACGAGAGGCTCCTGTGGGGCTCCTGCCTGTGTGAATGCATGTCGCCCCGGGGAGGCAGGCTGAGGTTTTGTGGCGTCTTTGTGCCGGGGTTAACCTTGGCTCTGGGCTAAACACACAGAGAATGTTCTGAGAGGACCTTCAGCCATCAGCAGTGGCTTTTCATATACTGCTCCGCTCCTGTGGGAGCGCCGCCACAAACACAACTATTGATCCACTGTCACACTCTCACAGACTCCTCCCCTCGGCATTTTCCTTTTCCCTCAGCCTCCTGGGTCCTGAGTGTGTTTCTGTGTGTGTGTTATGTCAACCGGGCTAAAAAATACTCTCCGAAGTGGTCACAGATCCCCTGATGTGGCATCGGAGGTATTGATGTGTTACAGGTGTACCGCGCTTCCTGTGGACTTTTTTAATGCTTTCGCATTATGTTTCCATCTTTTTTTCTTTTTTCCCCTCTGAAGTTATTTATAGCCTTAATATCCTGCTGTGTTTGTGTTGAAAATATGAACTATTGACTCCATTATGAGGAGACTTTAACTTCCTGGAAAAGACTTGGAATGGAGACATCACGCCGGACAATAAGCCTTTTATGTTTGCCCTCAAGCAGAGTCTGTTTTTTTCTCCTTGACTGACATCTGATTTATTTAGAATGTAAAATGATTCTTTATCGTGTTTTTATTCAGTTTAAAAACTTTTTCTGTAAGAAATTCATTATGTTTAGTAAAGAAGTAACGAACAACAACGGGGCTGTCACAATTAGGGATGTAAATTCCCACCAAGGAGGCCGATTCAGTACGCATCTCGATACGCTGCCAGCGATACGATACATCGATGGTACAGTGAAGCCTCCTGCTGATACGATGTGATTCACCAATGATTTGACAACAATTTGACTTTATACGATGCGATTCAATTCCATATGATTCATACTGCAGTTCAAAACGATTCAACACAAAACAGAATTTACAAGTCCTCATCTGGTTTTGAAGCATCATCACAATAATTTTACCTTCTCCTTTTCCCTGTGAAGGATGTTTTTATCTGTTTTTAATTGTTTTCTATAAAACAAACATATAAATCCATCTTAAACTGATGCAGTTTACTCTGGTACAGACAGAGATAGCTGTCAGTTTTTTTTTTTTTTTAAGGAAAGACATATTTTCCTTATCAGTTCTGCTTCTGTTCACCTCATATTCATGTTCATCGGTAGAATCATCTGAGGAAGAAGATGGGGGGGCATTCACACCATGCCGCCCCACCTTGCCATGTTCGTCATGCTGCTGACGTCTTTTACAGCAGTGCGACATTGTTTTCAAACCACAGATTTCTTGTCAAGTTTTCCATCTTTCAAGTATCGCCACACTTTTGACTTGTGTGTCCTCAGAGATGCGATAAATATGTCTTCTTCACCTGCTGTCTCGATCCCTCTGTGATATTTTAAAAACAAAAGTTAAAAGATAGTGATATTAGACGCCTTGGAAATTGTTCATTGTTGTTTATAGTTTTTGTGGGGATCCCCATTAGCTTCCCGATGGCTGCTATAGTCTTTCTGGGGTCCCTTGAAAGGACAGGAAAAAACAAACAAACAAACAAAACAAGCAACACTAAATACGGAAATACGGGTGAGGAGGAGACAAACTATGTATTAATCGGAGTAACCATGGATTTTTACCGATTCAGACACACCAAGTAAGATACGTTGCGCAGTACATGTGAATCATCAAAGCAGGAAATGTTGGGGAAAAGTTATCGTCACAGGGAAAAAGGGGTGAGAGTCAACTAGCATTGTCTTCTTCACACAACTTTGTGAACAGCAGATTATCTTACGTGTGTGTGCATGTGTGTGTGTGGGTGTGTGTGCGCACAGAATATACTGTCCTCAAAATTATTCATACACTCCAATTAAAGAAAATGCTAAATTCACCGCAGTAATTCAAATAAAAAGAAACTAAAGAAACTGATAATAAATAAGAATTTATAAAATTATAATTTAGTGAAATAAAAAATCGCTTTTGAATTGTGTCTAAAAATAACAATTTAAAAAAAACAAACAAACAAACATAACCATACATTAGAGCTCCTTTCCCATGAACAGCTGACCAAAATACCTGTCACCAGGTGCAGAAGTCTTTTTGAACATTACAGAAAACACCTGATTGCAGTGATTGTCTCAAAGTGTTGCTCAACAAAATTTGAGCTTTGGAGCCCCATTATGCTTGTTTTGTTTTAATTTTTGTGTTTGTTTTTCATATTTCTGTCAAAGCACAAATCAAAATTAGTGTCATGATGTTCATAGAATTTTTATTGATTATTACTTTTGTCAATTTCAACTTATTTCACTGCAGCTGATTTTTTCCTTCTTTATTGAGAGGGTATGAATAATTTTGAGAAATGTATATATATATATATATACACACACATATATATATATATATATATATATATATATATATATATGTGTGTGTCTATATATATATATATATATATATATATATATATATATATACATATGTATGTATATAAATGTACAGTGTTGTATAAAGTACCCAAAAGCCATACTTGACAAAAAGTAAAAGTACTTTACTGGGAAATTACTCAAGTAAAAGTGAAAGGTGGTGATGCAAACAAACCAAAAACTTGATCGGTTGAACTTTAACACGACTGCAGTGCGACAGCACTTGAACTGTCCATCCATTCGTTACTGAACCCTGAAAAAAGATGTTTCTCAAAATGGTGAGAAGAAGAGTCTCGCTCTTCTTGGGCTTAAGACCAGACCAGAGATGCTAAACAGCGTTTCTGCTGAGGCATGTTTAGCTTCAATGACAGCTTGAACAAGGCTGCAACTAGTGGTTACTAGTCCCACTACAACAAAACAAAGATTGTGCATTGGCTATTACATTCCTTGTTATTTTATAATGAGTAACTAAGATGCTCAGGTAAATGTAACAGAAAAAAAGTATTTTTTTCAGAAAATGTAGTGAAGTAAAAGTAAAAGTCATCAAAAATAGAAGTAGTAAAGTACAAATATAAATAAAACACCTTATTTAAAGACATTTTTACTGCGGCGGCTTTGATGACGTAGCTGTTATGCAACACCATAGCAGGTAAATGTCTGTAAATAAGGACGAATCACCACAAATAAGCAACTCAAAGCCACTTCAAGCTCACAGGGGGGTCCGACTAATGTTTTGTAACAAGACATTGGTGAAATGAAGAAATTTGAGGCAGATAATGCCTTATTTAGAGGCTGTGCGCAGTTTCCTGCATCACTTAGATTATATTGGACATACGTTGATCTGGAGTGGATCTAAATATCTTCTGAAGGGATTCAAGTTGCACCAAAACTGTCTGGGTGAGTAAATGGACATATTTCATGCTAGAAAATAAGTCCAGGTTGAAAAATATAGTCAGTCAGTCAGTCATTTTCTGTACCGCTTAATCCAGTTCAGGATCGCGGGGGTTGCTGGAGTCTATCCCAGCTATTATCAGGCGAGTGGCAGGGTACACCCTGGACAGGTCGCCAGTCTGTCGCAGGGCCAACACAGAGAGACAGACAAGCACACACACTCACATTCATTCCCAGGGGCAATTTAGAGTGACCACTTAACCTACCGTGCATGTCTTTGGACGGTGGGAGGAAGCCGGAGTACCCGGAGAGAGCCCACGCAGTGGGTAGCGTAGTGGTTAACGTCACAGGCTGGGGCGCGGCAGACCCGGGCTCGAGTCCCTGACACGACACTGTGGAGAACCACCTCTCTGAACAGTGTCTGGGAGGCTGTGGTTGCTGCTGCACGCAATGTTGATGGTGAACAGATCAAAACACTGACAGGATCCATGGATGGCAGCTTTTGAGTGTCCTTGCAAAGAAAGGTGGCTATATTGGTCACTGATTTGTTTTTGAATGTCAGAAATGTATATTTGTGAATGTTGAGCTGTTATATTGGTTTCCCTGGTGAAAATAAATCATTGAAATGGGTATATATTTGTTTATTGTGAAGTTGCCTAATAATTCTGTTTGCCTAATAAACCTGATATAGGGTGTTGATGTCATTAGACCACACCCCTTCTCATTACAGAGCTGCACATCAGCTGATATGCTTAATTGGTAGTAGACTTTGGGCCTATACAGCTTGGAGTAAGACAACATGCATAAAGAGGATGATGTAGTCAAAATACTCCTTTGCCTAATAATTCTGCACTCCCTGTAGATAGATATACCTATGTAGACACCTTGCAAGAAAGCACCTTTTCAGACAATCAAAACATCATACTAAATCTAACTGCGCTGTGCATTGATGAATGACTAGCCAAATGTTTTGACAACATTTGACCATCATTTATTAAGCCCACAGTTGTTTTTTTAATAAGATATTTAATAATAATGGATTAAATTATAATGTGTAGATTCGGGCTAAAATATAGACTGATGCCAGTCAGGTGAATCTTGGTCTAAACTTAGACGAGCTTGGCTCGTGGGGTAATGTCAATTTCACATCACCCTGTTGTCAAAACACAACATACATTTTTTCAGGTTTGCACACACTTCTCACATAAAATCTCAAAGCATCAATCCACAACATACAAATAGTCAAATCTCTAAACTTTCGGGTCTGGCAAGCAATTTGCAACCAAGGACTGCAGCATTTTTCACAGGACTTTTCAAACAAAATGTTTTGTCTGAAAACTTGTGGGATTCCTTACAAAAAGTAGTGTATGCAAGAAAACTTTAATAATATACATATTAAAAATTAAAAAAAAAAAAAAAAAAAAGAAAAATTTTTATTTATTTATTAAAAAAAAAATTAAAGAATATTTGTATTAATAAAAAAAAAAAAAATAATAGAGAAATAATAAAAATAAAAAAAAAAATGTTTATAAGAGGGGAAAAAATTGATGGGGAGAAAAAAAAAAAACAGAAAAAAATTTTTATAAAAAATATATAATAATAATTTTACTAAGGGGGGGAAAAAAATAAAGGAAAAATATAAAATAAAAAAAAAATTTAAAAAAAAAAAGGAGAAAAAAGTAAATAAAAAAAAAAGAAAACAAAAAGGAAATTTAAAAAAAAGTCATCTATTCAAATAAAGGGGTAATACTCCCACCACTTCTTTCTTTTGAGGAGAGAAAAAATTACGTCATTTGTTCTCGGGAGGGGAGGAGGGCTTGGGGCTTGTTCTGACCCCTAGGGAGAGAACTTTCTTCTCGGGGAGCTAGAGAAGATTGGGTTGGGGGGAATTGAGGGGGGGGGGGGGTAAAAAAGGAGGGGGGGAGGAGAGAGGTGTAACCTCAACATCTCGAAGACCGACGAAAAAAAAAATTTAAAAAAAACATAAAAGGGGGGGGGAAAAAAAAAAAAAGAAAAAAAAGGGGGAATTAAAATACCCAACCACGAGGGCAACCCCATCCGCCGGGAGAAAAATATTAAAAATAAAAACTGGGGGGAAAGAGTCCTGGGGGGAAGAAGGGAAAAAAAAATTTTTTTTTTTTTTCCCCCCCCCTCCCTAAACTAATTCCATAGGAGGGGGGGACAGGGTGTTTCTGAACATGAATGAAAATGTATCTTCCATTCATAAAAAAAAAAAACAAAGAAAAATATGTGGGGGGGGGGGGGTGGTGGTGGGGGCGGTGGGGGGCTGGGGGTGGGGGGGGGGGGGTGTGGTTTTAAAAAAGAAAAAGAGAGAAATATAAATAAAAAAATAAAAAAAAAAAATATAATAAAAACTAAAAAAAAAAAAAAGAATAAAAAAAAAAAAAAAAAAAATAAAAAATAAAATAAAAAAAGAGGAAAACTCAAAAAAAAAAAAAAAAAAAAAAAATTAAAAATAAAAAAAAAAAAAAAAAAAAAAGTGTTATGTTGGTCTATGGGAGAAGTGGGCATTGCCATTGATTCAGTGTGTTCCATTTCTTTAAATGTGTTTTCAATTTTGCTCCTTAGTGTTCTGTACATGCTTGGGAGTGTTTAGCCAAAAGCTTAGTTGTGTTTATTCAATGAATGGTATGTGAGTGTCACGTGAAAATGTGGCTGTGTTTACTAAATGAAAAAGATGAGTTCCATTTTGTGAACATGTTAAAAGATTTGAGGGCATAGAGTTGTTTTGCAAAGGGATGCCAGAGTTTAGCAATCTGTGTGTGATGTTTGGAGTTTTGTGTGTGCATTTTTTAAAAATGTGTTTTGGCAATCGAAAAAAACTAAGTCTTGCAGTTCAGGTCAGCCACTTATGAGTGTTGTGTCAAAGTCTGCTTCAATACACAATAAACAGAGAATTTTAAGTGAATTGGGAATATTTAAAAGGAATAAGGAAAAGGGAAATCCTTACAGAATAAGCTGAAAATTAAATAAATAGCAGCAAAATGAGTTGAATAGATTTGTGGGAAAAAAAAACATAGGAGAGGAAGGTCTGAGGGACTACGATGAATCATCTCCACATCCTCTGTACGCTGAATAAATAGCAGGCCATTTCCACATCATAAATATCATCCCCGCTTAATGTGCCGAGCTCCAAGGTGGGCCCATACTGTGGTACCCTAGGGGGTTTTTTGAGGAGGGGATGGTGCTGGCTACAGGGAATGATCCCTTACCTGCAACCTCAGGAGGGGGGTTGTGGGGCAAAGGGTGGCTGAATCCCTGAAGCAGGACCATATCTGTCCTGGTCCCAGAGGGGCTCCGGATGCCAAGATGGACAAAAAGAAGCATTAATCATTTTCAGCTAGATAGCTCTCCCCTTCATCTCCTCAGCCTGGATAAGTGCTGGTGTGAGGGGGGGACTGAGTGAGAGACAGGTGCACAAGCATGCATGTGTGCAGCATTACATCAGTGTCTTGCTACAGGAAAGAAATAAAGCCTTTGGGGACTCACAGTCACAAATTTGAACAAAAATAGAAGTAGATACCGCATTGGTGTACATTTTCTGTCCCTTTTATCCTTTTTAATGTAGACCTCCTCCTGCTGAGCAAGTCAGTGACATTGGGCTCCAATTTGTCCTGACGTGTGGAGGGTTGAGCACATTTTTCTGGATGTCAGGCTTTGTCCCCTCTGATGAATCTTCTGGCCTGAGGCCTGGGCGGATTGGCTTGCGCAGTGGCTACAGGCAGGTGATTGATGACTGGAGAAGTAGTCTTCGGCTTTGCTCTGATTTCCCGCGACCGGCGTATCTGACAACCCCAATCGCTAGACGGACATTGGAATTGGGCTCTAAGCCATCCAACACACAACCTTTGGTAAGTCTCACTGCTGAATCTCTGGGCTTTACATCAGTGGAAAGATATACGCTTCATCTGCCTGTGCACTAGATAGCATTGGTGTATTACACCCACACACACATCATATAACAGTAGGCGGCCTGTTTTCCACATTCAAGTGCAATTAAGAATGATTTTGTAGCATATCTGGGGTCCCATTCAAAATGGCTTCACTCAGCACCCCTGCAGATGAGGAAAGCAGTGAGCTGGCCTTTGCAGCCTGGTATGAAGCCCCCACAGCAGCTCCTTGTATGAAAGCTCGCCTTGGAATACACACAGGTGGTGCATCTTCTCCTCAATTAGCACCTTGTCCAAAGCGACCCATTCCCATTCCCTCCCACAGTACGAGTGTGAAATTTAAAATCCTTCACCAGCGTGATTGCTCTTCTCTTCAGGGCACTGCACTGCTGAGGAAGCATAATGCCAATCACCACAGTAGTTTAAGATTGCAGGGCTACAAAATAGTGGTGTTTACGGGGGGAGGGAATGCAAGCCAAACTCAGCGAGGAGCAAAGTCGAGACAGTGACTCCACAATGGAATTAGAGCGTCGTACTGCGACTCACAGATGAGTCATCAGGTTTGCTGGCCACGCTTCTCTGTGCCAGTCCTGACCGTCTGTTTGTTCCACCACAACATCCCTCATTCTTTTCCACACTTTCCTCATTTCAAACTTCACTCAAGTGTCCCATGGCAGCTTACCAGGTGTGCACAGTTGCACTCGGCAATTACCAGGTACTCACCAAGGAGCCAAGCGACACCTTCAGGTTGGATTGAAGAGATGTGATTGGCTGCATCTACGCTGTCTGATAGATAGCTTTTCTTGCATCTGTTCAGAGGAAGAACTTGCAGATGATGGCAGGTTAAAGTGGAACCTTATTAATGGATGTTTTCTTGTTTTATATCCAAAATTTAAACAGTTATTTTACCTCACAAGACATGATTCTCATGAGGTCACAAAAGCAGTGGCAGGTCGATAGATAGATAGATAGATAGATAGATAGATAGATAGATAGATAGATAGATAGATAGATAGATAGATAGATAGATAGATAGATAGATAGATAGATAGATAGATAGATTTGCTTTGAAAATAACTAATTAATTAAATGGAAAACCAGTTAATTAGAAGATAAAAGATGAATCACATTGTGCCCTGGGACTTCCTTCTGTCCCACTGTGAAATGAAGCCAAAGTTTTTGTAAAATATGGAGGGAAATGGCACTTTACTTGGCTCAATGAATGGGTCATTTGCATTAAAATTAAAGAAAAAACACTTTGGTTCTGCAGCAGCTAAAATGAAGGTCTGTTGTAGAAGGGCAGTCGATGCTAGCACTAGCATCAACATTCAACCACGTGTTCAAACACCAACTTAAAGGGGAAGTTCAGGATTTTTGACATAGGGCCTCATTTTTGAGAGAGCCAGGGTCCTTCTTATCAATGGAGACAGGTTCATCTCATTCCGTCTCATATTCTTCTTACTGGTGGTCCCTGATGCTAATGCTAGCATAAGTCAATGGGAATCTGCTAGCCTGTCATTAATAACAATCGTATCAACTCCACAGAACACCCGAGGCAAATCAGTTATAACAAAAGACTATTGTGTAAATGTCGTGTTAACAAAATAATGTTACAAATAAAACTTACCTTGCATCACAAATTACACATCTTACATTTTGAGGAACTAGTTTCTCACCGACAGTGGAATGATGCGTTGCTTCTGGGTGGTAAGGCAGGAGAGCGATGCGGTTTAAAACAAACAGAAGTGCACCACTGTCCTCGCACATTTTCAATAGCTGGTTAGTTTAGAGAATTAAGAACAGTAATAGGCAATGTGGTTTATAAGTGTTCATTTTTACAGTGGCTGCTTCTGTAATCAAATTCATTCATCCACTTAACAGCACATGATATCACTCTGCTGCCAAATACCAGAAGTAAAAATGTGTTGCCGCTGAGACACTTTGCCATCAAAATGTAACACAACACAAGGTAAGTTTTACATTTGGCTAATGTTTGGGTCAAAAGTTACACGATATTCCTTTAAGGCCCGCTGAACTAAATTTGATGTTCTCTATTGTTTTGAGTGCATATGTGCACTGTTTAAGTACTAATTGCACAACACGGTATTCTCCAACAACCAAAGAAAAAAAAAAACGTTTGCATTTGCCTCTACACTTCAGTTACAAAGTCAGCTAATATTTCATTTGAATGTACTGAAACTTTGTTATAATCTGACATGCTCCATGCAAATAACAGCACTGACAGATGAACAATATAGCCCCTTACAGAGCACTTTATCAGCAATCACATTTGCACATAAAGCAAACAAAGAAAGAAAAAAGGAGCTTGGCTCTTACCTCACACAAACTAGAAACACTCCACTTATCAGCATCTGTTACACAGCAATGGTAGAATGTAACGACTGCACAGCTTTTAGCTCAGTTGCAATGGGGTCATTGGATTTTGTTTTCCTAATCAGGAATATTTCATTAAGATCACTTTGTCCGTTTTGCATAAAGCTACATAAAAGGATTTTCAACTCTTTTAACAACCAATTTTAAAAAGTACGTGCCACAGCCCAGATTCTCAAGGAACTGGGTTTGCAGGCCACATTACCAGGCAGCAAATATTATTACATCACAATCTGCAACTGGATGACAATAAGAAATAGGAGGAGGGAGAGGAAATGAATGCAGCTTTCCGGCCAGGCCCAGACACATCACCATGGCAGACTTCCCAGTGTCCTACCCATCAGAGCCCAATCAAATATTCTATTACATTATTCTCCAATTTCTGCCTCCTATCAGCTTCGGGTGCCCCTGGGCCTTGCTAGCGACGTCAGTTGAGGGAATGTTTCCTCTGCCTTCATCTGCGGTGATGGGAGGACATATTGGAAATCAAAGCAGGGACAGGAGGAGGGTGCAAAGGGCAGGTCCCCTCGGCTCTGGACAGGCTCCTCTTCAGCCAGGAATTTCTAATCTTTGGAAGGGAAGAGTAAAGAGAGGAAAATGTGAACAATCCATCCACATTCACTATTCTTCCAATACATACAGTAGATTTACTGATGGATATAGCAGAACCTGACCCATACACGAGTAAATATACAAGTCAGCACAGTATTCTCGCTTTTTATGATATGAATGATAGTAATGTTTCCCGTTCTCAGATTTGTAAATGAAGATGAGGGTAGACATAAAGGACAGCGTTTACATTCCCATCAAGCAAGGCAAGCTTTCACACACCAGAACAAGCAGAGTCAGACATTTCTAAACTGAGGAATAGACAGCAGTGAATTAGCAAAGAAATAACAAGAGCAAAGATCACAACAATAAACACAGCAAAAATGAAAAGTAAGACACACTGATAGCTGCTGCTAAGATGGGAGAAAAACAATCTAATAAAGACCGTAAAGACTGAGAAAGACACCCAAGGAGGGTGTTTGCCAGCCTGTTCTTTGCTCTGTTGCTCCAGCTGCCTGCCGCTCTCCTCTGGGCAAAGTTCACCGAGCTTTCTGTAATCTTTGCCCAAAAAACGATTCTCCCTTCCGGAGTCCCTTTCTGAAGCCTCGGCTCATATCTCTGAAACACAGTTGGTAAGCACTGTGGTCCCAGCTTAGACGTTCAGCTGGAAAGATTCCCGCTGACCAGAGGCGTCATTCACTGCTGAACGAGTAAATCTGGCTGTAATACCAATGCTACTAGAAGATGTTTTGTCCATCAAAGCATCTTTTCTTCAATCAGATATTCAATATTTAACGGGGAGTTCATGATAAAACATACAGTAAAATTAAGCACTGAAGACATGCAGCACTTTGTGATTAGAGATGAAATGATTATAGAATATTGATAGAAATGCACCAACAACTCTGATCACCATGTCCGAGTCTGCTGCTCCATTATGCACTGTGCAAACTAAGGATGCTACAGTCATTAGTAGACATGCTGAATGGTTTGGAAGCAGTTCGCATTCACACTGCACGTCAATTTCCACCTTTTAAGACACACAATGGAACATTTAGCAGTTTTCTCAGTGATGCGCCTCCTATCAACGGCTAAACTAGCATCCATCTTCCATCCTACCCGTACTGTGATTCACTCCAGCCAGTAAAAGACAGTCTTATCTTGACTCTTGTTCTGTCCCTTCCTCTCTTTCTTTCCTCTCCTCCTTCAGTAATGTTTCCTTGTGTTTCTTTACCGAATCAAACATGATGCGCGATCATAACACCCGCTGTGTTCATATCTGGTTCATATCCGTTTGCTGGTAAGTCACGCGGTGCGCAACCAATAGTCGGCTGCAACATCACAGCCGCGTCCCCGATGGAAAACTTACATAGCCTACTGCTGTTTCTGAGCCTCAGGATGCCGCTGGACAGTGACAGCTTGAAAATGCGCATAACAAATGTTGCTGTGTCATCAAAAGGAGTCAGAAACGCATATTTTCAAGGTCTAAGTTATGTTGTGTGTCTTTAAAGGTGCCATGACATCAAATTTCACTTTTTTTGGAGGGGGGGGGGTTATAATTTGATCTGTTGTGCTCTGATTAGGCCATATGAATGTCCAGAGTGAGTATCAAAGTTCCTGTTTATGGTCTGTCAGCTTTGTTTCTTTGTTCAAAAGAATCAAATGAATCAGACAGCAGCTTATCATTCTACGTAGTTCTGTTGCTCCAATAAGAGCACACTATCAAGCAAACAGCATCCCTCCCTCCTCTCTCCTTCCACCCTCCGCTCTCACCCCCTCCCTCGGCTGACTCAACTGCATGAGTGGAGCTGAGTAACTGCTGTGCAGTCAGGTCTGGGTTTTCAAACAAATGGATTTAAAAGAAAACTTCTGCAGCAACACTGAGGGAGGCGGCCAAAACCTTGTCATTACCTGTAAGTTTATTTATTTTCTAAATGCCGTCTTGTCTGATAAACGTAGTTCACTGTCTAAAATGCACATGTTGCTAACAGATAGCCTTTAGCAAACTCTGACTGCTAGGACAGCTTGACCTAGTTTCTCTAAATAAGGTTATAACCAAATAAGGTGTAGCCAATCAAAATGAAGTCAACGTGGTCTCCGGGTAAAGCTGCATATCATTACCGCACCCAACTTTTTTACTGAGGAAGGGAGGTCAAAACAATGCCCTGCTGTAAAAAGTGACGTTTTTTTTTCTTTGGAGTATTTACATATGCAGTAATGTCAACTACATGAACCAGTTTTTACTGCTATGTCATCACTCCTTTAATGATGCTCAAGACACTCCTCTGTGAACAGGCTTTGCCCCATTAGGGCCGGATCTACTAAGATACACATGTGCATGTAGTAATTTCCCCGTGCAATGTAGAAATTGCACACGGTGAACCACAAGTTGTGGGTGATTTACAAAGAGTGATTGCACAAATGGCTCCAGGTGCAAACATGTTGGAAACACCCCAATATAAATGAGGATTTGTGTGTTTCAAAGTTTGCAGCGTGGTCAATTTAAAAAATAAAAGCTTACAATAAGTCATTAGAAGCACATAAACAGCCTCTGATGCAGCTGCGGTTCGCTGTATTGTAGCAATCGTCAATTTTACATATTCAAACTTATATCAGCTTAACAAACATATACTTGGAGAGCGTAGGAAACAGAATTAGCAGTAAACTTACCACCAACAAAGTGAATTCTGAATGAAATGTCCGAAACTGTATGTATGTATTTGGGGGTACCGCAGGTCCGGTGGGAGGGAGGGAGGAAAAAAAGGGCTGTTCAGGCTGCCGCCAACGATTTTGAAAAGTATTCATTCATTTTCTATCCTTGTGAAGGAAAGCGTCTTTAATTAAGAAAAGAAACAACCTATATTGAAAAGTATTTTCCTGCCAGCATGACGGCGTAAACACAGCGAGTCACGTGACGTCTGGTATCCGGTGCTGACTCAAAACTGGGATTTTGCAACTGAGGATATGATGCCTTTTAGAATTATAAAGGAACTGAGGTTTAAAGAGCTGAAAAGGGAAAGAAAAAAGCAAAAACAATTACTGTAAAATAGGATCCATACAAGTAATGTTTCAGTCAACTCTGTTGTTGTTCTGCATGTTTAGTAATTAACATAAATAATTTTACTGAAAGCTTTATAGCTTCAATATAATGATAGTTACTGTAATTTTATTTGGCCAAATATTGTTGTGATGGCTTTTTAGCAGCCTGGCTCAGTAAAGCCGGATCTGTCTCCCTCTGAAACAACTCCACCCGGCTGCTCTCAACGGAGATGATCACATTACTGCATTTCCTAAAGGAAGCAGGATGTTCTTTGATGAGGATGGCGTTCCTCCTATGATTTCATTACCTAAATGATTTCTGAAATTGTAGTTTTTGTTGGTTTAAAGGTTTTAACTTTAGACATAAAGTACTCGATAGTATTTGCATAAAAATGACTCAGATACTGTAGTTAATTAACCTTGAGGTATCACACATTCATCCTTTTTCGCTGAGCACCATAGATGAGGTTCTGGTTCAGACTTTTCCTGCTGATGATGTTCACACAGGTAATCTAGAAGCAGGAAACTTTTTGCTGGAAATGCACATTTAAAACTGGAAATCGAAGCAGGTAGTTTTAGTGCTGATATTACCCGGTCATATTATCAGAGGAGTGGAAAGCAATAACCAGCTCAGCAGCAGTTCCTACGACTGCGCACACCAGGATAGTTCGGGGGAGTCGGTTTGATTGGATGGGGAATGTTGAGAAATGCTGCACCTTCATTTGGTTTGGCTTATTTTTACACTGCACTTTACTCAGGTCTATCAACCCACCGGGACAGCGCGCAGATACAACAACTGCCCGTTTGGGGGCAGTATTTCACAAATGAGAACTGACGAAAACCCTGTTCGTTGGTTGAACCAGCTCGTGCTGCACACTAGTCACAAATATAGAATGATCATTATTTACAATCTGTCCTTCCGAGCAGATCAGACTGAACAAAACCACTCTTAACTCACCCAACACGAAACATCGGACACCATGTCATTTATATTTTCAGGTAGTGTGTACCCCCCTTAAAGGTGTTATAGATGTTTTTTTCAACAATTTTTGCAATATTTGATGAAATTAGGTTTACTGCCCTATACGCTATGATTAATTAAAAGCTTTAAAGACACACAATGTAACTTTTAGACCTTAAAAATGTGTGTTTCTGACTCGTTTTGATGACACAGCAACATTCATTATGCGCATTTTCGAGCCGTCACTGCCCAACAACGTCCCGAGGCTCAGAAACTGCACGATGTAAGTTTTCCCATCCGGGATACGGCCGTGACATTGCAGCTGAGTATTAGTTGCGCACCGTGTGACTTACTAGCAAACGGATATGAACCAGATGAACACAGCGGGTGTTTTGAACATGCATCATGTCAGATTTAGTGAAGAAACGCAAGAAAACATTACCAGATTAAGAGAGGAAAAGAAAGAGAGGAAGGGACAGAACAAGAGTCGAGACAAGACTGTCTTTTACTGGCTGGAGTGAATCACAGTACAGGTACGATACAAGATGGATGCCCAAAGTTACATTGAGTCTTTAAATATATAAATATTACTCTACATCAGCTGTAAAGTAATGGGGCTGAAAAAACATCCGCCAATCATCTCTGCATTCCTTACATTTTTCATTTGTCTATTGGCTCGTCATTCACTTTTACCACCGTAGTAAGAGTGATTGACGGTCAATTCAACGGGTAATAAGCGAGACTGATCAATGAGAGGGACTGATGAGCAAGTGCCGGAAGCTGCGCACTCTCGTACAGTAGATAGCTACGATCATTCTGCTAATATTTAGCAACGTTCAGACAACAACATTCCGTTTACTTGTGTTTGTGACATGATGGAGAATCTGTAGCTGCTGTCTGCTAAACACCGGAGTGGCTCGTGAACGTTATTCTGTGGCCGGAGGGGGAGCTTTGAATCTAGCAGGTTGGTCTTGCGCTTTATTCAAAAACTCGCTAACAGTCTGCTTTCTGAAATGCTGAAACATCTTCTATAGCACCTTAAAAAAAACCTGTGCTTTCTGATAGTTCTGTGCAATTAATCAAAATTTGATTATGATTTCAATTATAACTCCAAATGATCTCCAAACTGATATGATCGAGTTGAAACAATTTATTGGCCATTTTTCTTTCCACAATTTGATGAGAGACATGCACAGGTGCAATACATTCCCTATGCGGTCCTGCTGCAGCCTGCACTCAGGCAGCTGAAGCACTGCACTAAACCTTAACAAAGTTTATTTTGTGATGTTTTTAAAAAAAAAAATATATATATATATATATAAGCAGCACAATTATTTTATTCTTCAAATATAGAGAAATTGCAGGACAGCTGGATACATAGTTTATTTAGGACACATTTATGTTTTTCTATGCCTTATATTTGCCTTATTCATTCAATGTTTTACACATTGCATAACAGCAACAGTTTGAACATTTTGCGTAAATTACTAAGTGTTTTTTGTGGCTGGATGCATCGTGTAACTAAACAATAATCATTTAAATAATCGTGATTTCAATATTAACTAAAATAATTGTGATAAGGATTTTTTCCATAATCGAGCGGCCCTACTTTCTGCAGGAAGAGCGTCTTTCTCACGTCTGGAAGAAGCTCACAACTCCAACATGTCCCCTTCCTGCTTCCCTCGCTGAACTGGGTTGGTTAATCTGGCCGACACAAGCTGATCATGTGACCTACAGCAACAGCTTCATGAATATGAAAGCATCTGCAACACGCAAACAAGAACACGCCAATACCGAAAAACCATCTCATCTGCACAGTCCTTCAAGCTTCCACAGGATAAAACAAATATAAAGGGAAGAAAAGGAATAACAATTGATCACCAGAAGTCGGCTGTCCACTGCTAATGTCCCCAAGCTTTCTTTTTTATTATTTCATGCAACACACACACTCACTACACACACTTGTGCCTCTTATCTCAGACCACTGTGTCCTGGCAGCCCAGCAGGAGACTCGGGTTGATCTCGGAGCAGTGTGACAGAACAGCAGGAGTGCCTAGGTGGGGGGTCAGAGGGACAACATAGGTCAGTGAACAGTGGGACGTTATGAAAGTAGGTGTGTGTGGAGAGAGCGTGGTGTGTCGCTACTGTGTCGTCGCAACAGCGGCCTGAAGATCAAGCCAAGGGCACTCCAGTCGGCTACTCCACCAGCTAGCCTCGTCTCCAGTGGCTGGATGAGTACATGTGTGTGTCTGTCTGCACCTCTCGCTCTGTGTGTGTGACTCACCTATGACCAGCTCTGCTTGCTCGGAGGCAGCTCTTCGTCTTTGCACTGACAGGGTGAAGATGATGGAGGGCTCTGCTCCTGCAGCTCCATGCTACCGAGGCAGCGAGCTTCACACACACACACACACACACACACACACACACACACACACGGTAAGTTTTAGAATATGAGCTGGAGCTTTGCTCTGCTTCTGCACATCATCACTTCTAACACAGTTATCAAAAAAGCCTCGCAACAGATAAAAGATGAGAAGAATTCAGCTCAAAGTGCCAATATCAGCTCAACAGTAGAGATTTTTCATCCAGGGGGAGTGATGCTCGCACCCCAGATGGATTATGTGACATTAGATCATCATTAGTTTTATTAATTAACTAAATCTCAGAAATGAAGACGATCTCAGTGCCTTCATCCTTCAACCTGTAATTCCCCAGTTTTTGTGTGATAAATGGAGGATGTTTGCTGAGGGAGGAAGACAATGAGAGCATGACTGCTATTTGTACTCATGCATGCATTGATATTTTATCATGTTTTTGTCTTGAGTGGAGGAAATCTATGTTCAGCTCCAGTGTTTTATGGGAGAATGTGTGACAGTACTGGTATGAGGGATACATCGCTTATCACCAGTAACTAGAGAGCAATTACTGTGTACCTGTGCAGCTGCAAGAGGTCCAACTCCTCACTTTCCAGAGGGAAAAAAGAAAAGAAAATTTCGGTTTTATTAGATGAAGCAGTGTATAGCCCCGGGTTGATTCAGTATTTTTTGTGTTTCCATTATAAAATAGGCCATCACAACCAACTGCACCGCATTCATGGACCCGGGTCCTTAGGAAAATGGCACCGTAGGGTTGGGGTGAGCTACGTGAATCACAACTTACAGATTCACTGATTCGCCAATGGAAAAGCATCATGATCTCACAGTGCAGTTAAAGGAATAGTACACCCACAGAATGATTTGCCTTCATTTTCTAATCACCCTCATGCTGAGCAAGACTCTGGAGCACTTTTTTAATATCTCAAATGCAGCTGGAGATCGGGGGCTTTTCGTTTTCCCCCACCTTTCATATAATGGGGGTCACAGGTGCTCAACACAAAAAAGTCCATAAAAGTCCACAAAAACTTGTCAGTATTCCTCCATACTGCTCGTCCAATGTAATCCACGTGTCCTGAGTGGGTAGTGTCCATAATTTATTCAAAGTGACATCATTAAGTATATTTTCATTGCCTAAACAGTAGAACATCTTACTTCTGTGATGCGCCTATGTGAGGTCGCAACACTAGAAAAGCTGCGGCAGACAAGATTGCGCATCCTTTCTTTCTTTTAAATCAATAGCCAACCCCTCTTGTGTTTGTCCGCAGCTCAGTCGTTCTTAGCACAATGTAAACAGTGAATTTCTTCTTCTATGCTTGCATTATTGGCAGAGGAGGTGCTGAATGCTGCGTCTTTCGTAACTTGCATGGGCGCGCATCGCGGAAGTAAGATGTTCTACTGTTTAGGCATAAAAATATACAAAATGATGTTTTTGGGAGTAATTTCTGGACGCTACCCACTCAGGACACTTGGATTACATTGGACGAGCAGTATGGAGGAATACTGACAAGTTTTTGTGGACTTTTATGGACCTTTTTGTATTGAGCGCCTGTGACCTCCATTATCTGAAAGTTGGGGGAAAACGAAAAGCTTCCCGATCTCCGGCTGCATTTGAGATTATAAAAACGCTCACCTGAATGGAGCGAACTCTTCTGAACCATAGTGTACCGGACCTTACTGCTCAGGCTATAATGTAGATGCAGAAAAATACAAAGGACAGGAAAAATCTGCACATAGCTTTCTTTAGATATAGTATGATGCGACACAATGCAATGCAAAACGATATGATATAATGCGATATGATATGACTCTGCCCTTGACAGTGGCCATAGAACTAGCTCTTGATGTCATTTTCATGACCCCAACCCTAAAAAAAAAACCCACCTAAATTTGATAATATATGCAAAACAAAGACATTTGTAGGATCAAATAATAGTTCAGTTTTATCAGAATTATTTTCTAAATAAGTTGTTTGTATCTGTAGATGACCACAGGGCATCTGCATCAGGAAAGATTCTGTATTCTTCCATAGACTATTATTTATACACAAGGATAAGAAGCATCTGATCCGATCTGAAGAGGAGAATGTGACAACAACTCTGAGGAACTATATCTTCCACAGCATCAGATACACCCAATACAAAGAACAGCATTCAGATTCAAGGACAGAGCACACAAAAATCCCACATTTGCATTTCAGTAGCGTCACTTTTCAAATATTTTTTTCTCATACAAAAATGAAACATTTAAAAAAAGAAAAGACAAATGACAAATTGGTTTTGAATTCACTTGACTTATTCACTTATTTTACATTGAAAAAACTTCTGTCAACTGTAATTTATTTTCTGCTGTCCATTGTTTCCACTCCCCACATCTTTGCTTTTGTTATTCAAGTACTTTCCCCCTTTTTTTTCCGCAATAGATAATAACATACTTACTCACTGCAGCGCCCCGGAGATACATGCACACACACACTCCCCAGTGTGTGACTCTTAATTACAGGCAGCCTTTGGTGGGACAGGAGTGACGGCAGGCAGAATGAGGAGCCGCTGGGATCCGTTTGCACCCAGAGGGTCATTGTCACAGAGCTCTCGCAGTTTACTGACAACCAGAGACGAATACTGATCACATTTTACACACCGGAGGCTTACCACAGGGACAGACGGGAAATGGAGCCGCCAATAAAATTAATTAGCTGCTGTTAGCACCACGATGCCGTTTTAGGCCGCTGATTTGGTTTATACGTAACATGTTTTCAGTGCGTGTGTGGCGGTAAAACCTGACCAGATAATCGTGTGCGAAGCTGTGAGTTGGATTCTGTTTACCATTTTCAGTGGAGGAGACACGAACTTGTTGGCATCATAGCACACATTTAATTTAGATACACTTATGTCGTGGTTTACTTTATGCTTTTGCTTCAGACAGCAGCTCAAAGAAGTGCATTGACTTCCTGGCAGCAGCAGCAGCAACAAGCCTCCTCACAGCCCATGTGTTGATTACAAGGACCAGCACACATACATATGTTCGCTGTCTGTCTGGCTCAACGCGATGCAGGCTGGTAGCATGCTGTACTAATCAGTCCAACTGCAAATGCTCTCATGGGACTCCAGCCAAGCTTTCTGCACTCTCTCGCTGACCAATTTGGAGCAACAGCATCGTAAATGTGATGGGAGAGGTAGACAAATACTTGAGTCTGGAGTTTGCCATCATTTTGCATAAATTCATGAGACTTCTTCAGCCAATGATATCCGTTTATAAAAGAACAAAGACAATTATGAAAAACACATTTTCTGCCATACTTATTTGTTTTATTCTGTATATTATTTATTTATTCTGAAACCGTGATCCACGTTTTCCTAACGTCCCACATTAATTACTGCAAAAGCACTTCCTCCAATCTCCTCAATAGACTCCAATATATTCAAAACCCCGCCGCTGTCTCCTCACCCACACCCATTCCTGAGAACACATCACCCCGGTCCTCTAAAATCTTCCATGGCTCCCTGTCCCTTACCGCATCAAATTCAAAATCCTTCCTCCCACCCACAAAGCCCTCCATAACCAGGCCCCCAGCTACATAAAAGACATGCTTCACCTCTACACTCCTTCCTGCACCTTCAAATGCAAACCTCCTAATCATCCCTAGGACCTAGAGCTCCCTCCCACAGCACATCCGTGACTACATTGACCCAGCCACTTTCAAATCAGCTATGCCCGATGTAATGTAAGTGATGCGGGCAGTTTGCAGATATCTTTACTGTGGTGGCTTTGATGACATCACTGTTATGAGACACCATAGGAAGTAAATGTCTGTAAATAAGGATGAATCACCACAAATAAGCAACTCAAAGCTGATTCAAGCTCACAGGGGGTCCGACTAATGTTTCGTAACAAAACATTTGTGAAATGAAGGAGTTTGTGGCAGATAATGCCTTATTCAGAGGCTGTGCGAGGTTGCCCCATCACTTCCATTATATTGGACATACGCTGATCTGGAGTGGATCTAAATTTCTCCTGAAGGGATTCAAGTTACACCAAAACTGTCTGGGTGAGAAAATGAATGTATTTCATGCTAGAAAATAGGTCCGGGTTGAAAAAAAAACAAAAAAAAAAACTTCCCTTTCCCTATTGTCTATGTGTCTTTTTTTTATTTGTATGTCTCCTATTTGTTGTGGTTTTTTTTTTTTATCTTGTTCTCATTGTTTTTATCTGACCTGTAAGGCTGCATTGACACCTTTTTAAAAGCGTTATATAAATAAAATATATTATTATTATTATTATTATTATTATTATTATTCTCCCTTTTAGTTTGCGGGTTGTGAAATATCTTCATGTCTTCTCTGGTGTGTTTAATTTATGATTGGTGTTGTGTGATATATTTATGTTCTTTGATGTGTGTTTTATGTATGTTGTTGTAACTTACTGTCGTTTACTGTCGTACTGATGTATGGCGGCCAATGTAGCAGCACTCGAGTCTGGGATAAATTTTGCTTTGAGGACAACAAAACAAATTGTATTGCATTACATCATATTGTATTGTATTGTATATTTATTTTGCATAGTTCTTATCAAATTTTTTTTTTTTTTTTATATAGGTTTAGTGCTAAGTGCCACCCAAAAAACAGACAAACTTTGGTGTAAAATGATAATCCTCAGATGGCTAAGTGCAAGTGAATGCAGCATTGAAAGTCTCTATCATTCTATAGATAGATTCAGTGGTCATTTGTCATTATTGTGCACATGCACACTCACAGACACACTAGAAAATGAAATAATGTTTCTCCAATAACAGTGCCGTGTTACTAAAATACAACATCACTATGTAAACAGCTTAAAACTGATTTTAACAGAAAGATGGAAACGAGGTAGATAAACAGAATAGAAACCATGCATCTTTCAAAAGGTCAATGATTTTGCTGGTCGTCCGAACTATTCTCCCAACTGCTTTGTTTCCTGGGTGCAGCAGTCTTCGAACCAGGGAGTGAAGCCATATGTGAAGGAGCTTTCTATTGTGCCCCTGCAGAATATGATGAGGGATGCAGGACTCATTTTACTAAGTTTGCAGAGGCAGTGCAGCCACTGCGGTGCCTTCTTGGTTACTGCTGCGGTTCTCACATATTTCACACTGCTGACTCTACAGCAGTACCATCAATATTTATAGGTGCGTAATCCTGTTTGCAGGTCTTCATGAAGTCTAACACAACCTCTTTGGTTTTGTCCACGTTAAGGAAGATGTGCTGATATTTTTATTGCGGCAGTGCAGTCGTCGGTGAGCAGATCGAAGAACAAAGGGCCCAGAACATAGCCCTGGGGGACAACCTGTGCTCATCATGATGTTGCTGCTGAATAGGAGGCAAAATACCCAGCTGGGGATGCTGGCGTTCACCTCTAGTAGCCGCTGTTTCTCCCCCAGATGTTCCAGGACGATGGTGTTCACTACTGAAGTCTGTAAACAGGAGTTTATTTGCTCAAGGTGAGGCAGCGTGAGGTGGAGCATCAAGGAGATTCCATCCTCTGTGGATCTGCTGGGTCTACAGTAGTGATGTGTCATGCTCAGAAAAGCTGATGCTTTGCAAGGAATCAGAAGAGCCGGCTCTTTGCAAAACTTTGTTTTGATTGACCACTTTGAAGACCACACAGCCAGTCAAATGGAAACATACAGGCTTGAGAAAACAGAGGACAAATGTCCAACTACAAGTGAAGACAGCAGACAGTGGTGAGCAGAGTGTGTGAGTGCATCACTTTGCCCTGTAATATAACTTGAAGTGACAACATCAAATAAGCAAACGTTTAAAGAAAGAACAAATGCACAAAATTACAAGGCGCCTCATAAAAACTGTGAATGCAAAAAGGTTTTGCAAAGTTGAAATGAAATATGAAAGATCCGAATTAAGAGGCGTTTGGGAGTCAAAAGAACCGACTCTCTGAAGCAAGCTGAACATCCCATCACTAGTCTACAGGCAAATGCAGGTCTGCAGGGAGCCACTTTTTAATGAGTCTATATGATGCTCTACATCAGCACTTTCATGTTGTTGATTATAATGGAGCATTTATGCAGCATCGTCTCATCAGCTGCCGGCTTGGATGATAATACGTGTCCAAATTGTACATTTTATGAGGATGTAAAAGTCATAAAACCAGCAGATGTGACCAGTGTGTAAACCTTAATGGCCAGCCATGCTGAGGAAACACTGATGATCTGGCTCACAGCAAGTTTTTATCTTCATCAGTTTAAGTGCAAGTGGTTGCTTTTACAAATGTTGCTTTACTTTTACATTAAACAACCAATTTAGTTGTAATAATCAGTTTATTATTTCCTCTAATCTGTACTGCTCTATTTTTTTTAAACCTCATTTACATTTACCACGCTTTTCCTGGTCTGTTCCCATGCATCGAAACCTTTGTAGACCCGCCCCTGCCCACCGCATGTAGATGTGTCAGAATGTAGGCAAAGCTCTATTTTGATGACCCGACTTTACATTAAAAATGTATGTCAACTCTTTTAAAGCCTCTGAAGTCGGGCAGCAACTTCTGAGGGAGAAAGATGAAACAAACATGGAAATGTAGTTCCTCCAATCACCAACTGAGACCGATTTCAGATCAACTTTAGGTCTGTTTATTGAAATAATGCTACTGATCATTACTTTCTGAATCTAAACAAACTTTTCCTCCTGTAACCCCTATAAAACAATCTATTTTATTTTCAGACACTAATTACCAGGCCTGGACTCCCTTGTAAAACAGGTTTTTAATCTGAATGGGACTTTTCCTGGATAAATAAAGGTTAAATAGAATAAAATAAAATAAAATTATGCATCCATTTGCCATTAAAGGACAACTTTCTTTTTTTTTTTCAACGTGGACCTTATTTCTAGGAGTATGTTCTTGCATTTACTCACCGGTAAAATTTCTGTATCACTTTGAATTGCCCTTTGGTGTACATCCATATAATGGCGGAGATGGGGCAGTCACTATATAAGACATTATCTGCAGCAAAACGCCTTGATTTTCACTAATATTTTAGGTAGAATAAACAAATGAGTACTACTGTCCCGTGAGTCCAGGTTTGGCTTTCCGTTAGTTATCAGGGTTTTACACAGTTTTCAGGGCCGTGTGTTCACAATGCGTGCTTCCATAATACAGCTGAGGAGAGCAGCTCACTACCCAGACAACGACAAAAACACAATTTGCGAAAGTCTGAACTCACAGGACAATAGTACTCGTTCGTTCGTTCATTCTACTTAAAGGAATAGTTCACCCTCAGAATGATTTAACTTTATTTTCCACTTACCCTGATGGTGAGCAAGACTCTGGACCACTTTTTTTAATTTGTCAAATGCAACCGGATATCAGGACGACTTCTCGTTTCCCCCCCAGTAGAGTTCGCCAGGGTCCAAGCCAAAAAGGTCCATAAAAGTCTGCAAAAAATTGTCAATATTCCTCCATACTGCTCGTCCCATGTAATCCAAGTATCCTGAGTGGGTGGCGTCCAGAATTTACTCGAAACGACGTCATTTACTATATTTTAGAGCCTAAAAAGGAGTATTGTTTACTTCTGTAATGCACGCACATGCGCAGTCATGAAACTACGGAAGCCTCGGCGTTCAGAGCCTACTCTGCCAATAATGCAAGCGTAGAAGAAGAAATTCACTGTTTACATTGTGCTAAGAGCGCGAGAGCTTTAGACAAACCGGGACAAACACAGGATGGGTTGAATATTAATCTAAAAAAAAGAGAGAAAGAAAAAGAGAACGCGCGATCTCGTCTGCCGTGGCTTCCGTAGGTTCGTGAACGTGCATCGGCGTGCTTGCTAGGCATGCGATGTAGTATTGTTTAGACTCTAGAAATATACTAAATTGCGTAGTTATAAGTAAATTCTGGACACTACCCACTCAGGGCACTTGGATTACATGGGACGAGCAGTATGGAGGAATATTGACAATTTTTTGTGGACTTTTATGGACCTTTTTGGCTCGGACCCTGGCGAACTCCATTGGGGGGAAAGGAGAAGTCGTCCTGATCTCCGGCTGCATTTGAAATATTAAAAAAGTGGTCCAGAGTCTTGCTCACCATCAGGGTAAGTGGAAAATAAAGTTAAATCATTCTGAGGGTGAACTAGTCCTTTAAAGCATTGATGAAATCAAGGAGTTTTACTGCAGATAATGTCTTATATAGTGGCTGACCCGTCTCTGCCATTTAACTGGATGTACACTGAAGGGCGACTCGACGCAATATCTTCCCAAGGAGTCAAAGTAATGCAGAAATTTTACTGGTGAGTAAATGCACGTATAAACTCCTAGAAATAAGGTCCAGGTTGAAAAAAGGAAAGTTATCCTTTATTGATTAAGATTCCAGTCTGTAATTGTTCTTTAATTTATTAACAAGAGCAAATATGGAGTTACTTACAGCAAAGCTGGGGAGGTAAGGGGTTTATTCTCAACAGTGACATATAAGTAGCGTGACTAACACCTGGAATGAGATAAACAGTCTGGGTTCCCTCTACTGGAAAGTGATTTCCTCTCCGGTAAAAAATTGACTGGACCAATTATAACGCGGGAAGCGGGACTTTAAAGACACACAACAGAACTTTTAGCAGTTTTCTCAGTGACGCGCCCCCTATCGGCGACTAAACTAGCAACCATCTTGTATCATACCTGCACTGTGATTCACTCCAGCCAGTAAAAGACAGTCTTATCTTGACTCTTGTTCTGTCCCTTCCTCTCTTCCTTTTCCTCTCTTCCTCCTGTAATGTTTCCTTACCAAATCCGACATGATGTGCGTTCAAAACATTCGCGGGGTTGATCCCTGGTTAACATCCGGTTGCTACTGAGTGACGCGGTGCTGCAGCCAATAGTCGGCTGCAACGTCACAGTCGCGTCCCGGATGGGAATCTTACATCGTGCTGTTTCTGAGCCCCAGGATACCTTTGGGCAGTGACAGCTCGAAAAGGCGCAAAATTAATGTCGTTGTGCCATCAAAACGAGTCAGAAACGCAGATTTTTAAGGTCTAAAAGTTACATTGTGTGTCTTTAAGATACGTTTTTTTCGGTGGCAGTTCTCCAACCATAAACAGTCAGGACGGCAGCCGCAGAGGAGCAACCATATAATGATGTCCTTTCTGATGTCTTGAGCTGCACATGTCCTGAAACCCACAACAATTTACTGCTCTGAGGGCTTTCCTCTGACAAAAAGATGGTTGCGCCACTTCCGTGTTCCTCTGATTGGTTCTCTCCAGTTTATTTTGTTCCTATTAGTCCCACCTCTGGTCTCGAACTGCAAATCAGTCTCCAATGGAGGGAACCCAGACTGACTTGCCGTGTATCTCATACATGGCGTCAGTCAGGCTGGTGTACCAGGCTAACATATAAGAGTGGAAGGTCTCACCGTGGTTGAAGCAGCTTCGTCAAACTAACAGAACAAATTCTGTTCCACTACTAGCTGTATTTATTGCGTTGCATGTCGGGATTTTTCAAGACCCCAACCTGTCTTTGAGGACGTACAGTGTGAGTGGTCAGATCGCATCCAAGCGTCGGTTCGTACAGTATGAGGACAGACATCGCAAGCTGTGAACTATTGACCTCTGCAACTGATTTGCACAATTTGAGTTGGAGCTGTGAGCAACGATTGAAAAAATCGCAGTGTGTCCCAGGCTTTAGATGTTTTCTCTGCTCGATGCTGCCAATGATTTGACCCTTCTGAGACAGACTAATATCTTTTTCACGACCACGGATGTGTCTTTCAACGTGGTTGTTTAGGAAATAAGAAGCAACTCATTGCACCAGTTGGGGTTAAATAACTTGTTGCCCGCTGAAAGATAATCGCCCATGCAGTAATTATCCAATAGGAGGCTTAAACCTATTGGATCCAAGTGGAGACCTTTTTTTTTTGGTCAGGCACACAATGTGCAAAGAAGTGAGCCATCCTTTCTTTTCCCTTTCTTTGTGATGTTCTTTGTAAAAAAAAAAAAAAAGGAAGAGGATGTGGAACTACAGAAATAATTTAACTCTGCTGAGGGATGCTTCTCATACTCTCTCCATCTCTGCGACAGGGAGGCAGGTGTTAGATGAAACAGAGAAAATGAGCTCAGTGAAAAGACCCATTAGAAACCAGCAGCGGGAGCTCATGAACAAATAGAAACACTGTTGTCATCTTGGTTTCCTGCGACCAACTGAAACCAATCCTATTAAATGATAAATAGCAGCATGCAAACACATGAGCACACGAAGAGCGAATGGGATCCAGATATTTCACAATTTATAAAAAAGAAAGAAGTACATTCTAAATGATTCAATTTCACTACTTTTTATCAGTTCAAGTACTGCATCCATCCTGTTAGCCATCATTCGGCTTCAATTTTGTTGTTTCACCTGCAGAATTACAGGCTGTAACAATTCCCACCTGCAGGTTACTGTAAATCATTTTCATCCTGACCTTCTTTCGGTCCGTCTCTCTCCCTCCGACACCGTACTTACTGGACCGTACCGGGTGTCATCTCTCCCCCTCCTCCTTTTCCTTTATCTGCTGACTTACTGCCACTGTCCCGCTCGCCTTCTGGTGCTGAAACCCTCAGAGCAAATTCACACACACACTCCCCCCCCCCTCTCCCCTAACTCCCTCAAATTTATTAATATGATTTACATAAAGTTAAAGTTCTCCTGGCAGCCAAGGAGGCCGCTCTAAAATAAGCTGTGGTGGTGACAGAGCCAATGTGTTATGCGCGTCGTAAGCCCGGAGGGCCCTGGGGGCTGCTGGGAAGGGAACATCGTCGAGGGTCCCCCGGGGCTTTCTGGCCTGGAAATGACATGGAGTGAGGGAAGAGCCCCCGTATCCCAGAATCCGTCATTTCATCTGCAGGGGGAGAGGAGGAAGGACAAAGACACATCGCCCCGCCACCGGGCACAGACACACACTCACCGTGGGAAATCCATGCACACGCGCACACACTCATCGGAATGCAATATTTTATACGCGAGTTTTAAATATGGTTTTAGAGGAGGATTATGCAGGGGATGATGTGGGCCAATTATGGGTCCAGGACATCAGGGGCCAACATCACTGCTCAGTACAGGCTGATTGTTTTTTTCATACAACATATTTGCAATTTTTGTACTTTTTTTTGGTTCGCTGTCAGTTGAATATAAAAAAATTGTGTCTCACCATCTAAATAAATTTAAAATAAAGGAAAAAAACATTTGGTTTTCGTGCTACTATGCCTGCAAATCTTCCTTTTGTGATGTTAAGCAGTTTCAACCTTCATCCCAGAATAAACTAGAAAAACAATCTGAGAGCACAGACCCCCACCAAGCAGCTCAACTCCCTTACTTTTGTGTGTTCATAGTAGGGCTGAACGATATGGACAAAATTTCATATCTCGATATTCATGCCAGACATCTCAATATCGATACGATACGATATGAGTACGGGTTTGTTGAAAACCAAGCACTTTGGTGGAAAGTGCAGTTTTGTTTGTGACTTCCAGAGCTTTATATGCAGGACAAGCACAGGGGAAATCTATATCTTTTATATAGTTGCTTTGGCGATATTAATATCTTGAATGTCCATATCTCGATATATATACGATAACGATATATCTTTCAGCCCTAGTTCATAGTATTATAAATTATATAAAAATTCCCAAATTTGGCCGATCTCACAATGATAAAGAATCCTTCAAAAAAATTCCTGGATCGAGAAGGTGATCCGGATCACCACCAAAATTTATTGGGTTCATCCTTGGGCTCAGGGAAGGCGGCTGGTAAAAATTTCAGATCAATCTGTCCAGAATTTTTTCCATAAAGTTTCTGACAGACAGACCAAAACTACCAAAAACATAACCTCCTTGGCGGAGGTATAGGGATGGGGCGATATTGAATGTTTCCAGTAGTTTATGGTACTTTTTCATCGATACCATTAATATAGATACTTTTGCTCCCTTTAAAGAAAATCACAATTGTATACAGTTTGCATTAATATCTTGAATGCAATATTAAATATAATTAAAACTTGAGAACAGAAGTACTGGAGAGAAATGCTTTTAAAACAATTATAAATTGATGGAGAAATTAAACAAAAATAAGATTAAAAACTTCTTTTAATTATCAAATAACTTAAGTACAGGTTCAGATTATTAAATGTATTCAGTGGAAAATGTTCAAATATAAAATGTAACAGTCATATTATAAATTTACCAAGCCATCATGTGTAAAAACCTGCATTAAAGCACTGAAAGATACCAAAACATCATCATCATCACGAACAATGGCAGCATCATCATGACATCTGATTGGCTACCACCATCATGTGACACAGAGGCTAGAGTCTAGCTGCTTTTACATCATTCTTTTGTCTAAAACTCTCAGAAGTGATAACAAATTGCATGTTTTGTGCCTGTACAGTGGTATCACGATACTCAAAAAAGTATCGATTCCGATATTTCCGGCTGATATTGAAGTGTAGACTCCAGGGTATCGATATGCCCATCCCTAAACTGAAACTGACTCAAAACACGAACTCTAGCTAATGATTTACATGCCGTTAAAGCTGCAACACGTGCTTTCTTCACCACATTCTTCCACCTAACACTGATTGCAGCAGGATCAGTTGTTAACATGGCCCAATAATCACCACATCTGCACAAGATGGGCTGAAAATAGCAGCGCGCGGTGTAGCTTACTCATCGCAAGGTCAATATCTGCCTGAACCCGATCACAGCCAACTGATCTCAAACTACACAGACAGCTTTTTGATGAGATGATTTTTGAGAAACCGCCATGAAAGCCCTTGAGACTTGGGCCAATGGCACATGGGAAATACAATCCAGTGTATAATGGGACAGAGGTGGTTTAAAAAAAAAGAAAGAAAGAAAGAACCATCAACCCCCCAAGAGGGACGCCAAGCATGCCAGGCCTTCTAAACAGAAGTGAACATCAAGACCTGTGAAAAGCATTTTGTGGTAACCTTCCATAAGCTGAAGGCCTTGTTTCCCTCTGTGGAAGAATAAGTATGACTTACAGAAATAACCGGCCGTGGCCTGTGCTGCAGCTGTGAAATTACCCCGTGGCGTTTACTCAATGAAAAAAGCAAAATGTCAACACCTTATTTTCCCTGCAAATGTTTTTTTTTTCCCTTTAAAAAAAGTGTGACTAACAGAGAAGTCCTCAGAGAGAGAAAGGTACACAAAGAGGAGAATTAGCTGAAACATTCATGTAATGTTTTCCCTGATGCTCCGTCTTAATTACCACCGTGCGAGCCATGCAAATCCGATTGGCCGTTTATGCCAGGAAACTCATAACCACAGTGCAATATTAATTACTCCGGTTGGATTCACGCTTTATTTGATATGCACGAGGCGTTGTGGCCATTACCAGCCTTGTGTTTCAGCCTTAGCCCTGCATGTCAGCGGTAATCAAGTCTAAACGTTGACAACAACACATTCGCCAATCAATAAAGGATGGGAGGGATCCTTTGATGGTGGAATTTTAATCTCTTTTCTCTTGTGTGTGCGCGTCTTAATCTGTGTCAATATCCTCTTAATATCTCTCACACACAAGTCTATTAATTTCTCTCCGAGGTTGCTCATTGGATTTCCTGATTTAAAGCACGCCTTTTATGTTCCATTGTTCGTAAAGCTATTAGATTAAGTGGAGTCAAATGCAATTACAGCCCACAGCTGTTCATTGTGAGACTATCTGCTGTTTCTTTTTAAGGCAGTAAGAGGAGAAAGGATTTGCATGCAGTACTCTTAATTATCATGTAATGTTCCCACTACACCTAAAGCATGATCCACAAAACAAACAGGGAAGGTAAGAGAGGAAAATTAGACACTAAACGAAGAGAAAACATTTAAAAATGGGGGGTGAAGACAGATGGAGCAAGCAAAGTTGCCCATAACTTCATCAGTGGAGCAACACTGACCTCTCCTGGCAAACATGCCTCTTCTGTCCTACACACCTGAACGCACCAGCAGCGGCTTTAAAATGACTTTCTTAAATCATCCAGCATGTGAGTGAGAAGGACCATAGATCAAATACGCTGAGAAGAAATAATAAGGAAAAAACATAAAGCAGTGGGCCAATTACTGCTTCAGGTTCTACATTTCTCTCATAAAAATGTAATCAATCACGTACCTCAATGTGGGCCACACGCAATGCAAGCCACAGTTTAACGCAGGAAAAGGTCACCAGGGGCGAGATAATGACGTGTTCCAGCTAATAACGCTGCACACTTTTAGTTAGCTTTGACATTAGGTGAAAAAGAAACAAAACCTAGCAAATTTTAGTCTTCTGTTTTCAGAAATCTCAGGATTTCTTTCTCTTCTAAGAGCTTCCAACTTTAAAACAGACACATCTTATAGAGGGATCAGTCTGAGGAGGGGAGGCAGGTGAGGGAGGTGGTACTCATGAGAAGCCAGCATCTACAGCCGTCAGAGCTCTCTCCGGCGGAGAATCATGAATAAATCTTGACAGGCAAGCAAAGCTAAACGTTTGTCAGAGCAGAGCCATGAGAAGAGCAAACTCTTCTGGAGCAATTCAAATATCAAAAATCTGCAGGAGTGTTGCTGCAGAAGGGGCTCCGTGCAAGAAAATCCACAACGCAGTGTTCACTAACAGTCGTTCTCACTTATTCATACCCTTTTTATTAAAGAAAAGGATAAATTCACAATAACAAGAAACTAACAAAGTAATAATAAATAAAAAATTATCTAAATTATGATTTAGCTAAATAAATATTGCTTTTGAATTGTGGTCGAAAAGAATATTTTTTTTAAAAACAAACTAATAAGACATATCAGAGCACCTTGCTCATAAACAGTGGACCAACATACCTGTCAACAGATGCAGACGTCTGATTGGACGTTACCGAAACCACCTGACCACCTGAACAAAACCTTAGTTCAGGAGCCCAATCATGCTTGTTTACTTGTTTGTTTGTTTTTAATATCGCTGTTGAACCACAATTCACAAATGATAAATGTAATGATTTTCATGAATTTTCTATTTATTATAGGGATGTCTGAAAATATCGGCTGACATCAGCATTAAAATGTGATATCAGAAAATATCCGGATCAGGTTTTTCAGACCGATATTTTTCTACTAGCAAAATCTCACGATATCTCGTTCTTCCATTACGGAATCTCGCCAGATCTTGTTCCATCAGCGTTGGTCCAGCATGTATAAAAGTCCCTGTTATCCTGGAAGAACTTCATATCCCAGCATTCCTTTCAGAGTCATGTGACTACTGTGCAGCTGCTGCTGCTACAGACTGACTCGCTTTGAAGCTGATTATAATATGTCTGGTTTTAAGTTGTTGGTTAAGTTACCAAGTTGTCAGAAACATTAGAATTAGCCACATGTTGGTTAATACCTGCTAATAACTGATATATGGCAGCCAGATGTCCAAATTCTGGCTAAAACTTAACCCAAACTCTCAGAATATGAGATACAGCCTCACAGTTGTTGCATAGATGGGTGTTGGTTGATAGTGAAAATCAGAAATTAAGAGTTGGACAATATCAGATATTGGTTAAAGAAAAAATAAAAATAAAAGCTGATATTAAACATTACTGATTTTTAATTCAGTTCAAACTTATTTCACTGACAGCTGATTTTTCTCAGTTTTTAATGAGGGTATGAATAATCAGGGCTGTAAACTGCAGTCAGATTTTAGAGTTATTCAACAATAGAAATGGCCTGTTGCAGAGTTGCATCTAAGGGTGTGAGATACTGCATGATTTGGTATCGATCTGAAACCAAGTAAAAAAAGGCTAGTATCGTTATTACTAATATCAATACCAATACTTTTTAAACATAACCAACCATAACCATTCCATAAACAACCAAATTATTATCCATACCCCCCCCCCCCCAAAAAAAAAAAAGATATTACCATTATCCGGACAAAAGAGGCTGATTTTTGGCATGTAGATACCATGTCATCAAGGTGAACTGAATCCACCAAAAACCTCCTTATTTTTTAAGTTAATGACAGTCGAACATTTAGAATTTCATAAGGTGTACAGAAATAAAGTCATCACTGGTGCTGTTGTAAAAGTCTGAATTTGGCTTTATTTTAATAAGAGAAGTTGATTTAGGGAACATGGGGGCTTTGCCATAGCAGGGAACTGAATCCATCAAAAACTACCTTATCCTCTGCTTTTAAATGAGTTTTAATTCCTCTTAAAGTTAGAATAAAAGTTAAGTACGCTTTAAGAAGATTAAAAAAAAAACAACAAAACTAAAACCCTAATTCAGAATGAAAATGATATTAAAATGTTTTTTAATTCTGAATAAAGTAATTCCTCTATCGTGTAAACCTTTTATTCCACTCTAAGTTAACTCGTGTCATTCTGCAGATGCTCCTTCCCTTCTCTTGTAGTCATGGTGGACGTTGAAGTGCATGTGAAACAAGCGATGGACTCATGGAAATGAAATGTTAGTGTCCAACTGCTGCTACAAAACTACAATCAAAATCAAAAATCTGTATCATAATGTGGTTTTCATGTCATATCGGAAACAAAGGAGCAGGAACCAGCTTGTTTACTTCTGGGTAAACGTAAACAGACATAAATACGTCACGCACGCCTCCCATCCAATCAGAACCCTTCCCAACCCCCAGATCTAAAGCAGAATCAAACAAATGTGTTTTCCATCTAAACCTCAATTCAGAATTATTATTTCCATGTAAATACAAAGAATAATAATTTGATTTGGCATAATTAATCCTGAATTTAAAAGCATTATGTAACCGGGGACATTTTTGAAGATTCTGATAACTCTCAGAATCATATTGAAATATCGATATAATTGCACTAGTATCGATCGATATCGACACCAATGTTGGTTTTGAGATTACCTAAATTTGTGTCGATCTGCCCACCACTGGCAACTTTACTACTGGTTGTTAAATCACTGGTTTGATCACAATATGATATATCGATACAATGGATAGACGATTCGATGTCTGCCAATATCTCAAATTCAGTCACAATACGATTTCTAATTGATTTGATGAAGTATTCACTAACTGGTATAAAATGATATTAAAAAAAACAATATTACATGTAATAATAAACAAGGTTATTGTTTCTTAACGTATAATGTATAATATAATGTACATACATATAATGTATTCTTCTGATATCTAGTGGTGTATATATAGAATGTTTAGTTTTAATTTATAAACATATATTGTATTCTGATATATTACTATGTAGAGAATGTACATTTATAAGTATGACAATGATTAATTGTGATTGTTGTGGTTATTCTGTGTACAGTGTTTTTGTTGTAACCATAATTGAATGCATTTGTTTATGTGACTGTAAATACTTTGTTTAGGGGGGGGGGGGGGCTGTGTAGGGTTGGAGATTGTCTGTTTGGGCCTGTCTTTGTTTTCCTCTTTTTTTGTGTGTGTTTTGGATATTGTGTAAACATTCTGCATTGTATCGTATGAGGGGCTGGAACTTGATAAGCAGTGCTTTTTCCATCCCCTTTTAAGCTTGCAAGGAGGTATAGGGATTGAAATAACTATACTAAGCTTTATGGTTTGTTTATTTAATTAATTATTTTGAATGTGAGTTTTGTCACCAGCCTTTTTCTTTATTTCGTGCAAGTCTGAAATAAATATATAAATAAAATGAACATAGCCGTAAGTTTTGCAGCACAGTATCCCAGTGTTACCTCTATCCACTGCATAACTATAAACATAATTTGTTGTGAAAATGTTGTCTCAGAGGACCTTCAAAATAAAGACATTTTAATAATAAAAGAAAGAGTTCCAGTGGGAGCATGTGGATGTTGAATGCAAGAGGCCCCAAGATAGAGCCCTGGGGAACTCCACATGTAATTTTTGTCTGCTCAAATGTAAAGTTATCTACTGACACAACGTACTTCCTGTTCTCCAAGTATGTTTTGAACCAGTTTAGTACAGAACCAGAGAGACCCACCCACTTCTCCAGTCGTTGGAGTAATATAATGTGGTCAACTGTATCAGATGCAGCACTGAGATCCAGTAAAACCAACACTGACACTTTTCCAGTGTCAGTATTCAGACAAATTTGTTTTCTCTTAAAAAGTAATTTAGCTGATGAAAAACTGCTTTTTCAATGATCTTACTTAAAAATGGAAGATTGGAGATCGACCTGTAGCTGCTCATCTGTGTCTTGTCTAGATTGTCGCTTTTTTAGCAGAGGTTTGATCACAGCTGTTTTCAGTGACTCTGGGAAAACACCCAACGTTAAAGACGAGTTCACAGTCTAAAGCAGATCTGACTCCAAGGTCTTTGAGACCTAAAATAAAAAAAAAAAAAAAAAAAACAGTGGGCAGAATGTCCAAACAGCGAGAGGAGGAGTTCAGTTGATGCAAGATGTCCTCCAGTTCTTTGCTAGTAATGGGATAAAACTATGTCATGGTGTTTAGACTTGGTGGACACAGTACATGACCTGAACCTGCTGTTGTTATCGATTTTTGGTTTATATTGGGTTTGTGGATCGATTTATAATCGATACATCAATCTATATCGATGTATCAATGTAGATCGATGTATTGTTACACCCCTACTGGCTACAACACTGACTGCAAGGAACTCTCACAGTCTCTCTTTACAAGTAAAAAACTATAAAAATCCACACAAAAATGCACAAAATTACATTCCTCACTGCTTACAACAAACTATCGGAGCCATTTCCACCCGTATGTGTGCATGTTACTGTCTCACATTCATCCTCTGCCTCAGCTAATGATGCACTGGCATTTGCTTTGTAGCTACGTAGCCGTTCACAGGGCTGGCAGGAGTTAACGGCCCTGGCACCCACAAAGACTCCCCCCCACACCCCCCAGTAAAGTGAGACATCCAACTGGCTTGGTGTTGCACATACAGTCAGGACTGAACAGATGCCACTCATTTCTACCAGCCAAAGTGACCCAGCAATAAGCTGGCTAAGCACCTCAAAACGCAAGCTAGTAATGAGAGGGATGAAATCTCTGCTGGGCGACAGCGCAGTGTGGAGCCTCACCACGGTGGCCCATCGTTCCCGCTCCGCTACATTCTGTTTGTCCTCTTCCTGCTCCTGCCAGCTATCAAGCTGACAGCTAACAGTTTGCCTTTGTTTGGTTTTTCTTACTCCTCTCACATCCCGGTATTCCACGCTCCACCATCATTTCTACTTTCTTCTTATCAGCTGCTTATCTACTTTTTGTCCACCCAAACTAACACAATAACATTTCTTGTTTTGCTATCGTCTCAGTTGGCAGCATTAGTGTGTTTTTATGCCTCTACATGCCTGTGAATGAGTATGCGTGTGGCTGCTGGCTGATGCACCCTATGACATATTGAGGTAATAAAAAGCCCCTCCACAGGGATGGCTGTGTCCCACTAATTAAACACCTTCTACGCGGCCTTATTGCAGGCGCCAGTTGCCATAGAATCCAACTTCATCTTCAGGGCTCTCGTCAACCGGCGTCTCCCCTCTGATTCAAGTGAAAAGTTGGGGAGGAAGAGGATGGAGGGTAATAAGGGGGAGCTAGAAGGTCATTACTGAGAAAAACTAATTACTTTACAAAATAATCTTATTCAGACAAGAGGTATCGATTAAAACACAGACTTGTTTTCACAGTTCTGAGAAAACGTATGGAGCAACACTTCTGGAAGGTTTGGCTCATGATGTGTTTGCTAAACAGCAGCGTGCAGACAGCTGGAGGTTTTCTTCTCATGCATAGCTAGAGGCTGGGACTGAGACTGCCTCTTCAGCTTTAATATGTACTCTTAACCACATGAAACACATCTCAGTTTGGAAAGGCGACTGAGGACTTCATATACAAATTGTTTACTTTTTTTCACATGATACTTTTAAAAGACAAATATTGATGTGTTGATAATATACAGTCGTCCTCAAAATTACTCATACCCTTCAATTAAATAAAAGGCTAATTTCACAATAGTAATTAAAAAAAAAAGAAAATAAAGAAACATGGAATTTACAAAATTATAATTTAGTGAAGAAAAAATATTGCTTTTGAATTGTGGTTGGAAATAAAAATAATAATAAAAAAACAAATAAACAAAACTGTCCCAGACACATTAGAGCACCTTTCCCATAACCAGTGGACTAAAATACCTGTCAACAGGTGCATAAATCTTTTTGAACATTATAGAAAACACCTGATTGCAATGATTGTCTCAAAGTGTTGCTCAACAGCATTTTAGCTTCAAAGCCTCATCATGCTTGTTTGTTTTCAATATTTCTTTCTACATCAGTACTACATCTAGCTGCCGCGATGCGCGTCTATGCGAGTTCACGACACTATGGAAGCCGCGGCAGATGTGGTCACACATTCTCTTTTTTTCTTTCTTTCTTTGTTTTAAATCAGAAGCCAACCCCTCTTGTGTTTGTCCCAGTTTGTCCACAGTTTGTTCGTTCTTAGCACAATTAAAACACCAAATTTCTTCCTCTATGCTTGCATTAATGGCAGAATAGGAGCTGAATGCCGCGGCTTCCGTAGTGTTGTGAACTCGCATGGACGCGCATCCAGGAAGTGCGATGTTCTACTGTTTAGGCTCTAAAAATATACTAAATAATGTCGTTTTGAGTAAATTATGGACCAGCCCACTCAGGACAGTTGGATTACATTGTTCTTGTGGACTTTTATGGACCTTTTTGGTTCAGTTGCCAGTGAACTCCATTATATTAAAGTTGGGGAAACATGAAAACCTGTCCGATTTCCGGCTGCATTTGAGATATTAAAAAAGTGCTCCAGAGTCTTGCTCAGCATGAGGGTGAGTATGTGATATTGGGAGACATGTCAGAAAGACACAGTTCTGCATCCACTGATAAATGAATACAGTAAATACCTGGTCTCACTTTCAGTTTCACTAACTTACTGGATTTAATAAGATGCACGTGGTTTGTGAAATGTAACAAACTGAATTAACATCAGGAACCTTTTTAGCTGTTTCCAGCCTGAATGAGCATCTGAAAAATGAGGAATAGGATCACCGCTCTACCACTGTAGCTTCTCCAGCTGCAGAGCTCCTTGGAGCTGTAATCTCCTCCCAGTACAAACTTCTGTTTATAGAGAATGTTTTTTTGTGCTCTTTGCAGCAAAATTTAAAGCTGCTCTTCAAAACTTTTCCAGATTTTCTTAGTGATGCATTCATATTTCTCAAGCCAGTAAAAGTCCATCTTATCTGGACTCTTGTCTTTCTTTCTTTCTTTCTTTCTTTCTTTCTTTCTTTCTTTCTTTCTTTCTTTCTTTCTTTCTTTCTTTCTTTCTTTCTGTCTTTTCTCTGATGTTGATTGCATTTCTTTTCAGAATCCACAGCGGTGCGCATTCAAAAGAGCTGATGTGTTTACATCCGTTTGCTAATGTCGTAAAGCAACATTTTGCTGCAACATCACGCGGTGTCCCGGAAGAAAAAGTTGTATAATGCGGTTTCTCAGCTTCAGAACGCTGCTGGGCAGCAACGGCTACAGACGTGCACATGATAGATGTTATTGTGCCTTCAGATGAGCCAGGAACGTGGAATTTTCAGGTCGGGAAGCTACATCGAGTCTCAAGGTGCATCACACCAGGTGTAGAGTCAAAAAACGCCCCATGGAACTGGGTTAAGTACTGTTGTCTGGTCTGCGTTGGTCTTTTTATGTCCAAACCGCATCCATTGACAGAAGTTGTCCTTCTTCTTCTTGAAGCTATATTGCGGTGTTATAGAGGTAGATCCAATAAAACAGATTCCAGATCCAACGTCAGAGGTGCCGGAACACTTTCCAGCTGCATCTGGCTCAGATTAAGCCCCACCTTTCAGACCGAAGGAATTAAATAGGCGCATTCGGACAGAAAGGTTCTAGGAATGCAGTTCCTATAACTAATAAGAGCTACCTTCCCCATCACCTTGATAAGGACCATGTTTGACGCAATCGTCTGCGACAGTGACAAATTTATGCCCCAGCAGATCTAATAAAAAACTGAGGTTTTGCATCTCTGGAAAGCCGCCCTGCTAACGTCTTGTTTTTCTTTCAATGTACTGCACCAAGACTCTTTAGTGGACGGACCGGGGGGCTTGACATTACAATTTCCAATGAAAGGGGGGGCCCTGCAAAAAAAAGTTTGAGAACCACTGGGTTATAGGAACTCCAAACAGGTTCCTAGAGTCTGAAAGTGCCTTAAGATAGCAAAGCTTGCCAAGTCCCCAGTCATGTGATTCGAAGACGTCTGTGGTGACACTAAAAAAAAATGCAGCTAAGATTGTTTTAAAGACATCCATGAATGAAAACCGGGATTTCAAACTGATCTGATTGCTGGTGTTTATTAAAGAACGGTTGGCAGCTCTCCTGAATCCTACACACTGGACCTTTAACGAGAAGTTGGACTGGAACCATTATTGTTCTGTTTTTATGATGATGTCATGGATTGTCTAGGTTGTCATCCTCATGTTGTCAGTCTTTGGTTATGAACTTGGTTGTTTTAATTTAGACTACCTTGTTTTCCTTATCTTTTGCCCACCAGAACTTGCTCCCATTCATCACTCCTTTCCACTTACTTGTTACCGTCACTTATATTAAATCTCCCGTGTCTTAACTCCCTGCCACATTGTCTGATTTACCACAGCGTCCTGTTTCCTGCTCTCATTTCATTTGCTCTGGATGTATTTAGCACCATTACATGTGTTCATAATCCTCTGAATGAGCTTGTCTTTCCTCATCAACTTGCTTCGGTGAATTTCTCTTCGATTCCAACCAAACTGACATTTCACACGTGTTATGTAAAGACTTTTCAGCATGTCTACAAAACCAGCAACACAAATAATGTAATTCAGAACCGGACCAAAGGTTTTCAATATGCTTTCAGAAATGCAGGCGTGGGAGTAAACACACTCAGTAGCTACTGTGGAAACAACACAGAGGCACATGCTTCGTGTGTGTGTGTTTGCGTGTGTGTCGTGCGCCTGTTGGGGTCAGGCCACCTGAATGAAGGTGTCCTCTGATTTGGTCCGTTGTGAGGCAGGGGTCAGAGCAACAGATGACTCAGCACCTGTCACCGCTTGAGTCCCACTCATCACTCATCAGCTCCATATGCTGCCCATTAAAGTCAGACATGTGGGCACTCGGCTCACAAAGTCCGCACACCTACTGACCCCCTGCACATCTGTTGAGAAAATGTTAAACGTGTGCAGCACGGGGAGGAAAGTCAGTACGAGCTAGTGAAAAGAGAAACATTTCCATGAGTTAAATCCCCTTTTCTGCTCACTGACATACTGGCTCACTCTCTCTGCTCACTGGCTGTCACTGCTGATACAGCAAAATAACCTAAAAGGATCAAAACTGAGGAAGAGAGATTTGAATGACAAAAGAGGCAATAAAGCTTGTGTAAATCTCGAGGTAGAGAGCTGCAGGACCTCCTCGGACTGAATGCGGACTGGAAACTGGCCGCAGTCCTCCTAGACAGGCATCTTTTCTATCACTTTCTTCTTTGTAACATCCACCTCTGTGCCCCTATATCAGATATAATACATGAATATATTTACACACAAAATTTCAAAAACCAAATAAAAATTTAAATTAAAAAAGGGAAAATTATAAATAAACACAAACAAAAAATTTTACACACAACACTTTCACCCGCAGGGGGGGTAGATAATTTAATAAAATAATTTTTTGGAATGACGCCTATAACATCTTAACACATCATAAATGGATTTTTGTACTTAACCATAGTTAGGTAAGTAACAGTTTATCAAATAAATGGCTTTTTATCAATTATTGGGGATTAAGTGCTAAAAAAGGTTATGAAAGAAGAATTTATAAAAAAAAAAAAAAAATCGGAAGGAGGGGTTTCCTTGGGGGATTTCCCGGAAAAAAGGAGATTATTTTTATTTGAGAGGGGGGGGAGGAGAGAAAAGACCGGAAAGGGGGGGTGCCGGACAAACTGTGGTGGGTCACCACACAGCACAACGTAACTGGGGTCTGTATGAAACAAAAAAAAAATATTTAGCTATTTTTAACATTAGGAAATTTAATTATATTATCCTCCCAGTCTTAGCAGGTGAGGAAGTAATAAAACACTTTCTTTAATAAGAAATAAATGAGAATATTATTATTTTAGAGACATTCCCATTGTAAATGAACGCAGATCTTACTGCAAAAGTAAACCGGAAATGTCTGTGAAACTTGTCTATAAGGGAGAGTAGGAGCGTTTCTCACTGGGAAAAACAGTTAGGGGCGGGGTTTACAGTTCAAACTTAACTGTTCACCTCAGTCATGGTTCGAAAATGTGAAAAATCAGTAATATCACCTTTAATAGTTAAAAATGATATTATGGCATATAACAATAATAATAATAATGGATTCGATTTACATCGCACTTTTTCTTGCAGGGCACTCAAAGCGCTCACAGTAGGTCCATTATTCATTCACTCCGCATTCATACTTGGTGATGGTAAGCTACATGTAGCCACATCTGCCCCTGGGTGGTGGATCGGGATTCGAACCGCTGATCCTTCGATCATTGGCCGAAGGATACAGCAAAAATTATTCTGCATTTACACTATATTGCCAAAAGTGTTTGCTCACCCATCCAAATTATGGGAATCAGGTGTTCCAATCACTTCCATGGCCACAGGTGTATAAAATGAAGCAGCTCGGCATGCAGACTGTTTTTACAAACATTTGTGAAAGAATGTGTCGCTCTCAGGAGCTCAGTGAATTCCAGCGTGGAACTGTGATAGGATGCCACCTGTGCTACAAATCCAGTCGTGAAATTTCCTCGCTCCTAAATATTCCACAGTCAACTGTCAGCTGTATTATAAGAAAATGGAAGTGTTTGGGAACGACAGCAACTCAGCCACATGATGGAGCGGGTCAGTGGATGCTGAAGCACACAGTAAGAAGAGGTCTCCAACTTTCTGTAAAGTCAATCACTACAGACCTCCAAACTTCATGTGGCCTTCAGATCAGCTCAAGAACAGTGCGCAGAGAGCTTCATTGAAAGGGTTTCCATGGCAATCAGCTGCATCCATCCATACATCTTTAAGTGCAATGCAAAGCGTGGATGCAGTGGTGTAAAGCAGCCGCCACTGGACTCTAGAGCAGTGGAGGCGTTCTCTGGAACGACGAATCACGCTTCTCTATCTGCCAATCTGATGGACAGATTGGCAGATACACGCTGGGTTTGGCGGTTGCCAGGACAACAGTACTTGTCAGACTGCATTTGCCAATTGTAAAGTTTGGTGGAGGGGGAATTATGGTGTGGGGTTTTCAGAAGCTGGGCTTGGCCCCTTAGTTCCAGTGAAAGGAACTCTGAATGCTTCAGCAAACCAAAACATTCTGGACAATTCCATGTTCCCAACTTTGTGGGAACAGAGCTGGCCCCTTCTTCTTCCAACATGCAGGTCCATGTATCACACGATGTCAAGCTTCTCCTTTGCAGAAAGATCCTTTTTTCCCATCCTGCAAGAAAATTGGAACTTCAGCTTACCTGAGAAACTAAACATCAGAGTCCAGTTACTGTAACTACAGATCACCAGATGCATTCTTTATTAAATGTTTGCCATCTTCAATTTAGAAGAAAGTGAAATATTTATTCAGTCGATCGAAACATTCAATTTTTATATTTCAAAGAAGTCAAACAACAGCAGTTTCTCTCAGAAAACCGAATTTAACTCAGTATTTTTCAGCCACTTCTTGTAGGTTTAATTCTTTTGTATTTGTTTGAGCTTTTTAGGCATTTCACCGCTTTTAAATAACAAGAAGGTCATTTGTAGAGTTGTAAAAGCTCCACAGAGGCAGTTTAACCTGAATTAGATACTTACTGTAGAATGGCATGTCACTAATCCAAGGCCATGCATACAAGTGTAGTCTTAGAAAGAAGGAAGACAGGAACCAAATGAGGGAGAAGAGTAGAAGAGAAATTCAGCCTGCATCACAGATGTGGCTGAAAGTCGATGCTCTGAGTGTGAATGCGTGCGCGTTAACGTGGGTGTGTGTGCATGCATGTGGACGGCTGCAAAAGCATATTTCTGCATGATCCTAATACGCCTGAGTCCATGTGTGTGTGTAGGTGTGGAAATTCAGGAAAGCCTAAGAGCGTGCTTGAAGTGAATGTGTAAAAGAATTGCAGAGGGCATTCTCTTCAAACGAGTGGTATTCAAAGAGCAGGGAGTTTCAAAAGGAGACAGCACTGAGGGCAGTTGAGTTTGAACTGTGTTTGTGCAAAAGAGTCTGCCTTTTGAAAAAGAAAAAGACAAAAAAGGAATTCCTGAAGTGCACTCCCAGAGTTTTCTTGGAGGGGGAGAGAATATTAGGAGATATAAAGAGAAGGTGCTGCAGTCAGACAGACAGGCAGATAGGGGGCTCACCAGCCGACCAGTGAAAGGAATGAGTGCGAGGAGAGAGGAGTGGACTGGAAGGCAAGAGAAAGCAAGGCAGGGAGAGAAAGAAAAGCAGGAAGAGGGGGACACATGGAGGGAGAACGCTGGCCTGGGGCGCTGCTACGTGCTGTGCTTCTCCAGGAGACTCGAGAAAGAGAAAAAATGAGAAAGAACAAAAACCCACTTTCCATGCATGCCTATGGGAGCGCTGAAGCCTGTAGTGCCCCATATAGCTGCACCAGTCTGACCTCAGCACTGCAGGAGTGATGGCTACTGAATTACCGTGTCAATGGCCCGGTGCCCCGTCATGCCAGCTCCCTCACACACACATAATAAACACACTCCATCACCCGTTCGGCCCAAGCACACCGCCCAAAGAGAGCATATTAATTATAGATGTTCGTTAAATTACTTTCATTACCTCCCCTGCTCAGTGGACGGGACAAAGACAGGGATGATGGATGGAGGGGGTTTGTTATATCTCCCCAAGTAGCAAACGTCCCTTCCTTTACTTTCTCTAACCCTTTTCCTGCTATTTTATTTGTCAGTTAGCATAAGTTCCTCCACATTTTCTGGTTGTTTATCATGTTTGTCTCTCCCCCCGAATGACCCCTTTCTGAATGTGACCAATCAATGGGGTGTCTAGCCTGTCATGCGGAAGAGTAAATAGGTAGAAGTTGTAATGGTACTGAAGCAGTCAGTCAAACAATTAACTCAATGATGTGATTGTTTAAAAAGATACTGAGCTTCAAAGGTGGTTTCACAGTCATCGTTCCCTAAAATACTGGGATATCCATTAAATGAGAGTCGTGTAGAAAGATTAAAAGAACAGTCGTGAAAACAAGGTGTTGATTCATATATGATATGAAAGTGGCTGTTCTGAGCAATACAGCCCAACATCAAACAGACAATGGGATGAAGGAATGAATGAAGTAATGAATGACTGCATGAATGAATGAAGGAACAAACAAAAAACTGAGGTTGGGGGAATTTGGCAATTCACAGGACTGTTAAAACAGTCTAAAGTTCTTGAAGATTACAAACTAGGGATGTCCGAAATTATTGGCCTGCCAATATTATCAGCCGATATCGGCATTAAAATGTCAGCGGAAAATGTTGGTATCAGTCTTTTGGACCGATATTTTTAATAACGAATTCTGGCAAGTGGCCAAGATTTATTTTTGATTGTAATCAGTAAAAAAAATTCTGCCAATGGCATAAGCAAAATTTTCTTGGTAAGATTTCATGAAATAAGATGCATTGCCTTAAAACAAGTTCCTATGTCTCACTGAAATGTTTCTCTTTAAGTAATTTTGTCTTATTTTGGGTGTGATGACATGTTTTGACTAGAAATTAGAAAGATATACTTGGTAAGATTTGAGTTTTTGCAGTGAGCTGTCAACTGCTAGACTCCTATTTGGTTTTTCCAACTACAGTATTTATTATATTTTATTTTGGTTAATTCACAGCAGTTCGGCCAATTGTTTTTAGATGAATAAAAAGCAGCAGCAGCTTTGAGCTGATTTTAAATTACTCCTAACTACAACAATATCAGCAACAACATCAGCTGTTTTACAGCAAACCAATCAGAGTACTAAAACGATCTGAAGCTATGTTTTTGGATGTAAATCCTTTTAAGATATGCTTGTATTTCTTTTTGATTTTTTCTAAAAACAGAACGATAGAAAGATTCATTTATGTCCTATATTTGTGCCGCTGTCAGCTCTCAGCAGGAAGCTTAGTTGGAATAGTCTTCTGAGGAGCTTGGGATACCACCTAGTCCCCCCTAAAGCTCACTAATAAATTCCTAATGAGCTGCAGAGCAGCTGATGCTGAACAAATGATTTTGTTTGAGGACTTTTTCTTTTAAGGAAATAATATAAATGGTTTAATATCTGATTCCCACTTCTGAGACATAAATACTCAAAATATATACAGTTGTGTGAAAAAGTGTTTGCCCCCTTCCTAATTTCTTGTTTTTTGCATGTTAGTCACACTTAAATGTTTCAGATCACCAAACAAATTTAAATGTGAGACAAAGATAACAAAAGTAAAAAACACAAAATGCAGTTTTTAAATGAAGATTTTTATTTTTAAGTGGGAAAAAATCCAAACCTTCATGGCCCTGTGTGAAAAAGTGATTGCCCCCTACACCTAATAACTGGCTGGGCCACCCTTAACAGCAACAACTGCAATCAAGCGTTTGTGATAACTGGCAGTGAGTCTTCTACAGCGCTGTGGAGGAATTTTGTTCCACTCATCTTTGCAGAATTGTTGTAATTCAGCCACATTGGAGGCTTTTCCAGCATGAACCGCCTTTTTAAGGTCATGCCACAGCATCTCAATGGGATTCAGGTGGGGATTTTGACTAGGCCACTCCAAAGTCTTCATTTTGTCTTTCTGAAGCCATTCAGAGGTGGACTTGCTGGTGTGTTTTGGATCATTGTTCTGCTGCAGAACCCAAGTGCGCTTCAGCTTGAGGTCACCAACAGATGGCCGGACATTCTCCTTCAGGATTTTTTGGTAAACAGCAGAATTCATGGTTCCATTTAACACAGCAAGTCATCCAGATCCTGAAGCAGCTAAACAGCCCCAGACCATCACACTACCACCACCATGTTTTACTGTTGGTATGATGTTCCTTTTCTGAAATGCCGTGTTACTTTTACGCCAGATGTAATGGGACCTACACCTTCCAAAAAGTTCAACTTTTGTCTCGTCAGTCCACAGAGTATTTTCCCAAAAGTCTTGGGGATCATCAAGATGCTTTCTAGCTAAACTGAGATGAGCCTTTATGTTCTTTTTGCTCAGCTGTGGTTTTGATCTTGGAACTCTGCCATGCAGGCCATTTTTGCCCCCCAGTCTCTTTCTGATGGTGGAGTCATGAACACCGACCTTAATTGAGGCAAGTGAGGCCTGCAGTTCTTTGGATGTTTTTCTGGGGTCTTTTGTGACCTCTTGGATGTGTCACCACGGTGCTCTTGGGGTAGTCTTGGTCAGCCGGCCACTCCTGGGAAGGTTCACTACTGTTCCATGTGTGACAGTTGACGGTCCTGTCACTATGCCTCCGACTGATCATGTGCTCTGGCTACTTGGACACAGGGATGTCCCTTTGGCTGAATGGTCAGCACGCATGACTTTCAAGTCTGGGGATCAAATCCCGCCCGGGCCCTCCGTTGCACACCTTACCAATGGTTTCACCATTTGTGGATAATGGCTCTCACTGTGGTTCGTTGGAGTCCCAAAGCTTTAGAAATGGCTTTGGAACCTTTTCCAGACAGATAGATCTCAATTACTTTGGCAGTAATCCGCCTGAGTGTTGCTAGAGAAATTGAACTCAGCTTTCCAAAGATGTGATAAACCACAGTTAATTTATGTTTTAACAGAGGGGGCAATCACTTTTTCACACAGGGCCATGAAGGTTTTGCTGAGCAACATTTCGAGTCAATCACTGCAATCAGGTCTTTTCTTTATTGTTCAAAAAGGCGTATCCAGCTGTTCACAGGTATTTTGGTTCACTGTTCATGGGAAAGGTGCTTTAATTTGTCTGGAACAGTTTTTTTTATGATTATTTCCAACCACAAGTCAAAAGCAATATTTAATGTCACTAAATTATAATTTTGTGAATTTTTATTTATTATTTCTTTCTTTAGTTTCTTGTTATTTGAATTTAGCCTTTTCTTTAGTTGGAGGATCTGAATAATTTTGAGGACGACTTTATCTATTTTTAAGTTTTTAGAATTAAATGTCCAAATTGTGGGAAAAAGTTTCAACAGATATAACAAACTGTGTTTGATAAGAGCTGTTAAACTCTATAAGCCCATTTTGATGATCTTTTGCTCGGAGTGAAATCATGTGACACTTGACATCTGGAAGCGCAAACGATGTTCCTAATGTGGAAACAGCAGCGTCATCCCTCAGTGTACTCCCTGAGCAAATAAAGCGCCGCGTCCCCTTTCCAAACATAAAGGCCACTGCAGGCGACTCCGTGTGCACGTGTACTTTTCTGTCTCTGTAAGTTTGATGTCACTCCTGCAAGGGAAGCATTACATCGCTAGACTGTGCTTGCTCAACAGCCTGGGTCTATCTAATCTCCGCCGCTCTGAAACATCCCCTTCAATTTCTTCTGTTGATAGATGCTGGTGATCTTTGAGCCCTCTGGGAGCACATTCTTCCTCTCCTGCTCGTCTCAGACGCTTCGCTTGTGTAAGACCACTTCAAATTCATCAGGTCAGCTCCCCATTGTAAACAACTGAGATCTGATTCACGCAGATCCAAAGGTCAGGAGAAGGGATGATAATCGACATCCAGACGTCTGCCTCTTGTCCGTTCTCTCTCTCTCTCTCTCTGTTTATCACGTGAACTGAGCAGACAGGAAGCTTCATGAAGAGTGATAACTAATTACAATCACCCACTTCCAGGCTGAGTACTCGTTTAACCAGCACTGACAGTAAACTGAGAGCTGTCAGTTATAGTTATAGCACTTGGTGATACATTGTAATTGTTGTCCTCATTAAGAGATGAGTAAGAAACAGGCACTGCCACTGCCTCTCCCCTGTTTAGGAGCACATGGATGTCACATAGTGTGCTTTGAGTTGTGTTGCACCTAAATTAAGTTTCACAGAAATGTCACTGGATCATGTCTAAGCAAAGCTCCTGCTTTACCTAGGTGTCTTTTATTTGCTTGGAGCGCAAAGGAGAGGGAACCCCCACCCTCCTATTTATTTCCTGCATGTCATTTGTGTCCATGAGCAGCAGGGGAGCAAGACCCTCTTTACAATTGGCATTAGGCTCCTTTCCTATTGGCACAAAAAGTCGGGTCTGATGCCCTGCTGGCAAGCTGCACGACCTCTGTCCCCACAGCTGCATGTCAAGTGATGCCTGGGTTCACACTGATGATGTCATCCATGTGACAGAAATCCAAGTATACTGTGCAGCATATTGTGTAGTGGGCAGGTCGTGGTCGGGGTTATCCAATTATCTAATGTATTGCAGGAGTGTCCACAGGTCCTTGAGGGCCGCTGTCCTGTCCTGGTCTTCCATGACTCCCTACACCAACACAGCTGACTCAAATTAATCTCACACCCTATAAAGCTCTGCACAAAGACTCATTGATTTGAGTCAGGTGTGTGTTGGAGCAGGGAGACATAGAAAACCAGAAGGGCTTGTGGCCCTTGCGGACCAGAGCTGGACACCCTTGGTGTTCTAACACAAGGGCCATCTCAGAAAGCCGTAGCTGGAAAATGAAGCCTCTGACGGGACTCCTGACCTTTTATTTAGGGGTGTGTTTTCATCCAACCACCCACCCAGACTAATCTCATCCTGGTCTGAAGCCTCCATGCCTGGTCTCTGGAGGCCTGTCCCCAGCCTCCAGCTGCTGGTCCAGGCCTCTAGCTGCTGGCATTTTCATCCACTGGATGGAAACGTGGCCTCCAGCCAGCTTCTCATCCACAGAACGGAGGCCAGCTTCTCTACCGCTGTACGGAAACATGGCAGCCAACTTCCAAAAAACCATGGATGAGCTGAGGTAAATGAGGAACTCAGAAAAATATGACAAAGTCCACCACAGATGAGCTGGGGTACATGTGACAAAGTCCATCTCATGACCTGGGTTCACTGGATGGGTGAACTGGGTGTTCTGAGACAAAAAATCAGAGTTTGCTATCAGAGAAAATCAACTTAGTTTAGGATTTGACTCAGTGTTTATTGAACCTGCTTTGTGAGCAGAAAAACAACAAAAACCTGCCAGACAGCAACCCTCGAGGACCCGAGTTTGACACCCCTGCTCTAATGTGACCATAATTATTCCCTTTATATATATATATATATATATATATATATATATATGACCTGTCCTATAAAGTGTTGCCAACTCTCTGTATAAATGTCTGGCTCTACCAGTGTTTATGAGGAGCAAACCTATATATTACTTCAGTTTATGTAACACTTCTCTCTACAGTATTCTGTGACTTGATCACCTCCAACATCCTCTGGAGACGCAGAAGTCTTTTTTACCATTGAGGATGGAGGACAACAGTTACGAACAAGCATTGTGGGGAGGACGGAGTGTAGGGGAGGGTCAGTGGGCAAGAGGGGAACAGGAGGTGAGAGGGATTATAATAATGACAAACAGATTCGCGGCCACAGCCTCGTCTCAGGGGAACCTTTCCACCTTGTCATGTCCAAAGACCTTGTGTAACACCTGACAAAGAGGGCAGAGCAAAACAAAAGAAAAAAACAGAATGAAATAATGTGTTTGCCTCTGCATTTCTAATTTGTTGGCCCAACGATTTGCTGATATGTATGAGGGTGCATGCGGCTCGGAGCACTAGCCTGGAACATAGGGCCTTGCTTCATTAGGCGCTCACGCCCTTAAGCTGCTGACATTTCCAAACTTGTTCCCCCGTCTTCTAATTGTCATGAAAAATTGGACAAAGCCGCAGAGACTGAGAAGACACACTCTAGATTTTGATTTGATGGCCTTTCTCGGGTGTTTCGTGTCATTTCCGCGACTGGATGAATGTAAATTGCTTCCACGTGTCCTGAAACTACAGAAATGCAATCCAGTCAGAATCAGCTTCATCGTCTACAACAAACAGGTCAGACACATTTGTTTCTCTGTGGATTTTATTACTTAACAACAAAGCCATGGTTGTAAAAACATTTTATTTTAAATCGTGTTGAACAGTGTAACAGCTGCCGTCATGTTCAAATACTGTAGCTTTGTTATTTTCTTGTTGTCACTCAGTCCCATGACAAACAAACACTCCCATCCACGAGCATCAGCAAACAGCTTCAGATCAAATAACAGCATTCAAACATGGTATTGCACAAATAAGTGTTTCTGCTCAATGTCAACACCAAGTCATTACAAAGCTGAGGAACATCACTGTAAATGTGATTAAACATGAAAGCTTACAATAAATAAGTACTGACAAAGGCTAAAAACACAGTATTAGTTTCTGTAAATTATACAAGGATAAGTGAGTCTAACACTCAGTAACAGATTAGTTACAGTTTAAACAAAATAAAACATTTATGAGCACACTAGTAATAGTAATAGTCATACAAATACAGTATTGTTTCTAATCTTACTATTAAAACACTATAAGAACAAAATATCTCGTAATCACACCCTGAGGTTGTTTACAATGCTATAACAATACGCGTTTTAAAACAGTTTGAGTTTGATTTAAACACACACATAGATACACAGACTAAAAAAAAATGAAGAGAAATAAAAACCTTGGCCTGTGTACTCCGAAAGTACACCCTCATCACTTCCATAAGAACAAAGTCAGCATGCGTGAGCATCTCTATGAAAGCAGACATTTTGCCACTTTGCTGCTCTGAGACGTTCAGGTTAGCAGGAAAGACATCAGCCATGACTGATGTCCATCACTCTGGGGAGGGATTTAAGGTTATTTTCTAATCATGTGGAGTTAATTGTTCTACAGTGAGAAATTAAACAATGTTAGAAGTGGATGTCCCAGCAAGCACATCTCAGACTCCACAGTCAGCCACAGTTAGCATGTTGAATCTTCATGAAAGTACAATTAGAAGAAATCTAAACAAGTATGGTTATACTCATACTGCTATAGGGCTGCACAATATATCAAAAATTGACCATCATTGCAATGTCAGCCTGCGTGATATACATGCTGCAACAACTGCCTTAAAGGGTAAGTTCATTTTTTTCCAACCTTGAGTTGCTTATTTGTAGTGATCCGTCCTTATTTACAGACATTTACTTGCTTTGGTGTCACGTAACAGTGATGACATCAAAGCTGCCGCAGTAAAAATGCCTGTAAATAAGGACGGATCACCACAAAAACCACCACTTCAAGCCGCTTCAAGCTTGAAGTGGCTTCAAGCTTCAAGCGCTGGACTAATGTTTCGTAACAAAACATTGGTGAAATGAAGGAGTTTGTGGCAGATAATGCCTAATTTAGAGGCTGCGTGCGTTTGCCAGCATCACATACATTATATTGGACATACACTGATCTGGAGTGGATCTAAATCTCTCCTGCTGAAAGGAGAGATTTTTTCCTGAAGGAATTCAAGTTACACCAAAACTGTCTGGGTGAGTAAATGAATGTATTTCATGCTAGAAAACAAGTCCAGGTTGAAAAAAAACTAACTTCCCCTTTTACTACAATAAAAAGTCGTCCCTATTTTCATGTTTTAGGGAAGTCTTGTGACATTCCAATCGCTGAGTGTCTCAACTTCAAATCAAACAGACTCTGTCTGGATGCTCCAGGTAGATGCCAATGTTTACGGTAACAAGAAGTTAGCGTCTCAATGGTGGAAGATGTTGCGTCATCTTAATGAGAGTCCTTATTTGTACCAGCTGACATGAACAGCAGCATGGACATCTGGACCAACGACATTTATTTGGTCGACAGGTACTGATGAGGGCATCTTATCTGGAGATCTTTAAGATCTCCAGATCTTAAATTAGTAAACTAATTCATCTGACAGAAACTGACAATCCACACGGGAATATACCGCACACCTCCTTAATTTTCATCAAAAGTTGGTAAAGAAATGGCTCAAAACTTTTGCAAAGGCTTTTAATTTTCTATTTAATCTCTGGTCATCTCTAGTCTCTAGTCTAGCAGGACTCCACTGGACATGAGCTGTTTGTGTTGCTGACCAAATTATTTTAATTAAAAACAATAAGTTATTAAGTTTAGCGTTAATACATTATTGATGGTTATTAATATGCAACATTATTTATGGGGGAGTGGGTAGCCTCATGGCAATGCTGCGGGCGTGTCCACAGAAGACCCGGGTTCCAGTCCCCGACATGGCACTCGGGTAAACCACTTTGGGCCCTTGAGCAAGGTCCTTAACCCCCACCAAATGCTCCCCAGGTGCTGTAATTAACAGCCCACTGCTCTCAGGCCAAACTTGAGATGGGTTAAATGCAGAGATAAAATTTCCCAATCAGGATTAGTAAAATATGAATTATTGTTTTCATTATTATTATTAATTAAAGCTACGCTGCTATTGTAGATCACAGTCATCGTGTTATCGCATGTTGTTTGTTAGGATTTCCTTCTACAAGAAAGCCTCTTCTCTCTAAAAATAGAGATCAATCTGCAAATCTCCACCCAGAAATGTCCCAAACACACCAAACAAAGGGAAAACATGAAATGCAGTCATGGGAGGGGGAGTTGCAAACAAAACTGACTGCCACATGAGAGGAGAGGCCCAAAGGTGCGGATTGAGCCAGATTTCACTTGCAAAAGTCTAGTGTTTATTTTCAGGGGGAAAACTCCAGACTCCTTAGAAGGGACATGAACGTAGCCTACCTACACATAGCAAAAAAAAACAAAACAAACAAAACAAAACAAAAAAAAAACCCACACCTAACATATCAACACTGTCAAAATGGTGTCGTTTGTTGTTGTAAATTTCACTAACAGTAAATTTTTGAAACACATGCAGGCATGAAAAAGTTCTCCTTTCTGCTGACTGCCAGCCACTTAGCAGAGACTTGTCTGCGAATTCAATCGCACAAAGAAACGCCTGTGTGCCCAGGGGGAAAAGATTTCAGAGCATAAATGAATGCTCAGAACAGGGACGTTTCCACGCGCCAAGTTTGGACACCGCACGTGATGACGTATTCGCGGGACAAATCGTTCAGCCAGTAATAGTGCAGTTATAGTGCACTATTACTGCACCACTTCTGGCAGAAAAAGGTGGAACATTTTCATGCCTGCATCTGTATATCACACGGACTGACAACCATTTGTTATACGGACGGACGGACGGATGGATCAATGAATGAATTGAATTATTGATTGATTTCAGGGCAGGTCCTTCGGAGAGTGGTGGTCCTCCAGCGCTTTACCCCCAGAAGACCGTTGGTTTTATTTAGAGTGAAATGTGTTATAGCTATCAAACTCATTTATGTAGCAGTGATTGTTAAACTGATTACCATGGATTTCCACGGTAACATGAACAAATCTAAAACACAGAACTCATATTTGGGTTCACTTAGAGAAATTAAGTATTTCTAAATGTTTCAATTGTCCTATATTTTTCATGGAGTCCCATCATCTGGTCAAACATAGTTTGTGACGTCTTTGTGAAGTGTGGATCGGTCCCAGCTGTATTTTGTTCACAAGCAAATGTAGACGCATGCCACACAATGATGGTGAAAAATCCTGTAAACATCTGCAAGTTGAGCATGTACGCTGTTGTCATGACTCCATAGCATTAACATAAATTAGTATTGTTTGATAGTTATAGAACCTGATAAATTCCTGAACATAACTACTTACTTAAATGTTTGTTGAATTAACCACAACACTCAGAGTGTAGACTTCTGCCAAGTCTCTAGCTCTAAATGTTAATAAAAAAAAATGACAAAAATATTTCTCAGATGTAACAACTGGTGGGAGTTCATGCTAAAATTTGAGGCATTCATCATTTTTCTTCTTTAAAAAGAGGTTGAGGTCAGTGGAAGTTGTTTTACCATCTGTTATCAGCTGATTTAATCTGATCTTCCCACATTTTCTAGCCCTGGCTCTTGCTGGGTTGTGTTCATCTCCATCACCTCAGAGTCAGTCAGTTGTGTCTGTGCCTCTGTGACATGCGTCTGGTCCTGGTTCTCCATGGTTCTTTGGTTCTGGTCTCTGTTTTTTGCTGCCCTCTCTCTGTCTAGCATGTGGTAGTTGTAGATGTTCATGATGAAGAGGAAGAGCCCACCAGTCACGATCACTGTGCCACACATGAAGAAAAGGTACTTGTAATCTCCATAGACATCCACCAATAACCCTAGGGCAGAAGAATGGAAAGAATTAAACCCAACTACAAGAAAAAGTCAGATGTATTTGCTTTTCACCCCTGAAAGCGAAGAACAGCTCAGATTTGGATGACTGCCTTCTCATTGTGAACACAGGCCAATATGGGAAGAGCTTCTTTGGAACTGAGGGCCATTCCATCTTTCCTGCGTCTCGGGGAAGGCAATTTGGATGGCTGCTACCAAAACGAATCAGTAGAGAGGCGCATTCTCAGAGCCATAAACATTAAACCCAAGTCTACAGAAAAATGACAAATATGGTCTAGATCAGATTTACGCCTGCGGGTTCTCAGAGTCTTAAGTGCATGTCATCACGGCTCCTTTCCCTGCAGACACAGATCGATATGCATGTCAGTGTCAGCATGCACGACTTTCCATCTCCCTCCATTACATTCCATTTGTTATACAGTTTTAGACCTGGTGGTTAAAAAGCCCCAAACAGAACTGTGTCCTTAAAGGATAACTTTCTTTTTCTTCAACCTGGACCTTATTTCTAGGAGTTTATATGTGCATTTAATCACCGGTAAAGTTTCTGCTCCACTTTGAGTCCTTGGGAAGATATCACGTTGAGTCGCCCTACGGTGTACATCCTGTAAAATGGCGGAGACAGGGCAGCCACTATACAAGACATTATCTGCAGCAAAAACTCCTTGATTTCATCAATGCTTTAAAGAATGATGACATAGCAGTAAAAAGTAGTTCATGTAGTTGACATTACTGCATGTCAATACTCCAAAGGAAAAAATGGCACTTTTTACAGAGGGGATTGTTTTGGCACACTAGACCTCCCTTCCTCAGTAAAAGAGATGGGTGCGGTAAAGATATGCAGCTTTACCCGGAGTCAAAGTTGACTTCATTTTGATTGGCTACACCTTATTTGGCTATAACCTTATTTAGAGAAAGTAGGTCAAGCAATCCTAGCGGTCGGAGTTTGCTAAAGGCTATCTGTTAGCAACATGTGCACTTCAAACAGTGAACTATGTTTATCAGACAAGACGGCATTTAGAAAATAAATAAACTTACAGGTAATGACAAGGTTGTGGCCGCCTCCCTCAGTGTTGCTGCAGAAGTTTGCTTTTAAATCCATTTGTTTGAAAACCCAGACCTGACTGCTCAGCAGTTACTCAGCTTCACTCACGCAGTTGAATCAGCTGAGGGAGGGGCGGAGAGAGCAGCGGAGGGTGGAAGGAGAGAGGATGGGGGGAGGCTGTTTGCTTGATAGTGTGCTCTAATTGGAGCAACAAAACTACGTAGAATGATAAGCTGCTGTCTGATTTAACCATTTTTGAACAAAGAGACAAAGTTGACAGACCATAAACAGGAACTTTGATACTCTGGACATTCACATGGCCTCATCAGTGCACAACAGATCATATTATACCCCCAAAACCCCAGAAAAGTGAAATTTGATGTCATGGCACCTTTAAGTAGAATGAATGAACGAATGATTACTGTTGTCCAGTGAGTTCAGAGTTTCGCAAATTGTGTTTTTGTTGTCTGGGTAGCGAGCTGCCCTTCTCAGCTGTACTACGGAAGCGTGCATCATGAACACATGGCCCCAAAAAGTGTGTAGAACACCCTGATAACCGATGGAAAGCTAAATCTGGACTCACAGGACAATAGTACTCGTTTGGTCGTGAAATTCTGCTGAAAGTATTGGCGAAAATCAAAGAGTTTTGCTGCAGATAATGTCTTGTATAGTGGCTGCCCCGTCTCTGCCATTATTACTGGATGTACGCCGAAGGGCGTCTCAATATAATATCTTCCGAAGGACTCAAAGTGATGCAGAAACTTTACTGGTGAGCAAATGCACGTAAATACTCCTAGAAATAAGGTCCAGGTTGAAAAAAAAAGAAAGTCATCCTTTAAAGTTAAATACATTTCATTCCTCAGTCACCCAATGGGAGTTTTCCTCATCTGAGGGCCGAGAAGTCCTGAATGCACCAATTTCACCAACTTTACAAAATATCTTCCTTTCAGAGAAGCATTTTTATGACAGAAATAATGCATTAAAAGGCATTCAAAAGCCTCTTTGATGGAACTCTATAACTTAGCACCTTTACAACGAATGATCAGAATATTTTTGTGTGTGCAACCACCAGAAGGGGTCACTTTGGATTTGGATTATTTCAACCATCTCAGTTCGGGCTCTATTATCTGACTGATAGCACTCATCTGGTGCCTGTACTCAAATGACCATCACCCTCATTAAGACAGGCCTTGATTGGCTGAGCAGTAATTATGTCCATCTGGCATAGTCACCTCTTTTTTAATGCATTCGCAGCTTAATTATGGCCCAGGTACAGGACTTTAATGACGACAGTTTGAACTGAGCATCATTAAACACCCAAAGCAAAAGGCTAATTACACCCACTTACCTTACTTCTTCCTAATTGGCTTGACCCGAAGGCTTAGAGGAGCAGTAACAAGCAGATATGGGAGACATAACGACTGTGCCCTCTGGAGGAGAACGGTAGACGTGCAGGGAGGCACTTATTTACCCCATTAAATGAGCCCCTCAGAACAGGGTCACTCCAGACAAATGGGGAGGTTTTAACTTTTCACCTCATTAAAAGTCAGATCGAAGGGAAAGGAAAAGTTTGTCAGTGGGACGGCATCCAGAGCTGATTATGTAATGTACAGCTACACTACCATTCATCATCAGCCACTAAACTCTGCCTATGCTGAAGCAGACTTAACACAAGCTCTGCTACAATAACATCAACTCCTTCAGCTGGTTTATTTTCTAACCAGTAACTTTCAAAGAACAGCACTCTCAAAATAACTATTAAATAGAAATTGTGCCAAACTCTTTTTGGATGCAGTTTACTGCAGATTAGTGAACCTATGTCCATTTTATATCTAAGAGGTTCTGCAGCCATCAGATTCAAAATGAGGCAATATTTTCCATGAAATGGTAAAATATTGCAGTTTAACATCTGATATTTATGTTCTATCAGGAATAATTTGACTTTTATAATGTGCTTCTATATTGTAAATTGATTTTTAAAAAATGGCTAATGCTCTGGTGTCCATGTGTGTTTTAAAAGTCCCTTTTAAATAAAATGTATGATTATTTATAATCAGTAGTAATATTTTCAAGCTATGGCTTATGAGATTTGCAAATGATCTCATTCTGTTTTTATTTAAGTATTACATGGTGTTCCAACTTTTTTTTTAATTGGAGTTGTAATGAAACATATCAGAGGTAAATTAATCATAGATTCACATTGTAAAAACTGCCCTGAGACTCACTGAGTGAAAATCAAATTTAACTGAACGAAAAGGTGGTTTAAGATTCCAACCCCAAGAAATCAGAAAGCTTGTGGAGCCAAAATATTATCACTTGCATCAACATACCTGACCTGTACAAGGTAAACAAATAAACATTGTCTTTATTTGGTCATTTCAGAAAAAAAAAAAAAAAAATCCTGTACTGTAGATTTTAGATTTAGGGAGCACTATGTAATTAAACTACACATCCTGAACGCAGCACCATTTAGAAATTCAATTATCTGCCAAAAAACACAATTAGAAGCTTCCAAACACAAGAGTGCTTGATATTGGCTTTTTTTTTTTCCACACCGATATCCAATATACCGACATTGTCCAACTCTTAATTTCCGACATCAACCGATACAGATCTATACAGACAAAGGTTGTATATCTCATATTTTGAGAGATACAACTGTATTCTGTATTTTCCTCCCTGTTAAACGGGTGTTTTCCTTCCCACTGTCGCCACCACTCCGTGCTTGCTCAAGATGGGGGATTGGACCAAGACAAGTCAAGATTTGATCCAATCTGTTGGTTTCCTTAGCTAGGCTATTATGAATTTGCCTTGAATTCCTCTGTCTGTTAAGCGTCTGGGCCAGTTTTCATCTGCTGTAGCTCCACTCAGTTGTGGGGTCCCCCAAGGCTCCATCCTGGGTCCAATTATTTTTTCCTTGTTTTTTTTTTTTTTCCGCTGGGTTCTATTTTTAGGAAGTATGGTATTTCCTTTCATTGTTTTGCAGATGACTTGCAAATCTATTTACCCCTACAGTCATCATCTACTGGATCCATTATAATTATTACATTATATTAATACACTGTATGGGATCGAACAATCTTTGCTCCGTCGTTTACAGACTGTTCAGAACTCAGCGGCTCATCTTCTGACAGGAAGAAAACAACGTGAGCACATTTCGCGCGGTGCTGGCTTCTCTTCACTGGCTGCCTGTTAAATTAAGGATCCAGTTCAAGATTTAATTGTTTGTATTTAAAAGTCTAAACAGCACGGCACCATCTTATCTTTCTGAAATTTTGAAGTTCAATACTCATGTCAGATCCCTGAGGTCAACTAACCAGTTGCTCCTGACGGTTCCTTGAATCAGACTAAAGGGCAGAGGTGACAGAGCTTTTTCTGTTGCCGCACCAGTTCTTTGGAACAGTCTGCCTTTTAGGGCGCATCCACAAAGCTTTTTTGATTTGAATCAGAGTCCGTTTGCTCGGAAAGTCCACTACGCTTGGGGGAGTTGGGAATGCGCAAACGGAGTGTTATCCGGTACAAACAAGCGGACTTGGTCCGCCTACATCAGCATCCCCAACTTCCATAAACAGGGTTGCCACCGGATGCTGTGCATGTGTGCTGCCTTTGTTACTATCTGCGGTGCTCTGCCTGTGATTCGCCTGTACTTCCGCAGCATATAGTTCCCCTATTTTATTTGGTTTTATTACTTTTACTTATTTATTTCTAGTTTTATTTATTTTATTTTATTTTTTTCATTATTCTGTTGTTTTCAAAATGTTTTTAACTATCCGCTTGTTGTGTACAGCAATTTGTTCCAACTGTGGTTGTTTTAAAGGGCTCTATAAATAAAGTTGAGTTGAGTATTGAATGCTGCCTCGTCATTCCTTTGATGTGAAATTGGCTTCTCATTTGTATCTGATCCGAATGTGCGAGTCAAGAAACGTAATTGGAGAAAAAAATCTCAAGTTAATTAGTTCACTTTTGCCAAGTGGTGCTAGTTGGAAATGCCAGATTACAGCAACTATGCTAAGCTAAGCTAAAGTCAGTGCTGCCAGATTCAGAGAATGACTGGGTCAGCTAGAAAGCGCTTCTGCTCACTTGTCCAACTCAAGGGACTGCGGGAGGAGGCTAAATTTCACCCAGGGCTGGCACATGCATTTAAGAGGATGGCCCATTGCACTTCACAGTTAACCACTCAGTTGTCACTGGGTCACAAACACCAAAGTATGGTATTTTGGGGGCCGTGGCTCAATGTTTGAAAACCACTGCATCCTAAGTGAGATCTGTGCTCAAGGTTTAAGGTTTTATTCCTGATCCATCAGTGTTAATGTGCATTTCAGTGGGTCTGTCATGTCTGTGAGCGGACTGGTGTGTGTTACCTGCAGTAGGTGGTCCCAGTAACATGGGGAAGCACTCTATGATGGTGACCAGTCCAACGGCACTGGGGAAGCGATGATTTCCCATCAGGTCCATGAGGCATTCAAATATTAGGGCGAAAACCATGCCGAAAGCCACCCCAAACAACACAGCGTAGGCCACCAGGAAGGTGTAGCTGGTCATCAGAGGGCACACCAGGTGGCACACGCCGTTGAAAACCATCGCAAAGCTGAAGAAGTACTGGATTCTCGGCCTGATCCACCTGCTGTTGGCTACCAAGCCGGTGCCAGGACGGACGAACATGTCAACAAAGCCCATGATAGAAAGCAGATAGGCTGCAGAGTACTCCTCCACACCTTGGCTGATGGCATAGGCAGACAGGAACACAATGGGTGCATAGGCACCAAAGATGTACATTATATTTCCTACGAGGTAAATGACGAAGCCCCGATCCTTGAAGAAGGACAAATCCAAAAACCTCTTTGTGTTCGTCATGCAGCTTTCTTTTAACTTAGTGTAGCGCTCATTTGGTTGATTCGCCTTCTTCTGTGTCTCACCAGAGGATGAGCTACGAGGGGGGGCAACAGGTCTCATCAAGGCCCCGGCAACGCAACAATTGAGCATCATACCCCCGAGGACCAGCAGACTTCCTCTCCAGCCAAAGTGGCCCAGCAGAAACTGGTTAACGGGGGCCAGGAAGCAGAGGAACACCGGACTCCCAGCCATGGCCAGCCCGTTGGCTAAAGGTCGCCTGGCCAGGAAATATTTACTGATGATGGTGAGAGATGCATTCAGGTTGAAGCAGAGTCCACAACCTGTCAGAAAGATGAAGAGGAAGAAAAAACAGTCATAAAACCCCCCAGAGAGAAAACTCTAAAGGGGACCTACTAAATTAAATTAATGCTGGTTCTGCTGGGTGCTCATTTGGGTTCCATCTCATTTCACTTTTGCGAGCTAAAATCTCATTACAGAACGCTGGAATTATTTCAGATATAATTTCTCCATTCAAGTAGAAATAAATTAGGAAGACTGGGTCATACATTTGCCTTCCTACCCTGAACATATTAATTCAATAGCACCTTAATATGAGGAAGATGAAGAGCTACAGCCACTGTAGATGGTTGGTGTGATATACCGCCTCCTCCTAATGTCAATTTACTCCGTTACTCTGGATCCATAAAAGAAAAGCGTAGTTTTATTCCTTTCTGTTTACAAGGCCCAACTGCATAAAGTTTCAAAGAAAAAGTTTGGCTTGTTTCATTTGTTTATGTTTTTCCATCTGATCATGTTCTTTATGTTTGTTGCTGGGACTTTACGCCTGCTTTCATGCTCTCCTACTTGCCAAACAGGTCCTGAGCCAACAAGATTAACTCAAGACAGCAGCGACTCCATCCCACATACTCACCAGCACACACTGGTTATCCTCTCTGTTTGAGCTCAGGGAAAATGAAGAAAAGGAACAAAGGAGACAGATAAGTGTGGAGCTGTCTGGGGTGCGTTTTCATTAAATTATTATCTCTTTGCATGTGCAGGTATTAGCGTGTATGTCAGCATGCCTGCTAGGTAAAACTGACCGATGCCTACGTGTCAGTGTGCCAGGACACATGGGAGTGTAGCCGGGCCAACGCATGCCCCTGGCCACCACACATGGCCCAGGCACTCGCTGGGCCTATTAATCCTTCACAGAAGCCTTTGGCAGGGTAATGAGCCTCGTAGGGAGGCAGAGAGCCCCCATGCGACGTCTGTGATTGGAGACCACAGGTAAGCACAGAGGGCCGTGGAAGACCATGCTCTCTGGGATCAGAGATAGTTCTGTCTTAATTACTGTCCTGATGCTGGCCCTCTTGCTGCTTTAACTGCACCCCGGGAGCTGGGGCAGATTCCCAAGGACCAGGACAATCAGCACCAGGGCCGATCTGAACCAGAAGCATCGAAGAGAAAACTGCAAACCTCAGAGCCGTTCATCCACGAGTGATCAGAATAATAAGAAGTCAAGGATTCACATCAGAAAAGAAGACAGAAGTTGTTTTATAGAAAGAAAGAAAGAAGAAAAAAAGAAAGATTTGATTTTAATGCAACCTTTAATTCCATTTGTTCAACTCATATTCCATCATGTCGATTCTCATCCACTTAAAAACATTCAATATAAGAGGTCAAAACTGAAACACCAAAGAATCCTTACAAACTGAACACAAAGCATCCCGAACCGCCCACACCTGCACAAACCTTTCCACTTTCCTCCTGAGTTTGTAAAGCTCAAACTCTACCTTGGAGACGGGCTGCCAAGAGCTTCTTTAGCACCAACAAAACATCCTCAGATCCCACCCCCTTAATGCGATTTTCCTTAGTTTTCCAAATCGCCAACTTGGACTCCACTGAAATCAAATTCAACAATGTGCAAACGGATTTACTTTTTGCAGAGTACAGTGAACCATAAAAAAATGAGACAAGAAAAACTGCACTCCAAACCGTCCAAAGAGCAACTCCAAAAAAACGAAACAAACCCACCAGACGTGAGCTCTGAATGAACAAGTGATCTAGAGTTTCTTGCTGTAAACGAAAGGGGCAACCCTCCCCTATCCCAGGATTGAGTTGTACCAGATACACATTCATAGCTATTGCCCCATGAACAATCCGCCACTGGAGGTCACCCACCCGTTTCTCAATAGGAGGCTTGTACAGGGGCCGCAAACAGCCCCTTGAGGTTGGCTCCATGGCAAAAAACTCAATCCACCTTGACATCTTGAGTCCTGACAGGGACCGTAAGTTTAAAACCTTAAAGTTGTACTTCCATGGTCATTTCATTAATATTTCTGTGTTCTCCATTATTATTGAATGCATTCCGCATCGTTTCTGTTTAAAAAAAACCTTCTGGGATCTTTGTATCCAGCTGTATTTGTATACTAGAAGAGAGGCTTGTGGTCCAACGGCAGGATTTTCCGGGTCCTTCTCATGAATTTCCGTCTGATTGGCTGCCTCCCATGAGTGTATGAAGGAAGCTCCGCCCTCCGCTCTTATTTTGTTACAGACAGGAAATAGAGCCGACAAACAAGTTTGTTCCGCCATGCTAACAAACAGTTAGCTAATTAGCTTCTCAACTCAGAAGCTACAGTCGTGCCGTCTTTACTTCTAGTGTGTAGTGGAGGGGTACCTGCCTTCCAATGGACAGATAGAAACCCCACGTGGGATACGCTATTTGCAATGAGACGTAGAAGTGCGAGGCTGTTCCCGATTCGCTCTTTTCTTCGTTTTGTTTCTCTGATGAGAAAGCACAGCCGACTGGAGGGAACGCAACGCTAGCAAGTCAGCATGTGTAAGTAAACAAGGGGAAACCCTCCATATTTCAGAAGGAGCAAGTTAAACGGGTTTCCAGTGGAGGGAGGCCTTTAACACTGACGTAGTAGAGAGCTTTCTTCTCCAACTTCTCAAAACTCCCGAAAGAAAGAAAGAAAGAAAGAAAGAAAGAAAGAAAGAAAGAAAGAAAGAAAGAAACAAAGAAACAAACAAAGAAACAAAGAAACAAAGAAACAAAGAAAGAAACAAACAAAGAAACAAAGAAACAAAGAAACAAAGAAAGAAACAAAGAAAGAGAGAAAACAAAGAAAAAAAGTTGGACTGTACCTCCAATGATGCCGATGCAAAAGTAGAGAGAAACAATGGAGCTCCCAAAAGATGCAGTTACCATAGCAACCCCACACATCAGTCCACCCATCATGACTATTGGTCGGCTTCCAAAGCGATTTACCAACGCGCTACTCACAGGTCCTGCAAAACAGAGAAAGATGGTTCAGTTCATGGCCAAATTAAACTGTTTTAGCAATCAGTTTCCTTATTATATCCATCCATCCATCCATCCATCATTTCATCCATCATTCCATCCATCCATCCATTCAGACCTGCTCATTCCCACACAGGGTTGTGGAGATGCTGGAGGCTCTCCCAGCAGACAGGTGAGAGGCAGGAGGACACCCTGGACAGGTTGCCAGTGTATCGTGAGGCAAACAGCCACTCATGCTCACATTTACTCCAAGTGAGAATTAGCAGACATCAATGAACCCCGCAGGCATGTATCTGGTCTGTGGGAGGAAGCCAGAGTACCCGGCGAGAACTGACACATGCACATGGAGAACATGCACCCCACACAGAAAAACCAAGGCCAGGATTCAAACCAGGAGCCTTCTTGCTGTGAGGTGACAGTGCTTCCAAAAAGCTGAAACACTGCAGGAAATGTAGATTTGTTATTGATTTTAAACCTGTTTTTTGTTGCTATTGTTGTTGTTGTTGTTGTCCTCAAAAGGTGCACAACATATCTAAAATTGGTAAGAGAAACTTTACTGTTTAGGGAAAAACATACAAGCCTTATTTTGAATTTAAGAAACATCTTTAAAAAGGGTGGGATGTAGATGAGTGTGTGATGCTTTGAGGGGTAATAAAACAGAAAGTAAAATAGAACATCTCTAAACCAATTAGGTTAGTTGGCAATAAAGTAACATGATTAGGTGTAAGAAGATCCTCCAGTATAGGCTTTAAGAGGTAAATGGGATAAGTGGTTTAACACTCAGACAGATTGTGTGAGCAAATTCTTCAACAGTTTAATGTCTGTAAATGTTAAATCACAAGATATTTAAAGATTTTATCAGCTGCAGTTCATGATATCATTAAAAGACCTTTTAAATAAAAAAGAAATGAAGGAATCTTTCTTACTGACAAGGCCTACATAAAAAGGTCATTGTGCAGCACTACATTTAAGTAGCACCGTCTTACTTTCTGACCAGAAAACTATGCATTTCAGGAACACTGACATCCATTATATCCATTCCTGGAGATGTTGTCTATATTTTGTTTAATTGCAGCATGTCACAACTCCGCTATGTAAGCATGCCGACCAATTCAATGCCACTGTGGCAGGATCAACATTCAGCTGGCTTTCACTGACAGGAGAGAGCTCAGAGAAGAGACTAAATGCGAGGCAGAAATCCAAATTAGCCTTCGTTAGGGGGCGCCGCACTAAGAAAATCTGCCAAAGTTCAGTGGTGCGGTTTTAAAACGATACTCAACCATAATTAAATTAGTACTTAAATCAGTGCATGATTCAGTAACACACAAGAAAGGTAAAAAACAAACAAAGAAAATCAAACATGTGTGAACAAGTTAAAAAATGATCCTGTTATATCTGTCACACCACATTTAAGATGAATGAAAGCAAACTGAAGAGTTGTCCAATCAAAATGTGAAACTCTAGATATCGTGGACATCACCTCCTGCAGGTTAAAGAAAATCAAAAATACTTTATTTATCCCAGAAGGGAAATTCAACAAATTTGATCAAATATTAAAATGATTAAAACTATTAAAGTAATTAAAATATTAAAAATTTAATATTAAAATATTCTACAAATATTTGCGCACAGTTAAAGAATTCACCGTGTAAATCTGTTGCATTGGTACAGATAATACAAGTAACTTCCACTTCTGTGAAGGCACCACAGGTGCTGAAAGACATACAGTCGTGCTCAAGATTATTGACACCCTCCAATTAAAGAAAAGGCTAAATTCACAATGATAATTCAAATAACAAGAAACTAAAGAAACTAATAATGTACAAAAATTTACAAAATTATAATTTAGTGAAATAAACTTTTAAATTGTGGTAGGCAATAATAATAATAATAATAATAAAAAAAACAACAAACAAAACTGGCCCAGACACATTAGAGGACCTTCCCTGTGAAATGTGGACCAAAATACCTGTCAACAGGTGTAGAAGTCTTTTTGAGCATCACAGAAAACACCCGATTGCAGTAATTGCCTCAGAATTTTGCTCAATAAAATTTTTAGCTTCAGAGCCCCATCATGCTTGTCGGCTTGTTTTATTTTTTGTGTGTTTTTTTTAACCACAATTTTAGTTTCAGGGTTTTAATTTCACTGAATTTTTATTTATCATTACTTTCGTCAATTTCAACTTACATCACTGACAACTGATTTTTTTCCCCCTTCTTTAATTGGAGGGTGTCAATAATCTTGAGCACGACTGTACAAATTTAAAAGCAACGTGTGCCGTCATCCAGATCATATTCGTTTTTGTGTGTTCAGATTTGTTTGGTCAAACAAAGCCTTCTTTATTTCAGCAAGACGATAACAAAACATTTTTTTTATGTGTTACAGAATGCTTGAAAGCTATAGGAATTAAATCAAATATTGACAATAATCAATAATTAACTGACTGTGAATGCATTCAGTTTCAATGTAAAACACGGAGGGGAATTCCCAAAATTATTGACAGTAAGTTACTGTGTGCTGCTCACTGCCACATGCGCTCCTCCTTTGCAAAATGCCCTGAATAATCTACTCTGTTCTGATGTCATTTCCATCAGTAGCAGCACATCTTTTTAAACCTCCTGCTGTGAAGTGCAAGTGTGAACAACAAGGGCTGAGAAAGTCAGAATAGGATCATCTACACGTTCTCCCCCCAAAAATCTTTGGTGCTCATGTGTGAAAACAGCTTACGCAAGTTGATAGACCTAAACCAAGGGCAAAAGAACATCACAGCAGGTGATGGAAAACCTCCACGCCTCTGTATCCACTGAGAAGCAGCCTGGCGTCTCATTATACTTTCCCCTGATAATGTAAAACACTACACTCAGTGATCAATCAGCAACTGAACAGTCTTTTATATGCTGTCAACCTTTCCTTCATTTATAACCTTGCCTGAAAGAGTGACATTGCACCACCAGTCAGTCTGCGGCATACCACGATCAAAACTTTTATACCCTTACTGCTAACTGTTGTTTGTATGTAGATTCATTTTTTCTTCAATCGTAAAAGATAGACAGTGAGAATCATTCAAAGAAATTTCTGGATCCAGAATCGTACGGCTGAATTTAGGGAAATGGTGGGAAGAGCTACTTTCTGTTGAAGAGAATTTAGAGCAGTTCACCAAACAAACATCCAATCAGCGTTGGCTTTGAGGCGGGTTGAGGTGTGATGCAACGAGAAGTGACACTTCAGTCTAAACAACATGGCGGCTTCAGCAGACGAAACTAGCGTCAGCGTGACTATCGCTCAAGTTTTATCGTAATTACTGCGGACATGTTTCTTGTTGCTAACGAGCCATTGCTGGCAGCAGCAAGAGTAGCCTGGCTTGTGGTTGTTTTTCCGTCGTCGCTCTGTTAGTACGATACACGCTTCGTTGATCTGATCATCTATCACCAACATAGGTGGTGATAGACAGATGCCATATCCAGTCAGCTATCCAGTATTTTTGCCCCTTCCCAAAACTACTCTAACGGATGATTCCCAGATGGATATGTGGGAGCAAATCCATCTGGCGAAGTCAGGTTAAAAAAATTGTAGTCGTTGAAAAATTGTCGGTTTCCTTAGCTAGGCTATTATGTATTTGATTTGAATTTTTCTGTCTGTTAGGCGCCCTGAGGTGACATTGTCATGAATTGATGCTATACAAATAAAGTTGAATTGAATTGAATTCGCTACGCAAGACTGCCGTAATTCCATGATGCCAATGGTTGGTAACCTCGATCATAACCTCAGTGGTTTTTCTGCTTCCGGTTACAGTGAGCAATGGCGTCCGAGAGGGAAAGACTGTTATTGTTGCGGCATTGAAACATTGAAACAGAGATACTTCTGATGCAAAAGTGGAGACAATGGAGAGATTGTGGTATTTCCGTTTCTTCGGTTGGAGTCATAGGAGTCGTAGGCTAGTCAGTGTTTTAAAAATGGTGCTGCCAGTGTTTACGTTGTGATAGACCAATCACAGCCCTTACCGTCTCGGCTGTCCCTGACAGAGTGACGGACACTTAAAAAATATTTTGTGCAGCCGGAGACAAAGAAAAGGCTCTCTAACAGGCTCTCCGTCGACATAGAGGGGTCTGCATAGCCTACGTTGAGCACTTCATGGATGACTATACATTAGCCTTTAACAGTTAGCTCCTTGTTTGCTCTTAGTAAGGTCTCAGTCTGCAGCAGAGTAGCAAAATGGTGGTTTTTAGCACCTAACAGTAAGTCCAAACATGTCTTACTTTCATCCCGCTGCTTGGGAAGCTAATCTTTGTTAGCTCCTGTTGTTTCAAAATAGCTTGGTTAGCATTTAGCCCAGAGTACGTTGGCTGTCAATCATTTGCCCTGAGGCCGCTCTTTGCCCATTTTAGCATTTTCCAGGTGTGCTTGGAAAAGTGCGTGGTCACTAATGATTTGGAGATGGAATTTTGTTGCAGGAAAATGATGTCACGACTGCTTCTGTGATATTTTATAGGCTTACAGTTTAAGTCCTATACTTACAGTGTATCAGCGGAGAGCTTAATTATAATATAACTGACGACACAAGCGACACGGGAAGATGGCGATGGTGGGAAACGCCCAACTGGCTTCACTTTTAGCTCTTCAGACGTGACTGGATACTACATCCAATTTGTTTTTTACAGTCTTTGGCGTTTACGTAAATCTATGTGGACAAAAGTGTATCTTCCATCTGAGTCAAATGTGCATCTATGTCCATTACAACCACCAAAATATTTCCAACTTTCTATTCTTTGATTTATGTAAACAGAGAAATTGGAAAACAACATGAAAACAGTATACATTTTAGATGGAAGCCTCACTGACCAGTAAACCCTGCAGCCACAGTAAAACTGGTGTCTAATGGTGAGGTTTTCCTGGACTACGCAGCTGTGTGCTGAAGTCTTTAGGCTATCATACTGGGTTGGCATTTAAAGTTTCTGTGTGAAACTCATCAGCCATTTTCACACATGAGTACTGGAGATGTTTAGAGGACCGTGCACTGGTCCATACTTCATCTGCTGCTGCTGCATGTTCAAACAAGCCCTGAGCAGCAGAAAAATTGTGTTGGAGAAAGATTCTCAGCAGGAAACATGAGAGAGGAGCTCTGAACAAGTTAGAAGCACCATGGAGGCTGAATGTGATACAGAAAGTAAACAACTAATTTCTTTGTTTGTTAGTTTTCTTCTTCATTCGTGCATATTTGAGTAATCTATAAGATTAGAATAGATTTGAAGATAAGAATATTCAGTGCAAGCACCAGCTCCCATCAAACGACTGCCTTACTACCTAAACAGATGGAAGCAATCATAAGAGGTTAAATAAATAAAAATAATAAACAATATTTAACACCAAATTAGTTTTTATAATGGTGGGGGAACATATTTAGTTTATACATGCCTGTAGTTGGCTTCTGGCGAATCTGAAAGCATGATACAGCTCCTTTAAGACGGATATATCAGCCGACCGATATATCGGCCGGCCGATATATCGGTCGGGCTCTACTAAATGCTGACCCGAATAGAGCACTGCACTTACAGGAAGTGACGGACTAGCTTTGACCGCTAACGTGAGCTAACTCTAATGAGCCGATATAACCGCGGCCTCAAACACACGACCAGATCATAACTGTCATCAGGGAGTGAATGGCTTGGTAGCAATTGCCACAATATACATTGGTAAATATGTCTGAATAACTTCAAAAACGTTACTGAAATCAGTACAATACCGCCTCCGATGCAGCAGGGGTCACCACCGCTTCATTCGCCGCCATTATTCAGCTCTGAAAACAGTTTGAAAGTCCCGTCTCTTCCGCTACGTCAGCAAGATGGCGTCCATGTAGTGCTTTGTTTGCATTTACTTTATTCATTGCTGTCTTTTATTCTGTAAAGCACTTTGGTTGGCCACTGGGCTTTTAAAAATGTGCTATATAAATAAACCTGACATTGACATTGACATTGACATTGACATTTGTTTTGCACTACGTTTTTGGCAGTTATTAGGGCAACATCCGGGTAATTTCAGAGCACTAAATTTTAGCTTAAATGACAGCATGAACGCACTACACACTCAAAAAGAGTGTTTGAAGTGCTCAAGTGTGCGGTTTGAGACAATCTTTCTGCTTCATATCATTCGGGCACTCCTTCTCCGTCTACACATTTTCTTGTTGTTTTGAACTCAGCTTCTTCAAACACGTGCGGTTTGCTTTGTTTTCTCTCCGACTCAAAGGATAATCTACCCCACTTCCTCCTCCTACTTCTTCTTCTGCTTTATTGTGGTTGACAAATGTCAGTTCCATTAGGTGCGCTGGATAGCCTGTTTGCAAGTGAACCGAGACCCCCGGCTTTCGGTTGGACCAGAGTTCGCTTCTCTGGTGCGCACCAGAGTACGGCTGGGGGTCAGACTATGTTTAATTTTGAGTAGAATTTCAGCAAAGTAAAGATAGTTTTACTTAATTACAATTTTTCAATATTTTTTCCACCTTTGGGTGTAGAACAATGGATGGATGGATGGATGGATGGATGGTGCCAATGTGATAAAGTGTAAGATTGGGGTCTTTCTTATTCACGCCTGTATTTTCTAACACCTAATTAACTACAATTAACTAAATTTATTGCAGGGTTTAAAAGAAAAAACACTAACTAAATGACTGTAAATGCACTGATCCGTAGATATCTGATCATTCCAGTTTAAAATGTTTCCCATTGAGGGACTAAAAACTGCCACATTTATATGTTCATACAAACAGGTGCACAGACTGAAGAAAAATCTCTGTTCAACCTTCAGGCTGAGCTGGAAAGAATTATTCTGAACAACTATATTCTGAACAAAAATATCCACCCTGCTGTTTATACAGTTAACCAGATGCAGGCAGGGTCAAAGATAGATCATCTTTCTCGCTGCAGCTGCGTCACAATAGGGCATCTCTCATTCTACCACCATTTCCATTTCCATTATGAGTTTATCATTCGGACTCCTTGAGTCAGAGGTTTTCTGAAAAGGCTGTCATGTGTCTCCCATGGGGACGTGGTGTCAGACCCCAGTGTGCTGAACCTTCTTCTGATATATTCCTGCTGTCTCTCCTCCACTGGGTGACATTGCTGAAGCCCAGCCAAGGACAATATGATAAAGTCCTGTGCCTAAGCCACATCCAAGAGGTATATTTCACCAGTTCGGGCCTCCCTGAGCTGAATGCGGGTGAGTCACAACTCTGTTTCCATAACCTTGAAAGAAGCTACTGGTGAGCTCGTGGGGAGACTTGGCAAAACTTTTCTAGACACACACATAGTGAAAAAGTAAGTTTTTCAGGTTTTTTTTTTTTTTTTTTTTTTACTTTTGTGACAGTAGCAGTAGAAAAATCATCTGTCACATTATGCAACTCACTTTTTAAAAAATAAATAGATAAACCAACAAATGTTTGTTGCATTTAAAAGGACACTTAGGGCCAGATCTCTCATTGCACACAAAAAAAATGTACAAACTGATCTACCAACAGCATGCAAAAAGGGTTTCCTCTTTCAAAGGCACTAAATAGTGCACCCTATCCAAATAGTACGTCTGCTGCTATAAATATGCAACATGGGGCGTTTACACACAATTGTGTGTGTAATGGTAGGAGAAAATATTAATTTGGCACTTGCAAAGTGATGTATCAACCATGAAATGGCTAGTTTTTGCATATACAATCATATACCTCAAAATTATTCATACCCTCCAATTAAAGAAGGAAAAAAAATCAGTTGTCAGTGAAATAATTTGAAATTGACAGAAGTAATAATAAATAAAAATTCTATGAAAATCATGACATTGATTTTAAATTGTGGTTCAACAGGAATATTGGAAACAATTACACAAAAAATAAAATAAGTAAACAACCATGATGGGGCTCCAAAGCTAAAATGTTGTTGAGCAACACTATGAGACAATCACTGCAATCAGGTGTTTTCTGTAACGTCCAATCAGACGTCTGCACCAGTTGACAGGTATTTTGGTCCCCCGTCTAATGGGAAAGGTGCTCTAATGTGTCTGGGATAATCCTGTTTTGTTTTTTGTTTTTTTGTTTTTTTTACAATTATTTTCAATCAACATTCAAAAGCAATATTATATTTCACTAAATTATGATTTTGTGAATTTCTATTTATTAGTTTCTTTAATTTCTTGTTACTCAAATTAATATTGTGAATTTAGCCTTTTCTTTAATTGGAGGGTATGAATAATTTTGAGGACAACTCTATAACTAAAGCTGACATTATTGTCCTCCCCCTTTACCAATAATGTCACATTCTAATTTGGATTTTAGTGGCTGGACATCACAGAATCGCCTGGTAGTGCAAGCCAACGGGACTGCTGGCATTGTGCCAAAGAGTGCGCACATCGTACGTAATACAGAGACCATGTTCGAAGCGGCAGACAGTTTCATTTAGTCAGCAACTCCTGATCCATGCCCTCGAAAATTGGCCACTTCTGATACTCTGCATGGATACCTGTTCTATTATTAAAATTTTTATATTTATCTTACTTATTTTGTGTAAAATTCTGGATTTTAAGGACAAATTACTACACGCACATTTGAATCTTAGTAGATCCGGCCCTTAGTATTTTATTTGTTCGTTTGTTGTTGAAGGGTCATTATTTGAGATCAGATCAGGATACTGTCTCCCTTTTTCGCTTTTTTTTTAACCGTTCATGCCAGAAAAGAACACCAGGCTGCTTTAAATGTAATGCTTCACTTAAGCAGAGTTTGTGGTTTTAAAAAGTAGAGCCACTAGAAAACATGACATCCCTTGAAACTCCACCAGTTGATTTTGATACACTAATGAAAGAAAATGTGGGCTACATCCATTTTTAAAACATGCTGTAAGGGACTTGTAAATAGCATTTTATTACTTTTCTTCACCCATTTAGTCTTTTTTCATGGTTGCAGGGTGACTGAGGTCAACCCCAGCTGTCATAGGCCGAGAGGAGAGGAAGCATGGACAGCTCACAGCTGCAAACAAGACAAACTAGTGTCCACTCGAAGGTTAAAATTACCATTTATCCAGACAGAGAGATTTTAGACTGGAAGTCGGAGGATTTGGAGGAAACCCATGCATGCATGACAGAAACATCCCAGCACCATGTAGAGCAACTCCATCCAGCACCTACAAGATTACATTTTTATTTGGCCTCATTAGTAAAACTTTACTGCTGTTTTTACAATATTTACAGCCAGCTGTCCTATTTATAGATGCACCGGATGCCAGGATTATGTAATGGCCCGATACCCAAATAGTAATAAATGTTTGACCACAATGTGGTCTTGACTGACGGCGTTGACTAAATATGAGCCTGGCTGCCAAAACTCAGCCACGCCACCACCACGTTGCCTACGAGGAAGTTGCCATGAGGAAGGCTTCCTGTATTAGGACATAAAACACCCGTCATAATCCAGTCCAGAGCAACTAGTGAGATCTGGACCACATGTGACCCACAGGAGACACACAACACCTGCCAGTGGCGTAACTGAGCCAAAGAGCCCGGATTCAGCCCCGGACATAAACATGGAAAAATCTAAATTTGGATTATCTCAATGAGAGATGCTGATTCTAAGTCATAGTGGTGAACGTAATCCACCAAAAACCGACTTTATCCTCCACATTTCTGAGGATTCAAACATTTTCCCAGCTTTACATTTAGCGGATGCTGCAGGAGGATCTGATATGTCACATTAACCACTCAGTTGTCACAACTGACATTCTGGTCTACACTCCTTACCGGTTGACTGTAATGGGATTTATTAGTACTTACAGTCGTACTTAAATATTTGCATATAAATATTTTCCATATTCTGGGATGCACATCCTATTTGCTTTTTGCACAACTCACCTTGATTGCCCCATCTGAACCCTGAGCCACCATATTCATATCCCTATTTTATCACGCACATTTTATTCTTATTTCATTGCATATTTTTACACTTACTTTTTATAAACTTGTGCATATTTTTTATATAACTTGGTAGAGTAGTACCTAATTCGTGTCTGAAAGTCGCAAACTAAAATGTTCATTACACATTAATAACCTCTGTGTCTGTCACTGTGTAGGTGACAAATATCTAGAATTTTGAAAATCATTCATACTCCGATAAAAATAGCTGCCAGTGAAATGAACACTGAGAAAATATGTACAAAGTTGTACCTTTAGGGGTACAGTGGCTTGCCACTGGGGTGATACCCTTGAGGGTCTGCTGGGTACCTACAGTGGTGCATATGGTGCCTTGAGGTCCACTTATGACCCTTACAGGGTACTTAAATTCAGTTTCTACCTTGAGGGACAGAAATATACCCGTGCTGTCCCCGCATTTCTGAAAGTGTAAGTTGAAATTGACAAAATTAATAAAAAATAAAAATCCCTCATTTTAAAGCTGGACTCAAAACTTTTCTGTTTGGTCAATCATATCCCACCTAGCCATTTCACATAAATCTTGCTGTTCCTTGGTTTTACTGGTTATATTATTTACAGATTATTTAATTTGAGTGTCATGACTAAACCATTTACTCTTTTTTATCAATTTCCAGCATTTTTTCTATTTTCCCACTATTTTTCTATCGTAAAATATAATATTTATTAGATTTTTTGTTTATATTCCTTATTTAATATTTAAAATTTGTTCTTGTAGTAGTAAGATTTTACGTTGTTTGTAATGGTCTATCATATTATTCATGTTTATCATGTCATATTTTACTGGGTTCATTCTGTTAAACAGTGAATTTAAGTTAGTTCTTAAGCAAACATTAAACCAAAAGTGAGATAAATTAAACTAATACAGTGTTAAAATGTGAATGGGCCCTGGACCATCATGATAAAGGTTGAGAATCCCGGACTAAACCATGTCAGGGAGGCCGTCTGAATTAAAGTCAGGTGACTTCTACATGCTGGCAACACTTCTCCTATTAAAACAGCCTAACGCTGTTTTGCAGGGCGCAGTTGCTCATGTGAAGTTAATTTATCAGTTATCTATCAGTCCAAATGAGACGACAGCACGTTTTCTTGGTAGAAAATTCAGGTAGTGTGAAGGAAGATGATTTCTTCATTTACTTTAAAACTCAAAAGTGAGATAAACATCTGCATAGACATAAACAGACAAACATCTGCAGTCTGTGGTTTCTGAATTTGTGGTCAACTTCAGCTTTCAAAGGATGAAAGACAAGTTAAAGTGTGTGAGTGTGTGGTTCTTGGAAGTCTTCTTGGTGTATAAAATAGAAAATAACTAAAAAAAAAAAAAAAGTGCAAAACTGGGCCAACTAAGCTGTGTTCTCTGGTTGTGAGTCACAGAGTTCGGTAGTTTACTGATGCAGCTTATCTGGTTTCCACAGATCTATAAGTGAATGCCAGCTGATAAGAAGAAGAAGAAGAATGCCAAACATTGCAGCCAAAAAACTCACAATAGGGATTTTTTGGACTATTTTCTTCTTTTTATAGAAACTTGTACTAAACCTGTAAACGTGGACTTTGCCTTATTAATGCTGTTTTCTCTTATTTGACACATATTTTGGCCACATGCACCCAAAATAAGAATAAAGAACTGTCTGCTGTGATCTTTAAGTGCAAGTAACAGCATATGAGTACATATAGTCACAGTGCAAAACCCCAATAACATGAACACGTTCTGTTTGGACCAACTCACCGCCAGCATACATGACGGCCAGCATGATGGAAGAAATCCACGCTATCTCACTGTAGCTCGCCCCCAAGTCTTCCTGAATCTCCTTGAAGAAAATGGAAAGGGCTTTGGGTGTTGAGTAAGCAAATCCAATGGAAATATGTGCTCCAAACACTACCATCCAGCCCCAGCCCCCGTCCAGGGGTTTGGAGACCGACACATCTACTGGAGCAGGGGCCATGTTCCTGTGTGGAGTGGGAAACATGAATTATATTAATGTACAAACACACCAAAAGACAGCAATATTGACCAAAGTGCTGCATAAAGGGATAAATGACGACAGGACAACCGTAAAAGAGATGAAAATACACAATGTCAATTAGAAAATTATAATAAAAGGGCACATAAAAGTCAAGTAATATTACTGCAAGCCTCTAACACAGGACCAGGGAGTAAAACAGGTTTTATATAAGTTTTGGTATGTTATTACTATGTTATTAAAACAGTAAAATGATCAAACATAACTTCATCTATTAGAAAATACTTATATAAGAGGAACTTATCCATTTGTTAACTCCATGACCCAGAGTTCCAGCCTGTATCATTAAGTAGAAAGATATATGATGTAATAATGAAAATTTACAGTTTTTAGCTTACTGTGCTAAAATGGTAGAGTTGACATAAATAATTTTTTAGTTAGCTAGAGCTGTACAATGTTTTTATACAAATTTGAAGTTTTTACACAAAAATCTTTAAATATTTATAAACTACAAGCTGTTTGGTAATGACACGTAATAGAAATATAATGCAACTTGTCTAAATGAGGAAAAAAAATGGCTGTTCCAGTATTTAAAACGTCCGTCTTCTTTCTTTCCAGCATGTGCTTGAGTAGCAGCACAAACTGTCACAAGCAATTATTTATTAATCTAAAAACGTTTAACGTGGTGGTAATGACCACAATATTAAGAGACAGACATATTCATAAAAAAAATTAATAGATTGGACATTTTTGTATATATAATAAGAAATCACTAATTATATTGTATTTTAAGGAGTTTACACAAAAAAATTGCACAATTTTATCATTTTAGTACACAGAAGCAGAAGGAAAATAGTTAAATAAAACCATAAAATGCTTTTTTAAAAGAATGTTGAAAAAGTGCTTTAATGAATGTAAAATTTTAGACAGACATGACAAATTTTGTACAATCACCACTGGTTATTAAAACATATGCATTTATATTTTTTCTTCAAATTAATCAGGGCCACAAAAAGGCCCAAAATCAAATAAACACCCAAACATAAACATTATAACAAGAGTGTTTACCGTTTCCTGATGCTCTGACAGGTCTGTCTGCACAAATAATGAGCGATGAGGCAATATTTAGGGGGGGGTTATTGTGAAATACTGGGCTAATTTGCTTCTTAAAAGAAGAAAACAAGCTGAGGTTTGTATACAGATTAAATAGCTTATAACTAATTGAGTTTAATAACAGCGTAGCAGCGTGCAGAGCATGTGACGTTTCCCCTGACTTACGGCTGGAAATGTTACCGGAAAACAAGCATTTTAACTTGCACGTGACAAGTTGGCTTACAGGTGGAGTTGCTTTGTGCCAAGCAGGCAAACATCACCAGCAGTTACGTCATCTTCACTGGTTAAACTTCAGCTACCAGTACAGCAGCTGCGCCTCGTGAAACCCACCGGTTTGCGCATTTAACCACCGGGTTCAGGTCTACGCAGCTAAATGTGGACTTAAAACCGCTCTGAGAACAAACTGGTGAACTGGCGCACGCGGGGACAAACACACGTGGTCGAACAACAAAGCAGAGCGCGTGCGGAAGCCGCAGCTTTCATGTCTGATGACCTGAATGAAACTCACCTCTCAGCGCGAGCCTTCGCAGCCTGTGTGTCCGCTCAGAGTTAGTTACTAAAGTTTGCGCTGGCTGCTGCTTCTTTTGACGCCTGGTCACATGTCCCGCTGTCCCGCCTGAGTCTTCATCAGCTGGAAACCAGCACGGAGCTCATCTCTCCGCTTTATACCCCTGAGCCTGAACGTCACACTGTTTTGTTGTGAAAACAGTCACACAATACCAAAAATAAAAATACTCCAAAGATGTGAAAACAAACAAACAGACAAATTCCACTCTTAATAGTTTTATTTTCAAATTATGTGCAATGTGAATTTCACAGTTGAGCTCAACAACCACTAGAACCTGAAACCCAAAACAAACCATAAAAAAAAGGTGAAGAAAAAAATGGATGGAGACAATGAAATAGCACCCATAAGCAAATGCATGAAGATGGCCAGAAGGAGCTAAATGTGACAGCATATGACCACCAACACAGAGCGGATTGTTTTAGCTTGTTGTGTGACGTGACTGGTGTTTAAAAACATGACGTAGTTTATCTGTAATGCTTAGTTTCGGTGAAAGTTATGAAGAAATTCTAACATACTACAGGGAAAAATAAATTTTAAAAAAGAAAACTGAATCATCACTCGTGCAGATAATCATTTTTTCTCATCAGAGCAGGATTAATCTACCATAACTAAATATATAATTACATAAAGGGAGAAAAAAAAAGAAAACAGCCACTGGGGACAAAAGGAAATCACATCTATTTTTTTTTTCAAGTTATAAAAGAAACTGAATATAAGTTTAGAAAACTGTGCAAGTACAGCAAACCTATAGTACAGTATATTACACATAACAAAAAAATTAAATACAGTACTGTGTATCAGTAGAAATCCTGAGAGTTCTCCGTTCCTGGTTCTCAAATGGCCATCTGTAGCCATGGTGGTGAAGCTCAGACCCTCTCTCACCCTCAACTTCTTATTCTTTTTCCTTTTATAATGGATTATAGCTCAAAACCAGATGATTAAAAATCAGCGTCCAGTCTTTCCATAGTGGATCTTCTCTTTGAGAAGTAAATCATCCTCAAGTGCTCACTGAACATGACTGAAGGTGTTAAACTCCGCGTAAACGCCGTCCGATGATTGCTATGAAACCTTGGTATGAAATCGAGGGGGCAGATACTGGAGACGTGTAGTGCAAAGATGACACAGGAACCTGCATGTGGAAACTGACAGCACTGAAAATGTCACACTTCGACAGGGAGGGTGGTATTCTACACAAGATTGTCAAAAAAAACCAGATCAAATCAAAGAAAAACAAAAAGCAGCACCAACAGTTTGTGTCCCCCGTGTGATGGCGTGAAGAGACGGATTCATGGCTGGTCGATGAATTAGCACAATAGTCGCTCCACCCTCGCACACTGAAAGTCTCGTTGGTGAGGGTGCTTGGTAAAGTTTGCAGTTACGGACTGCTGAAGTGGATGGTGATTCAGTGCAACGCTGGGTAAGACTTTTTCAGATATTCTTCATCGGGAGGTGCAGTGTTTGATTCTGATGCCTCCTTTCTGTTTTTTTTTTCTCTAGCCGCAGGCACAATGGCATCACACTAAATGAACCCTCACTTCCAGCCTGCACCCATGCGAACAGCCCAACAATCATTTCTGGTACTACCGTAATTTTCGCTGACAGAAACAAGCACACAAAAACATTAATGCACTTTTACTAAGGTAATACTACATAATATAGCCTAATCACAGTTCCTTGATTTATTGCTACCACAAAATTAGTTTCAATGTCCACAACAACTATAACAAGACCTCAAATGCTTTTTTTTTTCCTTTTTTTTTTTTTTTTTTGGCATTCATTAACCTTTTATCCTCCAAACGGTTATAGTCTTGATAACAAAAATCCAACCTCAGAGCTCGATGCTGAGCCGAGCTGTTCGCACCATGGCCTGAAACGTCCCTTTTCTCCTAGTCAAACATGTCTGAAGTTTCTGAGGTAAACCTGTTAGTTGGTCTGAACTTGCCACTTAGTGTTAGCACAGATTTGACTCCATCCTTGTTTCTCCAATGTGGAGAGTGAATAGTCTAAGATTTCACTTAAATTTTCTTCGCATATGACATAGAAATGGATGCTCAACTCAAACTGGGAGGTGGGAGCCCCCGTTCGTGGAATCTCTAACACAAAAACGCACATCGCTCCGAAGCCACACTCAGCGTATGGTTTGACACACTGACGAGGGGGTCGTACACTGCAAAAACTCACATCTCATCAAGTAGATTTTCCTCATTTCTAGTCAAAATATCTCATCACACTCAACATAAGAAAATTACCTGGAGAGAAGCATATCAGTGAGATATAGGAGCTTGTTTTAAAGGGATAGTACACCCACAGAATGATGTGCCTTCATTTTCTACTCACCCTCATGCTGAGCAAAACTCTGGAGAACTTTGATATCTCAAAAACAGACGGAGATCAGTTTTTTTTTTTTTGTTATCTACCGACTTTCATATAATGCTGGTGACCGGCGCTCGAAACAAAAAGGTCCATAAAAGTCCTCAAAAACTTGGCAATATTCCTCCATACTGCTTGTCCAATGTAATCCAAGTGTACTGAGACGGTAGCGTCCATAATTTACTCCAAACGACATCATTTAGTATATTTTTATAGCCTAAACAGTAGAACATCATACTTCTGCGATGCCCGTCCATGCGAGTTCACGACACTACGGAAGCTGCGGCAGACCAAACCAGACGAGAGCGCCTACTCTGCCGATAATGCAAGTGTAGAAGAAGCCAATCGCTCGTGTTTGTCCGCAGCTCGGTCGCTGTTAGCACAATGTAAACAGCGAATTCCTTCTTTACGCCTGCATTATCGGCAGAGTAGGCGCTGAACGCACGCTCTCGTCTGTTTGGTCTGCCGTGGCTTCCGTAGGGTCGTGAACTTGCACGGATGCACATCACGGAAGTGCAGTGTAAATTATGGACGCTACCCACTCAGGACACTTGGATTACATTAGACGAACAGTATGGAGGAATATTGCCAAGTTTTCGAGGACTTTTATGGACTTTTTTGTTTCAAGGGCCGGCAAACTCCATTATATGGATCTCCAGCTGCATTTGAAATATTAAAAAAGTGCTCCACAGTCTTGCTCAGCATGAGGGCGAGTAAAAAATGAAGGCACACCATTCTGTGGGTGTACTATTCTTTTAAGGCAATGCATCTTATTTCAAGAAATCTTTTCAAGAAAATTTTGCTCGTTCTATTGGCAGAACTTTTTTTTTTTGCTAATTACAAGGAAAAAAGATCTTTAGAAATAAAATATCTTAAGATGCGCCAAGTTTTCTTTTCTTTTCTGCTTGTAATAAGCAGAAAAATTTCTGCCATTAGAACAAGTAAAATTTTCATGATAAGATTTCTTGAAATAAGATGCATTTCCTTAAAACAAGCTCCTATATCTCACTGAAATGTTTCTCTTCAGGTCATTTTGTCTCATTTTGAGTGTGATGAGATATTCTGACCAGAAATTAGAAAAATACTTGGTAAGATTTAAATTTTTTACAGTGCATAAATGATCATACAGGCTTCAACCTTTTAAAACACTAAGATAATGTAAATCGCAACCACACTTCATATTAAAACTCGTCTATAAAATAAGCTGAAGAGAAGCATGGACATACAGTAGAAAAAAAAAAACACACAGAAACCTCAGAACTAGCAACCTACTCATGAGCTATGGTACTCATCTTACCCGTATGAATATATAGTTTATATAGTTATTTATATATAGAGATTTTCACTTTATGCTGACACATAGCATCCATATCTCCAGAGGGCGTGTTTGCCTTGCCGACACCCTCGTTGCATGCCTAACATTTGTAAAAATCAACACCTAATCATGTATCTCAAACAAAAATAGAACATGGCTCAAACAACAAGCGAAAAACAGGATAATTGCACTTATGATTTGTTGTACGGTTTTGTTAAACAAGCCTTAGTGTGGGTAGTTGGTGCCGTCTTGGGAAGAAAAAAAAAAATACTGCAATCTTTAAAAGCACCCCCATTTTGATCATGTTAAACCAAAGTTTAAACAACTTAAGACTTAACGTAAAATGGTGAGTGTGGTGCACACCCGGGGTAACACCAGGCACAAGGCAGGCAGGACCACACTACTCGCTCCACCCAATAAACTGGGTTTAAAAGAAAACAAAACACCTCTCAAAGCACTTTCTGTAGACACTGAGGGTAAAGTTTGGCCACCACACATTCAAAATGGCGACCCAGATCCCACAGGCGGTCGGGTGTCTCATAGACTTTGGTCCATACGTCTGCCTCGTCGTCGTACTGGTAAAGGGAGTTCTTCCGACTGGTGCGGAACACGTGCTCCTCCACCATGACCTGTGTGGCGCGTACAAACAGGTGCAGCTTGCCTTGCAGCAGCATGGCTTTGATGTACGGGCTCGTGGCTTGGTCAAAGGGCAGATCTCTCTTACGGCTCCACGTGTTCCTCTCTATGTCGTAGACCTCCACCGTGAAGGTGCGCTGGTGGTTCCTGCAGATCCCAGCAATGTAGTAGATGCAGTTCTTATACAAGGCAGCCAGACCCTGACTCCGAGGGATGCTCATTGGGGCTAAATGACTCCAATAATCCTTACGGGGATCGTAGCAAAAGAAATATTCACCTGCAGGAAAAAAAAAAGAAATAAGGTTCATTTTGGCATAATTAGGGTTCCTACACATTTTAACAAGTTAAATTTAAGACTTTTTAAGACCACCTGGAACACAATTCAATGATTATTTCACAGCCTCGCTGGAAAAAACACAGATCCGTCTACATCATCAAAGATTAGGGCTGGGCGATATGGACCAAATATCATATCACGATATATTTATTTTAGATGACGATATGCGATATATGGCGGTATATTTTACCTTAAATTGATTTCTTTGCAAAAGTCTTGGGGAGGATCGTCTTCCAGACATATTTTTTTTCCAATATATATATATTTTTTACATTTTTTTCAAAATACACAACACATAAAACTGCTCAGGACACATCAGCAATGGGAAACATTAAGATGTGGGCATGTGGGTTAAATAAATAAAAAATATGTATACATATATACACACACATACATACATACAGTATATATATGTATCTATATTAGGGCTGGAGGATTATGGAAAAAATTATAATCACGATTATTTTGACTGATATTGAAATCACAATTAATATACACGATTATTCATTGATTTTATAAAAAAGTGTTTAATGAACCACCAAAACTCAACTTCAAATATAACTTACAAAAAAAAAAAAAAAAAAAAAAGGGAAATAAAATGGAAACAAGGAGTAAAATAAGAATATTATGTAAAATAATAATAGCAATAAAAATGAATACTCAGTCTACATGCATTCCTTTTCTATAATCCCTGTAGTTTGCTTTCTATAACTCCACCAGTCTGTTCACTTTAGGATTAATCCTTTTTCTATGATTACAGTGTTTTTATGATCGTGAAAAGGCAAAATTGAAATCACGATTAAAATTCGATTAATTGACCAGCCCTCATCTATACATATATACATGCATATACACATACACATACACAAATACAATGAAAACAGACAAACACAAAACAAAAAAGTTAGTTTAAATAATATGAGTGGGAAAAAATATTGATACACTGAAATACCGTGAGATTTCATCGTTCTGTTACAAAATCTTGCGGTATTTCGTGAAATCTCATGAGATTTCGTGATAAAATGGTGATATCTCGGGAGATTTCATTAGTAAAACAGATCGATATTGCGTTTTTAAATATAGATATGGTATCGGAATATGAAAATATTGCGATATTTCAGTGTATCAATATTTTTCCCACCCCTATTAAATAATCAGGTGACCCCTTTATAGTCAGTCGACGTGCATTACAAAAAAATAGAGCAAAAATATAATGCACAACTAATACCGAGATATAACGATATGTGTAAATATCACACCTCTCTCATATAAATATATCACGATATCATATCAGTATATCACACAGCCCTATCAAAGATACTGTCAAAAAAGATAGACTGAACAACAACTTTTGGCCATCATTACCTACATCCATGATTGGTACCCGGTTTGAAATTTTCTTTTAAGATGGTTTGAAGATGTTTACACAAACACGCTAACATCAGGCTGACAGGTGACGGCTGTGCAAAAACCCACCCTGATCTCTTCCCGATTGGCTAATATGAAGGCTCTGTGAAGATTTGTTGGTTGGGAAAAACAAGTGGATCTGTTGGGTTTTTTTTTTTTGGTTTTTTTTTAACTGTCATTTTTCTAAATGAAGAAAATCAGTTGGAGCGTATAAAAATTTAGGATCTACCAAATTAAATTTAAGACCACAACTGTAAAATTTAAGGTTTTTTTAAGGTATTAAATGCAGATTTGTAAATTTAAGACTTTTCAGACCCCATAGGAACCCTGATAATAAGCAATTAAGGATGCACGATAACTTAAATTTCAGCTCCAAAAGGCCGATACCAATAACTGATAACCGATAACAGTCATCCTCAAAATTATTCATACCCTCCAATTACAGAAAAAGTTAAATTCACAATAGTAATTCAAATAACAAGAAACTAAAGAAACTCATAACAAATGAAAAAAAATATAATTTACTGAAATAAAATATTGCTTTTCAATTGTAGTTTAAAATAATTATATTTAAAAAAAACAAACAAAATTGTCTAGAACACATTAGAGCACCTTTCCCACTAACATTGGACCAAAATACCGGTCAACATGTGCAGAAGTCTTTTTGAACATTAGAGAAAACACCTGACTGCAGTGATTGTCTCAAAGTGCTGCTCAACAACATTTTAGCCTCATGCTTGTTTACTTGTTTTATTTTGTGTGTGTGTGTGTGTGTGTGCATTTGTTTTTAACATTTCTGTTAAACCACAATTAAAAAAATCAATGTCATTATTTTTAGAAATTTTTTATTTATTATTACTTTTGTCAACTATTTCACTGACAGCTGATTTTTTTTCATCTTTAATTGGAGGGTAGGAATCATTTTGAGGATGACTGTACAAACCTAAGCATGACATCAATACTATCAACAAAACCAAAAAGACTTTTCATTCTAACTGAAGCAAAAAAGAATCGTGAAAAACTATCATCAAGGTTCTTAAACATTTTCTAAAAATATCAAACAAAAAGATTTGATATCACAAATGTGCATCAACTTAAATAAGGTGCATTGCTTACTAATGTAAAATAAACCTTGAACTGATGCAGATACATGCATCGGGGTTACAAACTGAAAAAGTGCAATTGAGAAGTTACAAACATAGAAAATGACGCGCTGGCAAGTTAGATTCAAACATTAATTATATGTTAACACAATCTGAAAAGTTTACTTGTTAATAACAATGACTTGACAGGTTAGACTTGTCAACGTGAATAAAGCGCATTTTTAAACAAAAATAACATACTGTATATTATTGGGGCAAGCTGTCCCGATAGACTCATCGGAATTAGGGGTGTGACACTGAAATATTGAGATATTTTATGCTGCGATATCATATCAATAAAAAAAAAAAAAAAACACCATGTTGATATTTTTTACTGACAAAATCTCACAAAATTTAACAGTTCTATGACAAAATCTCATGAGATTTTGTAAAGTGCAAGTTAAAATGTGTGTCCAGGTTTTAAGATTATAATGCTCTGACTGAAATGTTTATTTTTCATATGCACCAATATTGTTTTAATATTTACTAATTTTGCATGAATTCGTGTACATTTGTACTATTCCAGCTCAGCTGTGCTAATATTGTTTTAAAAGCACTTTATTTTCATTTAATTTGAACATCGATTCAGTAGTGTTTTTCCCAAAGTGAGAAATATTTATGTTCAGGGGGACGATTGTAAATGGTTTTATTATGAGATCCAAGTGGCAAAGAAACCTGTCCAAGTTTAATAAATACACAACAACTATGGGCCTTTGATAAACAGCCCGTAGTTATCGTGCACCCCTGATTTTGGCATAATAAGCAGCAAGATTGAATCATTTTTCTTTGATAGCATGAGCTCACCTTGGAGGACGTAGATGCGGTCTTTATACTCCACCGCGCTGTGAAACTCCATGGCCACCGGCATCGGACTCACTGCTGTCCAACAGTTGTCCCTGGCATCGTAGCACTCCACTGATTTTAATGCGTTTCGCCCGTCGCCTTCGTAAACTCTGCCTCCCAGTGCGTAAAGCTTCCCACAACAGTGTACAAGTCTGCATCCGATTCTGGCTCTCAGCAGGGGTGCACGTGGAAGCCATCGATTCCCCGCGTGCTCGTACTGCCAGAAGTCACTCTCTGCTCGGTGATCTATGGACACCTCGCTGTTGCTCGGTCGGTACCCACCAGCGATGTAAATGTCGTTCTCTGATGACACCAAGATGCCGACCTCTCGGAGATCGTTGGGTGGTTTGCAGAGCTTGAACACTTTTCCTGTGGCGGTGTCCAGGCAAGGCACAGTCTGCTTCTTACCTGAGTGTTTGTGAGCAGCGTCGAAGCAGATGACCATCTCAGAAGCAGTCATGCCCAGCCGCTGCGGACAACCGTTGGTGCCAGTGAGGCGAGCTTTGGCCTCGGCGGGGTCTTTAGACAGGGACAGGGCACAAGCAAAGGGGGCAGGTATAAGACTGAGAAAGGCCTCGTCCAGCAACGGCAGGCGGATGCACTGGGAAAAAACCTCGGCGAGGTGGGCTTCGCGGCCAGGCCGATCGTGCTCCAGCCAGCGAACGATGCTCTCGTAGACATGCTCCTCCTTCTCCACGTTGAGGTCATCACTGTTCAGAATGCTTACCAGCTGATCCTTCGTCATCTGGAGGAACTCCTGCTCCCGCGATACACACAAGAACTACACAAGAACAAGAAATGTTCCCGTTTATTTAGCAGACAAATATACAGATCACAAAAGCAACATTGATGCAGGATCAAATTTAAAAAATGTCTAGATTTAAATTAGAGGTGTTCCGATACCAGTTCCAGTATCGGAAATAGGAGCTCAATCGGTACAGTCAATTAATATTGTTCTGAATTATGCATTTCTTACTAGAGTCATGTTTTTACCTTAAATATTTTTGTTTAAAGTGTGAAAGCCTTCAAGTTGTCAATTATAACTGAATAAACTGTCTATATTTAATTGTCTTATACACTGTATTGGTGTTAAATTTGTGTAAAATGATAAAAATGGAATTCTCAAAAATTAAAAACAGGAAAACACCAAAAATGGGAAAAATTTAAACGGAATTTTAGAAAAAATTAAACAGATTTCATAGGGCTCTACACAACCTGCCAATGTTTGAGGCAGATACTGCATTTGTCTCCCAAACTAATATAATGACGAAAACAATGAAAAGCAATATTTCAACTCTTAATATAAAAAAATGAACAAAGTACTTCAAATAAACGTATAAAAGAGAAACGTGCACATGTAAACAAATATTAAATAGAAACATTAAACTTTTGATAAATATATTAATAAGTGCAAATTATGCTGAGGCCGAGTGGGGGTATCAGCCAACACACACACAACGTAATATCAGCAAAAACGCAAATATCAGCTGGCCAATATATTGGTCTATCCTGAATCGGAAATGTCTCCAACACTGCTGAAAATCTGTAACGTGAGTTCAGGCACCGATCCGATATCACGCGATTTATCAAAATAGGAATCTATTTACTGATTAGCTCTGTTTGCTCTGACACAGTTCTTCTTCTTCTTCGCTGTTTTTTAAACAGTTGCGCTGTGCTGCCATCTGAAGCCTGCAGGTTTAGTGGGGAGAGGAAGAGCTGATCACCTGACACCTGTTAGACAAGGAGCTAACTAGTAATCATGTCGGTGGAGTGGCAGTATTTCACGCCGGATTCTCCCGACAGGAAGACTGCATTTAGAAATGGCTTCAGTCTGCTGTTTTTATTCATGTTTTACAAAGACTTTAACAAGAACCAGGCCTTACCACCATGATATGACAGTAGATATGCAGGTGTAATATGATAAATATATATTTTGGGCTGGGCAATTCCCACTGTAAGTATCAGAATCTGTATCAGGAGGAAAAAATGGCATCGGAACATCTCTAGTGTAAACAACTGGTAATAACCCAATCCAGCGCTCATGTTCCACTGACCTTTTTGCGAATGTAATCCTGTGAGCGTTCTCTCAGTTCCTGATGACCATATGCATCAGCAAACATAAAGACCCCGATGCAGTTCTGAGGGTCCAGCCGGCTGATCATGAACTGGGCACACTGATCCTGCAGAGCAGGAATCTGGAAAATGCTGGCTGCAGTGAACAGGGCCTGGACATTGGACTCCGACAGAGTGACTCTGGATGTGTAGGCATAGTCTAAGACGAGGTGCATGGATTCAGACTCCACTCCTACAATTCGGACCTCACGCTGACTGCTCTCTGTAAGGCCACTGGTGAACATCGACCTGGTGGTGAAGGTGAGAAAAAATGAACGTTTCAGTGGTATTAACCCCCTCTCTGGCTATAAATTGACAAAGGAATCTTTTTTTTTTTTTAAATACACATATATGCATACGCATACCTAAAATATGGGCTGATTGCTGCAAGAACATTTCGGTGGCATGAGAAAGTCTTGCCATGGTCCACTTCTACAACGATGTCTGTGAGCTGTGCTTCATCGTACAAGGCTTTGAGCTGCTGAAGAATGTTACAAGCATGCACAGCATCTACCCCATTGTAGCTGGTGGTTGGAGGTGTCCCATTTTGAACTTGTAACAGCTTCCCTACCTCTGGAAATGGAAAGAGAGAAAAAAATGTCACCATTTTAACAAGAACTCTTTTCACAACAAACACTATAATGAATTAAATAATCATAAGTGATGCATGCAGGCAGCGTGTCCTACACCACTGGGTGGGTATATCTAGTATAAAAGTTTGTTAAAAAGAAGCAATATGATGTAATTGTGACTAGATTTTAAGCAAATATGTCTATTTGCTGTCTAAATATTTATTCACATCTCTTCCATGCACGGAGCAGTCAGTAGTCACCAATCACATCTGCATGATAAAAGTAGCTGCCCCTAATTTTGGTCCGACCCATACTCTGACCTTTATGGTAATTGCTTCCCTGTGACTGCAGCAAAAGAGTGAGACCCAATGTTTACAAATAAATCCTTGAAAACAAAATGTCCATGTCTTACATGAAAAAACACTAGATTTGTTGCTGGGTGCCATTTGTGAAGTCACTAAAGGAGATCTGAGAAGTTGCCAAGTTGGCATCAATGTGTTTTTACACAGAAAAGCCAAGAACAATCCATTCTGTTGCTCATGGCATGTTTTGATTCACAGTGTGTGAAGGTGTGTGTGTGTGTGTGTGTGTGGAGAGCTGGGGATCTCAGACGGGTCACTGCATGTGCCAAGGAAAAACATGGAACAAATACACTGCATGCAGTTCCATACAGAAATGATATACTATCAATTTTGAATAAGGAGCGTTGGACAAAGAGTAACTCAATGTCACAGCATGACCAAATATGTTTGAATGGTGATTAATTTCCATATGAGGCCCACTCAAGTAAAATCCGTTTGTGGGAAAGCCTGAATGAAAGTCATATAACACCAATTAGTAAACAGTCATTCTTATTAAATTTCTAAGACCCTTTATCTAACTGTTATAGTGAAAACTGTTGCTTTTTAATATATATATTTGGCACAGATGGCACATTTTAAGTAGTTTTCTTTAATTGAAAAGCCCCCCCAAAAAATATTATAAATTCTGTGTATCATTATAACCCTGGTAGCAAAATACTATTACAACTTTTAAGCCTATTTTGATGTGAAGATTCTGAGTAAGTTACAGTTTAATGCAACTTTTCTACTCATGTTTCTAACTCAGAGTCCAGTTCATTTAAATAAATCGGGACATGTGGGCAAGCCACCTAAATGGATTAAATTGTATTCCTCTATCACCAACTGCAAAGTAAACATGTCATTATCACACGTTTAATGACGAGTTGTGCGAGTGGCATGACAACTTTCTAACTTCTGCATTATCTCACTGCGGCTTTAATATCTCATCTGCCGCTAAATAATTACTTTTCAACAAATACCTCGTGTTGAGAAACGCCAACTCCTTGACAGGACAAAGACTCGCAATGGATGAATAGAAACTACTGTCTCGCCAGGTGGTAGCTAGCTTGTTAACATTTCCAATCATTGCCCGATGCCTGCTCTAACTGTTAGAACATGGATAATAACAAACACCAACAATACAAACTACTTTATATTGAGGTTGTGTGATATATCGTCTGAGTCTGCGTTTATCGCAAAAGCAGAAATCCCCCTGTTGGGTTTGCTAGTAGACGGTCAGGCTTAACTTTTAGCAGAGAGCTAGGCACCATGCTAATGCTAGCAAGCTTTCTTTGACACAAGATTGCGAGATATAAAAGAACGAAAAACACGTCTTTTGTGGCTATATAAATTCTTTTATAGAATTTAAACTGTATTTAATTCGGTATTAACTGCATTCATCTGGCGATTGTAACCATTCGCTGTACTTCTGTAACGCCTGCCTCTTGTCACAAACAAGTGTTTACACAATCAGCTGTGGATAGCGAGCTAACCTGCCGAAAGTTAGCCTGACAGCTACCGTTAGTAGCATAGCCAGGCTAGCTACAACCAACTGTTTGGAGTAGTCGTTCAGAACGTGACTTCTTCTCACAAGAAAGCAACACGTCACGACCCTCAGTTAATCTGCGAGGCTACTCTTGCTGAACCGTTAAACACACAAAATACAACTTTAAAAGGTACTACTTATGTGTGTTTAGAGCACAAAACAATGAAGACTTTGCTAACCTCCACTGGCAGCCATTCTCTCCAGTCTGTCTCGGGGCAGACCGAGAGACGTCAGAGTGCACTTCGGAGCCCCGGAAACAAGGATCAGCCAATCACAGGAGAATCACGAATCTCACAGCCAATCAGATTATGTTTGTCTAAAGTATGGGGGAAAAAAGTTAACGCTATGAGTTGCTTCACAGTAACAGAGTCAGATGAGGCTCTGATTAAGGAGTCAGAGTAGGAGCAGTTTAACAGGTGGAGAAAGAGTGGTCAAGAGTTGAGTAAAACCACTGTAGGAAAGGTTTATGGATTCTCAGACTTGCAGCAGTGGAAAACTGCTTCAAACACAACCACAACCTGGGGTTTATTTCATCTTGCACTTAAAGCATAACTTTCAATTTTTGAGAGACATCACCAGTATCATTATTCTGTTTTTATTCTTTATTATTATTATTATTATTTTTGAAATAATTTCATCAATGCTTTAAGTAGAATGAACGAACGAGCGAACAAGTAAAAAAAAAAAAAAGAAGAAAAAAAAAAACAAAAAAATAAAAGATTAAAAAGGAAGCCCTATTGTCCTGTGAGTTCAGAGTTTTGCAAATTGTGAGAAAGTTTTTTTGTTGTTGTTGTCTGGGTAGCGAGCTGCTTTTCTCAGCTGTCCTATGGAAACACGCACCGGGAAGGCACAGCCCCGAAAAGTGTGTAGAACACCCTGATAATGGAAAGCTAAATCTGGACTCACAGGACAATAGTACTAGTTCATTCATTCATCCTCCCTAAAGTATTGGTGAAAATCATGGAGTTTTTTGCAGCAGATAACGCCTAGAGAGGCTGCCCCATCTCTGCCATGATATATGGATGCATGCTGAGGGACGACTCAATGTAATATCTTTTAAAGGAGTCAAAGTGATACAGAAATTTAAATGTACATACAAACTCCTAGAAATAAGGTCCAGGATGAAAAAAAAAGAAAGTTATTCTTTAGTTAAATGGATCCAACAGACTATGAAGTTCTGAAAAATGACATTTTAATTTGAGTCAGGTTTATTGGAGCAGGGAAACATTGAAAACCTGCAGTACTTCTGTATTCAGCCCAGTTTTATGGAAAGTAGGGATGGACAATTTGATACCTTGGAGTTGATACTTCGATACCAGCTAGACAAAATATTGCATTCAATACTTTTTTTTTGGAGTGTCAGATGCCACTGTACAGATACAAAACATGCTATTGTTTTCACTTCTGAGAGTTTTAGACAATGAAATTATGAGCAAAACTAGCCAGATTCTAGCTTATGTGTCACATGATGGTGGTATGCCTATCAGATCTCATGATGATGCTACTACTGTCATTGATGATGATGTTTTGTTATTTTTAGTGGTTCAATATTATGTTTTGGTAAATTTAGAATATTACTATTACATTTAGTATTTGAACATTTACCACTGAATAAATTTAAATCATCCTAACTTTTACTTAAGTTATTTGATAATTGAAAGTAGTTCTTAATGTTATTTTTGTTTGACTTAGTTATCAGTGTAATTTATTATTGTTTTAAAAAATGTTCTTTCCAGTACCTCTGTTCTCAAATTTTACTTATATCTGATATTACCCTTGCATTTACAATTACATGATTTTCTTTGAAGAGACAAAAAAGTATCTGTATCAATGAAAAAGTATTGTAAACTACTTGTATTGTATCAATTTTGGTATCGCTCATCCCTAATGGAGAGAAAGGGCATCTTCTTTCAATAATGTACAAGAAATTAAGATTATGCTTAATATTCGTGTTAGCCACAATGGAACCTTTATACCACACTGAAGAAGTTGTATTTTGGGGTGCCCTCTAAACTTCCTCAGAAATATTGATAAATGTTTTTGATTATAATTTTCAGTAACATATTTGGCACAGAGGACGGAAAAGTGCTCCAAATTACTTGTCATAGTTGTACCTAAAACTAGCTTTGAATAGAAATCTGTTTCTTCAAATACTGTAGTCAGCCCAACAAAGAAGAAAATTGTTCTTAGCAAAAGATACAGCCATACTTTCTATTGATAAATCAATCTTTTGATTGTGCAAGCATGATGTGGTTAGAAACAGTTTGTAAAAGGAAGGACCAAACCATTTATAGCAGAGTTTCCTTTTAAAGCAAATCTTTTGAAATCCTCTAAAAAATGTAATCAAATGGTTTGAAGTATTCAACTAGACCAGTGTTACAGAAAAGGTGGGGATGTGGTCTTTGTTAGTGGTTATCCCTGGACACATTAGCACACTTTTCTAAAACTGGGCTTTTGCTTATCGGACGTATCTGAGATTTTGGACCATATTGACACAATAGCATCACACAGTTGCTGCACAGAGAATGCTACACTGGTCATACATGCCACATTGGTACTAACGGGCCCAAAGTGGGCCGAGAAAATCTCCTCCACACCATTACACCACACCCTAAAAACAGATTGGTTAATTTGACCAAACTGGTTGGTAGTTATGTGTCCAACCAATCTTTTGTTTGTTTTAACCAACAGATTGGTTAGATTAACCAGGATGTTTAACCGTATGATTTTATGTCCTTTTTTTATCTTCTTTATTTTTATCCTTATTTATTTATTCCAGCACTTTGTTGTGGCCATGCAATTTCGTTGTGCATACGGCACGTCTGTAGTGTACCAATGACAATAAAGCTTTGAATTGAATTGTATTGGTAATCTAACCAATATTTTTGGTTAAAACAACCAAAAGATTGGTCGAACACACAACTACCAACCAGATGGGTTAAATTCAACCAATCCATTCTTAGAGTGCAGCAGCAGCCTAAATCATTGGTACAAAGCACGATGGATCCATGCTTTCATTAACCCATGAATAATACTGTATTTTACAGATACAAACAAAGATGAGGAACTAACCAACTCACACTCCTCAGTTTCAGCCTACTATAACGATAGCCTAATGCAAACATAACCAGCCATCCCTGATGGCTATCTGGCATTTCCATCTTTGACCAATCACCATCTGTTGTCAAACCATATAACACATTGTGGTAGTACTGGCACTGGCAACCTAAACCCCTTTGTTTTCACTTTTGTGTACTTAAGCTGTTATCATGAGAAAACAAGCTTTGTTATGACAAGATAAGAAGGCAAGAAGATAATTACCGAGATCTCCAGATAACAGGACTAAGGAATCAGGCATGACTAGTTTCTGCATCCACACTGCACTTATCTGACTTTTCTAATTGAATCATATCAAATCAAATTTTATTTATAAAACACTTTTCATCACAGCATCACAAAGTGCTTTATATGATGAAAAGTGCTTTATATGATGAAAATGAATTTATGCACAAATACACACTGGTTCTTGAAAGCTTGTGAGACCTTAATTATTTTATTTTTAATACTTATAAATTCTATTTTAGAAAATGGGTCCCACAGCAAAACAAAAACACAAATCACACAAGACATTTTTTCAAAGAGCTGTGAACCCAAGTGATAAGTTCATGCGAGAAAAGCCTCCAATATCCCAGAACTAAATCCTGAATTCCTTAAAGCCAATGCAAGATTGATTAACAGTTACTGGAAACCTTTAGCTCCTGTTTACGCTGTCCAGACTCGCCTTGCAGTGTCAGAAAATGTCTAGAGGCTGTTTTCAGACACATTATGTTGCAAAAGTATTCGCTCAGTTGCCTAGACTCACATATGAGCTTAAGTGACATCCCATTCCTAATCCATAGGGTTCAATATGACATTGGTCCACCCTTTTGTAGTAAGAACAGCTTCAACTCTTCTGGAAAGGCTGTCCACAAGGTTTAGGAGTGTGTTAATGGGAATCTTTGACCATTCTTCCAGAAGTGCATTTATGAGGTCACACACTGATGTTTGACGAGAAGGCCTGGCTCTCAGTCTCCGCTCTAATTCACCCCAAAGGTGTTCTATCTGGTTGAGGTCAGGACTCTGTGCAGGCCAGTCAAGTTCTTCCACACCAGACTCTGCATCCAGGTCCTTATAGACCTGCTTTGTGCGCTGGTGCACAGTCATGTTGGAAGAGGAAGGGGCCAGCTCCAAACTGGTCCCACAAAGTTGGGAGCATGGAATTGTCCAGAATGTCTTGGTATGCTGAAGCATTCAGAGTTCCTTTCACTGGAACTAAGGGGCCAAGCCCAGCTCCCAAAAAACAACCCCACATCATAATCCCCCTTCCACCAAACTTTACTCTTGGCACAATACAGTCAGCCAGCATTTCAATGTGGGGCCCGTATGGGTTAAATTTTGGCTGCATAAGAAGGACCCAAGTAGGATTGTCCACGGTTTCCATGGTGGCCCCACCTGTGTTTTTCCATGTGGGTTTCCACATATGGGGTTCATGTAAATAAAACTGTGCGATCTGCAAATTTCCCCAGTTCAAGCCCATGTCTATAGGCTATATGGGCAAACACAGGTGGGGCCACCATGGAAACCTTGGACAAACCCCTTGGGTCCCTCATATATAGCAAAAATTTAACCCATATGGGCCCCAAATGGAAATGCTGGCTGGGAGAACCGTTGTCCTGGCAACCACCAAATCCAAACTCCTCCATCAGATTGCCAGATGGAGAAGCGTGACTCGTCACTCCAGAGAACACCTCCACTGCTCTAGAGTCCAGTGGTGGCGTGCTTTACGCCACTGCATCCCACGGTTTGCATTGCACTTGGTGATGGATGGATGGATGGATGGGTGGATGCAGCTGCGTTTCATGACCTGCACGTTCTGATTGAGTACAAATGAGTAGCTGATTTCACATCAAAGGACTGAGTAGGCGGCATTCAATATGTGAAAAATATGCCGAGGAAGTACAGGCCAATCACAGGCGAAGCACCGCAGATAGTAGCAAAGGCAGGACACATTCGCAGCATCGTCAACTTCCGTATACAGGGTTGCCACAGGATGCTGCACTTATGTGCTGCCTTGACGACTCTCCGTGGTGCTTCGCCTGTGATTGGCCTATACTTCGACGGCATATACAGTAGTTCCCCTTTTGAATGCCGGCTAGAGTTAATTAATTCACTTTCACCAAGTGGTGCTAGTTTGATCCACCAGATTACAGCAACTACGCTAAGCTAAGCTAAGCTAAAGTCAGCGCTGCCAGATTCAGAGAATGACTGGGTCAGTTATAAAAATGCCTCTGCCCACTTGTCCAACTCAGGGGACTGCGGGGGGAGGCTCAATTTCACCCAGGGGTGGCATATGCCTTTAAAAAGAAAGAATGTCTGATAGAGAACTAAAATATTCAAACATATGCCCTCAAAACAAAGCAGAAACAAGATGACAAAACAAACAGATAGAGGGTGGGAAGCCCCGCTCCCCCCCCCAAAAAAAAAACCCCAAAAAAACAAACAAACGATACAACAAAACAACATGGACCAAATTCTATAAGAGATTGCCATATTTCAAACAGTTCTGAGGATCTGCCTTTTTTTTCCTAATAAATATTGTCATGTGTAAGTTAACACGAGTGTTCACCCCACCAGTGGATTACTGAGGGTTTAGATGCTTTCTATCTCAACGTTATATATTTCCTGGCTGCCAACATAACACGATCCAATAATATTTGTCACTTGTCACACATAAAAGTTTCCAAAAGACATAAACAAGGTGACAAAGTGACAAATTGATGCAAACGCTGAGGTATGAACTTGGCAACAGAGTTCCAAATAAAGGGAAAGTGCTTCACATGACTAAAACATATGAAAAAAGAAAAAATCCTTTCAATGCCAGCAGAGAGATTTAAGAGCTTTATTAACAGAAAAATTAAGGCTGGACCCAGAAAACCCACCATTTCATGCTAACATGTTGAACTCTGTTTTCCACTTCAGCATTTAAATCAGATAAACGAGACTTGATTACAGCAGAAAATGAAATAATACTGAGCAACATTAGACATCACAATAACATTTAAATCTTCATTTGCTTTTAATGTAATTCAATTTAAACCATTAAATTCCTCAACTGGTCTAAAATGTGCGGTGGCTTTACCGAAGGATTTATCACCAGTGGTCTTACTTTAACATAAACAAGGAAATATTATCAGCTTTGCCTCTCTAGAGGATAAATGTAAGATTATATATGAATAAATTGCAAGAAAAAACAAACATTTTTCATTTTCAAACAAAGTAAAAGTGAAGTATTCCATTTAAATTCTCCATTTTTATGTTAATTGCTCGTCTCTTGTTTTTCACACAAAGTCAATCACAGGAAAAGATGCTCTTAGATGTGGTTGATAGTTAACTGCAATGTTAGTTTTCCGTCCGAGTCGGGACTGCTGCAGTGGGTCATTTGACATTCATGTGGCAGCACCTGCAGCCCCACGCTGTCAAGAGAAATAGACTAATTGCTGTTTATTGAACACTTTGATTGCAATGTAATCCCCATGTACCAACGCAGTGTCATTTAATCGCTTTTTCTTGTAATTAGAATTCATTCATTAATGGGTTAGTTGGAAAATGGCACAAGCTCGTCTGATTATCTTATTGTTTGAATACAACATCGGCCGCACTGGTTAAATATCCAGAGCATTAGCTAACTCAGGTCTCTACATAAAACTTTAGAAGTGAGAGAGAATATCTTTCCTTTTTCTGTTGACATCATCATGCAGTCAAAACCAGCGGCAGCTCACATTGCTGCATTCAGGTTCCACCTGCGGCACAAGACTGACGGCAGCATCTTTACTGCAGAGCCATCAACAGTGCTTGAAATGCGCTCTAATGCTGCGTAACACTGTCAAATGACAGAAGAAGAGACAAATAAAAGTACAACTGCAATCTCAGCAATCGATTTCACATTTTTTTTCCAATTTCTTCCCGTTCAGCCACAGTGCGGCCTGTGAAATTGGGCCTAGCTGCTGTTGAATCAGAGAAAAAGGCTTCCTGGGTCGCTGTTATTTGATGATAGCTCTGGTTTCTGACCCCCCCACCCCCGCCCTCCCATGTCCCTTTTTGGAAAAATGAAAATGATCACCTGACATCTCCACTTTCTACTCTCTCCCCATCTTATTCCAAAATTTCTGGTCATGGAACACTGAATGAGGGATTTATAAAAAGAAAAGTGCATTTACAGCCTGAAAAGCAGCAAACAGTTAAATTATTCTCCATCTATCTGCAAATATCATCTTTCTATAGGAATAAACTGCGTACTGCTTACAAACTGTAAATGTGTCATTTATAACCCCTCATTAGTATTTGTAAAATAAAAGATTTTATTACATTAGTCTGTGTATGTGATGTGTTTATGGGACTGAACACAGTCAGGTTTATCTCTGTTGGCAGTTTCACAACCATTAAATTGCATAAGCCAAGACAAAGATAAGGCTGGATGGAAAACAGGAGGGAGATAAGTCAGGGGGTGTAATTGTAGTTCAGATGTGTGTTTTTGTCAGAGATGGAGGTAATGGCTTATTATATGCCTCTCGGGGCCTGTGGAAGAATGGCTGCAGATGTTGTGAGAAACGGACTCACTAACCCCCCCTTCCCACTCAAGAGGACACAATAAGGCGCTCTATGGGAGGTGGCGGGACGAGCAGATCTGGTGGCTTCTTCTCCATTTACACAAAGTCCCTCCATTGCTCCTTCACTGTGACTTTCTTTTCCAGTAACCCCACCTGAGGAGCTGCTGAGCAGATGGTGTGAGGTTCCTCAAACGCACCTTAATTTCCAAATAATCCCTCTGCAGCAGCTGACAAACCTGCTTGTTAATGGCTGTTGTTTGGAAGCAAGTTTTTCTGGTTGCGTTATGGACTCCAGTTGAAGTGTTTGGCTTTAAAGAATCCGCTTTATGAAATGATTCATTCATTCACCCATTCATTCATTTTGTTTGTGATTACATTTTTCTTACATTCTATGTTTGTTCTTTCTTATTTCTGTTACGCTCTGAAGGCTGCTGTGTCACAGAAATAACTCTCACTAGATTGTCTATCTACAGTTGTGTGAAAAAGTGTTTGGAGCAATGTTTTTTGTGCATGTTTGTCACACTTATATGTTTCAGATCATCAAACAAATTTAAATATGAGACAAAGATAACACAAGCAAACACAAAATGCAGTTTTTAAACGAAGATTTTTATTAGTGAGAGGGGAAAAAATCCAAACCTCCATGGCCCTGTGTGAAAAAAGTGATTGCCCCCCTTTTAAAACATAAATAAACTGTGGTTTATCACATCTTTGGAAAGCTGATTTCAATTTCTCTAGCCACACCCAGGCCGGATTACTGCCACACCTGTTCTCAATCAAGAAATCACTTAAATAGGACCTGCATGATGAATTTAAGTAGACCAAAAGATCCTCAAAAGCTAGACATCATGCTGCAATCCAAAGAAATTCAGGAAAAAATGAGAGACAAAGTAATTGAGATCTATCAGTCTGGAAAAGGTTCCAAAGCCATTTCTAAAGCTTTGGGACTCCAGAGAACCACAGTGAGAACCATTATCCACAAATGGTGAAAACATGGAACAGTGGTGAACCTTCCCAGGAGTGGCCGGCCGACCAAAATGACCCCAAGAGCACAGCGACGACTCATCCAAGAGGTCACAAAAGACCCCAGAACAACATCCAAAGAACTGCAGGCATCACTTGCCTCAATTAAGGTCAGTGTTCATGACTCCACCATCAGAAAGAGACTGGGGGGCAAAAATGGCCTGCATGGCAGAGTTCCAAGACCAAAGCCACTGCTGAGCAAAAAGAACATAAAGGCTCGTCTCAGTTTTGCCAGAAAGCATCTTGATGATCCCCAAGACTTCTGGGAAAATACTCTGTGGACTGACGAGACAAAAGTTGAACTTTTTGGAAGGTGTAGGTCCCATTACATCTGGCGTAAAAGTAACACGGCATTTCAGAAAAGGAACATCATAGCAACAGTAAAATATGGTGGTGGTAGTGTGATGGTCTGGGGCTGTTTTGCTGCTTCAGGACCTGGAAGACTTGCTGTGGTAAATGGAACCATGAATTCTGCTGTCTACCAAAAAATCCTGAAGGACAATGTCCGGCCATCTGTTGGTGACCTCAAGCTGAAGCGCACTTGGGTTCTACAGCAGAACAATGATCCAGAACACACCAGCAAGTCCACCTCTGAATGGCTTAAGAACAACAAAATGAAGACTTTGGAGTGGCCTAGTCAAAGTCCCCACCTGAATCCCATTGAGATGCTGTGGCATGACCTTAAAAGGGCGGTTCATGCTGGAAAAGCCTCCAATGTGGCTGAATTACAACAATTCTGCAAAGATGAGTGGAACAAAATTCCTCCACAGCGTTGTAGAAGACTCACTGCCAGTTATCACAAACGCTTGATTGCAGTTGTTGCTGCAAAGGGTGGACCAACCAGTTGTTAGGTTTAGGGGGCAATCACTTTTTCACACAGGGCCATGTAGATTTGGATTTTTCCCCCCTTTGCAAAACAGCATTTTGTGTTTACTTGTGTTATCTTTGTCTCACATTTAAATTTGTTTGATGATCTGAAACATTTAAGCGTGACTAACATGCAAAAAAGTAAGAAATCAGTAAGGGGGCAAACACTTTTTCACACAACTATCTATCTATCTATCTATCTATCTATCTATCTACAGTGTAGGTTTTGTACTATCCCTTTGGCTGACTGGTTAGTGCACATGACTCACGCTAGGAGTCTGCACTAACTGCTGAGTTAAAAATAACCAAATTTGAGTTATTTTATAACCCAACCGCTGTGTCAATATTGCACAAACCCACCAATAGTTAATTTGACCCAACAAAATGGGTTGTGTATTTCAACCCAACTAGATGGGTTACACATTTAACTCGAATACTGGGTCAGTTAATTAACATGTTGGGTTGTTTTGACGACACAGATTGGTCAATTGTCCAATGCAAATTCTGGGACAAGTTACTTAGAATTATTGTTTTTAAAACCAGAGAGAATCCAAAATAGGAAATTTGGTTTTCTGAATCTAACCCATATGCAAAAGAGACTCTTTAAATGGCCCCACCCCCTCTAAAGGAAACGTACCTAACCCAACGGTTGGGTTGAAAAAACAAACCCAGCATTTTTTAGTGTTTAACCCAATACAAGGGTTCACATAAATAACCTAGATAATAACCCAAAATGGGTTACACATTTCATAAACCAGCAGTTAGGTCGATGACATAACCCAGCATTTCTTAGTGTGTGAGGATTAAATCCTTCTAACAACTTGGTAACTGAACCAACAACTTAAAACCAGACATATTATAAGCAGCTTCCAAGCAAGTCAGTCTGTAGCAGCAGCAGCTGCACCGTAGTCACATGACTCTGAAAGGAATGCTGGGATATGAAGCTCTTCCACAATAACAGGGACTTTTCTACATGCTGGACTACGGCCATTAAAACAAGATTTGTGAGATTTTGTCAGTAAAAACATTGGTAAAATAAAACTGATACCGGAAATTTCCGAAATCACATTTTAATGCTGATATCATTTGATAATATCGGGCAGCTCTAATACATTCCGTCTATCCATCTATTGCAGGTAAAACTATGAATTATACATGATAAAAAAAGAATAACTGAGATCTCCAGATAAGATATCCGTATCAGTAACTGTGGACCGCTGTCTAACATCGTCAGTGTAGAGATCCACGCTGCTGTCCATGTAGGCAGATGTGTGGTTATTAAGACTCACCACTTCAGTGATGGCGCAACACACCTGCTGCAGAACACCAGTCAGACTCAGAGAAGCTCTGCACAACTCTGCTAACCAGTCATTGATTTGAATCAGGTGTGTTGCAGCAGTGAGACATGCAATACCTGCAGGATACCAGCACTCCAGGACCAGGATTGGTGATCCCTGGCCCACACCCTCTCCTTCAGCTGCGATGAGTTCCAGCAATGTGTGATGGCACATTCTGCTGTCATGACCAACATGTTGTTCTGTTTTAGTGGGGTCATATAATCATTTTTTGTCAGGCAAATAGAAAACTCAGACAATGGATGAAACCACTAAAACTGGGTCAATAACTTTCCAGCGCATGATTAAAACCTGAAAGGAAAGTGGTGAATCATCATCTTCCAGGAAAAAAAGTGGCGCTTAATGGGGAAAATGTTTCTTTTTAATAGGAAGCAAAAGATTAGACCGCAGAGCAACAGAAAAAGGTCCAGATTTCGCCTGTTCTGGAGTAATGGCTGCATCACAGTAACAAGGACAGCAGATAAAATAGGACAACTACAGTAGTTAGTAAGTACCAGACCGTGATGGCTGCTGAAACCTGGAAGGGGCAGTACTGTATCTGTGTCTAGGGCTGCTTTAGTTGCTGAGGTTGAGGTTCGTCAGGATTATGGACCTAAAATTTAGGTCAGCTGACCTAAAGTATGAGACATTTTCACACATGGACTGGTCAGCACGGAGACCAGATGTTAACTCCACTGAGAATCCTTGCAAATGTGCTGGAGAAGATTTTAGTGTCTTTCATCACCAATAAAAGATCTTGGGGGAAATTTGAAGCAACTCTAGATAGAAATCAATGCTGCGCCTCTTCTGTGTTCCAGATTCTAATTGACTTGATATTAAATTGACTGGAGATGTAAATGTGAGCAGGTATGGGAGTTTGTTTCCATTAGCCTTGTGATGGATTGGTGGTCTGTCCAGTGTGCACATTGCTCCTGACTTGACGGCAGCCGGGAGGGGCTCCAGCCCTTTAGTTGTTAGCTGGATGATGAAACAGCCACTGCATCACAGTGCAACAGAAACCGTGTGAAACGTGTTTTTCCATGAGAAATCCACAAATTTCCATTTTAAGTGACATTTCCTCAAAATTCAGATGTAAGAACAACAAAAATAAATGCACTGAAGTCATCTTATCGGGCTGCAAGCAGCATTCTTGTTACATCCATGACACAATCACCAAAAGCAACAGAATTCCCACTTAGGGTGGCCTGGATTTTTTTATTCAAGTATTTATTTAAATTCATTTATGTTGATATTACATAAAAATATGACATAAAATATGATTTTATGTTATTTGCAAATAATAATAAAACTACATTTGATGTATATTATGCTTTTTTGAACACTCAAAGCACTCACATTCTAACCACTTTTCATTCAATAGGGCAGTGGTTCCCAAACTGGGGGGCCAGCCCCCCAGGAGGGGCTCAGGGCTATGCCAGGGGGGGCCCAGCCAGGCTAAAAAGCATAGTCTTTGCACTTCTGATGAAAAAAGGGATGACTCAGCAAAAGGTATTGCCCCCCTCCCAAATGCAGTGTATTTTTTCATGCGTCTCATGGTAAATGTTTGGGGTGCATGGGGTAACAGTGGTGGGATGAGGGGGGACTTGACATTATAATTGCCAGTGAAAACAGGGGCCTGTAGAAAAAGTTTGGGAAGCCATTGCACTTGGGATTTAAAGGGGAAGTTCGGGATTTTTGACATAGGGCCTCATTTTCAAGTGAGCCAGAATGCTACTTATCACTGAAGACGGTTTCAACATATGTCATCCCATTATTCTAGTTCCAGGAGGTCGCCGATGCTAATGCTAGTGGAAGTCAATAGGAATCTGCTAGCCTGTCATTATTAACAATCTTATCCACTCCACAGAACATCCGAGGCAAATCATTTCTAACTTCAGACTATCTGTGTAAATGCCGTGTTAACAGAATAATGCTACAAATCAAACTAACCTGCATTTCGTTGCATTTTGATTGTTGCTGCTGAGACACTTTACAAAGTTTTACTTCCTATATTTGGCAGCAGAGTGATGTCATCTGTTGCCACGAGCATGAAGGAATTTGATTACAAAAATATGAAGTCTAAAATATGACCCCGTCTGAAAGGCATGAGGATGTGTTGGATTTTAAGATGATTTTGAACTTTTTTCATCAAACTAACTGTTACCATGTCTCTATGAACCAGAATACACTGACTAGGTAGTAAGCTGGTAAGAAACTAGTTCCTCAATATGTAATGCAAAATTAGTCATACAAGGCTAGTTTAACACACGAGTTTACTAGTTTAACACGGGATTTACACAGATAATCTTGCTGATTTGCCTCGGATCTTCCTTGGAATGGATAAGATTGGTTTTAATGACAGGCTAGCAGATTCCTATTGACTTCCACTAGCATTAGCATCAGCAACCTTCTGGAACTAGAATAATGGGATAAAATATGTTGAAACTGTCTTCAGTAATCAGTAGGATTCTGGCTCACTTGTAAATGAGGCCCAATGTCAAAAATCCTGAACTTCCCCTTTAAAACCTGCCACAATATTAAATTTCCCTTCTGGAATTAATAAAGTATTTTTCATTTAATTTAATTTACACTTGGTGATGATAAGCTGCATGTGTAGCCACAGCTGCCCTGGGGCACAATGATGGAAACGTGGCAGCCAATGCACGCCCACGGCCTTTCCAACCACCACCAAAACATTCATACACATCCAAACACCAGCGATGCAGTTTTTATTTGACACTTTTTACAACTTTTATGGGAAATGAGGTTGTATTTTTATCACATTTTTTCAGCATATATTTGTGTTTATTGGACAGACACCAAAGTAATATAGTATTCATTTATTGCTGCAACAGTTAAACAAACCTTGAACTCCTCACATAAATTTACCATGAAGTAATTAGTCATTTCTATTGGCAGAAAGTTGACTGGTATGATTGGGCACAGAGATGGAAAGACTTAGAAGGAGTCTTTGGAAACTGCCTGAATATCACCCTGTTGGTTTCAAATACAGCAGGGGCCATATTTTATGGTGATATTAACCATCCATGCTTTCATTGCTTTGAGATTGAAAGCAAAACCGTCATTCAATGGAGATGAGATCCAAAAAGAGGCGTTTTCTTTGAGGGGCTGTGTTGGAAATACAACTGAGCTGATAATGCTAGATCGAAGCTCATATGTGACCACCCACGCTAAAACAGACTCTAAGTTGCGGGAGCAACATTCATAAGAATCAACATAAAGGCTTTTTTTTTTTCCAAACTAGGGATTTTTGTCTTTTTTTTTTGTAGAAAGTGTTGTTTGAGGTCAAGGAGAAGCCTACATATGTTTCAAATTACAGTTTTTGTTGATGCAAAGGTATACCTTTTGCATTTGAGATCAGCTGTATGAGGTGAAAGAGGTGAAAAGTGCAAATCTTCAGGAGGCTTTCCCCCATTTCAGATTTTGTGATGTCTACATTCAAATGGCCACAATTTCTTCAAATATTATCAGATTTCCATGTGTTACATATCATTGGAAAGCTGAGAAATTGCACTTTCAGAATCTGTGAATGACTCAAAATGTCCTGGACACTACAGTACTTATGCCCTGTTTTAGCACGGCCCAACACATTTGTTCGAATATGGCAGCCCAAAAAAAAAAAAAAAACGTGCGTCGTGTGCTGCTGAAGAATATATTGGGTCCAGCTTTGGGGGCAGTTTCACTATCCTGCTCCTGTGTGCATTCTCTGTCCTTCAAGTTGTAAAAGCAAACAAATAAGGCTACACCGCCTCCCGCCGTGAGGTCAACTCATTTGTTCCACTTGTCCGGCTGATGGATTTGGTTTTATAAAATTTGGCTTTTTATAGCCTCCTGCTAATTAGTTAAGGGGGAAAAAAACATGCACTCCTCACATTTAGTCCAATTTGACCAGCCTCCTTTCCTGAATCGTCCTCCTGTGGTCTTCTTCACAGATCTGTGCGCATCGTGTCGCCATGCTCTTCCTGACTCAGGCCGAGCCAGAGTGGCCCCGAGGTTCTGGGCGCTCAGCAGGACGGTTTTGGGCTCTAATAGCAGAATCGGATTAGGATGCTCCCCCGGTGTGTGCTGCCATGCACCCATGCGCGAATGCTCTGTCTGTCATCAGTGTTGAAGCAGCGGCATGGGGAGATCTATCAGCAAATCCGACTACATGGAGAAAATTCTCAGGTCCCAGCAGAAAAGGCTGGGCCGGGCTTTTTTCCACCTCTCGCCCACTTTCCTTTTACATTATTTCAGACCCCAGGAGAGTATTCTCCATCATGTCAATGTGATGTAGCACACAGAGGCAATCATGCAGCCTTTTTGGCCTCAGGGCTGCCTGCTCAGTGGAGAAAATGCAACTTTAGCACTTAATCATCTCAGCCATACCTGCTGTACCAGTCTATGAGGTTTTCCACACAATGTGAAACCAGATCCCCGATGGTGGCCGAGTTTTTTGCGTGCCCCCCCGCGGTGAGGGGCTTTTGCTGTGCCATTTCTCCCCCTTCCTATCTGAACATCAGCCAGCGCTCCGTCTCAGACCTGTGCTTATACGTCAATCCAGCCCATGCGGAAAAAAAGCCGCGGCTGGAAGCGATGTTACACGCCGACGCCTGCTGAAACATTTGGATTCATGAATCCCATCTCCTCGCTGAGTAGCACTTTGCAATCAGACTCATTCTAGTGTGATCAATGCCGCACCGCTGAGGAGGGCTACGCATGCCAAGGCAGAGTGATGAGGGTCTTTATTGATATTCACTTACATGCATACACCAGACAAGGCTGCAGAGTTCACATTTGATGGGAAAAGAGTGTAAAACAGCCTGAGTGTGTTAGTCAACGGAAAGCCAGAGAGAAAGAAGGTTGTATGGACATGCATAGAGAATGAAGAGGGAGGTGTGTGTATTATCAGGTGATTGATCGGCTGAACGCATGGCTCCGAGGGAAGACATAGGGAGAGGTCAAACAAGACTGTTCCAAATAGACCTGTCGGAGTCGGCCTCAGGGAGGCCTAACCGGTTAGACAAGGGCAATACTTTTTCTTTTTTTCCCCTACTTTTTTATATACCACAAGTGTCCTTGCTTTACTGTGTGCGGACTGGACAAGCCCATGTATTATTCACTGGTTTCACTGGTTGATGAATGGAAGCGCTCTGTCAAAAGTAGTGGAATATTCACCGGAGCTTATCTCTTTTAATCCCATGACCCCGAGCCAAGTCACCAAATTAGTGAGCAAAGCATAGCAGTTCTGCTTGGGCTGCAGCGGCAAGGTTGCTCAACTGGGACGTTTATCCAAAAGCTATTTGCTTGATAAATAAGCTCAGTGATGTTAGCTGGCTTCCACTGGACACATTTAAAGGAGCTACATATATTTTCCTATCAAAGATGAATTGCCGTTATGGTCTGTATACTGTGTAGTTTCAGGAAACACTTTGTTTAACATCTGTTTCTCCTCCCGACTGCATGTTAGAAGCAAGATGAAAGCAAAGAAAGTGTCGATTTGCAAGCACATTTCTGTGTTTCTGAATGTGCCAATAAATCAAAAGAATACTTTTCACATCTATTTCATGAGATAGTTGCATGTACGAGAGGTATGAGTAAATCAAAAGCCTAGAATTAAACAGTCTCCTTCACATAATCTAACTTAACAAAACAAATTATTTGCAGTTTTTGCAAATTGATTTATTGAAATAAACATATTAATAAGGGGTGCGCAGCTATTCAGTTTAAAAGTCACAAACAGCAAACATCTTTTTCACTGTAAGGTGGTTCCTGATGACATGTGAGCATAAATCAGAGAAACTGCACCTACATGCATCCTTCTATATGGATTTTAAAATATAAAACTGGCTTTAATAGATTATTTATCGTGGATTTAGCTAAGCTGTTATCAATACTCATCTTAAATGAGTAATTGTTGGGAGAATTATATTCTGCAAAACAAGTTTTGGAAGAATTAACTCCCTTATAAGGGGCGTAAATCAAAGACTGCAAAAAGAAAAAAGAATGTAGTATCCGGTCACGTCTAAAGAGCTGAAAGTGAAGCCAGTTGGGTGTTTCCCACCGTCACCATCTTGCTGGAAAATACTAAAATGGGCAAATGATTGACAGCCAACATACTCTGGGCTAAATGCTAACCAAGCTAACATGAAAATAACACAAGCTAGCAAAGATTAGCCTTCTAAGTGGAAGGCCTTACAGAGAACAAACAAGGAGCTAACTGTTAGCCACCGGCCAGCAGGCTGGCATCTGGTCTGCCGCCTGTCAATCAAAAAGATACGCCCCTAATTATGTGTAATTACCTCCGCCAAGGAAGTTATGTTTTTAGTAGCTTTATCTGTTTGTCTGTCTGTCAGCAACTTCACGGAAAAAGTTCTGGACGGATTGACCGGAAATTTTCACCAGCCGTGTGCCTCAGCCCAAGGACAAACCCGTTAAATTTTGGTGGTGATCTGGATCACCTTCTGGATCCAGAAATCTTTTGAAGTATTCTTTATTATTGTGAGAATTTTGCAATTTTTGCATATAACTCCATACAAATGGCCCAAGTGTTTGGTAAAAGAAATTACAAGAAAGGATCTTGATGAGTTCTAGAATGTACTAGGTACATTATGAACTGGGAACTTTCCAGTTGAAACTTTATAAACAGAAACAAAATTTAATAAAAGACACGTAACAATAAGTTTAGGTGTGAATCCCAATATGAGGGGACATGAGCTGCTTGGTGGAGGTCTGCGCTCTCCGAGTGCTTTTCTAGTTTCAAGATTAAATAAGATCTAAACGGATGAATTATATGTATTTGAACCAGACTGTAAACATGTTTATTTCTGCTGTAAAGTCGGCCTTTTTTTACATGGGAGTCTATGGAGGTTTGCTCTGTTTTGCAGCTAGTGAATGAAGAAAGCACTACACTTTTTCAGCACTTTCCAGATTTCCCTCACTGTTGGCCACTGGAGTTTGCCGCTTGGAGTAAACTCAGTAAAATGTCCCTTTTCTTGCGTCTCTCTAGTGTATTTCACTCAAATTCCGAATTGATTTTGAATTCTTTTGAATGGACCTGAGTACATCTCTGAACTCCTCTCTCCATACAGTACTGGACCTCTGAGATCCTGTAAACAGCTGCTGTTAGCTGTTCCCCGTTCATAGCCTCCAGAGGGAAATTGTGCCTCTGTGGTGTCCGGCCCAGATCTGTGGAGCAGTAGTCTGTCGTCAATGAGATAAGCCATGTCAAAAACAGACTTATTTGTTCTCATTGGCTTTATACTGCAGTTAACTTCAATTAATTTTGTTAGTATATCTTGTGTTGCTTTTAATTTTCACTTTTATTGTGTTTCATGTGCAGCACTTTGGTTTTAATTGTGCTTTGTAAGTAAAACTGACTTGATGCATTATGCCTAATTTACATGGATTTGATCATATTAAGATTTTTGCATAACCTCATGTGCTTACACCAAACACGGATTTATAAAGTTCATTTAAGTGATTTAAAGGCGCTATAGAAGATGTTCAGCCATTTCAGAAAGCAGAGACTGTTAGCAAGTTATTGAATAATGCGCATGCGCAAAACCAACCTGCTAGATTCACAGCTCCCACCTTCGGCCACAGAATAACGTGCACCAGCCACTCTGATGTTCAACAGACAGCAGGTACAGATTCTCCATCATGTCACAAACGCAAGTAAACGAAATGTCGTCTGAACGTCGCTAACTGCTAGCAGAATGATGCTAGCGACCTGCTGTAAACGTCAGACGAGCGCCCGCAGCTTCCAGGTCGTATTACTCTCGCCAATCAATCACTCTCATTGATCAGTCTCGCCTATTACCCGTTGAACTGACCGTCAATCACTCTTACTACGGTAGTAGAAGTGATTGACAAGCCAGTAGACAAATGAAAAAGTTAAGGAATGCAGAGATGATTGGCGGATGTTTTTTCAGCCTCATTACTTTCACAGCTGATGTAATATATATATATCTAAAGCTGTTAATTAATCATAGCGTATGGGGTAGTGAACCCAATTCTACTGAATATTGCAAAAATTGTTGGAAGAAACATCGTCCATAACGCCTTTAAAACCAAATCTTTCCAGTTACAGTTGTGCTTGAAAGTTTACTCCCATTAAAGAAAAGGATAAATTCACAATTGTAATTCAAATAACAAGAAACTAAAAAAAAATAATGAAATAAGAATTTACTAAATTTTAATTTAGTAAAATTATTTTACTTTTTACTTATTTATTATATACTTATTTATTTATTTATTTATTATTGATTTTGAATTATGGTTTAAAAATCATAAAAAAAAACAACCAAACAAAACTGTTTGACTACCCATCGACAGGTGCAGATCTCTGATAAAACATTATAGAAAACGCTTGATCGCAGTGATTGCCACAACGTGTTGCTCAACAAAATATTACATCAGGAGCCCCATCATGCTTGTTTTATTTTTGGTTTGTTTGTTTAAAATTTTTCTGCTGAACCACAACTCAAAATCAATGTCATGATTTTCATGAAATTTTTTATTTATTATTACTTTGTTCAATTTAAACTTATTTCACCATCAGCGGATTTTTTCTCATCTTTAAAGCTCAGTCACTCAAGTTTCAAAAGACTAAAGTGTTTGAGGCAATAAGTGTGCATAACTTTTTTGTTTTTAAAATGTTATAGTGTACAAACAGTCAAATAAGATCATAAGCAAAGATGATTTTTGTTTTGTTTTAGCTAAATTTCCAACCATTTTTTTTACAAATAACTGCAGGATGAAGCTGCAGGGATGCATCTGCATAGAAAAGTGTAAAAAGATGGATCCCAAAAACAGAATTCCACTCAACTCTTTTGGAATATGAATTTTTGTTGGAAACTATTCATTTCAGTCCCAGAGACAGATTGAATAGCATGTACATTCGTCCACAAAATTATTCATTTAAAAACATGAAATTGATTTTGAATTGTGGTTCAACAAAAATATTAAAAACAAACGCACAAAAAATAAAACAACTAAACAAGCATGATGGGGCTCTGAAGCTATCTTTGAGCAACATTTTGAGGCAATCACTGACTTCTACACCTGTTGTCTGTTGGTCCACTGTTCATGGGAAAGGTGCGCTTATGTATCTGGGACTTTTTTTTAAAATTGTTATTATTATTATTTACACCACAATTCAAAAGCATTATTTTATTTCACTAAATCATAATTTTGTAAATTTTTATTTATTATTAGTTTCTTTAGTTTTTTGTTATTTAAATTACTATTGTGAATTTAGCCTTTTCTTTAATTGGAGGGTATAAGTTTGAAGACGACTGTATATTAATGTTTAGCTCTAAACACAACATGTAGATTTAAATGGACCTGTAGGTCAAACATAAACAGACTGAAGCTGTTTTACAAAACGAACATCATGTTTGGTGTAAATAATCATCATGTTGCAGTTTGTCTTCAACTACAACAAAAAGAGACACCTTGGATTCATCTAAACACTGGTGCTGGTGGTGGGATGAAGAGCTCGGTGCTTCTGTAACGTAATGAGGAGACGTGACAGCAAGAATCATTACAGCTGTAAGTTAATCCTGATCATTTTCATGCTCGCTGAGCTTTGTTTTCCGGTGCTTTTCCCAACATATGCAAATCCATAATGACAGCTTATCATGCACGCCACATGTGATGATGGAGAAACATGTTCCCACATCAGAATGAAGACAGCTGTTTTTGAGGAGGATACAGGTTTGTCTGGATTCCTGGCTGGTTTTCTTCTTATAAGAAAGAAGTGACAGAGACCAGGTGATTCTTTACATTTTTCCTCCATTAGAAATAAAGAGGTACATCATTATATGTTGAGTTCAGGTGCTGGAAGTATCAGCGTCTTTTTTTTTTTTAAGATTTTTGTTTGTATATATATATATATATATATATATATCGTATCCTAAAAATTATTCATACCCTCCAACAATTAAAGGAAAAGCTAAATTCACAATAGTAATTCAAATAAAGAAAAGAAACTAATAATAAATAAAAATGTACAAAATTATAATCTAGTGAAATAAACTATTGCTTTTGAATTGTGGTTGTAAATAATAATAATTAAAAAAGAAATAAAACTTTCTCAGACACATTAGAGCACCTTTTTCATTAAACAGTGGACCCAAAAAAAATTTTTTTCTATTATTTCTATTCAGTTAACAGACGGTCTCAATAAAAAAAATCTTTCTTGTTTGTGTCTTTAATTTATCAGAATGCACTTTACTTTATTTGTAATTATCATCAGTCTAATAAAATGTCTTATTAAACAAAGTGTTTCTTGATTAACAGATTAAAGTCCTTTATCTTAAGGTGAAAATGTTCTTTTTCATATCATTAACACATCTTTAGGACTATGACAAAAATGTAAGCTCGTGCACAAGGATAAGAATAAATAATGCCAAAAAATGAAGCAAAAATGTGAAGAAGAATGCAAATATAAACAGAGTGTATGTCTTTGCATGCACCGAGCACTCCCATGGACCTGAACCCAACATGCTCTTTATATTCAAGTACATATGCACACAAAACTAAGACAATACTATTTATCACAATAAGCTGTAATAGAAGAATATTCCCTCCAAGGTGCTGTGGATGTATTGTGCTCTAAGAAAAAAGTAATTTGCATTCATATTCAAGCTGTTTTTGATCAACACTACCACCTCTTTGTGGTTTAATAATCATCTGATCGCATGGAATAAAACTGCTGACACCAAGAGAGCAAATTCTTCAAGATGCTCTGCAGCATGTGTTGCAAGATAAACATGTTTTCCCTGCAGTTTTGCAGATGAAATAAAGTCGTAAATAACTGTGATTAATCGGCAGTCAGTGACTCATTGATCTTTTTACTGATTAAGTTAAAAAACAGATTATAAGCAGGCTTATCTTTAAATGATAAATTGTTCGAGCTAGATTAAAAATGTAATTTGATTTTAACTGTTACACTTAGTGTAATAAAATTTGGCAACAATTTTTTGACAATTATCTGTTATAACCTGTTAATAGATCATTAGTAAACTGGTAATAAATTAGTGCATTTTTAATAACTTAAGTGTTTGTCAACAGTTTGTTGAGAATTTATAAAGATGCATCATAAATAGTTTATAGACCATTAATAAACTTTGTTAAGGAGTTATAAATGACTTGGTAACTATATGTTAATGATTTTGTCTACACCTTTTAAACTAGTTATAGATCACGAACAAGCTATTTGTGAATTACTTACTAATGACTTGCTAAGTATCAGTTAATAGATTATTATTGGGATGTTATTCTAACGTTGCAACTATTCCTCAGTACTACCTGTTGGTGACTAAGGAATCAGTTACAACTTTATAATCAGAGTTGCCACAGATTATTTGAAAAAGTAATCTGATTACTACTTAAAAAAGTAATTTAGTTACTTTACGGATTACCTAAGTTCAAAGTTATTAAGTTAGATTGTAGTTACTTCACTAGTTACTTTATCAGGTAAATAAAAATGACAAAATTACTCATCTTTTTGGCAAATCTATAATCTCATGACTGGTTTGGAAAAATTAACAGAGTAATGGTGAGGCAGAGTTCCCAGCATGCACCAGGTCATTGAATAAGGTTTTATTTTCAGTACTATTTTCTAAAGTAATGTGCAGTGAATGATTCTTGTTTATATGAACCTTTATTCAGCAAAGTCAAGTTTTAGTGGATAAAACTCACTGCATGCCTGTAATTCTAGAAAATCTCTTCAGCACCGTGAGTGAGAAAGTGTGTTCAGTTGAATAATACCAGGTCTTGCAGAAACATGTTCATTATGAAACATGCAATGATGTACAATAATGTCTAAATTTCACTCTTACCACACTGGGAGTAACGCCGGTAAGTAACTTAGATAATTTTAAAAGTAACGGTAATATGGTTACAGGGAAAATAGTAATTTATTTGCTTGAAAATGTAAAATGAAAATGTAATCAGAGTACTAGCCAATTAGCTACTGGCATCACTTTTTAGAATAATTTCCCAATAACTTATATTTCAACCATATATATAACTTATGTATCAACTACTTAACAAGTGATTAATAAGGAGTTCACTAATGGCTTGTTCATGATGTATTACTAGTTTATAAGGTGTAGTTATAAATAATTTACATACAGTTTACAAGTCATTTATAAATCATAAAAAGTTTATTAATAGTCTATTAACTGTCTAGAATGCATCTTTATAAATCTTTAACAAACTTTTAACACTTAAGTGATTAATAGGGAATTCACTAATGGCTTGTTTATGATATATTACTAGTTTATTAAGTATAGTTAAAAATCATTAACAAACAGTTTACAAGTAATTTATAACTCATTAACTAACAGTTACTTAATGGTCTCTTAACTGTTTGGAATGCATCTTTATTAATCTTAAACAAACTTTCAACACTTAAGTCATTAATAAGGAATTCACGAATAGCTTGTTCATGATCTATTACTAGTTTATAAAGTGTAGTTATAAATCATTAACATGCAGTTTATAAGTAATTTATAACTCATTAACTAAGTTTATTAATGGAATGCATCTTCATAAATCTTTAACAAACTTTTAACACTTAACAAGTCATTTGTGACTCATTAATTAACAATTTACAAATGATTTATTAAGTAGTTATTACAGATACTTATTATAAAGTGTTAACTAAAAATTTGTTTATATGTTGACACATCTACAAACATGCTCCAGTGAGGTAAAACTTTTTTCACAGTGATATTCTGCATGACTACTTGAGGCTCAGCTTTTATCATAAAAATTTGAATTTGGAAAAAAGAAGTGTTTCCCATCCCCCCCAGCCCTTTTTCCCTCCATCCTCAGCTCCGACTCGATGACATCTCAGCACTTTGGAAGGATCAGAATCCCGTAGTAGAACTACAGCAGCAGCCTTTGTTTCCTCACACACTCTGAAACTGGATGTCTGCCACACAGCTTTCTAGAATACTAATGAGGCTGGTTAGCGAGTCAAAGTTACTGACCTGAGGTACCAACATAGAGCACAGACCAAGTAGTTGTTGGGTTGAGCGCAGCCACAATAAGACTGGGAATGTCATAGTTGATTACCTGTAGCCTGGTTAGCGCTTTACAGGTTGCTGCACCAAAGTCTTATTTGTCCTGTTAACAGGGAGATGATGGAGGGAAGTTCAGAAGCTGCTGCAAAAAGAGTGAAATGTTTGAGATTATATCCCACCTGAAGGTTTGTCATGTCTTTAACTCTACGTCAGGCATAATGTGGTTTCTGAGGGGCATGTGCATGCTCTATAATTAGGTGCTCAAACCAGAAGAAGCTCCTTTGCACATGAGGGATGAGCAGTGGGAGAAGGAGGATTTAAACATCCTTTGGAAGCAATGACTCTTTCTCTTCTCTTCCCAGAGCTTTCAATCATCCCATTCCATGCGTGTCCTCTTCTCTCGGGTCCTTTTGTTTCATTTTGGAGCTGATTGTGTTTCTGTTAGTGCGTATCTCCCATTCTCTCTGCCTGTATCTTCCACCCAACTTTTCCAGCTTCATTTCAATTCTGTTCCACCCTCTTTCCTTTTATGCTCTCCCTGTCTCTCCACAGGTAGGGAGGCCAAAAAAAAAAAAAAAAAGAGAGAGAGAGAGAATCAAAAGGAAGGCAGCGATTCCCCTTTTTCTCCTACTTTTTTTGTCCCCCGTGCCTTTAAATGAACAAGGCACTGGTTGGCTTTGCCAGGCAATTAATGTAGTTGCTCATGGCTATGAGAAGCCTCTCCATTATAAACAAAGCTTATGCATGAGCAGGGAGATAACCCCCGTGCCTTCATTTGTATCAGGGGGAGAGTAATTACCCCCCCATGCAGCTAATCTCTCTCTGCAGCCCCTGATTCATCTTCTGTTTGAGGAGGTATCTGCCTTTTCTGTTGTTCTTTAATTCACCTTTCAGAGGAACATTGCCCCGTTTGAGTAAGTTATTCTTTGATTTTCAGGGAATAATCAGTCTCTTTCTCCATCAGAATATCTGCTGGACATAAATATTTCACTTAAATTAGTCATGACAGCATATTTCTAAGTGTGCAGTGCAGATAGAAAAACCTTTTTTAAAACACTTTTTGTCTTTTCAAAAGACAAATTCGGTGATATTATTAGGCTTCACAGCTCAAGTCAAACCAAAACACGCTTTCATTCATACAACAGTTGCAACTGGATCCTTTTTTTCCCTAATCTGAAAGTACTTCCTCATAATTCTCATTTCCTGTCTTCATAACTTCAAGTCTTCACCTCATTTGTGCTTCCAAATAACAGTATATTTGCAAAAAACAAAAAAAGCCTTCTGATTGGCTTAAATTGAACAATTACTGAGTAAAAATGTTTGCAACATGCAGCTACTTATAAAAGGACCCAAACCATTAAATGCTCTCATTGGAAGAGCAACATTGCCATCTATCACTGGGAAACAGAAATGCATCACAGAATCATGTCTGACAGATGGATCACTGTTGAAATGTGGCATTTTTCTGATGTTTGGCGCATTTGTTTCTGCAGGAAAACCAACAACATCCCCTCATACCTGCTACAGCTCATGATTTGTTTCTGGTCTGTGAGCTGAAAAGGCAAAAGAAAGCTTCAATGTCACCATGAGAATAAATTAGACATTACAGTGTGGGAACATTAGATGACACTGATTAGGTTATCTTTTCAGACCCTCCATCCTCCATACTGACACTCTTTTTTCCAGCATGGCCTTGGATGTGAACACACCTCCTCCAACCTGAGATTTATTCATCAAGTTTACCTTCAGGTGTTATATTAGCATGCTGTTTTGTTGCTTCCATCCTGTTTTGCTGATCCTGTGAATACCTTGTGCAGATTTGATGCAAATTCTCATCACTAATTTAGGGAAGGGCATAGTTTATTGAGTATCCTGCTAAAATATCATGAGAGAAATTGGTGCTGGTGGTTAAACATATGGCTGATGATGCACTATGCTTGTTCAGTCTTCTGTTGCTGGGACGACAGAGGAGACATCAGAGAGTGCAAACACACAAAGTGCATCTTCCCACACGTGTGCATCACCATGACGGAGAGAGAAGGCTCCTTTCTTAACCAGGATTTCATGCATAATGTCACAGATCTGGATGCTGCACAGCCCAACTGTTCTCCTCTGAATCCTAATTCCACATTCAGATTGGTTTATTTCTGAGACGCCTCAGCAAATCATGGCCCTAATTAATCGGAATGATGCATCGATTTCAACTTCCTCCTTCCCTTTCCTCTGCAATTTTCAAGGGCCTGTTGTGTGAGGAGTTACAAAACAATCAAAGTTGAAAAACTAAGCAGAAAGATTATACGATGCAGCAGCTCATTACGCTGTTTATGCAACAATATACATGCGGAATAAAGATCAAACAGCTGAACCTGCTCAGGGAGGATGCAAACGTGTGTGTAAGGCTCAAACACAATAGCTCCAGGTGGCTTGATCGCCTTTTTTTTTTTTAAAGCACAGTTTTCCACATTTCTTTGTGTTTTTTTCAGCTTTGGCTACCTCTACTGGTCTCTTTTCCCTCCCTCCATCCTTTACTCTTCAGCTCTAACAGCCCTTGACAGCTGGAGATGAAATAGAAAATTTGATATCAAACACCTACAGAAAGGAGGGCTGACCTTTGATCAGCTCACTGTTTGATGTTGTGACATGAAATTTGCATCATGGGAGCCCGAGCAGCGGACGTTACTGCAAAGGGGTAATGCCAGAGCCCTGTCAGGGAACTGCGAAGGTCAAGGGCCTATTAGGGAGGAACAAGCCCTTTAATCCCACACAAGGGCCCTGCACAGCATTTGATGTTCCATACTCAGAAATGGAATAGAAAATTGAGCCCTGAGAACAGAGCGACGAGTGTAGGAGTATTCATTAGGTATTAGCCCATGAGTGAACAGGAGAGACGGGGCATTATGGAATTATTATTAGATGTGATTCTGTGTTTAGATCAAAAAATCCATAACCTCTGCTGGTCGTGCAGGATTATACTTTGCTGGCCAGAAATAACATTAATCTAGCTAAAAACAACGAAAAAATTTTTGACATATCCAATTTCTTTTGCCATTTGTAAGATCCAACTTGAAACTTCTGAGTAGCTCCATGCCAGGAATGAAATGACAAGATCTCTCAGGTGGTGTTGGCCACCTCAGAACATATGGCCGCTCCGTCTGAATGTTGTCTGTTGATCTGTGGAGCGGTGGATCAGAGCAGAGCCGCGATGGAGCGCTTTAATTATTCACGCTGGCACGTCAGCTTTCATGTCCGGGCCGTTTCACAAGCCCAGAAATAAACCTGTCCTTCCTCATGTCCATCGTTCAGCCCGCCATCAGCCTGCAGAGGAGAGGAGAGGAGAGGAGAGGAGAGGAGAGGAGAGGAGAGGAGAGGAGAGGAGAGGAGAGGAGAGGAGAGGAGAGGAGAGGAGAGGAGAGGAAGAGAGGAGAGGAGAGGAAAGGAAAGGAAAGGAAAGGAAAGGAAAGGAGAGGAGAGGAGAGGAGAGGAGAGGAGAGGAGAGGAGAGGAGAGGAGAGGAGAGGAGAGGAGAGGAGAGGAGAGGAGAGGAGAGGAAAGGAAAGGAAGACAGGAGAGGAGAGGAAAGGAGAGGAAGAGAGGAGAGGAGAGGAGAGGAGAGGAGAGGAGAGGAGAGGAAAGGAAAGGAAAGGAAAGGAAAGGAAAGGAAAGGAAAGGAAAGGAAAGGAGAGGAGAGGAGAGGAGAGGAGAGGAGAGGAGAGGAGAGGAGAGGAGAGGAGAGGAGAGGAGAGGAGAGGAGAGGAGAGGAGAGGAGAGGAGAGGAGAGAGGAAGGAGAGGAGAGGAGAGGAGAGGAGAGGAGAGGAGAGGAGAGGAGAGGAGAGGAGAGGAGAGGAGAGGAGAGGAGAGGAGAGGAGAGGAGAGGAGAGAGGAGAGGAGAGGAAAGGAAAGGAAGACAGGAGAGGAGAGGAGAGGAGAGGAGAGGAGAGGAGAGGAGAGGAGAGGAGAGGAGAGGAGAGGAGAGGAGAGGAGAGGAGAGGAGAGGAGAGGAAAGGAAAGGAAAGGAAAGGAAAGGAAAGGAAAGGAAAGGAAGACAGGAGAGGAGAGGAGAGGAGAGGAGAGGAGAGGAGAGGAGAGGAGAGGAGAGGAGAGGAGAGGAGAGGAGAGGAGAGGAGAGGAGAGGAGAGGAGAGGAGAGGAAGACAGGAGAGGAGAGGAAGACAGGAGAGGAGAGGAGAGGAGAGGAGAGGAGAGGAGAGGAGAGGAGAGGAGAGGAGAGGAAAGGAAAGGAAAGGAAAGGAGAGGAGAGGAGAGGAGAGGAGAGGAGAGGAGAGGAGAGGAGAGGAGAGGAGAGGAGAGGAGAGGAGAGGAGAGGAGAGGAGAGGAGAGGAGAGGAAAGGAAAGGAAAGGAAAGGAGAGGAGAGGAGAGGAGAGGAGAGGAGAGGAGAGGAGAGGAGAGGAAGACAGGAGAGGAGAGGAGAGGAGAGGAGAGGAGAGGAGAGGAGAGGAGAGGAGAGGAGAGGAGAGGAGAGGAGAGGAGAGGAGAGGAGAGGAGAGGAAAGGAACTCTTTACACAAACATACTTTCTGTCTTTCACAGCATTTTTCTTTAACAGGTCTGCAGCTCAATATCAGACAATCGTTTGATGCCATTTCAGGCAAAATCATCATCTTTTCTCTGTCCAACGATCAATATTCCAGATTTGCTCTCAATCTAAAGTTCTGTCTTGATTTAATGCAAATTGTCTGAGAATAGAGAAAACAGTGATGCATATTAACCTGCTCTTTCCTGAAAATCTGTCCTTGAGGCGTTTTTCATTACTGCGCAGCAGATTTCCCCTGTTAGAATAAGGACCTGTCATTTATACGTAGGTCAAAAATATGCTTTGTGACGATGTTAAGTTAATTCATGTTTGTTTGTTTTTAAGTTCATGGTGTAAAGTAAATGAGAGAATCAAATGCTTTTTTTCAATTCCTCCACTGGTGTCAGGATAATATTGTATGGAAACTGGATCATGAAGCTCAGACATTGTGACGGTCTTAACTTTACCGCTAACCTTGGAGTGGTAAACTTCTATTTTAAACTTCCTAACCTAAACCACTTGTGAGAAGAAAGTGGAAAACTGAAAGGACTGTGGAAAATCTTGTGTGTGATGGGTCTCAAACTCCAACCCGCTCTGTCTTCTTCCTAATTCTGTCAAAAACTGATAAACTATAGTTTTTTACTTAAAAAAAAAGGGATGACAAAGGAAACCACACTTAAAAAACAAGTAAGTGTAAAGGCCAAATTTAAATATACCAGACGATTTACATTTTTCCCCTCGAGCACCCCCTGGAGGCAGCTCATGCACCACACTGGTTTAGATGAAGCTGGTTAACTCAGAGCTCCAGACGGAGAGAAACGGTTCAAACATAAATCAGCTTGTAGACGTCTCTAAAGCTGCTGGACATGAGACATGAGCACTAGTGAGACGCATATCATGGATTTTCTCTCTAATACAGGGATTCTCAAAGTGTGCTGCGAGCTGTGAGCTGTGTGAGATGAAAAATGTAATGGGGTTCTGCTGTAAATAAAATTAGGCCTATGCAGTTCCACTGTTGTTTAAGTAGGATTTTTCCATACATTAAAAACATGAACAATAAACATTTCCTTTGTAACCCTTTAATTTTGAATAAAAAAACGTTAGCTTATTAGTTTTTGAAAGAAACGTAGAAGAAGACAGCCACTGCCGAGATGAGGTAAACTCTGACCTTTCAACATGGCGGAGAGCAACAAAAAAGATGCATTACATTATGTTTTAAGTTCTCTGCTACTGCTATTTGGTTAGTCTGTATTCTGCATAATTCTTTGACATACAGAACTTTAATCCCATCACCATTTAAACTTAGTTTTGAGTTTTAAATATGGTTATTTGGTTTACCTCCTCAGAGCAGATAGCTAGCAGCTAGCTGGCTAGTCAGTCGAAGATAGCCTGCAGTGTTTAACTTCCTTACAACAAATCACTTGAACACAATGCAATGGTAATTTCCACCTAACAAGTGGAAAGGATCATCTTTCCCATACCACATGAAGGCAGCATAAATGCAGGAAGCAGACTACAAAGCAAAGGGCATTGTGGGTAAACACAACCAGTAGTAGTTGTAACTTTTATTTTACCAGGAATAAAACTCATTGAGATTAAAAAGACTCTTTTTCAAGAGTGATCTGGCCAAGACAACAGCATAAAATCAACAGCATAAAATAGACAATAAAACCAGAAATACGCATAGAAAAACATGTTTCACATTTCAAGAAAACAGTCTGGAAACATCATTTGGGCAGTTAGAGCCAAGAAAACTAGTTTCTCTGTCCTTTAAAATTGATTTAAACTTGTCCAAAGTTATGAAACATGACAGTTTGAACGTATTCTGAGCGTATTATAACGTGGCCGTCCCTCCAACTGTGTGTTGTAATGCTGCTGTAAATAATCCACCAATGAACTTCGGCTTTTCCCAGATGTAATGAAGATTCTTCCCACTCACTGAAAGAGCAGCTCTGATCTATAACCGATTCATTAATAAGAGTTCACACAGTTCCAGACTCTTTATCATATCATGGCACTTTTATGAATTTCACTGATCTCCGACCATATGTACCGTCCACTCTATAACATTACCTCACTCAACATATTTTCTGATGCTAATATGAGGTAAGACTCTTCAACTCGGACATTTTTAAGACTCAGGAGTTCACCAGCTTGATCAATAATTTGGTTTTGTGTAATTATCTCACCATTGCACTCATTAATTACACTTTCAAGGCTCATTTCCAGCGGCCTGCTGTGTGGGAGCATCCAGAGAGGTGTTGGTGGCAGCGGAGAAAGCGATGCCTGATTAATACTCTGTCTCTCTGTCTTAAGTTGGCTGCCACTCGCCAGGAGTAAAATGCAAGCGTTCTGTCATCTGAGACTTCACCAAGTGGAAGACAAACGAGGTCTTTGGTGGCAAAATCAATAAGTTTCTCTGATGAGCCAAATTTAGAGCGTGCAGCTTTTACACCCCCTTGTAAGACTTTTCCTGGGAACTTCCTGTTCAGCTCTTTGACTGCAGGATAAATGACAAAGAGCAAGAAAAGAAAGTCCATTTGGATTGGAGTGTAATGCAAATGCTGAAAGAAATACTTAAAAAATCATTAGCAAAGTCCAATGTCAAACACTTTTTGGATCAAGTTTCTAATGAATCCTGAGTCTCTGCATTATTCTACGCTCCCATTCTCAAAAAGCAAATTAAAACAAACAAATTTGTTTGAATAAAGGAGAAAACAACTATTTCTTCCATCTAGAAAAAAAAGAAGTGATGGAGTGAGTTTGGCTGGTAGTAAATCCAGAGTTATGTGTGACGTTGCTAAATGCGATGACTGCCTCGCCAACCTCTCCATCTGTCCAGGAGGCTGGGTTGCCAGATTGGCTGAGTAATTTCCTTAGACTCAAACAGCTGTCGGCTCCTGTCTATATTCCACGTTACCATGGCCACACCTGGATGCACTGTGAAGGGAAGAGAAAAATCAGGTTTCAGTGCGTGTGCTGTGATTAAGCTAGCTGACCAGTTACATGCCAGTTACTGTAACTCTTAGACTTGAACACATAAGCATGTTTAGTCCTAACTGGAAGTAATATTAGTAATAATTAGTAATAATTAATAACTTCAATGTGTTTCTTTGCTGAATGAATGTTCCTCATGGCTTTGTATTTCTGTGTTTATAGACCACACTCACTTCCATCCAGCATTCACCTTAACTAGCCTGGAATTCCTCACCTGTAAGCCTGTTGTCTGCTGCATTATTGTGCTGTCGTGATTAAGAGTGACCAGTAAAGACAGTTAACTGGACAAGCGAGTCCTGTGTGTTCTGACTGACACCCCATGGTGAATATCAAACCTCCTTACAAACACCTAAACAGTTTTATATCAACATCACCCTAATAGACCACATTTTGGGAATTTTTGCATATAACTCCATACAAATGGCTCAAGTGCTTGGTAAAAAAAAAAGAAAAGAAAATGACAAGAAAGAATCTCAATCACTTCTATAATGTTTCCAAAGTTGATCCACATCCAGAGAAAATTCTGGATACTATGATCAAGAATAAGGGAGTCGAGCTGCCTGGTGGAAGTCTGCACTCTCAGTGTGTTTTTCCAGTTATCGATGCGTTTGTTTTTCCAAGATATCTTAAAATGATTTTTACCAAGCCAGAATAACAGTGTAGATATCTTGGAATGGAACTATGTCAAAATTATGTCCTAGATATCTCTAATTGGGATTATGGATAGTCGTAATCGTAATTCAGCTGTAGATATCTATAACTGAGTTGTGGATATCTTGGAAGGGATTTTAATGAGAGATATCTCGGATTTGAGATCTCTTTTATCCTCAATCTACCTAGTCAGAATGTAATTGCAGATATCTTGTATTGGAGTTTTAACCGTTGCAGATATGTGTAAAAAGTGGGAGGAGGGAGCGACCTGCTATTTAACCAATAAAAAAAACCCTTCCAACCATCCACCACTGTAAACTGTGATGGGAGACAAAAACTGTTCAATATGTTGTAAATTTCTTGTACAGCTCTCAGATGAATGAATCTCTTGTTCACTCCAATTTCCTCGGCAGCAAGCTCACTCTTCTTCATGGCATTTTCTTATTACCTCATCCACAACAGCAACCACCATCTCTTCTGCTTTTTCCTCTTTGTGCAAACTTATTCTAAAACTGTCCAACTGTTTCTTCAATGAGCCAATATCCAATTAAAAGCTTGTTATAATAATGAGCAATGAATGGGAGGCCTCACATGAGCAATGTCTTGCACAAAAATTCTGACTAGTCATAATTATTAGGCTTGAGATATCGTTAACTTTCATTCCGCCTAGTCAAAACTTTATTACAGATATCTGTAATTGTAGGATGCGGCAAGTGATGTGTTGATTTAAGTGACATCATTTAAGATATCTGCAACTCTGCTTCAACCAATCAGAACTGAATTACAGATATCTCTAATTGTACTTTTGACTAGTCAGAATGTATTTATAGATATCTTTAATTACAATTCTTACTAATTATAGCAGGGGTCTGCAACCTTTACAACCCAAAGAGCCATTTTTCACCTCAACTAGATAAAATGTTGCATAGAGCCAAAAATGTTCAATGGCCTTTGAAAAAAAGAGAACTGATCATTTTTGATAAATATTAGGCCTCCTTCAGAATGTTTGCTGTCATTTTAAAGGTAACTTTTGACCCAAATATTTGCCAAATATCACAGTACATTGTAGTATTACTATTGATGTCAGTAATAGAGGATTTCTGGGGTCAGTATTCAGCACTTGACACATATCAGTGCTCTGGGGGGGCTGCCCTCCTCAAAAAAACCAGACATTATATCTTTGCAGGAGTGGATCCGTCTCTCATTGATCATGTGACCTGGAGCACTTTGCTTTTAGGCTCCATGACTTCACTATCAGCTGATCAAAGTGGTCTAAACACGATTCCAAAACATGGATAGAGACTGTTTAATTTTGCAACAGTTGATTATTGTTCAGATTTACATCCAAACTATTGTTTGAGAAGAGAATTAAAATACACTTTGCACGGTACTTATGAATGTATTTTTGTTTTTAAAGTACTTCTGAGTTGACTCATTATTGTTTTAATGTATAATGGTCATTGTGCTTCTTCTTTTTTTAAAAAAAAAATGTTGTTGTACAAATTGTAATTTTAAACTGTTTTTTTTTTTTTTTTTTTTACCCTAGGAAGACTAGCAACCACTGAGTGGAAGCTAATAGGTATCCTAATGAAGAATTAAGAATAAAAAGGACTTAACAAAGGTCATAATTGGTTATACATTTAACCTTTATAACATCCTCCTCTGAGGAAACTAAAGATCCACAGAACTGAACTCAGCTGCAAGCACATCGGCACACTGATGCCATCTGCTGTCCACTACCCCAAAAGTGAATCTGAATCCAGTATGGCCAGATATCAGTTTCATACCTATTAAGTGTGTGTATCTGCACACACACACATGTGGGCAAAGGTTTTTTAGTCTATAAAACTGCTCAGCATCAATTTTAGTTTAATTTAAAGTTTAAAAAGTAGATGTTAATCTCTCTAGAATGATACCAAACCTTTTTAAGGGAGTAGAAGTGTTAATCAAGCAGCTCTTAAAGCAAGCGTGGCACACACATGGCTGCGCTCTGCACACCGTATAATGGTTTGGCAGCGGACTGAGAGGGCAAGTGCAAGAAGGCCGTAAAACTCCTGAGATGTAAGTGGTTTGGCATGTGCAGAGAAGGAGGAGCAAAGGAGAAAAGGAGAGAGGGAAGGCATTGGAGGAGGAGGAGGAAGAGGGTTATGAGAGGGGAACCAGCTGGGTTTTTCTTGATCAGGATACAGCTGCAAGCAGAGTTGCGTGAATGGAGGCGAAGGCCAGGCCAGGCCTAAACATGGAGCAGTTTCACGCCTCAGCTGCAGAGAAGTCAACTGGGAAACAGGGTGCTAATAATGAGACTGGGAGCAGATGATTTTGTGCATTTGGAAATCCCGTCTGCAACTCAAGACTGTTAAAAGAGCAATGAACTGTCTGAGATACTGAATGAAACAGAGTATTCTGAATATCAGGAAACTCTGATAGCAGACAAGATGTGATTCTCTCCGCGACCAAACCAAAAGATTTAAGCTAGCTCCTGTCATATTCTATCTGAAAGATAAATCTGCCGAGCAGATTTCTCTCTGCTTCAGCAAACTGAGCTGACTCACCGGTCAGGAATGAAGTGCAATCTTTGTCCACAAGAGGGCAAACTCCTTCTGTGGTATTTGCACGAGGATCCATGACAACCTGCTGCAGTTAAAGTCATGAATATTAAAGGCTGCAGTTTCTCAAAGAATGCATTTGTCGCATTAGTATTACAAAGATGGACCAATTGTTTTACTCTGAATGCGAGTCCAGGCTGCAGTGAGTGTTTCTCCAACCAAAAAAAGTGAAGTGATTCCTTTTTTTCTCTCTCTGTTTCTCTTCTAAGCCATGCATACCTTTTCCTTCACCTCAGAAATTAATTTCCCACCCGGATACACAAACTTGGCTGTTTCATCCGCCTTCGGTGTTTTTTTTTTTTCTTGCTCCAGGCAGGAAGCGAACACAGGAGGTTTTGTACTTCACTGTGGTGGGGGTTAAGACCCCCCCCACCCCCCACCCTTCCCCACAACTCAACTTGATGTTGGGAGATGAGACGGGAAACAGGTGTCACCCATGACCTTAACTGTTCAAACACTACAGGCCTCACACTCGGGGGTGCTCTGTAAGGGGGAATGGTTCCCTCACAAGCTGCTTTATTTCCTTCACATCATTTGGCCCCTTCACGAACAAATATTACAGCAGGTAACCCCACACCCACATGTTTGTCAGCAAAGATCGTTTCCATCAGAGCTGATGAGTGCTTAGGATTGTGTGTTTAACATCAATACTGCTTTACACCGCGTTCCTCTTGTGTTCACCCAGATCTCACCTCAGCTCAGAAAGATGACCCCTCAGACAAAGAAGGGAACACAAAGTAATAACCTCCAAATCCCCGCGACTGGCTTATGTGAAGCCGGAGACGATTGGGAAGTCTGCCGTTGAGAAGGCTAAATGTGGGAGCCGGCGGCATCTGTGTCCTCAGCACGTCTGTCAGCGCCTCTCCTATCGCCCACTCTGTTTTCCTCATAAGAAAAAGATTAATTCTGCAGATTATCATGCCTCAATAAAGTCGTTACTGTTAACCAGTAATTGGGAGAAGCTGATGCCTTGTCCTGAAGTGATTAATGGGCGGTCAAACAGAGGTAAAGGACACAGCAGAATGCACCTTTGATAAGTCCCAAAAGGGTAAACAGCACAACAACAGTTTGTTAAAATTAGAAGGCAGAAAGCCAAGAAGGAACATTAGAAAAAAAAAATCCCAGAGTGACCAAAAGACCAAAGCAGGCACCCATCCAAATGTCAAGTTCAGCAGTTCACTGGAATGGCTGCAACCTGTGGGGTCCCAAGTTCCACTTTTACTCTATTTTTGGACGGCCATGCAGTTCACATCTAACCTAGCTTTAGCTGTAATGAAATACAGTAATGTGCAAAAGCAGGTAAACCCACTTTCAATTCGAATGATTACATTTCGTAACATGGAGAAAATCTTTGCTCCTTATTAATACTTCAGATTAGATACATGTATGATATAAACACTTGCTTCTGCAGGAAGGAAAGAGAGGATAAGCAGCCAGATGCTGTCAAGCAAAATACACTCTGATGACTGATCATCAGTAAGCACTGCGTTTATAAAAGCAGACATTTTTTCAGTTTGCTGACCCATTGTAATCAAGACAATGCCAAGGAGGAAATATAGTGGCCATCACCTTAGAAACAACTATTTCTGCCAATTAGTATAAATGTGGTAAGATACACAAAGAGGGCCCAGGTGGGATCTGATTCCCAGACTCCTGGGTGAGAGTCATGCACGCTTACCAGTCAGCTAAAGGGATATCCCGGTGGCCAAGCTGCCACGGCGCATGATCAGGTGGAGGCATAGTGACAGGACCCGGCACACTGTCACATCCCAGCCAGCATTTCCATATGGGTTCAATTTTGGCTGCATATGAGGGACCCAAGTGGGTTTGTCCATGGTTTCCATGGTGGCCCCACCTGTTTTCCCATGTGGGTTTCCACATATGGGGCCCATGTAACTTAAACTATGAGATCTGAAAATTTGCCCAGTTCAAGCCCATTTCTATAGGTTATATGGGCAAACACAGGTGGGGGCACCATGGAAACCGTGGACAAACCCACTTGGGCCCCTCATATGCAGCCAAAATTTAACCCATATAGGCCCCACATGGAAATGCTGGTCGTGATAAGGTCATTTCAAAACCAGTCCATAATACAACTATGAAAAGAGATTATTCACAAATGGAAAAATTCAAAACAGCTGCCAGTCTTTGCAGGAGTGGATCTCCCAGTAAGTTCCTCCCCAGTGTTCAGAGAAAACTCCCAACCCCAAGACTGACAGTTCAGACTCCACAGGCCTCAGCTACCATGTTAAGAAAAAGAAAACTTTTGGAAAACTTGGAAAACTCTATGGACCATCAACATTTTACCTCTGATGCTTGAGTTAAACTTTTAACACTGACTACGATTGGTGCTTAGAAAACAGGGAGCTGTTTTTCAGTCACTGGCTCAGTGCTGGTGCGAGGAGCTAGTTCGCGTAGCTTGCCGCACAACGAGTGGGAAGCTGTTCTTTGTCCTTGGATGCACTGGTGACTAAACCGGAATGCCACCGAAGAAAGCCCAACCCTGGAGCAGTTCAATTTCTGTGATTCATATAGGGACATGGGGGTTGGATTTAATAAGTTCGCTTCTTCCCACTCCCATGTTGAAAATATTTTGTTTTGTCACATAGCTGTGGCCATAACTGTGTTGTTTTCTTTGTGAAGAGATGATCGGCTTTGTAAGTGGTCATCTTCTTGTGTTCTATGAAAATATGAAAGTGTATTGCCTGAAATGAATAAATGGTAATAATAAATTGATGCCCATTTATGCTTCCTTATGTGTGTAAATAGCAACATCCATTTCATGCGTTGCCATGCTTTGCCGCCTTCATACTTGCATGCACCCTCTGCAGTCCCATGGTTCATAAATCAGTTTGTCCACTAGGCGGCAGTGCTGAGTTCATATTTAATTTCCCCGTTTTAATGTCAGTTTACATCGCTTGGTGTCGGCAAGTAGATATGAATGTATTTTCAGACATTCACACAGCCTCTCCTCAAAAGCTCCAGTCATGTCTACAGATGCTCTTCTCTGTTTATTTGGCGTCTTCTTTCTCAGGCACTTTTATCGGGCTATTTGACCCCGGCAGTTTTTGTGTTGTTCTTCTTCTCAGGTTTGTTCCTTTCGCTCGCTGCATATCAGCTGAGCTCCACACTGACCCCGTCATTTCCGGTGCTACTGCTCCACCTTCTGCGTCGAGTGATGGACGAACAAGTCCCTAGAAAAAGCACCAAATTACGTGCATAACCGTCGAGCATAAATGGGCCTTTAAACGGATGTGACTACTGTTTAGAAGAATATGGCAGCCCAGCTTATGTTTGCAAAGTTGCATCTGAGCAACCCTCTGGAAAAATCTCCTTTCAATCATAAAGGAGATGCTTGGTAGTAAAAAACAATCACAGCCTATCATTTCAGTGGTAAAGCACAGTGGTGGAGGTGTCATGTTATGAGCTTATTTTCACGCAACAGGATCTGGACATCTTGTGAACATCTAGCCATCCATGAATTCTTGATAAAAGTATTCTGATGTCAAATCTAAGCCCTGTATCTGACAGAGAAAACTGGACTGAAACAGAACTGGGTCATGCAACAGGACAATGATCCCAAACACCTGCAGCAAATCTACAGCAGAAGAACTGAAAGAATCCAGATGTGGCAGTGGCTCACCTCAAGTCCAGATCTCAACCCGACTAAAATGCTGCTGTGTTTTCTTCTCCTTAATCTTTTCTTTTCATGGAATCATTCCTACAATCAGTCTTTATAAAAAACTACAGTAATCAAGTAAATATCTTGAAGGACTTCCTGGATAATTGTAAAATGAACACTGAATAGTTTTACAGCCAAAAAGAAATGTAACTCCTACATGGAAAGCTTTGGATTGTTACCCCAGCATTAAAAAACCACCGCTGATCATTATAGGCTTTATCATTATGTAATAAACAGCCATGACCAATATTCAGGCGATTTCTTACACTTAAAAGACTCCACATGACTGGACCTCATGCTGAAAGAGCAAGCCACATCGCATTATCCAGCCTGATCCTCATAAGTCACCCAGTTAGTCTTTGACATGTTAACAAACCCCTGCCTTTAAAGAAAAATTTCCTTGCCTCTATTTACATTTAGCATGTATGTCACATGAACATATGTCACAGCCTCATGGCCATTATCTCACCACAGACACGACCATAGAAATCCCCAACCATTTGTCTATAGAAGGGCGCCTGCCTATGGACTAATGGTTATCCTGGTTGTGTGTCTGTGGCATGAGCCTGACAGCCAACTGTTTGACACTGAGGCCACAGAGACAGATGGCAACCAAATGCCTTTTATTGCCTGCCTCCACCACTTGTGTGTCCCGCTCACATCGGTCATGAACACACACTAAACGACATGAAGGCCTCCCTCTCGGTGTAAAAGGCTCCACAGGCCAATCAGAACAAAGCCTGCACTCTCAAAAAGCTGCGAATTATGCATTTCATATTTGAATCTGCTGCAGTTTTACATGTACCTATATTTTATGTGAGTGTGTGCGTTTTGTGCACATATAGTGTGTAAATGTTTGTGCATATGCATGTGAGTGTCATGTTGCCATGCTATGTGCTGATACAGAGCCTAGAGCCACAGGTTGCACCTGGTGTGTGAGAGCAGTTCACCAGCTGCTGATGCTTGAGTGTCAGATGAGTGCACATGCACGCACACACACATTTATACAGTATGCAAGCAACTGTATGTTTGTTCATTCCATTCCTTGCATGTATGTGCATGTATACATGCTCCCTTACACTGACATATGCTCCCCCTTGTCACGCATGACCTAGAGTTGTGAAAAAGAAAGTACACTCTCCTTCAAATCTTAGAACATCAGGCGATGATGAACCAGGTTTTTATTAGTTTGAACCACAACACTATTAAGCAACTTACTCACCCAGTTTTAGGTAAATAAGAAGCTTTGAACATTCGGGTATGGTTGTATTGCTGGCCGGGCATGGATCAGGTCCAACTTCATGTAGAGTGAAAAATCCCTGCAAAACCATGGACATAAAATGCAAATATGACGGCGAAGGGCTAGAAGGGCCGTTTAATGGCAATGGGCACTTCTACACCCCAAGTGCAACTTCAGGTGATTGACTGGTCACGTGAGGAGGACGACAGAGATGCATATATCACCAGTATCACTGAACCAGTTTGAAGTGAATCTCAAAGTACACAAATATACACATTCATTTAAAATATTCACATTTGGCAGCACATTTCTGGAAGATGATAAAGAGATGAACCTGTGTGGATACATTTAAATTAGGGATGTTTGATATAGGCTTTTTTACCGATATCCAATATACCGATATTGTCCAAATATTAATATCCGATATCTGATATCAACCGATACCGACCTATGCAGATAACTGTCAGGTTTTTTTCTCTCATATTTTGAGAGATACAACTTTATTCTGCTCCGAGAGCAAAAATCCCCAAAAATGGCTTTTACTCAGCCAGAGGAGTTCATTTTGGACATGTGGCTGACATATATCAGATACTAGTAGCAGGTATCAATTTGACTCGGGGGTCGGAAGGCGGAGGTGGGAATTACTAATTAAATAAAATAAATATATTATTTTTTAAATTTATATTTATATATGTATTTATATTTTTAAATTATATATTTATAAAATATTTTTTTATTTTATTAATTTATTTCTTTTTAATTTATTTTGCATTTTCAAATCTATAAATTATTAAATTATATTATGTTTGTGTTGGTTGTCCCCTTTTTGGTCCTCTTTAGCTTTAGGCTTTGTCTGTCTTTTGATTTCATTCAAAAGACAAAGTTAGTACCATTACTAACCCCATCTCCATTTCAGGTTTTGTGTTTTTTTATGCCTTTAATTTACCTTGAACATTAAAACATCTTTAGTCCAACGTTTACATCGTGAAGCCAGTCTTTTGTTACGTTTCTACACCCCTGGCAGAGCTGGGACGGTTGCCTGTGTAAATAGTGGGTTATAAACTTGTAGATGAAAACTGAGGGAACCTCAGGACAGAACAGAGCAAAAGCCGTTTTTTTTAACCCCCGTTTTCAGTTGTCAGAGGAGGGGATTTAACAGACAAACCACATTAGCCACTGTTATTTTTAGCAGTAAAACTTACGAATAGGGATGTATACCGAGTACCGGTATCGTTTGGTACCGGTTCCTAAGCTTAACGATACCAGGGTACCGTTAAGATTCTGGACAAACGATACTCTTATTGATACTTTTTGTACATCTACCTAACCATTGAGTTATCATTACGCAGTCAAATAATCACAGTGATGGAATAAGACAGACACAATTCCCTTATTCTCCCAGCGGTCCTTCACCCACTTTTATGTCCAGGCTTCTTCAACATCATCTGAACAAATATTCTCCACCACTGGATCTTGTAACATCTTGTAATGTCTTTATTATTTACTCTAAATTATGTTATAGTATCAATAAGAGAATTGATAAATACCGGTATCGATAAGGAGTATCGATATTGATATCGGTATCGATAAAATCATAACGATATACATCCCTACTTACGAATGTTGCATTATTTAATGTTTCAAGCATGTTCACACTTTACAGACTTACTCTACAGGTAGAAGTTGCAAACAACTACATTTAACACTGATTTGTGCACATTGGACAAGAACATTTGGATAAATATGAATGTTTATTACTGGGTTCAATAAGCCGTGCCGGCACAGCCATCTTTAGTGGGAGAAGTGGGAGCTGGTGAGTCTACCCCGAGTTTCCGAGTAAGAATCCCGACTTCGACAGGCGTTTGAGTTGTATTTCCAAACTTGGAACTTGGATATTTAACCAACAACTTAAAACCAGACATATTATAAGCAGCTTAGAAGCAAGTCAGTCTGTAGCAGCAGCAGCTGCACCGTAGTCACATGACTCTGAAAGGAATGCTGGGATATGAAGTTCTTCCAGGATAACAGGGACTTTTCTACATGCCACATGGAACACAATCTTGCGAGATTTCATAATAGAACAACAAGCTCACGCAAGATTTCATCAGTAAAAATATCAGCCTGAAGAAAAAAAAAAACAAAAAAACCCACCAAGATTTACCTAAATCACATTGTAATGCCGATATCGGCAGATAATATTGTCAAACTTTTAATATCGGACATCTCTAATAGCCTAAAATAGCCTTAATGTACCCACATTAAAGGCTACAACAATGTGATAAAGCTCCATTCACCTTTAAGAACGTGTCTAATGGGCAACTATGCACTGATCTGTTAACTATCTCTAATGAATTGATATTGTCTATATTAAAAAAGTCAACTTTTGTTCTTTTTCAGCAAAAGATTAATTAAAGCGTAGGACTGTATGAGAAAAATACTGGCATTCAGTTCACTTTCAGTGTAATGAGGACAATTTTTTTAGTATAAAGTTTATTTCTGTTATGTTTTTTACTTTTATAAAGTAATAAGATGGAAAATAAATATAAATACACACAAACCGCACTGAAGTAAAAGAAAAAAAGGAAAAAAAAGGGCTGTCTTTATGTAGGACTGATGTGAGTTTCCAGCTACCAGCTTTGCATATCATGCACTGAGCTTCCAATGCATCAGCACAAACATGAAAAAGGGGATTATTACATTCATGAATTTACATTAATGCTTCTGCTTTTTTTTTCTGTCTTTAGCTTGATCAGATACTAAACACTTACATGTAAAATTCCAAAACAGCTTCATCCCCAAGCCGTCAGTCATCAGTCCAAAACATGAGCCTTGTCTTCACTTCGTCTTATTAAGCTGTTTGAAGATGTTGGAGTAAACTGTGGAGAAATTGAGATGAAACTTCTCACCAGTAAAAGTTTGAATGGCTTTGTATCGCTGTGTGTGTGAAAAAACATTCCAGACTATCTCAAGAAGAGTCAAACACCAAGTTACTCTGGTCTCTGTGCTGGGGTTCTTCCTCTTCTTCCCTCTCCTGATGCTCGTCTGAGAGAGTGGATAGCATAATATTCTTGTTTTGTATAAGAATATATGAGGAGAAGGGAAGATATTTCGAACTGCTTTGGAGAGAGGAAGGATATGAATGAGGCTGAGAAAGACCTCAGCCCCAGTGTTAGCCTCGGCACGTCCCAACATGGAGCTAGCCACACCAGGATCCAGTCTACCACCACCACCAGGTAGTAGACCAGAACTGATCCCACTACTACCACATCAAGTTCCACATACTGCACCCCAAAACAACCAACTTACCTTTCTGTGGCGCTTTCTGAACTGGTTGCAGAGATTTCCTCTTGGCGATGCAGATTATTGATGTAAAGATATTTTATTTCTCTCTGGTAGGGATGTCCCAATACTGATGTCAGTATTGGTACTCGCTCCAATACTGGCCTATTTTGTTGTACACGTACTTGTCAAATAGTCGCTCATGACAGCCCTCGATACCGGACGTCACGTGACTCGCTGTGTTTACGCCGCCATGCTGACAGAAAAATTTTCTTCAATATGAACGGCGGCTTTGAGTTCAGTGTCATTTAAAATCAGAAGACGCTTTTCATTACATGAAAATAGATTAAATATATCTGACCCATATGATATACCTGGGATACTTTTCAAAACGTTGGCAGCAGTCGGAGCAGACTTTGGCCCAATCCCAATGTTCCCCCTACTTTCAACCACTAGCCCTCACCCACTATCACTGCACCCTCAAATTGAAGCCACTTTGCAATCTTCCCTAGGAATTGAGACGCCACTTGCTGCATTTACATTCAGGCACGTAAGCGACTGCGTAGTGACATTTGCACATACGTCTCACAATAACAACACACCCTGCAGCAACACAGAGTTAACAGTTGCGGTTGTTTTTCTTTTTTTCATCATTCATCATGCTTCCATTGATTAATAAACAAAACAACCACACGGGGAAGAAGTCGCCATGACGACTGTTGTCTCTTGTAAACTGCTGAAAAGCCTTTGCAAGCTTTTCATCAGTATTTTAGCCTAGCTAGCGTGGCTAGTCTGGCTAACGTTAGGAGCAAATGTGTAATCTGTACATTTGTGAGTTTTCTTCTCTTTTTTTTTTTTTTTTTTTTTGAGTTTTCAGAGTTTTCTTCTCTGAGTCCTGTCACTCTCTGGAGGTTGCTGTTGTTTGATTCGTAATGGCGTTCAGCTCTCTAGCCCGTTTCTCTGGCCCTTCCTTGGCAAGTCAGCGTCTGACGTCCCTCGCTCTGAAGGGCTAGATTCATACCCCCTACCCCTACATGCAAAGAAGAATTGGGACAGCACTACCTTCAAGGGAACGCGCTAAATTTAGGGGTAGGGCTAAAAAGTAGGGCTAGTGGTTGTATTGGGATGCACCCATTTTTTCCCTCTTTCCCTCCCTATCTGGCATGTTAACGTCACATTAACAGTTATTCAGTTGCACAACATGATAAAGGTCATACCTGGAGGATCAATAAGCTAAGTTAGCATTGCAAGAAGCCAGCAGCACCCAACAAGCAAGATACCAGTAAGCAAGTTCACCAAACTGCTGATCTCAATCCTATGAGCCCAACTTGTGTCACTAATGCATTGAGAACTTGCACATTGTCCAAAATTAACTCATCTTGCTGAAATGAAGCCCTTTTGGATTTTTCATATGGACCTACATGTATATGTGACAGGTAAAACGTCCCCGATCACTCTGACTCCAAAGTAAATGCCTGTAAATGATCATAAATACCAAAAATGAGAAGGATAAACATGTTAATTGTGGGTTTGTTCCATCACACAGACTGTGCAGCCAAATGTCCAAAATGAACTCCTCTCACTGAAAAAGGGCCCTTCTGGGATTTCCGTTCTCTGAGCAGCATGTAGCTGTCACAAACTTAGAGCACCCTCTTGTGGTTGTAGATGGTAATGTTTACTTCTTGGCCCATGCCAGTCAGTATTAACATTAAAAATTTTGTTAATTTATATAAATTTTGATATAGAAGTCTCGGAATATAAGTCACAGGACCAGCCAAGCTATAAAAAAAATGTGGTTTATAGTCCAGAAAATACAATAGGCTATCTTTCACATATTTTTGTGACATCAAGGGGTTCATTCATGCATTTCCCATCATGCTTTGTGGCTCCCTTGCTCAGTTCTGCACCGTGAGTTAAGTGTATATGTGATCCCTTTTCCTGGTGTGTATTCAATGCAATGGTGGTTGTGTCAGACAGATGGCTCTGCTTAAAGAATACATATGTGTAATCCTGCCCAGATTTCAAATCCTGGCAACACCTATGCTCTGTAAGTCTGACATTATGCAAACTCAACTGCTTCTTCTGTTATTCATCATATTTAGTCAGAGGAACCAGAAAGCAAACTCTTTAATCAAACAACTCAGGTACTATGTAGGCACCAAAATCCATGTTCCAATCATGTAGTTATGTAGGGTTTTCATTTCATTTTTCTGAAGCAGCGACTCCTCAAAGCTTTGTCAAGTTTCTTTAAAAGTTCTCTCTTACTTTCTGATCATCTTTTTACCCCCTGAATGCTGGCACAAAGCCAGGCGACAAACATGAGGACACAAAGGTTGCATCAGTGTTTTCATCTGAATCTTTAAAGAGAGGAAATAAAATTTTTTGCACAACATTCACTCAGTTTCTCTGTTCACAGCCACAAAACTTGAGCATCTTGAAACCATTGAGTCAATCATGAACTTCTCTTTATAGATAGAATTCTGGAGTCAAAAATGAGGCCAACAGCTAAAGCTTGACTGAAATTGGATCATGTACCAGGACAATGATCACAAGCTCAAAACTCAAACTCAAAAAGAGTTGCAACAATCAATTGACCTATAGCTAAGCCACGCCCCCTCCGCTAACTCGGACAAACAGTCAACATTCGGTGACAGGCGGTATGTGACGTCTCGGGAGATGACAGCTGTCAACACGGGAAGCAGACGCGGGATCAGACAGAAAGATCATGACAAGATAAATAAAAAAACATAAACAAAAAAAAACAAACAATGCTCACAAGTCTGAAACTTGCTGGCACAAACTGTCCCAGTTTGTAGAGGTTGACTTTCAGCCCAACACCTTGTGGCTCCATTTTAAGTGACAAGGGGCAAGAGGTAGGGGTAAAAAAGAGAAATGAGACTGGGCCTAGCCGTGTCCCAGACTCCAGCCATGGTCCGAGCCAGAAGCAATCCCAGCCACATTATCCACTTCCCTCACGCTTCAAACGAGACATGGAGGATCAAACAGCGTCTGGACGGGCGACGACGGTAGCGCTGCTGTCACGGGAGAGTGTGGAGTCGCCTGACATTTGGTTGAGATGGAACAGAATCAAACAGCAATTTGCCAGGTGTGTTTCTGAAGTTGGAGATAAGGAATGAAAGTTGCGCTCGCACCAGCTGAGCCACAGTTGGGACTTGAAAGGTGATGCTAACAGGGCTGCTATGACTTTCTCCCATTACAGGCTATAATCTAATCAGCTGTATTACAGTAAAGACAGATTGAAGGTGAGGCCATACAGATGCCAGAAGCCCAACGCTCTAAAGATTAACTTCCCCTCAGATGAGAGGAGAGCGACAATAGAGATGAATGAACAGGGTGGCCTTGCACTTAGAGTTGAGATTAAACTGTTTGTAGAAGGTTGTGTTTTATTCACTTTGCATATCAGCTTCCTGCTAGGAAGCAGTAGAGTCTAATTACTGACAGCTTTTTATCCACAGCACAAAACGCTTAACAAACACTTGTTTTTCCTCCAGAGGAATTTTTTTCTCTGCTCTTTTCTTGTTGACACATATCTGCATGTGGTAGAGCAGAGAGGAGGGAGGAGGGTGAGGTGAAAGGCAAGGAAACCATCGTGCCCCCTCCCAAGATGGACAAGCCCCTATTATCCCTTTGTGCGAACCTCCCCCTTTTCCTTCTCCTTCTCCGAGTGGGTGCTCATAATTGGACCTTTGTGCTGTGTGTGAATTCTTCGCCTGCACACACTTTCCCAGACTGTGTCCGGCCACCAAACAGATGGGGTCTGTATGCAGAGGACACACACTCATGCTTACCCACAAACATCCACACACAGAGCTGGTGCACGGGGCACGTCACACACCCATGCCAGACCCTTCTCGTGACACTTTAATTTAAAGGAAAAAAAATCAGCGCAATTAGAGATGAAGTTGAGGAGCTCCTCTTCCATAGATGTCTTACACCACTGTTTCTCAAATAGGGGTACACGTAACCCTGGGGGTACTTCGAGGCATTCTGGGAGGGTATGTGAAATTTTGTAATATCTATGTTTTTTAATGAATGAATAAATATTATTCAATAAACCTGATCTGATAAAGATTTTGAAAAATGTAAGTTTAGGTTCAAAAACTGAGCTTAAACTTTATTTCACTTTATTTCATTGAAAACCTGTCTTACACATACAAACATGGTCTGACCCAACCTGTTATGAGCCAAATGACATCAAATGTCAATCACTGTCACCTTGATAATGCAAACAATTAAGTCATGGTTGAAACGTAGTAGAAATTAGACTCAAAAGAAAGACGGCTAAGGGCCAGAAAGGCAAAATGATCATTGTCTTGCATGGTCTCAGTTTAATAAACCAGCCACAAATGTTAAAGTGCAGTATTTCTTTTTTATTCAATCTATTTTTCCAACCAAAAATACACACTTAGCCCAAGGCGTCTATTAGACGTTGCATCAAAGTTTAGACCGAAATTCCTCCTTCTAAAATTGGTATTTTAGCCCAAATCTAGACATTAGAATTGAATCCATTATTTATTAAAAATGTAATTAAAAAAGAACTGTAAGCTGTATAAATGATTGCCAAATGTTGGATTAAAACATTTTAACAGTCATTGATTAATGTCCAGTGTAGTTCAGATTTAGTCAAAACTAGTCTAAGCTTAGACGACTGAAAAACTTTTATTATTAGACCAGAGGTAGACTCATTTTAGCCTAGACAGTCTAAGGACTTTTAGGGTGCATTCACATTGTGGTCTGATTCCATGGATAGTCCGTTTTGTTTGGTGCAGTCTGAACACCAACCATGCTCTGGTGCACACCACAGAAGCGGACTCTGGTCCACCTGAAAGCTGGGAGTCTCAGTTCACTTGCAAACAAACTATCAGACTATCCAGCTCATAGACACCCAGCGCACCTTATGGAAGTGACGTTTGTTGACCACAATAAAGCAGAAGAAGTAGAAGTGGGGTAGATTATTGTTTGGGTTGGTGGGAAAATAAAGCAGACAGCGCATTTTTGAAGAAGCCAAGGTCAAAACAACATCGAAAAAACAACTGGAAAATGTGTAGACACAGATGGAGTAATAAGAAGAAGAACCAGAAAGATTTCCCCCTTTAATCACAGAGTCTGGTTTTCTTCTTCTTCCTACATTTTCATCATTGATCAGTGGGTGTGTTGGGGAGTGTCGCCCCCAAGCGAGCACTTGTAACTACGGTTGCTACCAGCTGGTTTGGTCCGCTTCAGTTACTGCAGTTTGAACACAAACTGGAGTAAAGAAAGATGCGAAATTTGTCAGAAATCTCCGCCCAATTGACCTATGGCTAAACCACGCCCCCAAATGTGATGACCCAATCAGCTAACCCAATACATTCGGACAATCTCTGTTAGAATGTCCATTGAAATGCATTGAAGTTAGTCCGTTTTTGTTTGTTTTTATGTCTTTATGTGGGTTTGTATTTTTTGCCCTTTCCCAAGCCACATCTTGAACAAGAAAAATGTCTGCTGTGGATACAGTTCTGCGGCAGACCACAAGACCAAATGAATGTAAATAAAATTAACACATTGTCTACATCTGTTCTAGGGTAAGTCAACATCGTATTTGAGGCAACATATTGTCACTTTGCTGGAAAGAAAGATAAAGTTATCCTTAACATCCCTAATGTTAGCTTTTGTTAGCTAATGCTAGCCAAACATGCTAGTTTTTGTACTTTGGTAATGGTACGTAAGAGGTCAGCTGTAGCTATGGTGTAGTGTAGGTGTCGTGTAGTTACGTCAGTAACGAAACACCTCTGGCCTCCAAGCTGCAGCTAGACTCCGCTCCCGTGGCTGTTTAATCAGATTCTGGCAGACAATCACTTTTTGGCACAACAACAGCAGCCATGCAATAGGGGATTATCACATTCGCGTGGTGGAAGTTGAAACATTTGCACTTCTTTGGGCCATGTTAACATAGCCGCTGCTCTGTTATACTGTTTAAATCGGATAAACTCAAACATATATAAGTTTTCATTTAGACTGAAGTGATACTGGATAAAAGCTGGATAAAGCGATCGATTTGCGGGTGAAGGGCCGAACTTTATAATAAAACACACGTTTGTTTGTCCCGGTGGGGCACAACACCGGCACTTCAAGCATGCTAGCATTAGCCAGCTAGCGTTTACTGACGTGCTTAACATTGTGCGTCTTAAAACACACAAACATCTGAAAATCGGGTCTGTACCACCCCGTTTCCAGTGGAACAACTGGGGACTGCCAAGAAAGGAGACGCTTTCAGATGCTTGTGTGTTTTCAGCCGCACAAAGTTAGGCACGTCATCAAGCTGGCGAATGCTAACCTGCTAACAAAAGTCCGCCAGCTACTACTCTGTTAAACTTTGTAAATCGGATAAACGCCAATGCCAAGTTTTCATTCCAGACTGAAGTGGTGCTGAGGAAGAAGTGGATCAAAACGACCGATTCACCGCGGTGAAGGACCGAACTTTATAATAAAACGACACGTTTGTTTGTGGCCGGCAGACTGCACAGTCGTGTTAGCCTGTAAGCATTAGCCAGCTTGATAACGTGCCTAACTTTGCGCGGCTGAAAACACACAATCATCTGAAAGCGTCTCCTTTCTTGGCAGTCCCCAGTTGTTCCACTGGAAACGGGGAGGTACAGACCCGATTTTCAGATGTTTGTGTGTTTTAAGACGCACAATGTTAAGCACGTCAGTAAACGCTAGCTGGCTAATGCTAGCATGCTGTGAAGTGCCGGTGTCGTGCCCCACCGGGGACAAACAAACGTGTGTTTTATTATAAAGTTCGGCCCTTCACCGCGGCGAATCGATCGCTTTGATCCAGCTTTTGATCCAGTATCACTTCAGTCTAGAATGAAAACTTCAATATGTTTGGAGTTTATCCGATTTAAACAGTATAACAGAGCAGGAACGGCTGTCGTTAACATGGCCCGGAAGAGGAAGTGTCAAAAGCCGGCAACTTCCGGTAAGCGTGATAATCCCCTATAGTTTGTGCAAGAAACCAAGGGAGCGCTCACTAGTTGCATTCCAGACACTTCACAGACATTGTTCACAGACAATTCAAAACATTGTTTTTTTATCTTGTCGTAGTCTCTCTATCTGATCCCGCATCTGCTGTCCGTGTTGACAGCTGTCATCTCCCGACATAGCGCCTGTCACCGAATGTGGATTGTTTGTAGGAATGAGTGGAGGGGGCGTGGCTTAACCATAGGTCAATAGGACCGAGTACCCGGACTATCCTGGTGTGAATGCACCCTTAAATATCTATTAGATGTCTTTTAGACCAAAAAATGCTCGTAGGGAAAATTTATTTCAAAAGAGGTACTTTGTAGAAATATGGTTGAGGACCTCTGTCTCATACACCTGAAACACAGAGAATGAATCATTTTGGGGGGAACAAGGAGAAATAAAAAGGTAATGAAAGCAAAGTTTTTTTGTTATTTGGCCTCTCCTTCACTTTGCTCACACTTTAGAGCATTGCTAGTAAAATGGAAAGGAAGAAAGAGAGATGTTGCCAAGGCAACCAAAGCATGTAATTGTCTGTTAGTACTTTCAAGCTTGCAGCTGCAAAGGCTCGTTTCTGAAAGAGTCCTGTTTTGGACATTGCCAATAATGGCGAGCAGAAGGAGTTTGGGCCAAGTTTAGGGGGGGGCTCCCACCCCACTTTTTCTGTCTTTTAGCAGTATCAAGCCTCTCTGTCATTTCTGTGCTGCTTCATGTCAGCACCTACTCTCTCCTTTCTTTTGGTTTGTTTCTGCCATTCACTCACTTTCTCACCTCATCCTTCATTTTGTCACCAGCTCTTACGCAGTCCCTCCTCACTATCATCAACTCCCCCTGAAACTCAGGTACTCCCGTCTGTGAGGACGTTACTGATTTGTTCCACTTGTTAGTCTGTCGGATCTGCTTGTTTTGGACGGTCCTGTCTGTCAGCTAACAAACCCTAACATCCATATCTTCAGTGTTTGGCTGAGTCTATGTTTTATCAGCAGGCTAGATGGATAAACATGGCCTTCTCTTACCTGCACATTGTCATCATAACAGACAAGAAATTATGACTGATGTCTCAAGGCAGATATTAGAAAATGAAGCAATGCAAGAAATAAAAAGGGTTCGTGGAGTTTGTGTTTCAACACATATGCTCACAGGTGTCTTTGTCAACCTGCTTGTCTCCTTATGCTTTCATGTCTTATAACAAATAGGAAACAGCTTCCAGCGCTTCACCGAGAAAATGCCTGCTTCCCGCAATTTAAGAGCAGGACAAATTGGAGCGGGGAACTTTCATAACTCAAACACCATGATGGATTCTGGCAGGGATTTCCTCCGAATCAATAGTCATGCTTTTTTGGGGGGATGGAATGCAGCCCAGCTGAAACATCTGCTGCCCGAGGTCTGACCAACAGGTGGTGCAGAGCGGCACAGTATCGTGAGAACACAGGACCCGCTGGGAGCAGGGCAAGGCCAGGTGCTCCAGAGCCGAGTTCATCTGCGAGGGAATCCACTTTATTAAACCAAGCAAAACAGTAAACTTGATCCAGGACACAGGCCAGCTCGCCCACATCGCCCAGCAGAGAGATAAATTATCCTCCAAGACTCGTCCTACTCCAACAAAGCCTGATGCATTTTATTACACACTAAAAACTGTTGGGCTAAAATAACCCAATTTGGGTCGTTATATAACCAAACCGCTGGGTCATTGTAGCACCAACCCAGCAGTAGTTAATTTGACCCAACAAAATGGTTTGTGCATTTCAACTCAACTAGATGGGTTACATATTTAACTTAAATACTGGGTTAAAATTATCAAAATGTTGGGTTGTTTCAACTATGTATATTTGTCATTTGCCCTATATAAATTCTGCAACAAATTGCTTATAATGATTATTCTTCAAAAACCATATTAATCCCAAGTGGGAAATTCAGTTTCTGTATTTAATCCATCTCTAGTTGACTAGAGGGTATACTTATAAAAAGGGTATGCAGAGTCAGAGACAGAACAATAGCCTGAATAGTCAGTGACTCATGTTAATCTAATCTAATCTATTACTTCCAGACACCAAAAAGCCATCTATGGTGGTGAGTTTGTCTCCTTGTACTGTCGTTCACACTTACTGTATGGTGCCAACTTTAAAGGCCCACAACAAAATTTTTAGCAGTTTTCTCAGTGACGCGCCCCCTATTGACGGCTAAACTTGCATCCATCTTGCATCCTACCCGTACTGTGATTCCCTCCAGCCAGCAAAGGACAGTCTTATCTTGATTCTTGTTCTGTCCCTTCCTCGCTTTCTTTTCCTCTCTTCCTCCAGTAATGTTTCCTTGCATTTCTTTGCTGAATCCTCCAAGATGTGCGTTCAAACACCCGCTTTGTTCATATCTGTTTGCTACTAAGTGACATGTAGGGTTGGTTATCGAGTGTCGATGGGAACAGGGACTAACTCTCCGATTCTTCCGGAATTGTTCTAATTTTTACATTTCAATTCCTATTTTCGATGCCCAGTCCGCCAAACATAATAGAATCCACCGAATGTGGAACTTTTGTTTGTACCGAGTTTCTGGTACACCAGATTACACTGACGCACATGGCACAACTCGGCGACTTTGTTGCTAATATTTAGTGAGTTTTCGGACCCTCTGATAAGTTTCTTTTAATAAAACCGCTAACGACAATACTAGTGACACTTTCTGATCTTATTGCAGACTTTTGAGACCGACGTGAACGAATGTTTTGTTTACTGCGCACTGTTACGGCCCCTCCCTCGTCTCATAGCACACTAGAGGCTGCAGGAGCAGCAGACACAGCACGAGATGTTCACCTCTGCTCTAAGAACCAGACTGAAAATAAAACTCAAAACTGGCACTGATCATCAGATATTAATGCCTCTTGGTGAAGAATGTGGACAGAAACTTTTAATTTAAACTACTGTGACATGTAGTAGACTGTTAAATAGAAAACGGCCAGTTAATCAGTAAGTTGAAGTTCTTAAACTTGGTGAACTTTAATCAGGTCTATTCAAGTTTGGTCAGGGATAATTTTTATTTCTTTTTCTATTTTTTTTTGTTTGTTTTTGTTTATTTGTTTAAGTTAAAATGCAATTAAATACCTTTGGTCAGTGCAGTTTACTATATTAATGTCCATGTCATTTGATTTAGTTGTCCTCACAAAAAAAAAGTAAACTTTTTTTACCCTGCCTCTTAAAAGAATTGGAATCGAGAATCGTTTGGAACTGGAATCAAAAGAAGGGAAGGGAATCGAATCGGAACTGGAGTGCACAATCAATAGTTGGCTGTAAAGTCACAGTTGCAAAACTTACATAGTGCTGTTTCTGAGTGCTGGGCAGTGACGACTCAAAAATACGCATAAATGAATGTCGGTGTGCCATCAAAACGAGTCAGAAACGCATATTTATAAGGTCTAAAAGTTACGTTGTGTGTCTAACATTCAAGCTGAACAGAATTTTTCAGCAACTTTGCCTAATGTGAACATAACTGAAGCAGTGCAATTTATATGATAACAATCATAAAAGGTTAAATTCCTACTGCTACTGCTACTTTTGCATTTTCCATGAGCCTTTGTGGTCCAGATACGTTGAGTTTTGAAAATAGCCCCACCCCCTCTAATAGAAACATACCCAAAGCAATGGTTGGGTTAAAAAACAACCCTGCATTTTTAGTGTTTAACCCAATGGAAGGGTTCACAAAATATAACCCAAAATGGGTTACACAGTTCATAACCCGGCAGATGGGTTGATGAAGTAACCCAGCATTTTTTAGTGTGTGCGGTTATATGCCTGATTTAATTTTCTACAGAAATCCTGATCAAGGGAAAATTGTGTCATCAAGTTACACACTTCACATACTTGGAGATTTACGGAGGAAAAACTATTCAAGGAGAAAAATAACTGAAATGACACTTCACCCAGAAATGTTTGTTTTTCCCATTTTGGTGTTATTGACATAGCTGCTCCTTCGTTCCGGCCCGTCCTGTCCTTTCACAAACACACCCAGGTGCATGTTGGGAGCGGAGCAGCCAGCCAGCCTTGCCGCTGCAAGCCTTCGTCATGGCAACGTGCCCAGAGGAATCGATGCTTTTCAACACTTCACCTCAGGGAGTGAGAAGATTGCTGACTATGGGGACCGCAAGGTGTGTCGATGGAAACAAAACACACACACACAAAAAAAAAAACCTCCCAAAAATTTTACTGAACTGGCTTGTCACTGAAGGTAAAATACTCCTTTGACAGTGATTTGTCACACAACTTGGTATTTGGACATGCTGAGCTAATCCCTTTTGTTAATTTGGGTTTTGGTACCAGAAACGTGGTGTGATATTTCACTGAGAGGGGGAATTGTAAAGTCCAGCTGCTGGGTTTGACAGCTTTAGGGCACAGCTGGTCCCAGTCTGTGTGTGTGGGTGGGTGGATGTGTGGCTGTTGGTGTGTGTGTGAAAGTGTGGATTACAGTCGTCCTCAAAATTATTCATGCCCCCCAATTAAAGAAGGAAAAAAAAGAATCTGTCAATGAAATAAGTTGAAATTGACAAAAGTAACAATGAATAAAAATTATATGAAAATCATGACATTTTTAAAATTATTATTTTCTACTACAATTCAAAAACAATAATTTATATCCCAAACTGATCATTTTTTAAATTTTTATTTATTATTAGTTTCTTTAGTTTCTTGTTATTTGAGTTACTATTGTCAATTTAGCCTTTCTTTAATTGGAGGGTATGAATAATTTTGACTGTATGTCTGTGCACTTATTTTTGCTTAACTGTTAATAGCTGATGTAATGCAGTATAAATAAAGTATCTATTATGTGAAATAATAGCAGAATGGAGATATCAAACCACAATGAAAGAATTATTTGCATAAACTTATACTCCTACATTCATTTAATCTGCATCATTGGATTCATTGACCATGAAAACATACCAATAGCATCTGGAATCATGCTTGTATCACTATTATTTCAATAGTTATTTCTAAAAATTGACATTTCCATAATGGCGGTTTTCGATCTAGCTCCGTTGCTGTTGAAGATGCTTCAGTTCCGTTGACATACTCCTGATTCAGCAGTCTTGGCTACAATTTGGTGTTAGTTGCATGTCTGTATCTTTGTTACCTTCCAGCATTGAAAATTCCAACGACTCCCTTATTTTTGTGCTCTGGATCATAGTGTCAGGAATTTTCTCTGGATCCGGATCAACTTTCGAAACATTATTGAACTCATTGAGGTTCATTTTTGTATTTTTTTACCAAACACTTGGGCTATTTCTATGGAGTTATATGCAACAATTCCTAAATTTGGCCTATCCCACAATGATAAAGAATCATTCAAAACATTCCTGGATCCAGAGGGTGATCCGCATCACCACCAAAACTTAATGGGTTCATCCTTGGGCTGAGGCACACGGCTGGTGAAAATTTCAGGTCAATCCGTCAAGAACCTTTTCCATAAAGTTGCTGACAGATGGACAGATAAACTAACGCAACCAAAAACATAGCCTCCTTGGTGGAGGTAACTAGATATTAAAGCAGAACTCAGTAACTTTTTCACCTCAATAAATGTTTTTCAGAATCCCTGTGAAGCTAAACAAAGAGTTTATGGAGCGATTCGATGTTTCCTAGCCTCCCCCTGGTGTCTTCGGCCTGTAAGCGGCACTTGCAAGTCTGCCTGAGCAGACCCAACACAGATATTGCGACAACAGGAACCGCTGTACGGCACTCAGGTCCCCTATCCACCGAGCTGCTTCCAGCGCTGGTTTGCGCCAGAACCAGACTAAAAAACCCCCAAAAAGCCCTCAAAACCAACTCTTTGCTGGACTACAGTGAAGATCCAGTTCACGTAGCTTGTGCTGCCTGGGCGCCGGGTGAAGTAGCACCGAGCCTCACGGCCGAATAGGCTCAATAATCACTTGTCATGTCCACAAAAAGTAAATAAAAGTTAATATTCTTACCTGCTACCCGCCAACACCAGAGAAAAATATAATCTACGGCATACTTACCCTTAAAACATGGGTAAAACATCCAGCTGCAGGAGACACAGGACTCTGCTTTAAGCAGCTGCAGAGGGAGATGAGCTGCTGCCACCAACGCAGCAAAGTAGCATCAACAAGCTATTAAAAGCTTAGAAATATATTCAGGGATCAAAATAAAGGAAAAAGGGTAGAGAAGCCATCTGTGCGCTGTGGGGGTGTAAGAGGAGTACAAACTTTACAATAGTGAAAGGAGACCACAAGGGGGACTCAGACCACTGAGTTCTGCTTTAAAGACACACAACGTAACTTTTAGACCTTAAAAATCTGTGTTTCTGACTCGTTTTGATGTCACACCAACATTCATTATGCGCATTTTCGAGCTGTCAGTGCCCAGAGCCGTCCCGGGGCTCAGAAACAGCACTATGTAAGATTCCCATCCGGGACGCGACCGTGACGTTGCAGCCAACTATTGGTTGCAGCACCGCGTCACTCACTAGCAACCGGATGTAAACCAGGTATCAACGTCGCGGCTGTTTTGAATGCGCATCATGTCGAATTCGGTAAAGAAACGCATGGAAACATCACCGGAGGAAGAGAGGAAAAGAAACAGAAGAAGGGACAGAACAAGAGTCAAGATAAGACTGTCTTTTACTGGCTGGAGTGAGCTTACAGTACAGGTACGAACAAGATGGATGCTAGTTTAGCCGCCGATAGGGGGCGCGTCACTTAGAAAACTGCTGAAAGTTCCGTTGTGTGTCTTTAATATATGATTCAAATTTCTTTTCACCTTTTTTACGTGTCATCATCCCTCGTCTCGACCTGTACAGGTTCAGGGGAAAGGTGGGAGGAAGGATGGCTGAGGTAAGAGGCTCCATCCTCAGGGTGTGGTGAGCTAGATAAGCTGTAGCCATACCCGTAGACAAAGGCTACACACTCAGATCCGAACGCTATCCTCTCCTTACCCCCACCCCCTTATTCTTGCCTCTCCAGCTTATCTGATCGGGCGTCCACTCACTGCTATTTGCAATTCTAATGAAAATCAGACACCTGCCCTGCCAACCTTCGCTGCTCTCTGCAGATCCCTGCCACAACAACAACCAGGAAAAGGCTGAGAAGAAAAGAGGTAGAGAGAGAAGCAAGAGAGGTGAAGAGGGACCCTTTCAGACGAGGGGATATCGTGTTACTGCTCGCCTGATAGAATGAATTGTCAGATGGCCCAGAGAGGGAAGGAAAAACGCTCCCTTTCATTCTTGGTTGCTGCGACAGAGGACTTCTCACACACTGAAAGAATCATATGATGTTGGCTGTCAGACTGTTGAGAGACTCAATCAACCCCGTGGGAGATCTAACATCATGGTGATCCACGGCTCTATCTTCATCTGTGCTGGTCACAGAGGTGGTGATGTTAAGTTTCTACAGCGGTAATACTTCCAAGCCTACAAGAATCATAGTTATAGCAGCAGATATGCACCAACTAGCTTAAAAAAGATCCTTCGAGCTTTAAGACTTCCATAGTGTCATTATCAATGTAAAGCTTCATTTCTGAGCTGTTATAAGGGAGAGTAAATGAACACCGTGTAAAGTTACAGGATGTGTGATAGCAGTAATAAACAGTCCCCACTCAGAACAAGAGTCCACTGTGTTTTTTACCTGTACCTTACCTCAACTATCAGAGAACACAATCTGCTCCTCTCCTTGGACCTCAACTGCTGATAACCAAAAGTTGAGAGTATCAGCAGCCCTAAATGGGTGCTTTAACAGCCAACAGACTAAAGAAAGGAAAAGGAACAGGTGGAGAAGGAGGGAGGTCAGCATGATGCTATCAGTCCATTACAGACCCCTGAGGACAAAAGCAGCTTCTCTTCCTTTCAGTCTGGCCTAGTTGTGGCCTATGCTGAGCCGCTACCTAGCGCTCCAGATACGGGTGCATGGACAAAGAGGCCTTGATGCAAGTGTCAGGAGGTGCCACTCATCTTGACTGGTCTGTGTCCTGTGTTCAGTCTTGTTTTCGGTCTCTTTCAACAAACATACAACTCGGGGTGTGACAAAATATCAATACAGTGAAATACTGGGATATTTTATGGTGCAAAATCGTATCAATATTCAAAAACACGGCATCGATCTTTTTCACTAATGAAATCTCAGATGATGAAATCTCAAAATTTCATTGTTCTATTACAAAATCTCGCAAGATTTTTTTTTCTATCAGCAGCGGTCCAGCATGTAGAAAAGTTGCTGCTTTCCACTGATATCTACTGTAAATTTAACACATGGAGGAAAGTGCAAGTTAGAATGTGTGTCCAGGTTTTCATAGACCACCCAGTTGTTTGAGATTATAATGCACTGACTGAAATGTTTATTTTCATATGCACTAATATGCATTTTCATATACTTATACTACTTTGTTTTACTGTTTTACTAATTTCACGTTAATTGATGTACATTTATACTATTACAGCTCAGCTGCGGTAATATTGTTTATTTTTATTTTAATTGCACATTCAGTTGGGTTTTCCCGAAGTAAGAAATGTTTATGTTCAGGTGAATGATTGTTAATGGTTTTATTATGAGATTCAAGTGGTAAGGAAACCTGTCCAAGTTTAATAAATGAGACATGGATCAGCTGAATTTGATTAATTTTGACTCATTTTTGTTGTTTCAGTCATCTGATGTGTGTACATAGGTACAACTTTTATTTCAAACTGCATTTTAAATTTCCTTGAGGTGTCTACGCTGCAAAAACTCAAATCTTAGCAAGTATATTTTTCTAATTTCTAGTCAAAATATCCCATCACACTCAGAATGAGACAAAATTACTTAAAGAGAAATATGTCAGTAAGATATAGGAAGTTGTTTTAAGACAATGCATCTTGTTTCAAGAAATCTTATCAAAAAAATTTTGCTTGTCCCATTGGCAGAATTTCTTTGGTTATTACAAGAAAAAGTTCTTTTTTAAAAAACTTATTTTAGGGTGGCCAAGATTTTTTGCTTGTAATAAGCAAAAATTCTGCCAATGGGACAAGCAAAGTTTTCTTGATAATATTTCATGAAATAAGATCGATTGCCTCAAAACAAGATGCTGTATCTTACTGAAATATTTCTCTTTAAGTAATTTTGTCTTATTTTGAGTGTAATGAGATATTTTGACTTGAAATTAGAAAAATATATTTGGTAAGATTTGAGTTTTTGCAGTGTATATTGCAATATATCGCAGTGTCACAATATTGTATCATATTGTGATACATGATACATATCGTATCATGAAGTTTTTGCTAATACCCACACCTTCATATAATGCCGCAAGGTTCCCTTCCTCTGCCTCAGCAAAAGAAAGACCACTTTGTGTGTTTGGATGATGATGATGTGCTAGAATTCAGAAATTGTTTTAGATCCACTTTATCCTGTTATATCCACACTCAAAATTAAACCAGCTTCTCTACCAGTAGCTCCAGTGCTACTTTACTGGGGCAGAGCCAAGGGGACAGCTAAGAAAAACCAACACACACCTGTTTCCACCCTTTGAATGCCTTTCCCTGCCCAACCCTCCCCTTGGAGCAGTCACTGGATTGTGCTGGTGCTCAGTCCAGAAGGGCGAGGACAGTGGTATTGTCACCCATTTAGAGGGTTCTGAGGACACGTGGCTCATCCTTTAGCACGCTTCAGGGGGGTATGGGTGAAGGCAGGCTGCAGGCAGCAGTGGCAGGTGCTGTGACTGATGTCCTGTGGTGTGCCAAAGCAAACACAGGGAGGCGAGGTGGGGTCAGGGTGGGGCAGGTGGACGGGTAGAGCGGGTATGGGAAGATTAGTGTGCCATGGCCTTGCTCTTTACAGAGAGAGAGAGAGAGGATGAGGGAGTAGTGCGACTGGAGAGGTGTCAGAACACGGGGTCACATTCTGCTTCATCATGCCTCACTGTTTGAAATGAGCAACACCAAACGCCTCAGCTTTAATCCCGCAGTCAAGCATAGAGGCAGTGTTTGAAAAGAAATCAGCTCTTCATCTACTCACACTTGTAAGACAACTTTGAAGTCCAGCTTCAACTTGCAGCGGCAGCAGCGGGAGGAAGTATGAATCAGGTAGAGTTTCACTTGCCTCATGTCCTCTAATGGCCCACCCAATCACCGGGACATGAGCGTTACACAGAACATGTGCACAGGAAACCTGGAGGTATTGCTGTTACACAACAGAAACTGGATATGCCTTGTTCGCTAACCTTGGGTCTCTGCCCTGCCCTCGGTCCCCCTCGCACCATTATGAGGGCGACGACAGAAGGACACAGAGAATGTGTGAGCTTCAACCTATTCTGGACTGAATGCTGATGGGCAGCTCTACCGGCTGTAAGGACAGACTGGCAGATGAAGCATGCATGTTCTGGAGAATTTCCATTGCAAGTCAAAGGTCCTCGCAAGTATCTTGGGGTGGAGGAGTGGGGATCCTTCAGAGGGGGAGCCACAGCGCTAGAAAAAGTGTATTGGCATGCAAACTATGTCAGGTTGAGGAGCATGAAGCCCTGTAAGCTGAACTTACACAGAATAATGACACAATCCCAGCAGAAACTGTGTTCAGGATACGAGTGAAAACATGACAGAGTAGCAGACTGAAATATAAATTCTTGTTGACTTGGCCTTGAGGGAGCTCCAGTAATAACCCTCAGGCTACCCCGCAACTCAATAAAGTCAACTTTTCTTTTGTAATAATTTTACAATCTTTCTCTGTGTTGAGCCGACTTTCACTTTTCCTTGTTGTGTTATCATCTCATCTGCCAATGCAATCTCTTCCGTCTTATCTTTTATCATCATCTTTAATTGCTGTGCTTTACTTGAAACAAAATACCACCGACGGTGCGGAAAGGCAACATTGTCGGTTAGTCATGGTTGCTAGAAGAAACTTAGCAGAAGAAGTAGAGGTGGACGTAAGATGATAGGGAGGCTGTGTAACACCCAGGTTCAGAAAGTCATACAAAGTCAGGGATGGGTTTCAGACTCTGTTTGTCTATCCTTTGAATCCCTCAGCTAAACCAGACCAATATACTTTCAGTCTTGTATAATTTTCATGTATCTGCAGCGTACCGCTCCAAGCAGTACACCAGCGATAAACATGAGCCGAGGAATGTCTGATAGAAGTTCAGAGGTCAGAACTAAGCATGCCTTGGCAGGGACAGAGGGACATAGCCACCTGGTCATCTGGGTTAATTATAAATGAGGCAGGCCGCAACAGGGGAAGATGAGCTGGACAGCTGTCTCTTCAGACACACGTATAAACAGGATCACAGCCCATATGCGCGGTCCGCTCCGCTGAGCACCGGATCCCAGGGGCCTGTCATGGCTGAAAAGTCCTCCGCCGCAGCCAGGTGGAACTGGGGAAAAGTTCACCAACACAACCGCCAAAGTCTTTTTCACCCTCTTTTATTTTTCTCTTTCTTTCATAGAGCCTCCTGAGGAAATGCAAGATGAAAAACATTCCTTGGATTTGTTCTCCTGATAGGAAATGAAGCTGAGATGGCATTTGGAACAGAGATTACTGATTTATCAGAAGCTACAGTTTGTTAAATGGCTGATGACGAAAACAGAACAAGAATACCGCCCTTCTGACAACAGAACGGATCATTACTAGCAGCATATGGAGTCAAATAACTGCAGAGAAAGGCCCACTTGTCCTTTTTTTTAAGTCAAAAACTTGAAAAAAGTAAACTGTAAAAAACGTTTGGTGGTCATAAACTGAAAAAAGCCGTTTTTCTTTGCCTCGTCGGGAGCTGCAGATGCAACAGCAGGGCACACATTATAACACCACACAGATACAGAGTTCATAACATTATTGTTTTTTTTGTTAAAGAAATTTACCGTGATAAAATTCCCAACAATTAGTAATACCGTTTCAAATTTTAATTATCGTTAAAACCGGGATTGATTACTGCGCTTTGAAAAACAGCGATGCTGCTCATTGGCTGGAAAAGCAACAGCAGACCCAGTTTGCAACGTTTAATTTATGAAAACATGGCAGTAGGCAACGTAGGCACCCACGAGGACAGAGCTTCTGAGATTTTTTTCCCCTTTGAAAAGGACAGAGTAGACGTGTAGACCCATTTTGGGTGTTTTTAATAATACGGGGGGGGGGGGGGGGTCATTTTTGTCACAATAACCATGATACAAAATGTTCATATCATTACATCTCTACTCCCTTCGTAACACCCATGTGAAGTATAATTCACATTCTGTACTATATTTTCTGTATATTTTTATAATACCCATATCTGTTAGAAGTGCCTATATACAGCGGGGAAAAAGTATTGAACACGTCAACATTTTTCTCAGAAAATATATTTCTAGTAGAGCTATTGACGTGAAATTTTCACCAGATGTCGGCAACAAACCAAGTAATGGACACATAAATGTCCAGAAGTTATGTGTAATAAAGTGAAATAACACAGGCAATAAGTATCGGATACTGTTACTGAAATTCACTGAACACTTAGTGCAAAAACCTTTGTTGGTGATTACAGCCTCAAGACGCCTCATGTATGGAGAAACCAGAGGAATTCATTTCACTTTATTACACAAAACTCAATTTATGGACATAAATGTTCGGATTTCTCTGTGTGTGTGCATTACTTGGGTTGTTGCCGACATCTGGTGAAAATTTCATGTCAATAGCTCAACTAGAAACATATTTTATGAGAAAATGTTGACGTGTTCAATACATTCCCCCCGCTGTATACTGTATTTTTTAGTTATCCATATTTATCGACTCGGCCATAGTGAAATGGCTGGTTTATGTATATACATATCCTGTTTATTTTTATTTGTTTTATTTTATCTTATTTTATTTTTGGCCCCTTCCTTTATACTGTAAGTGGTTGTGCACTATTAGGAGATGCTTTTAACCTCATTGTACTTGCATAATGACAATAAATGGCATTCTGCTTCTCTTTGCATCGTTGGGAGCTGCAGATGCAACAGCAGGACACACATTATTGCACACACACACACACACACAGAGTTCGTGACATGTTGACAAGCCACACAGAAACAGATCGAGGATGCCGAGGGACTGACACGGGGGAGAGAAGAGGAAAAATCAAAGCGACAAGAGAAGATGAGAAATGGTAAAGGTGACAGGGAGGAAAAGGGGTGGATAGGAATACGTGTTAAAGAGGTACCAAGAGAGTGAGAAATATGAAATTGACAATCCAGCTAGAAATGGAGAGGGGGTAATCATTTGCCAAGGAGACTGATAGCAGTCATACGTCTTCCTCACAGGTTATGAAACTGACACACATCAGATTTTGACCATCCGTCATATTCAGCAGCTGTGTCTTTACCTGATAATATTTCACTGGCCGAGTGTTGATGGAGGTAAAACGATCGGGCTGATTATTTTTTGCTGATTTAGTACATAAAGCAATGCGGTGCTCGAGACATCCAACACACATCCACTGAAAGGTTATACCGCGATCCCAGCTGATAGCAAGCAACATGAAAAATACCTGGATTCCTCTGCCAGACACCATACAAGAGATCTAGAAAGCAGACAGATAGTTGAAGTTGTGCTTTTTTGCAGGTTGCATCCAACAAAAGTGCTGACACCAGAGAAACAGGCCCAGCTTCACCCCCATGAAAGAGCCTCAGTGTTTGCAAGTGTCCAGTCCCTGGAAAAGCCATTGCAGTAAAGTGGAGGAGTAATCCTGTCTTTTCACTTAAGAAAGCCATAAGAATCCAAGTCCTGAGCTGAATGCTTCCCCTGACACCCATAGCTGAGATAGCGAAGGCAGCCCTGGAACTGCTGTGTCTGAAATACACACAAAGCCTGTGTCTACTGGGGGTAATAAGTCTGATGCTGGCTTGTTCAGTCTAATAGCAACAAGAGAATACTCTTTAAGCTGCAGACAAGTGTTTGTGTGTACGAGTCTTATGCGTATGCTTTTAAAATTGATAAGTCATGCAAATCCAAATGTACATTTGAGGCTCGTGCAAGTGCTCTAGCGTTCAAGGGTACATCATATTAACATGATCCTTTACTCAACCTTCTCCCAACATGAATGTCAAAGCTTGGAGAGAAAAAAAAGCACCATTGAATTTGCATTTATTTTTTGATTGTCATGTCAATCTGCTTCTTTTTAGTCCACTAGCCTTCACTCTAATGCTGCTTGTCAGATCCATGCAGGAGAACAGCCTCAGCCTTTAATTTCCAACCGCACAATGACAGCTGGGGGCGATCTGCTGTGCATCAGTCATGCCAACCCACGTCTTTTCACAGGCATGTGACTTTGAAAAACAACAATGTCACCTGTCACTCATGAGAGCCATTAAACCAATCAGGCCCCAAAGAGATCTGATTAGGTGAGCCTGCCAGCGTTTAACTCTTAAGGAAAATGAAATGCTGCTGTGTTGTCCCTGCTTAATGTGGCTGAAGCCCACTGTCAACAGCACACAGAAGATGACCAGGAACGCAAGATAGATGAGAAGTCTCATCTCTTATGACTGTTGGACATAATTACAACCTTGCTTTTCCTATTTGTCAGTGATATCAATAAAAGCGATGGAAGACAACCAGATGGGTGAAATTTAAAGGTTTGTTCTTGGAATCAACAGAAATGCGTCCAGATAAATTTTTGTTCCATTCAAAAGGGATTTCATTGTTAATCATGACCTTCTCAGATAGAAGATACAGTCTTCACGGACTGTATCTTCATGGCATTAGTCAGGCTGGTGTACCAGGCTACTGCTTTATATTTTCTTGTATTAGAGGGTAAAATATTAAAAGGTACAAAAATCTCTGCAATATAAGGCAGCGTTAGCAACAGCACCATTGTTACGGCCACCAGTTACTAACTTTATCTGTTTCATTTTACATGCAAATCCTCCTGTTCCATCCCTGTGTTCAGATTGGACTGGCACCACACCACCATCATCTCTTTGCTAATTACTGATCTGTCCCACCTGGAGCGGCTGGCTGGGAGATACAAAAGAGCCTGGCAGATCTCAGTCAGTGGCAACAGTTTGTCCTTGGTTTGGTTTGTTTGGTGACCTTAGTTTGGGGAACTTTTTAGTTTTGTTGGTTAATGGTTTAGCTGCTAGGTTCCCTTCAGTTGTCTTTGTGTTTTACGCTGGTAGTTTGGAGTTGGGATAGCTAGGCCTTTTGTTATAGTTGGGTTTTGGCCCATTTTTAGCTTATTGGTGCTGCTCCTTTCTCTTTTTGGTTTGTGTCGGTATTCTCCCTTTTGACCCTTTCGTTTAGGCTTTGCCTGTCTTTGGTTTCATTATTTTGAACAGTACAGTATTGCTAACCCCATCTCCATTTCAGGTTTTGTGTTGTGTTTATGCCTTAATTTGCCTCCTGAACAATAATCCACCATACCATCCTGAAACCAGTCTTTTTGTTTGCATCTTCGATCCCTAGCTGAGCTGGGGCGTAACAACTATCTGTAACTGCTAAGCAGCTGTGAGGTAATAAACAAAGATGGGAAGGCAAAAATTAGAGTGGGAGTTTACCACGTTAACTACGATTAATTACAAAAAAAGCATTAAATATATTCACATATTTAATCGCAGTTTGCAACGCAGATCATTTGTCATTGTCAGTTCCCTGTACACTGATGCACATGGCAGAACGACAACTATATAAAATTTAAATTACATTTAGCGAGTCTTCACATCCCACGAACGACTTTTTTTTTTACGTGACTAGCGATGAATCTGGCAACATTTTTCTGGGGTTATTGGAGAATTTTAGAGACAGATATGAAAGAAACATTTGTTTACTCCTCAACTAACAGTGGGTGCAGCCACAGACACCTCCTCCATCCCATAATGACATACAATAGGCTACAGGGAGCCATTCAGTCCCAGCCCAGTTCTGCTCCCAGCACCAGTCTAGCTCCCAGTTCCACTTCTAGCTCCCAGCATCAGTTCTGCTCCCAGCTCCAGTCAGAGCTGGAGCTGAACCAGACTGGAAATGAAACTCCAAGCTGCCACTGGCTGATCTCGTCCTGGCTTACCGTCAGATATTAATGCCTCTTAATGAAGAATTTGGACAAAAACATTTAAAAAGTTAAAACTACTGGAACATGATGCAAAAGAACAGCCGGAGCTGTTAGTTAAAGTACTTAAAATGGTACTGTCACTTTAGGTCTGTTCAGTTTTGGCCAGGGGTATTTTCTATATCTTTTTTCCACTTTTTAAAAAAAAACTGAAATACAATTAAATGCATTTTGAGTGTTTAGTTTATTAATGCCTGAATCTATTATTAGATTTGGTCCTCCACTGAAATCCATTTCAATAAAAATTAAGTTACTTTTGGGGGCAATTGTTGTAATGCGATTAATCACAAAACCAATAATTATTTATTCTTTCATATGGGCCGCGACATTAATAAAAAAGTACTTCGCTGATCTCAGCTTAAGTCTAAGTCCCTGTTTAGTGCCAACGTGTCCTGAGTGATCTGATTACAAGTGGGAAGCTCTAAATACACACATTTGCACATTTCTGCTGTTGTGTGTGCACACTTTTAGTAAAGAGAGAACACACAATTTTATGCATCTGGCCCTAATTCTTAAAATTAGAAAAACACAACCACAGATGAACAACAACACATGGTGCTCTACACAGTCTCGTCACTTATGAAAGAAAAAGCACAGATAGAAAATAAGCCAAATGCAAACTACTTGGTAGAAATTAAGTGCAACCTCACCCCCTCCAGAGGAAATAGGGAGGTAGGTAGCAGCCAGGGGCTGCAAATAAAATGTACTTAATCATTTGAGCATCAGTAAGTGTGAACATCTCTATAAAAGCTGGTCTGGTGTGTTTAGGTGTGTGTTAACAGAATGCCAAGGAGGAAAGACATCAGCAGTGATCTTAGAGTGGATCTGGGGGAGGGTTATAAAGCCATTTCTAAACAATCTGGAGTCCATCATCCTACAATGAGAAATATTCACAAGCAGAAAACATTTAAGATGGATTCCAGTCTTCCCAGTGGACAACTTGGTAAGTTCACCCAAATATCAGAACCCTGTAGTGCTGACAAGTACTGCACAAAGAACCCAAAACTGTCACCTCAAGCCCTGTTTCCACCTGCAGGTCTGGGTCGGGTTGGGTTGGGTTGGGCCAGTTTTGGTACAGATATGTTGATTTGACGTTGTGTCCCCGCAGCAGACTGTCCCCTTACCCTGGAGTATTAACTAGATAGCATTGCTACGTGATTGCGTGATGAGATTGCGTGACATCATCGCAGTGTGACACCTATTAACCAAAGCACCACATGACACGTGACAGAAACAAAGGGGTCATCCCTGCTTTGTTTTTATGTCGGGTCACGCGGGAAGTGACATTTTTGTAACCAATCAACAGATTGCTGTGTTTAGCTCCACCTCTTGGTCCGGATCGGTTAGATCAGTACCCCTATGGAAGGGTATGAAAAAAGTAGGCCCAAAAAAACATGGACCAACTTGACCCAGACCCGCTGGTGGAAACAGGACTGTAGGGCCTTCTCACATGTGTGCTCGGGCTTGTGCCTGGCCCAGGACCGTTGATTCTTGTGTTGCGTTCACATGCCAGTGCTTGAACCAGGCTCGGACATGCTCGGTAATTTCAGTGCCAGAACACTATGTGGCAGTGTTGCGGAAACTTTGTTGCTAGCTAACAACCGCGGAAGCAACAAACCCTGACGTCACCAGCTAAGCGACGCTTAGTTTATCAACAAGGAAGGAAACTTGTTTGGTTACTTGGAGAGATTTCTTGTCTGCTGGGGATGTGAAACCAGCCACTGTCAATCAACGATAGACAATCCGATCACCCGAGAGGCACAGTTACATTTTTCCCTGCCTAAGCGCGGGTGGCCCGGGTCCTGGACTCTTGACCTGGGCCGCGTGGGCCTGGCCTGTTTGCTTTCACATGGACAAAATTTGTGGTCAAACGTGCTCGGACACGGACCCAAGCATGCCATGTGAAAAGGGCCATAGGCTCTTCTGTCTCTACTCAGCATGGTAAATGTTAACCCTTTAACTTCCATTGTTTCTGCCATCGTGTAAGCTCCCATCAGGAGCATCCAACACCAGACCTAAGGTGCAACTTTAGGCGTTCGGACTGTAGACCTGCGTGGGTCTGACCAATAGAAGCAGGACTTTGAGGCATCAAATGACACAAGTCTGTGAGCTTTGGCCTTTCAAACTGGGAGCCCTTGTTTGATTACATGATCTGTCCCGGGGTAAAATATAAACAGAAATAGATGGGGGCACTTAAAGGTTGAATATGGAACATTTTTATTAAAAGCTATATTTTTTCAAAAATAATACCTCCACAGGTCGTTTGGGGGTGTACAGAATGAAAGTACAACATTTCCCAGAAAAAATATATTTAGCCTAAAAATAATTATAAAATAAATTTTTACGGGTTCGATAATGGCATTTTATTTACGTCTATAAGCCAATACACGCTGCCATTGCAGGTTGCCAAATACGATCTCTGTATGGAAACAATATTTCTGTCATAGTCAGGCTGGGACAGGGGAAAACCGTAGAGACGACGAGTGAAGCAGCTGCCTCAGAGCCCTGGAGATATTGTTATCTGTGTCTGAGGAGGAGTGACCTAAGAAGAGCAAAACCTGGAGTTAATTTATGTGAAGACTTCACTAAATGGACCCACATAAACGTTTTCCACGGAGTAAAAAACAGCTAACGTTAGCTGTCAGTTATAAACTCCTCTGTGTTACTTGTTGGACGTGCTGCAGACTGTTGGTCACTTGCGTATCGGCAGCGAGCCTGGCATCCCAGCGGCTGGAGTTGTTTTTCTGCGGTTGCAACTACAACCTAGACACACGTGATGTTGCTGTTCTGTCCGTATTCCATATTCAACCTTTAAGTTTTGTAGGCAGGAAAATGAGGAAAACAAGCGTACACTAACAGCAGTGGAGCGGGTCAGAAAAACTTGGCTACCAAAACAGCTAGCTTTAGCTTTGATGTGGGAATTTTCCGGACAGTGAAAAATTGACTTTATGTGGCTATTTCACAAAAGATAACTGGGATATGTGATTAGAAATATGATTAATCAAGATTTATTAATTTCAAAGCCTTAGATTAATTAGATTAATCTAAATTTTTAATCAAGTTTCACCCCTAATGCATACATACATACAGTATATAGATAAGGCAGGGCTGTTTTACCCATTTTTCTTTAAGAGCACAATTAACCAGTTTAGCATTTTCCTATACATAACTTAACTTTGAAAATAAGCCCTCTGCTTGAGTCACTTGTGTCTTAAGCATCCTGTTTTCTGCTCTGAGGTCTGTGTTTTGGTCCTTCGTCACCCAGCCACAGCATCCAGGCAGAGTCGAACAAAAGTGCAGATCAGCTGCAAGTTGAGCCCAGCTGTAGCTGGGTAACAGGGAGCAGAGATTAGGGTGGGGTGGCGACTAAATGTCCAGCGCAGGGAGAAGGGAAGGGGTGTCTGCGAGGTGGCTGTGGGACTGCAGAAAGGGAATACAGGGGATGGAGGGGATCAGGCTGGAGTGTTGGATGAGGGATCGGGTGATGTTTGGCCAAGGCCTGAGGAAGTATCATATGCGACACCTTCATGCGAGAAGGTTACTCTGGGCTGAGGCAGCCTCCTGGAGCATAGACCTCAGGAAATGCTAACAGATACACATACACAGGTCTTAACAGACAAAAACACACACATACTCACAACTGCTTACAATGACAAGCAAATATTCGAAGATGAAGGGAAGCATGAAAACCACATTCTCAGCTAAAGTCCCTTTTGCCAACGCACACTCATTGATTAATCCATACAGGCCAGAACAAACACAGCAGCTTTAACAGCTGAGTGCTGAAACTGGACGGCTCCACCCAAACAAAGGTTAGCGGGTCGCAATCAGCTCAATACCCTCCTGTCTGTCATAGGCGCTGGGTTCATAGGATCGTCGCCATGTGGAACTCCTAAACAATGATCCATGAGCTCATCAAAACAAACACAGCAACATTTGCACTGAAGCAGTCACTGCATGAGATGTGTGTGAAACATCCGGCATGTTTAAAGATTTCTATACAAAGCAGGAAGCCTTGCTGGTATCAGTGGGATAAAACAATCCATTTCAAGGAAAACTGAGCTTTGTTTGAACCTGGGGTATGTTTTAATATGTCCTTTCATATGTGAGTGATGAAGAAAGGAATTTTCAAGATAGCTTCAGTATTTAGCCGGGCAGGCAGCCTGGCAGCTGCCTAGCAGCCCAACTAATGAGAAGTATGAGGCAACTGGCCCCCACGTCTAAGTTCGCCCCAAAAACATGCTTTTTTTCCACACTGAAGGGCTCGGATAGTCTCAATGAGTGTCCGACAACATTCTAGAGAGAAGAAATGAACGCAAGTATCTACATTACCTGGCAATCCCAATTTATGTTGGTGTCTGTGTCTAAATCTCTGGACACTGGAAATCAAATTTTGTTCCGAAATCGTGTGATAACTTGTGTCAAAACACCGCTGGGGCATGCGAGTTATTGAACAATTTCCAAAAGCACGCAATAACTCGTGTTAAAACACCGGTAGGTGACGCAAGTTATCGTGTGATTTCGGAATGAGATTTGATTTCCAGTGTCCCGAGATTTGGAAACAGACACCAAAACAAATAGCAATTGCCAGGTAATGTAGATACCTTCATTCATTCCTCCTCTCTAGTATGATGTCGGACACTCGTTGAGACTATCCGAGCCCTTCAGTGTGGAAAAAAGCATGTTTTTAGGGCAAACTTAGACGCAGGGGCCAGTTGCCCGTGCTTATCATTAGCTGGGCTGCTAGGCTGCTCCTAAGCCACCTGCTCAGCTAAATACTGGAGCTATCTTGAAAAGTCCTTTCTCCATCACTCACATATATGAAAGGACACATGAAAACACAACCCAGGTTTTAAAAAAAGTGAAATTTCCCTTTAATCTCACGTCAGGTTATATTCATCCAAAAGATAAAAAGAAAACTTTCCATTATCTATTATGGGTTCATTCACACTAGAACAGCTTTACACAGGAAAAAAAGGCCACTTTTAAAGTAATGGACCTAAAGCGCTTTGAGTGCCTTGAAAAGTGCTATAGAAATCTAATCCATTATTATTATTATTATTATTAAAAAGTAAGTTTTAAAATATGAGAATTAAAGGTATAGCATGTAACTTTTGAACAAAAAATTGTAAATAATAATAGATGATTGCTGGGTCAATTTACAGCATTTGACACGTCAATGATACAAGGGAGGCTGCCCTCCTCAAAAACCAGACATTGTAACTTTGCAGGAGTGGATCCATCTCTCATTGGATCATGTGACCTGGGCGCTTTGCTTTATGGGTTGATGACTTTGCCATCAGTTGATCAAAGAGGTCTGCAAACACAATTCCAAAACACAGATAGGTTGTTTCATTTTGCGACAGTTTTGTGGCCTGTGGGAAGTTACAGGTTTAGTGCCCCTAGTGGCCAAAATTTACACGGTGTCCCTTTAAAACAAGATTTTTTTGCTTGTAATGAGCAAAAAAGTGAACATTCTCTTGATGAGATTTCTTGAACTAAGACTTGCAGATATTTTCAAGATAATCTTGAAATGAACTGAAAAAACTTTTTCTCAAAAACTCTTATCAACATTTTACTGGTATATGAAGTTTTTTTTATCATAATAAGTTTATTTCATCTAAAATTTGACACAAAAGATTTTTTCAAGACTGTTTCACTTAAGATACTTAAGATGCAGTGACTAAAAACAACTTCCAATTGTGCTTGAAAGTTTATATACCCTCCTACTAAAGACAGAAAAAAAATCACCTGCCAGTGAAATAAGATGAAATTGACAAAAGTGATAATAAATTTGTAAAAAATTATGAAAATTATGACACTGATTTTTGTATTGTGGTTCAACAGATATATTAAAAATAAACCAACAATAAACAAAACAAGCATAATTAGGCTCCTGAGCTAGAACTTTGAGAAACACTTTGAGTCAATTACTGCATTCAAGTGTTTTCTGTCACATCCAATCAGACCTCTGCACTTGCTGAAAGGTATTTTGGCGATTATGTCTCATATTGAGAGTACTGAGATATTCTGACTAAGCAAATTTACTTGGTAGAATTTTGAGTTTTTGCAGTGTACTGCTTATATTCTATGAGCTGAGAGGGTTTTTCTTCCAGTTGGACAAAGTGTCCAATCAGCAGGTGGTGGTCTGGTGATTGACATCTGGGTGAGATAAGACCACAGATAAACTTCCCTCTCCAATCCACGTGAATCTGGCCCGACACCCATGACTGACAGCTCCATTCTTAATAATTCATCTGGCTCTTGGTGTCTGAAGGTCAGGAGATCATCTGCTTGGGCTTTGGCGCTGAGGAGAGGTGGCACTGTCATCAAATATTTATTGACCTGCTGTACTCCCAATACACTCTCAAAATACACAATCTCCTTCACTAAACACAGAACAGATTCACACCCAGCAGCTTGAGCGGAATAGCTGAACAGTTGTGCGAGGGCTGCTGGCTTTGTGTGCGTGAGTGTGAGTGTGTTAATTAGCCTGGTGCACATATGGATAATGATTTATTTGTATCAGTTTTAACTGCATAGCCAACATTTAATATCAGCAATGAGATAAATTAGCAAATGTTGAAAGGAAATACGTCACTCTGCTTCTTTTCAGTGTTTTTGTCCATTAAAACTTTAGTTATTATATTTGTAATTATTTCAACCTTGTTGGTGACTCTGTATGCAGTTTTATCTGACTTCCACTGCGAGGAACGACTTAGTAACTAACCATTTTTCAACTGATGCATGGGTTCCAAAAGATGAACTAAGTGGAAAGTCTTATTTTATTTCATTTGGATGCATCAGAGGCTGATCCTCCCCACCCCAAAGCTAATTTGGCAAGATTCAATAGATGTGTGAAATCCTGATCTGATTAAATGCAACAGAACAGAATAATGATTTAGTTAACCCCGATGGGAAATGAAATGTTGCAGTGTAACTAATGAAGTCAGGGCTGCCCATTGTCACAGATTCCATTCAGAACTTTTTTTGGAGAGTTTCTTGGTGAACTCTGGATGGGGTCTTTGCTTTTGCATATGACGTGGTCCTGTTTGCTGTATCAAGTGATTTCTATTTATTTATTTTGAAAGGGCAATGTTGCACATTAGTGAGCAAAAATAAAGATACACAAATGTAAATTCGCAACCGAGTTAGCACAGCGTCAAGTTTGTATCTGACTGAATATATTTGACATTAAATGCAATAAAGTGCAAAAGTTAAAGTGTATCTTTCAAGTGCATGAAGTTGGAGTGTATAAATACAAGACAAAAACTAAAATGACTATGATTCACTCACGGTAATAAAGCAAATAGACGAAGAGTCACAGGAGCAGCTTGCAGCCATGGGTGAAATAGCTGGATGAGAATCAGCCCTTCCGAATCTGAGATCCTGGTCCTCCCGCTCCAGGTTGGGAAGGAAGTCCTGCCCCAAGTGGAGGAATTCAAGTGTTTCAGGGTTTTTTCACAAGTGTAGGTGAAATGGAGTGGAAGATTGACAGGTGGACTGGTGCGTTCCCCAGTGATGCGGACTCTGCATCGGAACCAGACGAAGTGGCTCATGTATTTGGTTAAAATTAGAAATGCCCAATATTATCCACCTTTACTGATGTTACTGGCCAGAATCATAGTCAAGCACAGAGGAGACAGCAACAAAAAGGTTGTTTCGGGTTTGTACGTTATGTTAACTTGTGAACAGTAATCAGCCGTGGTCATCGCTGAGCAGGTCTCTTTCTTTTGGGTCTGGGGTTTTTTCTTTTTAACCAGTTGGGGACATAGCTGGTAACAACATCTGTGAAACTGCTGTCACAACTAAGACCAAGCGTCAGTCACTGCCAGACAATATCAAGAACACTTAAAGTGTGATATCGGAAAATATCTATGTCGATTATATCGTATCAATATTTTTACTAACAAATATCCGAATATTTTGTAACAGAAGGAGATCCCACAAGATTTCGTTCTATTACCAAACCTATGTCTGGTTTTAAGTTGTTGGTTAAAGGCGTTATTGACGATGTTTCTTTCAACAATTTTTGCTATATTCGGTAAAATTTGGTTCACTACCCCATATGCTATGATTAATTAAAAGCTTTAAATATATAAATATTATTACACATCAGCTGTGAAAGTAATGGGGCTGAAAAAACATCCTCCAATCATCTCTGCATTCCTTAACGTTTTCATTTGTCAACTGGCTCGTCAATCACTTTTACTACCATAGCAAGAGTGATTGACAGTCAGTTCAACGGGTAATAGGTGAGACTGATCAATAAGAGTGATTAATTGGTGAGAGTAATACTGCGACCCGGAAGCAGCGCACACTCATCTGACGTTTACAGCAGGTAGCTAACATCATTCTGCTAGCAGTTAGTGATGTTCAGACGACATTATGTTTACGTGACATGATGGAGAATCTGTACCTGCTGTCTGCTAAACACCGGAGTGGCTCGTGAACGTTATTCTGTGGCCGGAGGGGGAGCTGTAAATCTAGCAGGTTGGTCTTGTGCATGCGCATTATTCAAAAACTCGCCAACAGTCTCTGCTTTCTGAAATGCCTTTAAAGCAACCTTTACCAATCTTGCATTTCAGAAAGCACAGCAAGATAATTTGAATATAAACAGTCCCGCCTCACTTCTAAGACACACCCCCTTATTCCCTCTGCCTCCCAATGCAGAAGCAAAGGTCTGACAGGCAGGTCCGTTGGACAATCGTGCACAATCGTGCATGGTGCACCCCACTTCAAGGATTGGTTGGAGTTTTCATTGAATATTTAGAGATTGGAATAATATTTTATATTGATTAATGGTGGGTCTGTCTTGTATTTCAGAGTTCCACTACCTCATTCATAGCATTTTACCCTGTTAGAAAAATAGTGTAAGAATGCAACATCGGTAAGGGTTGCTTTAAGTTTAAGAAATGCCTTTAAGATACCAAGCTGTCAGAAACATTATAATTAGCTACATGTTGGCTAATACCTGCTAGTATCTGATATATGACAGCCAGATGTCCAAAATGAACTCCTCTGGCTGAGTTAAGGATATTTTGGGATCTTTGCTCTCAGAGCAGAATATGGTTGTATCTCTCAAAATATGAGAGAAACAACCTCACAGTTGTCTGCATATATCAATATTGGTTGATGTCGGATATCGGAAATTAAGAGTTGGACAATATCGGTACAACAGATATCGGTAAAAACAAAAAAAAATCACTATTGACCATCCCTTAAAATGCCTCCTGTACACCTTCCTGATGAGGTGTTCCAGGCACTTCCCACCAAGAGGTGGCTCCGAGGAAGAACCAGGTTTCTTCTGGAGGGACAGCATCTCTTGGCGGACCTGGTAAAGCCCTGGAACTTTGGATGAGCTTAAAAAAGTCACCAGGGAGAGGGAAGTCTGGGCTACTCAAGCTACTGGCCTGCACTGCAAAAGCAGTCTACCTAACCAAGTATTTCATTCTTATATTCAGCAAAAACTGTCGTAACAATCTTGATTTGAGAGTAATATACTTGACTAGAGCAGAATATATAAGATTTTTAATCATGAGTATATGTCTTTTATTTCTTATTTTGTAACTGGATCCTAAAATTAGTTATTTTATATGCATATTGAGTTCAATTTTCTCACTAAGACACTGTTTCAGATCACTTTGTGGCTTTCACTCCCAATTTTAGCTGTAAAAACTTGCTTTGAGGCCTCCAAGTACCAGTTCATATACACAGGTTTCTTGTAATAAGTAAAAAGACATCTAGACTTTAAACAAGTGGAAACCAGCTTAAAACAAGCTTAAACATTCATTTCAAGTTTCTTATTAAGTGAAAAACACTTAAAACTAGTCTGGTAATGCATTTTTTTCAGGGTTGCTGCTTTCTCAGTTTGAGCAAAAAGATCTTAAAACAAGAGAAACTAACCAGGAATTCAAGAACTGGTAGCAAAGAGGTGCAGTTTAACAGTCTGAGACAGCAGCTCAGGTGGTGGAGCAGCTTATCCAGCAGCCAGAAGACTCCCGTGGCATCTCAATCAATCTGGCCCTTGGCAAAATAAAAGCCTTCAACAAGCTCCATTCAGGTACGTGGGTGGTTGGCAGGTTTCATGTGGTGCTGGTCCTTCAGTTTGGGGCATTGAAATTCTCAAATTACGAAAAATCTTCTTGTTCTAAGACCTTTTTCTGAAAACACTGAAAAGAAACATCACCAGAATAGGTTTGAGGGGGTTTTCATTAAATGAGGGAGTTGAAATGAGAGTTTTACAACTTGTTTAACGATATTTCTCCCTGTCTAGAGTCTCCATATTTTTTCTTATTTCAGGAAAAATTAGCAAGTATTATCATCTTATCCCATTATCAGATTATTTCATATGAATATAATCTGACAATTTCGGTGGGTTTTTTTTTTTTTTTTGTTTGTTTGTTTTTTACTCATATTAAGACCAGTTTTTGCAGTGTGGGATCCAACCTTGGATAAGTGTCATAAGCTGGCTGGCTGTTCATTTAGATTAAAAAGAAAAGAAAAAGGCAAATAAACTGTCAGAAAAAGAACAATGTTTTTAACCCGTTTTCAACGCGTCAATATTGGATTTTATGTAAATCACTTTGTGTTATTTTGTGTCTGAAAAGTGAATATGAATAAAATCTAATTTGACCTACTATTGTTGATATGGGGAGCTGATCTCATTACAGATGGAGTGAAGAAGTCTCTGTCTGAACACTCTGTTGTGTTATCTCATAGACTCACATAGAAGAAACGCACTTCTATTATGTTTAATAGTTTTGCAGCATTCTTCCCACAAACATCGCTAGGATGAATCGTGATGGATGAAAATAAGATTATAATTTTGTACATTCATAAAGCCGGCTGCACGCATCGAGTTAATTATAAGATTACGACAAACCTTTGGCTCATTTCAATCCAAAAAAGTCCAAATGTATTGTTCCCATTGCAAGCAAAGTGATATTCATGAGGAATATTTTGAGAGCTCAAGGACCTCCATATGTGGACATGTCTCCACCAGCCAAGCCCAGCAGCTGTAGAGACGCCAGCAGAGCTGATGACCTAATACTAGCACTGCTTCATCACCATCACTCCTGAAAGAACACATACACACATCTACTCAAGCCAAGGCATTACGCTCCACTCACTCCCAGATTTCAGGCAGGTGCTGCTGTTGTTTGTCGGAGCGTTTGGCAGAACAGTCTTGGATTGCGGCATTGAGCTGCATCTGTATCTGCTTCATACAAGCAGTTACGTGTTTGTGCTGGTATGCTGACGACCTGACTCACGGGGCCAAACAGCTCCACGGTGAGGTTTCTCAATCTGAAGAGGAATATATGAATGTTTCATAATTCGAACAGAATAGCTGTTCACACGCGATGACGTATAAATGCATTCAGTTTTGTGATGTGTGTGTAGGAGTGTGTACATTATTACACATCTGCTCACAGGACCGAACTCTCCAACATATTTGGCTGTTAATGTGGTTAAACCTGCACTCTAGGCAAAGATGAAAAGGGCGCGTCCTTCCTAAAGGTTCGGTGAGAATTACCCACTCAGCAACATTGTTAGCACAGTTTATAATCTCCATTTGACACCTTAGAAACCAAGCTGGACTTACAACGTATATTTCTGTTTCCATCTGAGCAAAATTATGGTCTGCCTGTTGTATTTTCCATTGTAAATGTTTCATTCATGAGGTTACAAGAGTATTTTTTGTCATGTGAGAGTATCTTCCTCAGATTAAGTGTGTTAATGTGAGACTGTCGTAATTTTTTCCACACAGAAGCCGATGAGTTGTTCACGTTTGACTGGAGGCATGTCAGAGGTGGATGGGTCTATTCTACAGTGACAGAGGTAAAGTTTGGGGGCCTAGAAGGGAGAAAAAACAAGGCGAAGGAAGAAGAGAGGAATACACTTAGTTTGATCCGCTTTCTAAAGCCCTTTTCACACAGGACCGACATTCAGTTCTGCATGCATCTCAGATATTTATCAACTTCAGCTCTGATTGGCATTAATAGGAACACAATTCTCAGATGCACATGCTTATTTTCAATCACGGGGCTGCACTCGGGGCCGGAACAGTAAGATCTCACACAGAGACTCTGAAACAAACAGCAACAATTCACAAACAAAAGGTGGTGACACTGATCAATTTTGACCAGCCTGGCTGATGTCTGTGATCTGGATAATAGTCATAAATTAGTGTATACAGCCATGGAAAGAATCAGAGCTATTTTTTTTCCTACAGTACTTACCTTTCCTGCAGCACAGTTCTTACGTGTCGTTGCTGATCACGTGACAGTCATGTCGGTGACGTATGTGGGTGGCAGAAAGATCAACACAGCAGGTTTACTGTTGCGGGCTCGGCTGCAGCATTTTAACTCGATAAAAAATACTGGTACCTTCGTGTTTTGTCTTTGGATGCGTCGATTGACATCCCAGGATGGGATTTCATTTTCCAGGCCGCCTGCTGACCCTGATCGACAAGTTAAATGGGATGCTGCCATAAAACGTGATAAATTTAACTGGAAACTGGGAGATCTGGGCTGCAACAGCCCGGGAGCAGCACTGTTGTCGGTGGTGAGTTTCCTGCTGATTCTGTTTTTGGTGAGCTGGTCTAAGTTTGATTATACGTATTTATCTACATGAAAATAATGACGATGCAGCAAAAATGCAGCAAACTGCAGTTGTTTTAACGTTTTTGCGACCAGACGCTTCACGTTTGTCTGTTGTTCAGAGACAAACAGACGTGTGACGGAGGATTATTCTGTCGTCCTTCAGGTAAATATGAGACACCCTGTTGTCCCCAGCTTATGTCCCGTCCATCTTCGTGTTTGTCTGTGATCCAGATAAAAGAAGACAAAAGGAAGATCTGGAAACTTTTGCAAGAAGACAACAAGCTAACGGGAGTTTTCAGTTCTCAGTGTTAATAAAACTTATGGACTTTTATTTTTCTTTGTGGTGTCAGTAAACTAAACCGTCATGAAATAGCAGTGTTTTCTCTCAGTTATTGTAAAGTTAACTCGTAAATATAATGTGGACACGTTCTAATGTTTACATGCTGTTAACGTTATCCGGGTCTGCTGTTTTCATCTCTGACATGAAGAGGAAATACTTTGTATGGGAAACTTTCCACAGCTGAAGGTCCGATACCATCCTGCACCAGATATCAAGAAGCTTCTAACAACTTGTAATCTTTTATTTCTGCTTCTGTGAAGTGCAACTGTCGATGGATGAGGTTTTAAATGTCATGCTAAGCTAATCAGGCAGCTACATCTCCGTCTGGTGGCAGTTTTGGAGGTTTGTAAACCAGGATTTGGAAAAATCGTAACTGTCTTGAGCACCAACAAGTACAAATTTATGAAAATATTGCTTTCTGAGCTCCCACATAAAAGCTGAACTGGCTTAAAAAGTGTAAAGTCATGTAGAACCATCATTAATGAAACAGCTCACAGCAGGTTTACGGTCACCACTGAATGCTGCTGTGGTCCAGGCGAGCTTTCTGCCACCCGGCATGGCTGCGTGACCGAATGCAGTCACGTGACTGAGAGGGGTCTATACACACACTCACTGACCACTTCAGCCCTGAGATCGGCAGAATCCATCTCCCCACACCGGGCAAAAATGACAATGTGCAGTATTTTTTTTCTGTTTTTCCAACTAAAATTACTTTGTGGTAGATACAGTAGGGGGTACTAGGCTAAAGAATATATTTCCCAAGGGGTACTTTGTAGAAAAAGGGTTGAGAATCACTGCTATAATAATAAATATGGTTCGTTCCAGTAGCTTTTTTTTAGTATACTGAAAATGGAATATATTGCATCTTATGTTAGTAAAAAATAAATAAATGAATAAAACTGTTGTTGCATTCAGGTGTCCAAATGACAAGCCATGACAAACGACTGCGCATTGTATGAGGATATATGGAGATAAGAGCAGTTGTGTTGGAGCTCAGGGGGGATGGAGCCACAGGTGTTAAACAGCTAAGCGCTTTAGCTGCTCCAGGGGAAAAGATGTTATTGAACCAGGAAGGCGTTCCGAGCAGCCCCTCTCTGCAGGGCAGCTCAAAGCCAGCGGTCAAAGGTCACCGTGAGCTGCAATGGAAGCCATTTGTTTGGTTGTCATGGCTCAACAGGTGAGCCTGGGGTGGGGGACCCGGCTTCTCAAAACATCTCACCCGGCAAGAAAAAAAAAATAGCACCGGAGGCTCAGAAGCAGGAATGTCCACCACACACATTCAGTCACTCACCACACACACGTCACAACAACCCGTGTTTTCTCTTATTCCGTCCAGTCTTCACACCACTCTGTTTGCTTTGTATCTACGTCCGAAAAGCGCTGAAGTAAGGAGAAGGAGAAAAGATGGAAAGAATAACTGTGGCCACCATCAGCGCACAGCTCAGTGTTTGTTTTTGTTTGCATGTCACAGGGTCAGGCTTTTTTCCTGTCTTGACTGAGGTAGACAGCAGAGCTGCACCTGTGCCTCTCTGGTTGCTCTAGCTGAGTCGCTTTGTGAAGGATCCAGCCTTTGAGCATGGGCCACAACAGACTAATCATCAGGCTGAACGCGTTGCTGCACACATTCCTCCTCCTTTTAGTCCACTGAACAAACTGTGTGGCCCGGGAAGCATTTTCTATGGAGGCACCGCAGCTCGTTTATACAGCCTTTGGGTGACATCCACATTTTGACAATAAAGCCTGACTGGTTTCTGACCATAAGCTTTTCTGAAGCCAACTGTCAATTATGACATTGATTTATGGGCAAGCAATTCTGTGTGGAGCTTTACAGGGCTCTTGTTAAAGTTTTGAAAAATGTTTCACGAATCTTCAGTAACTGTCAATGAGACTTCTGCACCTGTTGACAGGTATGTTGGTCTACTGTTTATGAGCAATGTGCTCTAATACAGTGATTCTTAACCAAGGGGGTGCAGCCCAAGCTCTGGGCTCGAGCGCCACCTAGAGGGCCGCGAAAAACTTTCCTTTTACACATGTGGGCCGTGAGGGCTGTATATTTTTACTGTTATTTATGACTGGATGAGTTGCAATGTAGCCTGCCCCCACCTGGTGGCGCTAATTTGTCTGAGTTCAACTGACAAGCAGAAGAAGACACTCAGCTAGCTGCTAGCCTGTAGCAAACGTTGGTACCAAAACGACCCTAAAAAGACAAACATCCAATCCAATTTAAATATGGATAAGTAAATGGAGTTAATAAAGCAGAGCTGAGAAGTCTGGATGGAGCAACAGCTAACGCTAACGTTCATGCTAACGCTAATGCTAACAGAATCCGTGAAGCCTGCATCTGCAAGCTTGATCTAGAAAAAACATCTCACACTCGTTGGAAAGAAAGGATTTTTAAGAAGAAAAAAAAAAGGAGAAAATCAGCTCTTGATGCAGAAAATGTCTGTTACGTTTGGACGTTCTTTTAAAAATTCTAAGAATAGTTTAAATAAATAAATTGTTTAATGAAATTTTGTGCTTTAATGGCCTGCCAAAACAAATAAAATACAGCTTTTTACAGATAATTTAAATTGAGCCTATTTATTTTCAATGTGATCTATTACTGCACCATTTTATCCCTTTTTAAAATCAATTTCCATCGTTTTTTTTTTCTGTTGTTCCTCTTTTTGTAGTAAAATGTTGCAGATTTTGGGTTTATAGCCTAATTCTGATTTGCTCTTGTAGGAGTCAAATTTTATTCCATGAATTATAAGTGTGATATGAACGTGTTTGTGATGATCTTATAATATATTTTTATATTATGTTATTCATGTTTATTATGCCACATTTTACTAGGTTCAGTCTGTTAAAGCCAGGTGGATTTGATTTAGTTATTAAATAAATAAACCAAAAGTGAGATCATTGCACTAATACAGTGTTAAAATATGAATGGGCCCTGGACCAGTTTGGACGGAAAACTTGGGCCCCATTATGAAGAAGGTTGAGAACCCCTGCTCTAATATATCTGGAATAGTTATGTTTGTTTGTTTATATATATATATATATATATATATATATATATATATATATATATGTACATGTACATATAGATATATATATATAGAGAGAGAGATATATAGAGATATATTCTTTACAACCACAATTTAATGGCAATAATTTATTTAATCAAACTTTGTTTCTCATTTTTTTCCTGAACTCTTTGGATCGCAGCATGATGTCTAGCTTTTGAGGATCTTTTGGTCTACTTAACTTTGTCAGGCAGGTCCTATTTAAGTGATTTCTTGATTGAGAACAGGTGTGGCAGTAATCTGGCCTGGGTGTGGCTAGAGAAATTAAACTCAGCTTTCCAAAGATGTGATAAACCACAGTTTATTTATGTTTTAACAGAGGGGGCAATCACTTTTTCACCCAGGGCCATGGAGGTTTGGATTTTTTTCTTTGTCTAATATTTAAATTTGTTTGATGATCTGAAACATATAAGTGTGACAAAAAAATTTGAAATCAGGAGGGGGGCAAACACATTTTCACACAGCCAAACATGAAGTTGGCTGACTTTTTTCTGACTTTTTGTTTCATTTGATAGAGCCTGTACCTTTGTTTTGCTGCAGGATGCAATGAGAGCCCGGGTGGGGTTTAAACCCCAGACTCTCAGGTAAGAGGCAGTCGCACTAACCAGTCAGCCAAAAGGATATTCTTGTAGCCAAGTAGCAAAGACGTAACAGGACCCCACACTGTCACAGTTTCACAGTTTTACTCCACCTGGTTTCTGTTTGTTCATTAATACACCTGCTCTTTGTTTACTGATTACTCCCTCTGTATATACACCCCTGGCTTTCATTTCCGCCTCGGTCTGCTGACACCCCCTCGTCAATCCTGTTCTGGTTGTCCTCCTGCTCTCTGAGCCTTACTTTGTCTGTTTTTCTAGCTGTTGTCTGCATGTTTGTCTCGTTTAGTTTTATCCTGCCAGTGCTGCACCTTTTGTTTGATTAAAATAAATCTTTCTTTTTAGCTCTGCTCGCTGCTTGCCTCATCCTGCAAATCACTCCTCAGAAACCCAGATTTTATTCCCAATAGAACATAAACAACATATCAAATGCTGAAACTGACATTTTACCATTTCTTGAAAAATATGAGCTCATTTTGAATTTCATGGCAGCAACGCATCTGTAAAAAGTTGGGGGAGAGGCAATGAAATGGTGGGAAAGTAACTGATGCAAGTCCATCAGTAACGTCTGGGGATAAAAGGAGCATTTCAAGGAGGCAGAGTCTCTGTAAATCTTTTTTTTTTTTGCAGGAAAAGAGTCCGTATTCAGTACATCATGAAACAAAATTCAGCAATGAAGGTCGTAGACCGTTAAGCAGCGAATCCTGAACCAGACCAGAATGGGACAACATTCCTCTCCTAAAACTCCAGTAACTGGTCTCTCACTCACTTCCCAGACATTTACAGACAGTTGTTAAAAGAAGAGGAGGTGCTACATGTTGCAACCATCCAATTCAAAGGAGCCAATATTTTGATCAGTATCCTCTCCATACTGATATAATTGGCTGATATTGGCATTAAAATGTGATATCAGAAAATACTGGCATTGTTTCTTTCGGACTGGTATTTTTTTTCTAATGACCTCTCATGAGATCTTGATCCATCATCACCAGTCCAGCATGTAGAAGAAGTCCCTGTTATTGTGGAAGAACTTCATATCCCAGCATTCCTTTCAGAGTCATGTGACTGCGGTGCAGCTGCTGCTGCTACAGACTGACTTGCTTTGAAGCTGCTGATAATATGTCTGGTTTTAAATTGTTGGTTAAGTTACCAAGTTGTCAGAAACATTAGAATTAGCCACATGTTGGCTAATACCTGCTAGTATCTGATATCTGGCAGCCAGATGTCCAAAATGAACTCCTTTGGCTGAGATAAGGCTATGTTGGGATCTTTGCTCTCAGTGCAGAATATAGTTGTATCTCTCAGAATATGAGATACAACTTTGCAGTTCTCTGCATATATTGGTATCGGTTGATATCAGATATAGGAAATTAAGACTTGGACAATATCAGTATATCAGATGTCAGTAAAAAAAAGAAAAAAGTCAATATCGAGCATCCCTAATTTTCCATTAAATAAAGTATCCCATTTTCAAAATCTGATGTGTTTTCTATGCCCTAATGGGAATAAAATATGGGTAGAGTTGCAAATCATTACATTCTGTTCTGATCACATTTTACACAGCATTAAGAGGGGGATTATAAAAGGAATTGTAAAATATCTAAATACGGGAAAATCCTCCACAAGCTTTTAGGATTCTGAGCAATTTGATATTTTTCCAATTCAGTCCCAAAACAGCATTTGATGTAAAATCCCCCAGAACCCCAGCCTTTGATCATGGTAACCCCCACTGCCTATCCTTCTACATACACACATCTGACCTGCACAGGAGGCATGCTGGGAAGAAACCTCTGCTGTCCAAAAAGAACATCTGAGTAAAACCCTAGCTGGAAAATGTGATAGCAGGCGTTATTGGAGCGGAGTGGGGAGAGACATCTTCTTGGGGAGAGGAACTTCATACCAGCTGCAAAATGTGAAAATGTTTTAGTTTGGGGTTATATCTCTACCTCTGGGACTGGGCAGCTTAAAGTCAGTGATTAAACTATGAAATCACATGAAGACCATCTGTCTGAATGTTAAAGTTGATCCAGAAGTGGACCTTTCAGCAAGATAACAATCCAAAGCATACAAGCACATTCACAAAGGAGAGGCTCAGAAAGAAGAATTTGAAGGTTCAGGTATGGTGGATGGATTTCAGCATTTAAAACATGGAAGAAAACTGTTCAAATGTTTTGCAACTAGAAGAACTTTGTATGAAAAAGTGGTCAAAAATTGCCTGAGATCAAGGTTGCGTTTATTTATATGGCACATTTACAAACAAACAACGTTGAAAACCAAACTGATCAGGGAACAACATCAGAGAATAACAATCAGAAAATGATTTTTAAAAAGTCAAATATGAGTTTGAAGTATCACATATCGACTTCAACTGAAAGCAATGAATAAAAATGCATATTTAACGAGGTTATGAAAGCATCCATCAGTCTTTGCTGCGCTAACATTGATGGGAAGCAGCAACAGGACGGACGGTCTCCTCGACTTCTCAGCCTGGATTTGGGAATTTCTAAATTCAAATGATTCCAGTTAGTGACCGAACTGCTGTGTGGGTACGAACAAGGTCACTTTAAAAGCAATTAATAAAACCTTAAAATTTATATAGTGCTTCATGGGAGGGGGTTTGTAATATGCATTAACCCTTTATCAGTGAAGAACCATAGATCATAGAACCACATTTATTTCTCCCCCACTAATTTCATCAAGGATCAGGCTGTGTCCCTGATGCATCACTGAGTTGCTTTCAACATAAAAATGAGAAGAAACATTTATTCCTTCACTAATAAAAGGTGTTAAGACGTTTCTTTCAACAATGTTTGCAATATTCGATAAAATTGGGTCCACAACCCCATATTCTATGATCAATTAAAAGCTTTAAATGTATAAATATTATTATACATCAGCTGTGAAAGTAATGGGACTGAAAAAACATCCACCAACATCTCTGCTCTCCTTACATTTTTCATTTGTCTATTGGCTCATCAATCACTTTTACTACCGTAGTAACAAAGGCGCCGATCTACATTTCTACCGGTGGGTGCTGTGAGTGAAGCCCATAAAAGATGACAAGATATATTCAGCTATAGTATCCTATTATTAGTGGAATTTGTGGCTTATTACTTTGTAAAATGAATTAATGAACTCACTACAAAATTAACAAATACAACATCCATTTAAAAAATAATTTGAAGAAATTAAAATTGTTGATAAATTAGTCACCAGCGGACTCCTTCACAAATGTGACACCAATCAATAAATGCGCTTGCAAATGAACCAAAGCAAAATTTGTAGCCAGTGCAATATAATCTTAATTCACAACAACTTAATCAGCAACCTAACAGCAGCCAATAGTTTTTCTTCACTCACCAGTCTTGTTAGTTCTTTGAAACGTAGGACTGCTTTTAGCTGCAGCTTGATGAAGCCATTGGCAATTATATCAGGACCATCCCATATTAAAAGTCCGTACTATTTTCTCATTAAACGAGGCTGATTTTGAGACTGTAGACTACTAGATGGTTTGATTCAATGAAGAATCGAACCCACTAAAAAAAACCACTTTATTCTCGTTGGTTAAGTTTAAGATATATTTAAAGCCTTTTTTAAAGCTTTATGGCCAATTATGGCCAACATAATGCTGCGTTCCATTTGAACTCGGAAGTCGGAAATTCCCAGTTCCGAGTAGGAAGTTTCAACTGGAACGCCCCCCTGAAGTCGGATTTCCCACTCGGAAAGTCGGACAACTCTCGCAGCTCCGAGTTCAGATTTAAAGATGGCCGCGCCCTGTGTTAGCAGTTTTAGAAGCTCCTATAATGTTACATTTATTTACACTTCTTACTAATATTTTGTTGCATAAATCAATCGTACACGTAGTATTGGTTTATACAGATGTGGGGGGAAGCTGCTGTAGTGAAATTCACATTTTTCATGTCATATATGTGAACTACAACACCAGCTGTGCCAAAAACGGCTAATAACAATAGCCTTAGCAAACACGTTGTTTTGCTAGGTTGCTAACTGGTTTTCCGACCAGTGAGCTGGAACGCAAGTTGGTCGGGTGTGACGTCACCCCCCCGTTCCCACTTCCCAGTTCCGATGAAAATGGAACGCAGCATAAGGCCTGTGCGCACTACGTGCTGGCTGTGCCATGTTTTCATCCTGACACTGGTCTCCATGCTGCGTTCACATGCAAATGTGATGTCTGACAGAAGAGATTTCTACTGCTGCTGGCTTAAGCAATCCAGCTTCATTTAAGAAATGTTGACGTCCATGTGAAAAAATTTAATTCTGATCATTTTGAAGGCATGGCGCTAATAATATAGCTGAGGAAGTCCGCCATGACTGAGTCAATGTAGGGGAACACTGCAGTGGATGCTTGATGAGACTTTGCCATCAATCCTACGTGGGTGCTCGGGCCCCAAACACCCACGGAATCGGCTCCTATGCGTAGTAAGAGTGACTGACGGTCAGTTCAACGGGTAGTAAGCGAGACTGATCAATGACAGTGATTGATTGGTGAGAGTAATACTGTGTCCCGGAAGCAGAATGTGTAAGCCTTTGCCACTTTGTATGGGGTCCATGTTGTCCTGTTTGTCTAATGTCTGTTATAATGTGTTGTATTGTTTTGTTTCAAGTGTAACCAGGCTCCCCTAATAAGCTTTAGATAGCTTCCATGGGAGACATTCACACACAGATGCACACGCACACACACGCACACACACACACACACACACACACACCATTTAGGCCTATCTGCCTTTTGATTAATGGTGGCAATTATTAATATGAGTAATTTTAACATGTTATTTATGTGTGTGTGAATAAAGTAAAGTCAAATCAGGTGACCTGCATGTTGCTACCTCACCTGTTCATCCTTCCACAATTCAATTCAATTCAATTCAACTTTATTTATATAGCATCCATTCATGACAGTGTCACCTCAGGGCGCTTAAACAGACAGAAAAAATTCAGGTCAGATTCATAATAGCCTAGTTAAGGAAACCAACAGATTGGATCGACTCTTGACTTGACCCGGTCCAATCCCCCATCCTGAGCAAGCACGGAGGGGTGGCGACAGTGGGAAGGAAAACATCCTTTTAATAGGGAGGAAAAACCTCCGGCAGAACCCGGCTCAGGTAGGGCGGCCATCTGCCTCGACCGGCTGGGGGGGAGAAGACAGAAAGGGAGACCAACAAGCCTTTGTTCCATCTTCATGATCTCTTGCTGAAAAATTCAGATTTTTCAGATAAAAGCAGTTTCAACTTTATGGGCAGCAGACGTTGAAAATTAAAAGTGTAAGATGTTCTTGACTTTGTCTTCAGTTCAAATCTGTAGTGATGATAGTATCTTTGTGCTGAATCATTATGTTTTCATTAGAAACATTGTTCATCACCTCACCATGCTGTTTTGTACTATTATGTGAGGTATGTGAGGTTATGTGAGGTTTTAATTCAAACATCTTATTTTTGAACTTGGGGTGGAAAATAAAAACACTTGTGCATCATAAATGAGGAGGATCAGCTGGCTTCTCCCCTCATATTCTTCATCAGGGGCGGTGAGGTCTGAAAAGGCAGCAGCAAAAACTTCTCTTCTATCCAATGGTTTTTTAAAATTCCAACTGTGAGGCTTAGCCAATGTCCTAAATAAGTAGGTAACCAGACTCTTTTTTTTCCTATTCAATTTTTCTTGTGGGGCAAATCAGCAAATTGCACAATGTGTAGATATATAAACATATATTAAAAATATACAGCGGGGAAAAAAGTGTTAAACACATCAACATTTTTCTCAGAAAATATATTTCTAGTAGAGCTTTTGATGTAAAATTTTCACCAGATGTCAGCAACAACCCAAGTAATTCACACATACAAAGAAATCCTAACATGTTTGACCATAAATTAAGTTATGTGTAATATAGTGAAATGACACAGGGAATAAGTATTGAACACATGAAGAAATGGATGAGAAAAAAGATCTGGAAAACCAAGAAAGCAACAGGAGTCTGTCAGTAAGTAAGTAATCCTGTCCCCTATCAGTAATATCAGCTGGTTTAGTCCTGATTGATGCCTTTAAAAAGTTTCTCATCACCAAGGTGTCAGACAAGAAGCATTGCATGATGGGTAAAAGCAAAGAGCTGTCTTAAGACCTACACAACCTTATTATTGCAAACACACTGAAGGCATTGGTTCCAGGTGCATTTCTAAACTAAAGTTCCAGTGAGCACCATTGGGACCATCATCCAGAAGTGGAAAGAACACGGCATGGTCATAAAGCGGCCACGGCCAGGTGCTCCTCACAAGATTTCACACAGAGGAGTCAGAACAATAATCAGAAAGGTTCTCCAACAGCCCAGGACCACTCGTGGAGAGCTTCAGAAAGACCTGGAACCAGCAGCGACAGTTGTTTCAGAGAATACAAGAAGTAATGCACTCAACCACCATGGCCTTCATGCACGCACACCACGCAATACTCCATTTTTGAAGAAAAAGCATGTTGATGCTCGTTTGAAGTTTGCAACACAACATCTGGACAAACCCATGACATTCTGGAAAACATAGTCTGATCAGATGAGACCAAAACTGAACTCTTTAGATGTCATAAGACACAACATGTTTGGAGGAGAAATGGCACCAAAAACACCATAGCAACAGTGAAGTTTGGAGGTGGAACATCATGGTGGGGGCTGTTTTTCAGCATGTGGTACTGGCAGACTTCAGATCAATGAAGGAAGATGAATGGAGAAAAGTAGAGAGACATTCTGGACCAGAATCTGCTGCATCTGCAGCTGCTAAAGATGAAAAGAGGCTGGATCTTTCAGCAAGACGACCATCCCAAACACACAGCCAAGAAGCACTCAACTGGTTTAAGAAAAAGAAAATAAAGCTGCTGAATGCTCCAGTCAATTACCCGACACAGAGGAACTGAAGATCCGAGTTCACAGAGGAGACGCCCAGAACCTTGACGATTTGTAGGCAGTTTGTGTGAAAGAATGAACCAACATCACACCTGAGCAACGTATTCCACTGGTTTCTCCGTACAGGAGGCGTCTGGAGGCTGGAACCACCAACAAAGGCTTTTGCACTACGTGTTGAATAAATTTTAGTAAGTGTATTCAATACTTTTTCTCCCCCACTGTATGTATCCGATTCAGCACCACATGTCACCAAATGTCAGATTCAATGCGACTTCACGCGGTCAGAAGCAAATCGGATATGGGTCGCACTTGAGCGAAAAAGATCGGATTCAGGTCACATTCACCTGCAGTATGAACGTAGCATAATTTTACAAGCTGATGACAATTTGGTGATGAAGTCAGAAGTTCCAGAGCAAGCAAGAAAGTAAGAAGGCATGAAGTTGGTTGTCTGGATTTGGTTCTGTCAGCTGCTGTGTTCATGGTGGAGAATGAACACTAGCCCTGCTGAACCTCAACTGCAAAAGCAGCCTCAAAGGAGGGATTTTACCCGTATAAATGGTCAGAATACTTCTTCCACCGCTGTCCCCCAGCTGTCAATGTATATGAATAGACATCATTCCAGCTCCTTAGTGGATAACTCAACAAAGCCTGTTCTGTCAGACAGCAGATCAGTCTAATAACAAGCGTGAAGTTATGGTCCAAAGCCGAACACGACAGTGCATTAGATGAATTATCGGAGGCGGCCATGACTATTTGAAAGCTGTAAAAACAAGGCTGTACACATGAAAACATCTGTTGTGTGTGTGGGTGTCGGAGTGAAAAATACAGCAATTTCAGGGCAGGAAAAAAAAATACTTGGAACATCATCATCTCAATTTTCCAGCAGTCCCCAGGCTCAGCAGCACATGTGCAAGTCAACGCACACACATGCGCACACACACGTGCACAAACAGATGAACTTTGCCGTCTTAATGGGCTCTGCAATAGAGATAATTGTGCCTAAATTCAGGTGTTTAAAGATAAATGAGCAATAGTGAGTAATGATGGCTTATTTCCTGAGGCTTGTGAATGAACATCAGTGTTCTGAATCCACAGGAAATACACATTTTACATCTATAATTCAGCAGCTTTGTCATGAGAAAATTCTCACCTCCAAGGAAAAACATGTTCCTTTAGTGCTGTTTGTAAAATATGAAGAGAAAACAACAAATGTGCATTTGTTGTTGATTGTTACCACAACAGTCTTCCAGGTTCTGAGTCACCGGCCTGCAAACCAGACAGAGAGACAAAGAAGGGTGTTTAAGGAGGACTTAATGCTTTGCAGGTTGATGGAAACCTTGCCATTGACATGCAGGAGAGTTGCTGGGTGATTGAAAAAGCAACTGGCAACCTAAAAGTAGAAAAGACACGCTTAGCGAAGGAGGTCTCGGAAAACATCCTGCACGCACTTTAACAAACTTTACAGCCTCGGAGGGAGCAAAGAACAAAAAAAGAGCCTCCATGTCAGTGTTCCCGTGCTATTTTTTTTATTACTTTTCTTCTATTTTAATCTCTAACCATCTTTTCCCTCTAAATCTTCGGTCTTCGCCTCATGTTTTCCTCACTGACATGTCTTCTACTTTCTTTTGCTCCCTTTCGTGCACACGAACGTGCATGCATGCAGATATATACACACACACACAGCAAACAAGTCTGAGGCATGCAGGTGCGAGGGTTGTGTAAGCAACTTATTCCAGGTGCAGATGAAATGTTTCAGCTATGACAAACACTGAAGTGCATTTGCACATTCCAGCGCATTATTAACCTTTAGTTTCATTCTAATCGTCTCAGAAGCGAAGCACCGAGTGGCAGATCTGAACAGTTCAGGCATCTGTTGTTTAGGTCATATGATAGTCTTTAAAGATTCCTTGAAAAGGTTAAGATGACTATAAAATCTACTTTTTCATGTCAGTTCTGCAAGTAAAATCCTCTCACCCACTGTTAACAGCAGTGGGATAAAAAAACTGGCATTTGCTGTAAAGAGTAATAATATGTGCATAATTATTGAAGCACATGAGGGGATGCATGTTGAACTTGACCTGGATTTAGAGTTGCGTAATATGGACTGAGAAAGTTTAAGATAGCCAGACTCGATAGTCTAATGATCAGCAGATGCAGAGTTTTCATCCGTCTGTGAAGTTTTTATGGTTAACTGCTTGTCTAAGTTACAACTCTCCCACAATCAAACAGGTTTATGTATTTTTTTTTATAAATACACAAGTGAAACATTCTGGATGATGCCTCATGTCTTTTAAATCCAGCATTAAAAGGATCAGTGACAGAAATCTGAGGCACATATCTAAGTCTGGGCCAGTAAAACTAAATCTTCTTGTTTTATGGCAAACGTAAAGGTGAGTTAAGAACATTTATTTTTAGCTGCACTTATTTAAGAAATGTAGGTTCGGCTGTGCTGGTTGGTTGGCCAGAACTGAAAAGTCTCACTAAGGGACATAGGCGCCAATTCCTTGGGTGCTTCGGGATCCGACAAGGTATATACATGCAAAAAAATCATCTTCTCTCCTCAAGATAATGCCAAATTCAGATTTTTTTGTTAGGGGTAATAATTTGGTTATGAATTTAATAATAATGACAATGATAATAATGATAATGCAAAAGCTCAACTTAGCAACCCCCGCGACCCCGAATTGGATAAGCGGTACAGAAAATGAATGAATGAATAAATAAAATAATAATAATAATCCAAATTTAGCGCTCAGGGAGCAGTTTGTGGGGGTTAAAGAGCAACTGGCAGGTTAAGAACATGGTTAATGGTTTGGTTTTTGATAATTAATATCTATTTTTGTGTTTGTAGAAGTCCCTGTATTAAAAAATAAAGAAATTGTTTAAAGACCATCAAAAACTGCTTAAAGGTACAGTATGTAAAAAAAAATCAAAGGTCAGCAGCAGAAAAGTGTGATATATAATTCAAAACTGTTTCTATTTCTGTGTAATTGCTGCACTAGAATAGCTGTTATATGTTTATTTTCTTAGAATGAGTCATTTATATCTACTTGCTGGGTGGTGCACATATGAAAGCTGCCATATTTGTTCCACCATTTTTACTACAGTGTCCCTGAATGGACAAAACAATGCGTGTAAAGTGAGAACTTTCTGAACTTTAAAACTGCTGTACCAGCTTTGTTTAATGGAAGTTAGAGACTGTTTGGGATCAGTAATGCCTTAAAAGACATTAAAAATAGTTCCTCATTGTACAGCCATGGCTACACCTGAGACCACTGGATCCCCTCACAGATAAAAACATATTTAAGTCTGGGAAAATTTTGGCCACTAACAGCCACCATACATTCACTACAGTGCTTAGAATATGAAGTCATTTGAAAGAAAACATCTTTTCTTGCAATACCCATCTTCACCACTAGATGTCAGCAATTCTTATATACTGTACCTTTAAACGCCTCTAAAAATGGAAGTGATGTCATGTACAGCGCTCCGTGATGTGCAGCCTACGGCTAACACAGCTAAACAGAATGGACGTGAGAGAGGAGGAAGAAGAAAGTTTGATTATTTTTAGATTTGAAGGACCTGATCCGTCCAGTTTTGAACGAGAAGCTCTGGCATCCAGCAGAAGTCACTGTTGACGGGAAACAGGCAGCAGATTCAGTCCTGGGCTGCTGAAAACGTGAAGGATTAATCTAATAGCATGTATGTGAAAAGTGTTTCGTATATTTTCTCCACATCAGCTTCTGAACTGGGTGATAAAACCTGGTTAAGCTGCAGAGCAGCAAAAAATACAGAGATTGCAGCAGCCGATAGTTTGATATTAACACTTTGTTGTCCATAGTCTAAATCACACGATCATGTAAAGTCTAAACAGCTGATAGTGATGAAGATGACAATGATGATGGCGTTGCCAGCAAAACGCCGCCTCAAAGTCGCGGTTCCAACTTGTGTTAGAGCAGTCAGCTGTTTGTGTTTCGCTGCACTTTAAGATATCGTAGGTCGCAAGAATTAAAAACTTGTGTGAAATCCTGCGACCGCTGTGAGGGTGTTTGGGGCAGAGCTGCTGCTGCTGGCTTCAAACTCCTACTGAGCATGTGCAGCATAGGGTATAGCACAAGTAAACTGGCCTTAGATGATCTTTAAACCAGCGGAGCAACGGATTAAATAAACCAAAGTGGTCCGAGGAGTGTTTGGACTCGGGAGATGAAGAAGATCTCACCACCATTCCTGGTGTTATCAGTCTTCTCTTCCTGGATCACAGCAGCAAAGCATCTTCCTCACTGGTGAAGCAAGGCGAGCTTCACGGTCACCCCGGTGCCGAGCAGCCTCCGTAACACACTTGTCATGCCCACAAAAATAAAATTAAAAAAATGTTTCGGTGTTTATTTCTCTCCACCAAGAGGCTGCAGCTGCTGCAGGACAAGCGAAAGGCGGCTCTTCTTGTTAGGAAAAGTGGGCACGATGTCCAGAGCGACGTGAATCTGTGCATCCTGCACAAACACTCGTATTCACCATGTTGATGTTGCAGAAATCTCAGATAAAACCTGACGACGTTCCTGCCATAAACTAATCTGACAGCTGCTGGCTTTCAGACTCATTTACCTGAAATGGCATCATGGGACACGTGGTTCAAAGAGTCACGTTTTATGAAGCAATGCATTGCTAGAGAGCTAAATTAAGTTCAACTGTATATAAAAACATTTGCAAAACCTTCTCTTTATGTGACGACGTCTCTCAGACTTTTTAAAAACAGCTTATTGTGGAAAATTCAACCTGAAAGATGCTCTTTAAGAGCCCATAGTGGTTCACCTGATTACCGTGTCGGGGACTCGAGCCCAGGTCTGCCGCGCTATCAGTTGGTTTATCTGACAGCTCTCTTAAAAAAGTATCAGTATTAATATCAGTGTTGTCCTTTATTTGATATCGCATCGATACCAAATCTTGCAGTATCACACCCCCATTTGCTACAGCGATTTTGGTATCGTAGACACTTTGATACTTGGCACTAAGAAGACAGCTTATGGAGTCTCTCTACCTTCTTACGTCTTCCCAAGTTTCTTTTGCAGCTGGCAGAAGCTTCACTAATCCATCCAATCAAAGGCATTTCCTGTCTGAACTAAAAAAGAAGGAAGAGGAAGATGAAAAACAGGTGATAGAGAGAAATCTTGCTGGAACCTCTGGTGTCATTATTACGTTGGAGTGTGCTAGGGTTCAAGCACGTATTCTCATATTCACACCTGTAGACGGATCAGCAGCCCGCAGACTAAATGTTCATCCGCATGCCTGCATGTACACATTCAAGCATGTTGACATGTACACAGGCAGGGCGTGTGCAGAAATACAATATGGCAAGCGTGCAAGTCCATAGAAACCTGTATGACAGAAAAGAGTAAACAAAAAGGCTTTACAACAAGAATACACTGACCACAAATAGATGTCTGTAATCAAGCAGTTTGTATAAGAGGCCGTAATCTGAACAGGTCCAGAGTGGAATCTGAAATGAGACTCAGTGTGTTCATGGGAGACACTACAGGCAAAACCCGTTTTTTTCATCACCTGGCCAATTTTGAGATTTTTGTTTTTCCCTCCTTCAACATGTTTTCTTTCAGACTAGTGTAAAAAAAAAAAAAAAAAACGTCCAAAATAAACATTTTAGGGTTTTTTCTTTGTCTGATGCACCCAAATCCCATCAAAATGCAGCTAAAGTTGTCGTTTTCGCAAAATGAGTTTTTTCTCTTACTTTGGGTAAAAAATTTCAACTTCAGGAGCACGTACAGAAACTAAACTTTCAAGTTTTGCTCCTGACTGTATTCTTAAAGTTTTTACAGAAGGATTTTTTAATATCTCATTCACAGCCTGATTTATAGAACATTTCATCCCAAAAATATGCCAAAAAAATTTGTTTTATCTGGTTGTTGACAATATATTCTAAATTTTGAAATGATAATTAGATATATCCAAAATCCCCTCTGTAAAAACTTTTTGCTTTAATATGTGAACAAAATTCAAAAGGAACTTTGAATCTGGTTTAATCCTGCGTTTAGATTTTTTTCCTAGAAATGTATAGCAAATTAGCCCATTTTTGGCTACGTAACACTTCACTTGCATCTTTAAACGTAAAATTTCAGAAGACTTGCAATACAAAAAATGATAGCCCTAATGTGAGGAATAAACCAGGAAAGTTTCATGGTGATACCAGTTAGTTAAATTTTTTACTCTATTTGCCTAGTGTCTCACCTTGCACCTTAATACACCAGTCTGACTCTTTTAAAGATTCAAAGTCCAGCTTTGCTGCTCTGCTGTCATGATCCTGTATTTATTTGGTTATTTCTCTGTTTTACATGTTAACCACGACTCTGCAGGAATAATCCAAGTGAAACAGAGATGGCGGGACATAAAGGCAGTCAGGAGGAGGAAAGGTGAGCGTCTGGTCGGTGTTAGACATGCGGAACTGCTGATCGGCTTGTCACGCTTCTGCTCTCAGTTTGAGCTACCCGTCTTAAATAAGCACATCAAATTCATCACAGGAGGATGTAAACGCAGGTGTGTGTGTGTGTGGACAGAGATGGGAACATCCGGCAAATTTGACATGTACAATTCACCCATAAAACGAATTTTCTCATGTCTGGAGCACTAAAGGGTCAGCTTGAGCCACAGGAGCGAAGCTTGTGATGGAAAAGATGCAGAGAAAGAAAAGTTACTTGCTATCAGGGGAAGTGATGAGCTAATGAGGGATGATTGCAACCTGTTTCATCCCATCAGCTGCAGGATAAAATGTTCAAACATGTTCAGATCTCATTACTAAAATGTATTTGATGCCTCTGTTGAGTCTATATATTCAGATTGCATAATGAGGAACCCAAAACCAGCAGAAAACTTCTTTCATGGTGTTTTATGTTTTTTAATCATGCCAAATGCTGCAAGCTCATGGATTTCCTTTAACACACAGATGACGTGAACTGTGTACTAGATGCTATCTGCTTAATAAGTTTCAGGATTCACACCTGGTGACTTTTCCAGCGCTTGAGTCTCACATGACCTGCAAAGTGCGGGCGATGAGCAACGATTTGGTGTGTGTGTGTGCATGTCTATGCATCATGGTTAAGATAGTGTGCTCGTTCGCTCACATGAGTTCTGCACACCACATGATTCCTAAACTCCAGCGTTCCTCCAGTGTTTTGACTCAGAGGAAAAACAAGAGAAATTGAAGGTGCATTCAATGATATTTTGTCCCATATTAACTTTTGCAGAAAGATGCGAAACCCTGAAAGTTTTTAGCTCTTTGTTTGACGTTAGCTTGAGTGTTTGCTCTTTTTCAGTTAAGAAGACTGGGGGAGATTTAATCCTTACTGTTTATGACATGATTCAGATTTTGTTTCTTTTCCTGTCTTTTTTTTTTTTTTTTTCTACTTGTCCTGTCCAGCATCGTAGCAGCATAACGATGATCTGGCTGCTTTGTTGTGTTGAACAGAACTGATTTGCCAAGAGGAGCTTTTTGAATATACAGTCATCAATTATTCATAACCTTCAATAAAAAAAAAGGTTAAATTCACAACAGAAATTAAAATAACAGGAAACTGAAGAAACTAATAATAAATAAAAATGTACAAAATTATAATGTGGTGAAATAAATTAATGCTTTTGAATTATGGTTGAAAAGAATGATTTTAAAAAAACAATCAAACAAAACTGCCCCAGACATATTAGAGCATGCTTCCCATGAACAATGGACCAACATACCTGTCAACAGGTGTAGACTTTTGAACATTGCAGAATTGATTGCAGTGATTGCCTCAAAGTGTTACGAGGGAAACAAAGGTTTTTTTTCTTTTAAGGTGAGTGTTTGCGCGCCTCAAAATGCTCAACGGAAACTTTGACATCTGCAAGCCTGAGACTGACCTCTAGCTCTGTTAAAATACTAGATGCACATCAGAAGCACCGGACATCTGTTAGGCAGGTTAACCTTCAAGATCTGTCCAAAAAAAAAAAAATAAAAGTCTTTTGTTAACTTTGAATTTTGCAGAAACTAACAAAAAAAAAGCACTCAGAGAGCACAGACCTCCACTAAGCAGCTCATGTCCCCCTCATATTGTGACTTCCAACAAAAACTTGTACTCCTGCATGCATTTAATCTACATCATTGGATTCCTTGACCATGAAAACATACCAATCGCATCTGGAATCATGCTTGTATCACTATTACTTCAATAGTTATTTCCAAAAATCGATATTTCCATCATGGCGGTTTTCTTCTGGATCTAGCTCCGTTGCCGTTGAAGATGCGTCAATTCCGTTGACAAACTCCCGATTCAGCAGAGTCTTGGCTACAGTTTGGTGTAAGCTGCATGTCTGTATCTTCATTTGTTACGTTTCAGCATTGAAAATTCCAACGACTCCCTTATTTTTGTGTGTTCTGGATCATAGTATCTGGAATTTTCTCTGGATCCGGATCAACTTTCGAAACATTAAAGAACTCATTGAGATCCTTTTTTTTAAATTTTGTCACCAAACACTTGGGCCATTTTTTTGGAGTTATATGGAAAAATTGTTCTAAATTTGTCCGATCTCACAACGATAAAGAAACCTTTAGAAAAACTTCCTGGATCCTAAATTTAATGGGTTCGTCCTTGGGCTGATGCACACGGCTGGTGAATATTTCAGGTCAATCTGTCCAGAAATCTTTCCATAAAGTTGCTGACAAACAGACAAACAAACCAACCCTACCAAAAACATAACCTCCTTGGCGGGGGTATCAAATGTAGAAAATGTTATCAGTCTCATCAGAACCATTTCACCATTTTTCCTTCTGCAATCTCTCCAGAGTCATTTCTACATACTTCTGAACACATGCTGCATTCCCCACCGCCTGGCAGGGAACACACACACACATTCACACAATGCACACAGCCTTCAGCGCTGCTCTGTGGGTTTTAAGTGTGCATAACATGGCAACCATTATCCTATTAGCAGCAGCAGAGGCCTGGGGGGGCAGGCAGGGGTGGGGTGAAGCAAGAGAAAGCAGAAACTGGAGGTACAGCAAACGGAAGCAACAGCTTACAGGTAACAGGAAGAAGATGCTGATGAGAGACGTGGAAACCTGACTGTCAGCTCGTGTGAAGGACATCACTGTCCCACGCATGCATCTGAAAGCCTCTGAAAGCACTTGAAGTCTTTCAGTTTCAGAGCCCCCCCCCTTGCTCAATCTTCCCTTTGAACTTCCCAAATAATGGACTCCTCCCCCGCTTCATTATAACATGCTAATTTCCACCATGATTGATTAATCTGAGGTGTTCTTCCTTTCTGCCACGGACCAACCCCGGGAGCTCCTCGCACAGTGGGGGCAAGATGATGGGCTTATACAATCTCTCTGCTCCCAATTACTCCCCCACCCCCCACTTACCTTCCTCTTCTTTCTTCCTTCCTTCCTTCCCTCCCTAACTTCCATTCCTCACTTTCTCTCACAGCTATGCCGTTCCAAGCTCCTTTCATAAAGTTTTCTATTGAAGTCGGGGGGGTGGAGGCTCAGCGGCAGCAGCTGGCCGCTCTTTTCTCCGGGGCAGGTATAGAGGGGCTGGGAGCTCTCTGCATGAGTGAGCCCCACTCCTCCAGCTCCATTCAGCTCCGCTTTTGCCTCCTCTATTCACCAAGACTCTACTTTGTCAGGAGCAAGGGAGTGCAGGAAGAAAAAGGGAGGGATCAGGCTTTTCTCTTTGTTCTTCACATAGCCATACAGGCATTCCTAAAGCCTCGGCTAATGAGTTGGCCGCAGCGTTGAGAGTGGAGAGAGGAGCAGGTTTGTAAAAGGAAAGAAAGGTTTGATTTATATGGGCTCCTTCTCTCGGCTGATGGAATGCCAGCCTCGTGTTCATTAACCAACTGGGTGGTTTTGCATTGTGCTCACCTGCCTCAGAATATTTAATGGAAGAGCTCTGCGATTAAACTTGCTCGTTTATTTGGTTTCGAGAGGAAAAACAATGTTCCTCTTGAGATTTTCTTTCCCAGTGGCTAGTAAACGCACAGTCTTTGTGGCATCAGTTAAAGCGCCGCCTAATTGCCATTTATCCACAGCTAATCATACACTTAAGATAACGTAATGATGCTGAATGAATTGCTCGTAAACATATACAACACACACCAAGGAGTGGGGGGGGGGGACCATATGGTTCACCAGTAAATGGGTATCCAGTTACCACAAATAAATTCAATTTTCCACCCCTGGCCCGTAGTTCCATTTGAAGCCCTAATTGAATTTCGACTGGCGGACCATTCTGATTTAGCCACTCAGTGAGTGTCACAACTCTGAGCCTGTGTGTAACCAACCGTGTAATGTGGCAGGTCAAACATGGGCCTACTGACTTTACATCTCATGGGTTTAAATAAAGTCATTTTAAGAGGTAGACAGCGGTTTCTGATTGGAGCAAGGTGCAGCAGGGTCGATGAGTTTGATATACTTCTACACTGCAAAAACATCTAACCAAGTATTTCATTCTTATATTCAGCAAAAACTGTCTTAAAGGGGAAGTTCAGGATTTTTGACATAGGGCCTCATTTTGGAGAGAGCAAGGGTCCTGCTTATCACTGCCCAGCCAGCATTTCAATGTGGGGCCCATATTGGTTCGATTTTGGCTGCATACAAGGGACCCGAGTGGGTTTGTCCACAGTGTCCATCGTGGCCCCACCTGTGTTTTCCCATGTGGGCTTCCACATATGGGGCCTATGTAACTTAAATTATGAGATCTGCAAATTTACCCAGTTCAAGCCCATGCCTATAGGCTACCGTGGAAACCGTGGACAAACCTATTTGGGTCCCTCATATGCAGCCAAATTTGAACCCAAAGGCCCCACATGGAAATGCTGGCTGGGTGGAGACAGTTTCATCTTATTTCATCTCATATTCTTGTTGCCGGTGGTCCCCGATGCTAATGCTAGCATAAGTCAATAGGAATCTGCTAGCCTGTCATTAATAACATTCGTATCCACTCCACAGAACACCCGAGGAAATCAGTTATAACAAGACAATCTGTGTAAATGCCATGTCAACAAAATAATGTCACAAATAAAACTTACCTTGTATTGTGTTACATTTTAATAGTAAAGTGTCTCAGCGGCAACACATTTTTACTTCCAGTATTTGGCAGCGAAATGATGTCATCTGCTGTTCAGTGTACGAAGGAGTTTGATTACAGAAGGCTATCGCTACTGTAGCCTACTGTTCTTAATTCTGTAAACTAACAAGCTGTTGAAAATGTGCGAAGACTGTGGTACACTTCTGTTTGTTTGGAACCGCATCGTCCTCGTCTCACCACCAGGAAGCAATGTATCATTCCGCTGTTTGTGAGAAACTAGTTCATCAAAATGTAATGTGCAATTTGTGATGCAAGGTAAGTTTTATTTGTAACATTATTTTGTTGACACGGCATTTACACAGGTTGTCTTGTGTTATAACTGATTTGCCTCGGGTGTTCTGTGGAGTGGATATGATTGTTATTAATGACAGGCTAGCAGATTCCTATTGACTTATGCTAGCATTCGCACTGGTAACAAGAATATGAGATAAAATACGAGATGAAATAAGGTGAAACTGTCTCCAGTGGTAAGTAGGACCCTGGCTCACTCAAAAAGGAGGCCCTATGTCAAAAATCCTGAACTTCCCCTTTAACGATCTTGATTTGAGAGTAACATACTTGACAAGAGCAGAATATAAGATCTTTAGTCATGTTTTGAGAGTTTCTGTTTTTTATTTCTTACTCAGCAACTGAATTCTAAAACTGGTTATTTTGTGTGCATAGTAAGTTAAATAATCTCACTAAGATACTGTTTCAGATCACATTGTGCCTTTCACGCCCAATTTTAGCTGTAAAAACGTGTTTTAAGACCTCCTGTACCAGTTCATACACAGGTTTCTTGTAATAAGAAAAAATATCTACACACTAAAAAACTCCTGGGTTAAAAATAACCCTTTTTTAACCACTGCTAGTTAAAAAGGGACCAATTAAATTCTGGGTTACATCGACTCAGAGGTTGGGTTATATTGACTACAATGTTGGGTTATTTTAACACAGAAGTTGGGTGAAGTATTCAACAGAGAAGTCGGGTCAAAAACACCAACCCACATGTGTGGGTTAAAATAACCCCAAAATTAGTTGTTCCCTTTTTAACCCAGCAGATTGACCCAGGAGTTTTTAGTGTGTAGATTTTTGACAAGTGGGAACTAGTGTAAAACAAGCTGAAATATTCATTTCAAGTTTCTCATTAACTGAAAATAACTTAAAAGTCTGTTAGTGCTTCTTTTCTGTGTTGTTTATTTCTCATTTTGTTTGAGTGAAAAAAAAAAAAAATCTTAAAACAAGAGAAACTAACCAGGAATTCAAGAATTGGAAACAAAGAGGTGCAGTTTAACAGTCTGAGACAGCGGCTCAGGTGGTGGAGCAGCTTATCCGGCAGCCAGAAGATTGTAAGTTCCACTCCCAAATCATCAATCTGGCAAAATAAAAGCCTTCAACAAGTTCCATTCAGGTACTTTAAGGTTAACAGGTTTCACGTGGTGCTGCCCTTTCCCTTTTAAAAGGGGGTTTTTAGCAATTCTCAAATTAAACTTCTTGGTTTAAGATCTTTTCTTTTAAAATCAGAAAGAAGAAAACACTGAAAAGAAGCGATACCAGACTAGTTTTGAGAGGGTTTTCATTAAATGAGGGACTTGAAATGAGAGTTTTACAACTTGTTTAATGATATTTCTCTGTGTCTAGAGTCTCCATTTTTTTTCTTATTTCGCTCTTAGCAAGTATAATTATTATGTTACCCCACTGGCAGTTTATTGAACTTGAACAATTTCAGTGTTTTTTTTTTTTTTCAACTCATATTAAGACCACTAATTTTTGGAGTGTAACAGTGATGAATTTATTCTACACAATGAAAAAAGCTGCCACTCCATGACTCGAAGAGTGAGTCAATTTGAAACCGAGACAAAAGAAAGAATTAGATCCTTTTTTAAAGCAGCAACTAGATTCACACTTAAACAAAAAGACAGAAACAAAAAGTGCTGGCAGACGAAAAGCTGTTTGGCTGCTTCAGGCTCGCAACACAGAAATCACCTTTCAAAGAGTGAAACAAGCACATTCCTCTTCTTGGACATAACAAAAACTGTTCCAGGCCATCGCTTCTTTTATGAGTTATTCTATTGACAAGGCTTCTTGAAAACAACCGCAGCCAAATACAGTCACCTTTCCCCAACTTGCATGTCAAAGAAGCAGCAAAGCAACCAGCCATGACTTCAACATTGTCTCAGCTGGGTGAGGATGTCAGCGGCGTGGACACAAGCAAACACCCGCTGAAAAGACAAGGAAACTAACTGCCATTTCGGCCTTGCATACCTTCATTGTAGCTGACACCGGGGCTTGAAGCGTAAGCAAAACAGACAAGGCGAGCTCCTGTAGCCCCGCCCACCTCGTGATGGAACAGGTTGGGGAAGTAGTGAGGTTTATCTATTAGCGTTTGCCGTTGGGTCGACAAGCTGCATGTCTTACTTACCTACTGACAGGAATTTGGCAAGGTGAAGCCTGACTCACTCCACTTACTTGACAAATTGATGAGAACTGTAAATGTTAGCACTCTTTCAATAGAGAGGAATAAAAACACAAGATTAGGTGGAGCAGCGGTGTTTGGACACCTGCAGCTCATCTGATTACATTGAACATAAAACAGCCGCAGCTCAGCTGAGCCTCATTTATTCAGATTTTCTTTTCCCTTTTCTTTCATCATGTCAGTATCAGTCATGTCTAAATTCCCAGCAAAAAGGGGAAATTAAAGGAAATTTTAAAAAATGAATTAATGCCGGATGCATCTAAAAAGACCATGTATAACACACTTAAAACTACTGGGTTAAGAATGACCTAGTATGGGTTATTTTTTCTGGGTTAAAGAGGGACCAGCTGATTTGGGGGTTACTTCAACCCAGAAAATTGGGTTATTTTTTGACCCAACTTTCGAATTGAATATTTGACCGAGAAGTTGGGTTATATTGACTATAATGTTGGATTATTTTAACCCAGTTTGGTTATATTGACTAAAATATTAGGTTATTTTAACCCAGAAGTTGGGTTATATCAGTGGTTCTTAAACTTTTTTTGCAGGGCCCCTTTTTCATTGGAAATTATAATGTGTTGAAATAACCCAGACATTAGTTGGTACATTTTTAACCCATGAGATCTCCGCCTCACCACTAACCTTGTTTCTTTTTAAATCCAAGCTGAAGACCCACCTTTTCAGCCAGGCTTTTAACTTCTAATGTTCTGTCTGCTGCAGTCTTTTACTGTAGCTTTTAATTTGCACTTTATATGTTTCTGTGCATGCTGTTTTACTTTCTTTTATTCAGTGAAGCCTTTTATTTACCTTTTGGCCATTGAAATAAAAAAAAAAAACCTGAATTGAATTGAATTGAGTTTGACCCAGGACTTTTTAGTGTGCAGGTATTTCCATATTAATGCTTGCATTGATTATTATATTACATGAAGACTTCATTATATGTCATTGCCAAATATGTTGTAAAGAATCATGCACATCTTTCAACACTAGAAGCGAGCATGCATCATGTCTGACAGAGCTCTGCAGCAGACAGTCCAACTGGTTTATTATGAATAATAACTGGCATCAACTGAAGTCCTCCTGAGGAAAACACCTGATAAGGTTCAAATGGTAAATGGACTGTACTTATATAGCGCTTTTCCAGTCATACTAACCGCTCAAAGCGCTTTACGCTACATATCACATTCACCCAGTCACACACACAATCACACGCACATTCATACCCCGATAGGCACATCGGGAGGCAACTTGGGGTTCAGTGTCTTGCCCAAGGACACTTCAGCATGTAGTCTGGGGAAGCCTGGAATCGATCCCCTGACCCTCCAGTTGAAAGGTGACTGCTCTTCCACCTGAGCTTCACCACAAGCCCCAAATATTACTGCTGTAGTATCTTTACTAGTCCAGAACTTATTTCTTTCATCTTCATCCCTGCTGACAGAGCAGTTTTATACCAATCACTTGCAAATGCTGGAGCTGAAAGCTCAGCTGCAACTTTTGATTTTTTTTATGTTCTGGGTTTTTTTGTTATGTTTTGGTATATATTTTTTTACATCTTTATGTCTATACACACAAAAATATATATATATATATATATATATATATATACACATACACACACACACACACACTGGGTACGGAAAGTATTCAGACCCTTTTAAACTTTGTACTCTTTGTTTAAAAAAAACAAATATATATATATATATATATATATATATATATATTTATATATATACTTTGTTTTGGAAAAAACAAGATTTTGTTAGCTTTTGTTAATAAAAATATCGGTCCGCAAAAAGCTGTACTGATATATACCGATATCACATTTTAATGCTGATATCAGCCGATAATATTGGATCTCTAATTTGAAGACATAAAAAGCCACTCAAAGATTAATGCTGTACCAGAAAGCAAAACATGTTTTGCCAAAATGTGCATTTTTGTTTGGTCCCATGTTGGCCCTGACTAAATGTGAGTATAGCGTCAATAATGTGGTTTTCATATCTACATATAAGCAGCCTCGCCGAATATCTTCTTCCTGGAAGGACTTTTTCGATATAAGTCAATTTGTCAAACCTGTGTGTGTGGATACGGTTGTACCTGTGACGTGACAATCAACAAAAATGGAAATACTTTGGTCAATAAATTGATTGATTGAGGATAGCTAGCCACTGTCTTCATATCACAACATCAAATGAGTGAAGTTTACCATGAGATAAATATGTAACAAACAATTTTGTGTTGTGGTTTGAGTGTTTTAGCATTTAGCAGCTCACTATTAGCTGTATGAGAAAAAGCAAGACTTATTTGCATATTTAAACATTCCAGAGAACTGACATGTCATTGTAAGCCACGAGTTCACTGGAAATGACAGGAGGGATGCACAATCATACTGCATCTTCTCTACATATGTCTCGCTTCACTTCCTGTCTTCACTCATGTCCTCCACCTTGTAGACCACGTTTCACGCATCATAGCAGGCGCCCTGGTATCGATAGAAATGCCATAACCGTTTCTGCTTCCCATTAGCAAGGCATTTCCACAGTCCTGCAACACCCGTTAGCCATTCAGTCCCTGTATGATGAGTTGGCCGGGCTTCACGCCTCTCCATTTTATAGTTGATGAATAGCTGCAACAGATGGTTTGTTATCTTTGAAGATTCCAGTAAGATGAGCGTGATGAATCGCTCCAGGCGTTAAACACCCCCCCACCACCATGATATTACCCTTCCAGACATGAAAAAAGCTAAATTTGAACAATATGTAGTTGGCTCATCGTGGACACCTAAAAGAAGCTACTGCTTCCACTTTTCCTGCAGCAGGTCTGGAATCCTTATACAATCCTGCATCGACACATAAACACCAATATAGATGGTGTTAAAAACATGCACAAAGAGAGAAACACATGAGCTCGGGATCATCTGGAGAAGCCATTATCCTCTTTACGGTGTACTCTCATGACAGACTCACATCCACTCTTCTCATAAGTCAACTCTATAACGCAGCAGCATGTAAAGGAAAACTTAAATTGTAGTACAAGATGTTAATACTTACATCAAAATTAGTGATCGACCGATAGAGTTTTTAGGGCCGATACCGATATTTTTTCATCAGATATTTGGGGCCCATAATGCATTTGACTCCCAAATTAATATAATGATGGACAGAATGAAAAGTAAATCTACTAGGGATGATCAATATTGGCTTTTTTTTAAAACCGATATTCGATATTTTCCAACTCTTCATTTCCGATATTCAATATCAACTGATACCGATAAATGCAGACAGTTGTGAGGTTGCATCTCTCATATTCTGAGAGATACAACTGTATTCTGCTCTGAGAGCAAAGATCCCAAAATATCCTTAACTCCGCAAGACGAGTACCATATATCAGATATTAGCAGGTATTAGCCAACATGTGGCTTATCCTAATGTTTCTGACAACTTAACCGACAACTTAAAACCAGACATATTATAAGCAGCTTCAAAGCAAGTCAGTCTGTAGCAGCAGCAGCTGCACCGTAGTCACATGACTCTGAAAGGAATGCTGGGATATGAAGTTCTGTCACAATAACAGGGACTTTTAAACATGCTAATGGCACACAATCTCACGTGATTTCATAATGGAACAAGATCTCGCGAGATTTAGTTAATAAAACAAAATGGCCCAAAAAAACTCAATCTTTTCCCATATCACATTTTAATGCTGATATCGGCCGATAATATTGGTTGGGAGATAATATCCCTAAATTTTACATCCATTTTATTTAGGAGTGTAACGATCCGGTTAACAAGGATTCGATTCAAATCACAATTCATGGTTTCTGATTCGATAGCCTAGGCTATAATCCTGCAATTTTGTACTTGTAGAAATTTGATGTATATGTGCTTAAAAATGCATTGACCCTTTTAAATAAATAAGTACAAATACAAATTCATGGACAACATTGGTTCATTTAAAACGATACAATCTGATTCATTTCAATTCAGACTTGAAATCGAATCAGAAACCACGAATTGTGATATGAATTGACTCGTTACAAATACTTTTAATATAAACAAGAACAAAGCACTACAAATAAATACATTAAAAATAGGGGTGAAACAATTTGGTTTAACAACGATTTGAATCATATCACAATTCATAGTTTCTGATTTAATTCACGGACAATATTGATTCATCTAGAAGATACGATCTGATTCGATTCAGTGACTTGAAATCAAATCAGAAACCATGAAACGTGATATTAATGGCATCATTGTTAGTATCATTACACCCCTAATAATAAAAAACAGTGCACTTGTAAACAAGTACTAAATAGAAACATTAAACTTGAAATACAGTATATATATATATATATATATATATATATATATATATATATATATATATAAAGTCTGTAAGTTATGCCGAGTGGGGGTATCGTCCAACACACCAAACATATAGACTGATGTTGATACTAGCAAAAACCGCAAATATCGTCTGGATGATGTATCGGTCTAAATTAAAATGTTGTTTTCTGATGTCTAAACATTAGGATATTGGTAAAACAAATGTAAACATGGTATTTGCTCATTGCAATCGAGGTGATGCTTTCAGCGATGTTTGTCTTTCTGCAGCCTGATCGTGCAGATTTCCAGTCAGAATTTCCTCCAGCTTGGTGAAAACCTGGACCGCCGTCTAAGCGTTGAAATTGATGCATTGTGGTGCGGATCTGGATTGCTTTCTTTAATAAGTCTACCCTTGGATTTTGGCCTTGGAAGAGGACTGTCCTCTCCGAGTGCCCTTCTAGTTAAAGTTATTTGTGTGTCAAGTCATCCAGAGCGGGTCATCCATCAAATAAATCACATTAAAAGACATGTCAACAATCCTCTCAAAATAGACCCCCAAAGTACCTATGTCCACATTCCCAGTCTTTTAAAGGAAGACCAAAATGTAGGGTTGAGCATACTTTGGATAGCTGTGCCACAGACCTCTTCCAACATGTGTTGAAGATGTGTATAGAACACAGATGGCCTGGAATAACAAATCAGTAATGATAAAGTCAAAATAAAGTGGAAAGTCAGTCTGGAGAACTAAACATAATCTAAAACTAATTTATAATTTATTAGCGATTTCAGAACATATTGTTTCACAATAACACAGGCTCAGCACAGTTTTCTGTCATCATGTTTTAACAAGGTCTCATTTCTCAGATATTTTCCTCGCCTCTCTGAGCTGGAGGCATCACCTGTAGGTTCTTACTCACACACATGATGCAATGTGAAACCTTCGCATATTCACTGGAAAGGGAACAAGGAACTGTGCCACTAAACTGCCTGCAGTGCTGCAGGTGTGAATATCTGTGTCCTCGCTCTGATAGTGATTAATGGCAATGAAATCTGGGCGTTCACCCAACACGAAGCCATCACAATAGCTCTGACAAAAATCAATCAAAACAATCTGTCAGTGCCAAGGGGGGAAAAAAAAGTGATGAGAAAAAGTGTTGGTGGGGCCAGGAGGCTGACAGCACCCCTGATTTATCACAGATGTGCATTTCTGAGACGGCGGGCAAACATCATTTCAGCATTTGGGAAGAATTTTGTGCGATCATGTGGCCATTAAAGGGCGTTAAAATGGTGGAGAGATCAGTCTGGATGGACGCAACACACAGAAATGCACATACTTATGCATGCGCTCGCATACGCCCACACTAAATGCTTGCAGGCTCTCTAAGATGCTTATAGACAGCAATGAAAAAGGTACGCGGCCCTTATATTCAATAAAAACTAATGGTAAGAACATCAAAACACTCAAAATCTTAAGTTTTAAATTAGTAATAATCATCAGCATTCTGTGACAAAGCTTTCGGTTATTTCCTTAAAAAAATGGCTGTTTATTTGCAGTTCATTATGTCATACAATTGACTATTAAAATGTTATTAGGTGTGCAATAATATTATACAACAAGTACATTTATATAAGGATTGTGCTTCAGTAGATTGTGCTTTTAGATACTGGTACTCTGAGTTCTTAAAGTTTTTAAAGTTACTGCAAGTATAAAACATTATATGCAATGATATTAAACAATAAGTACATAAGGAACATTCCTTGGTAAATTCTGCTTTTAGACATTTTTTACTTTGAGTACTTAAAGTTTTAAATGTTTGAGCAGTTTACACTTGAACACTACTAAGCTGTGGAAGTATATACTGTATATATGTGTGTGTGTGTGTGTGTGTATTTCAATTTAGAAAAATAACCTAAACTACTACAACATTGTAATTTCCCTCATAGGATAAAGTATTTTTCATTTTAATGTCATATCAATTAAGAACTCCAGTTACTTTATCCAGATTTAGATTTTAAATTCTAAAATATAATCACCTGACATAATATCTTTGTATTTTTGTGCAATACATTTGTACACACCTAAGATCATGTAGTTTATTTATTGTTGATCGAAATATTCCAACTGCAGCCGTCACATACAGCTTCCAGCCAAAAGCTTAGAAACACTTTCCCTTTGAATATAATAGAAAACTGTGTCCAAACTTTTGACTGGCACCATGTTAATGTGTCAAAACTTATAATCCAGTTTTTATCTTACATACATTCTAGTTTTCAGAGTAACTTTTACATAAATCTGAAAATGATTTTACCCAAAGTGAAAAGTACTTTTGATACTTTGACTAGGTTATAATACTATTTGTTCTTTTGTTTTTGCTTTAGTAGATAACTTAATAATTGAAATTATTTAATTTTACTAAGTATTTACATATTTAAGTAAGGATTTAAGGCAGCTCCTGGTTCTTGCTTTGCACAACAGATAATTAAACCATTTAAACTAAGTACATTTTGAAGAACTTGGAAAGTTAGATTAACAAATTTACATCCATCAAACGAATTTACAGGTTTATGTGTTTAAACAAATTTTTCTAAGTGATGATAATGAGTTTTAAGAAGTGCAGTGATTGACCTGCTAGGTCTTTCTTTCTCAAACATCCTGAGTGAAGACAAAAGGAAGAGCTTACTGTTTTATTACTTCCTCTCCATCTCTTTCTTTTACATGTAAATCTTGATGTCAGAGTGGAATTGTTAGGGCATTCAAACCAATTATGTTATTATGGCTTGTTATAATGCGATTACAGAGCTTGATCTGGGTGATTGTCTCTTTAAGAAGCAGTGAGAGTGAGGGGAGGTGGTGCGGTTTCACACCCCGGGGTGGGAAACATGGGCGGGGCCAGCGGCCGCTGAGTGACAACCACTCAAAGGCTCTTCAACTCCGCGGTGCGCGGACAGCCGCAATAACCAATCACGTCATGCCCTCAAATCCCTCCAGCCAATCAGAGCGCGCTACGGGAGGACCCTTGAATAGCTGTTGTGTTTCCAACGTGGGACTACGGAGCGATCACCCAGAAAAAAAAAGGAAAAGTAACTCGGGAAAGGAGAAAACTCATGGTGGTAATTCACGGTCGGAAAGAGGAGGGGGACTCTGTTTTGCTATTAATCGGATGGTCGAGATTTTGTGAGCACAGACTGCACCTGATACGCTGTTTGTTGGCGTTAGTTGGATGGGACGGAGTGCGCGTTTCAAAGTTGGATGTAAGCTCCGCAGATTTGGACGATATGCGCCGCTCGCCTTGAGAGACCAACGCTGGAGTGTTGACTGTACCTGCGGCTCCTAACTTATCCACCACAGATTTCTCTTCACGGTGGACAGTTTTCACCAGAAGTTCGCGTGTCTGCATTTCCTCTAAGTTGAAAAACACTTGCGCTGTTATTTGGGCGCATCAACTCTTCACCGGGAGCCACTCGGGCAAAGTGTCCTTTAACGTGTTTTTTGGGGGGGGTTGTTGCGTTTTTTTTAAACGTGTAACCCCCAAAAAACAGTATCAGTTTGTGGCCCTTTTATGGACACGTTATTGAAAGTTAACTTTAAGTTGAGGGCGACGTCTGGACGCGCAGTTATGCTGTGAATTAACTTTGATTTCAAGCCCGCGTCGGACTCCAGAGGAGAAAGTTGGAGCTGGGACTTGGCTCAGAAATGAATGCTGGGACAGGTTTACGGTAACAAAGTTATTTGTATCAGAGGACAGTTATTAATGTGCTACAGAAAGCTTCCACCTTTCCCGAAGCTTCATTAATATTCCACTCTTGTGGGCACAAGGAGAGCTCGCGGCCGCGCTATTAAAACTGGATACAAAATGGCGGCGTCCCTTGGACGATTTGGATATGTGTCTCGTTGCTTTTTTTATTTAATGTTGTCGCTCGGACTGTTGAGCGGTTATGGATTGAGCTCGGCCACGCCGTGTGTCCTGAACTGTACCTGCAGCGGAGATTCAGTGGACTGCAGCAACCAGGAGCTGACGGCGACGCCTCTGGACCTTCCAGTCCGGACTGTTTCCTTGTAAGTCAGCGCGCTGGGTGCCCCCAGACTATTTATTGACCAGCCCATAACGGGTAACGCTGCCAATACAGAAGGAATACTCAGTAACATGCAGTTAAAAACTTTTTTATTTTAAGTTAAGACCCCTTGTTGATAAGTTTCTCTCCAGGAATCCAGTCTTTCTGCATTCAGTAGCTTATTTATCCTTCAACTATTAAAACAAATAGTAAAGGCAGCTTTCAAAGTAGAAAAACCTTCCTTATTTATAACTCTGAATAAGTTTTACACTTTATTTTGCTACAACTCCCTGTTACCCCATGAATATGTATATTTAAGCCCCCTGGAGGTCCCTTCACCCCACTCTGGAGACCAGTGTAACCACTAACCACCATCATTCAGGCTCCAGCCGTCATCATGTTGCACTTAGATTAGGATTATTCCTGGATTAAATTTAGCAGTAATTCACAGGGAAATTAAAACACTAAAGTTGAACACTCTTGCAGTATTAAAAGACGTTTTAGTATCATTTTACTTTATTTTTCATGCATGTTTGTTTTGGGTTGACTGCAGGTTAAAAGTTGCATGCACAGTCGTTCAGTCAAAAATGCTTTGCACGACAGTTTGAAATTGATCTAAATTTAGATTTCAATTGTCAGTGATAAATTTAGATCTGTTTCTGTTCATGTAATGTCTTGTGCTGTATATTTTCTGTCCTGTAAAACCCATTTACCTTCAGAAGGTTGAGGCTTGTCATCGTCCCCCCTCCCTTCAAGTCAATTTTTAGATCTTTTACAGCTTCTGATTTACGCATAGCAGCTTACCGAAGATGTTTTCATGTTTCTAGAGATAGAATGAGCAAACTGTTTCCTTGGAGTGAGCAAGCAAACATGCCATGATAGATAAACCTCTGCGTTATTCAGTCAGACTAATGATAGGTATTATCCATTCTCCTTTCTGTGTTGTAAGCCATAGCTCACAAATTAAATTTCTTGTAAATGAATCAGTTTCCCAGCCTGACAAGTTGGTTCTTTGTTGCCAGCTCATTTAGGAAATGAGGCAATTTGGGACATTTTTATTTCTCGTCCTCCAGTGTTTAGGGAACTTCAGCACTCATCGAGCTGAATGACAAACTTCACTCCCGGACAACAACGCTTTCTGTCCTTCCAGTCAATGTCCTGGCTCTCGCTGCAGCATGCTGCGTCTCAATGAACAAATGGACGTCTTGTAACGGACTTTTCCAGCATCTGTTTGTCTGCGTGTTGCTGGGAACCTGTGAGGTGAAAGACCAAAGGCCCAAATGCTGCTCAGGCTCCCAGGTTCCTGTGTGAGGCCGTTTATCTTCCCCTGTGAAGTCAGGAATGCAACTTTTCTAAAAACATGAATAACGGCACTTGTGGCCGGGTTGCCTCGTTCCCCCGAAGCGCCACTTAGCCAAGATCAAGTGCACATGCAGTTTATCATGCATGCACACAGACCGGGCTGCACCTCCTGTCCCGACGCTGTTTGCGGGACAAATGTCCTGTTTGAAGTAGCTGCTCTGAAACTCTTGGTTTGTGTGAAGATAGCCCAAACCTTCCCGTGTTATCTCGTCCAAACCTTATCGGTCAAGATTTAAGGACCCGCAATCTTGTTGTTTTCAAAGGGAATGGCTTTATGGCTTTGAGTTATCTTTTAAAACACCTAAGGTTGCATATTTCCACACAACTTGAGATAGCTGCATAATGTTGGCAGGTAACTCAAAGAGAACCTGCGTTTTTCCTCGGGGGTCTGTAAATAAGCCAGATTGCTTCATGATTACTGGAAATCCAAAGATACAAGACCAGTGGGGGTCCCATTATGAAGCTGTCTAGGCTCGGTTTGTCCTCATTCTGTTGTATTTCTGTGTTTGATTTTTCATTGGTGTCAGTTCTCAAGAAGTTTTTGCTCTGAGGTATGCACAGATGTCTGGAAGACTGCAATATTTTTGCAAATTATAAGTCTCTTGAACAAGCTGTTATGGTTCGGCGCAACAATAACAGTTTAAGGCTGTCAGTAGAGTGCATAGTTCTCAGCTTTAAACAAACCGTGTTTGTCCATCTCCACCTTCAGGCATCTGAGCCAAGTGAAATCAGTGTGGAATCAATTGTCTGTGTTATGTTTACCCCAGGGAGGGAGCAGCAGCACCACAGTAGTTGCTTTCGGAAGGACAGCATTGTTGGTGTCAGCAACTATGAGGCCTCCTCTCGATGTTTGGCTTGAGGAGAAAATCTCACCTGTTAAATAAGTGACTGCAGCATGACTTAATCAGCCAGAAAGCCCTGAATTAATCATGCACTTTCCACAGTCTCCTTCCATGCCTGTAAAGTTCAGATTGTTCAAGCAGAGAGAGCATAAATCCAGCAGCAAATAGAAGATTTCCCACCCTTATGTGTGGGTGAAGAGTGATTGCGCTGTCATGTACAGTAGATGTTGCAATTATCTCTGCACAGGCTCTTAAATTGGGATTACAGTAACGAACCTCAGGACTTGCAATTATACAGCCGCCTCGCCGCAACGTAGGAGGGTTGCAGAGCTTCTGCATTTTTTCTTTCTTAAGCAGGTGGCAAATGTGGAAATATGAAATGTCAGACTTAATTTATTTATATACCCACAAGCTGCTTGTTGCATTGCTGGAGATGGGTTGATCCACTCAAAACAAGTTCTGGCGACGCTTTATTTAACCTTCCAAAACAGTGACACAACTGTGAAGCTGTTTTTTTTTTCACCCGAGGGTTAAAATACCATGTGTGTTAACCAATTAGACGTTATAAAGTAGTAGTCTTGTGTGATTTGGCAATTTTGCCTGCTTGCAGAACTTAAACTGAAGCCGTCTTGCATAATTTCAGATATACTGGCGTTGTTGTGTTGCCTAATGAGGGGCTGTAGGGATGGGCGATACCAAAATTTTTCCTTTACTTTTTCATTGATACCGATACTTTTTGTCCCTTAAAAGAAAGTTGGATTGTATAGTTTGCATGAATATCTTGAATGCAAGGGAAAAACTTGAGAACAGAAGTACTGGAAGGAGCCCATCGAGCCAGAGACGTCAAGTTTAGACCAAAATTCACCCGACTGTAATCTGTCTGTATTTTAGCTCGAATCTAGATGTTATAATTTAATCCATTATTATTTAATATTAACTTAAAAAACAGCTGTAGGCTGTATAAATGATGGCCAAATGTTTTGATCCAACATTTGGCCAGTCATTGAGCCGTGTACATTGATGTTAATTTTGTCTTTGATTCATTAAAGTTTAGAGAGCTAGATAAGAAAATGATCTGAGTCCGTGTACAGTATAGTTTAAATTTAGTCAAAGCTAATCTAAGCTTAGACGGCTAAAAAAAACTTTCATTTTTAGACCGATTTTAGCCTCGACGTCTATAAGATGTCATTTAGACCAAAAAATTCTTGGTGGGAAATCCTTTTAAAACAATAAGTTATATTGATGAGTAAATTAAACAAAAATAAGATTTAAAACTTCATTCAGTGATCAAATAACTTAAGTACAGGTTAAGATTATTTAAATGTATTCAGTGGAAAATGTTCAAATATGAAATGTAGGTAATATTTTAAATTTACCAAAACATAATGTACAATAACCTGCATTAAAGCACTGAAAGATGTCAAAACATCATCATCATCACTGACAGCAGCCGCAGCATCATCATGAGATCTGATAGGCTACCACCATCATGTGACACACAAGCTAGAATCTAGCTGCTTTCACACATAATTTAATTTCCTAAAACACTTTGAAGTGGAAACAAATAGCATGTTTTGTATCTGTTCTGTGGTATCTGATACTCAAAAAAGTATAGACTCTGTTATTTTGTCTGGCTGGTATCGAAGTATCGGCTCCAGGGTATCGATATTTGCGTCCTTAAAGGGCTGCAGTTCACCTGACCATTTAAAGTAGAAGAACATTAGTCAAATCGAAAAAAAGGGCTTATTGTGTCTTATTTGTCCAGGGAAGATGAGGTGGCCAAAGGGCAGGTTTCGGCCTGCAGATCATCCATCAGTGGCGACCTTGAGTTCTCTGAGGCACAAACAAGACCGCAGGAAAAAAAAGAAACGCTAATGCTTTCCAGTTGTCAAAATAATCGTCCTTCAGGATCCTGATTTTAATGGTCCTCTGTGAGAAAGGGGCCTTGATGAGGATTCAGGGAAACAAAGATGTTAACACATCCATTGCAAGGCGACAAAGATGCCTGACTTTTCACCGGCATATTTAAGTACAGGGATCGGTTAAGATCATGGACTCCTTCATTGCTCTGAATTTTCTCCTCCTGTTGTTTCTCCATCAGTTAACAAGCTAGCCATTAGCCTCACATGTTTGTCTATTCTTTATGATTGATGAATAGCCTAATGACACGTAGAGCAAGTTTGCTCTCACACAGTCACATATTCCATCTCAGGAGTGGTGTTTTATCTTATTTGCAGCCGCAGTAATGTGTATAAAAAGCATTTGGAGCCGCAGTGCCACCGGCGTAATGGGATTTTGCAAGTAAATAAAAGCAAGAGCATTGCTAATTTTGGCTGTGATTACTGTTGGAAGGAGATGAAGCAGATACTGGTGTCTGTTAGCTGCCGCGTCTCCGTCTTTTCTCATATGAGATTGTAATGTCCTTTTTTTTTCTCAGTAGTACGATTGTAATGGGTTTTGTATTTTCACCTGCCAAATGCATAATGTTCAGTGATCCGATTGTAATCCAGCGTTTCCTGTGAGGTTTTCATACGTTCCGGCCATCCTGCAACATCACCTGGAGCCCCCCCCCCCCAAGAGTTGATATGGGCTTCTGCCCTATGGAAATGGCACGGGGAGCTGTGCTGTAGACAAGCCAGGCAGGGCAGGAGATGTAGCTTTGCGTCACCTGGGGGTGGGGGGGTGGGTATGGAAGCGTTTTTTTACTGTGTTTGCTGCTGCTGCTGCCTTCAGGCTGGGGCCGGTTGCTGGTAAAAGTTATGTCAGCGGTCAGAAACCTCAACCACTGTCACACATGTTGAAACACACACGGAGCCCAGAGGAAATGAAACGTTCTGATCTGGTTGCACGCCTGTTTTTTGAGGTTGCGTTTTACCTGTTGACAGGTATGCAGATGAATTTAAACGTGTCCGAGCCTTGCCCTTCCAACGGTGTCCCCGTCATGCCGTCGGGGTCGAGCGTGACGGACGCTCTGATTCATGTTTGGACCCTAAGCTGCAGAAATGTGTCATCTCTGGAAACACACGAGTGTTTGGAGCAGAGATGCAGCAACAGCAGCAGCTCTCAGCCAGGCTGAGCCCCTTGTGGTTTGTAGGGCATTTCTCTCTCCACAGCCTTGTAATTTTGTGGTTTAGGGAGTGATTATACCAAGTTTGTTTATTGTCATAGTTTAGCTAGCCTCATGACTCGCATGCCCTCTGGCAGATATTTTAAAGTCCCAACTTGAGGGTTTGGAAGGGTTTAAAATCACTGGCACTGACTGTTATCAGCTGTGCTTCACTTTTTCTTTTCTTGCTGTTGGTAAAAGGACCAAGAGTTTTCACATTTTTATCATTATTATTAATAGGGATGCACCGTAACCCTTTTTAAAACAAATGCCGACAAATTTCAGTTCCCAAAGGCTGATACTGATAACCGATGCACTAAAGAAATATTTATTTTTTCCAGTGTAAAACTATCAGCAAGCCTCTGAAACATTTTCTCAAAGATATCAAACAAAAGTATTTGATATCTCATGCACACCAACTTAAAGTGCATTGCTTACTGATACAAAATAAAGGCTCCTTGAACGGATGCAAATACATGCATCAGGATTGCAAAATAAAAAAGTGCAATGGAGAAGTTTAAAACAGAGAAAATGATGCACTGACAAGTTAGATTCAACAATTTATTGTATGTTAACACAATCTGAAAAAGTTCATTTGTAAACAATAGTAATGACTGACAGGTCAGTAATTATTGGACCGATAAGTCTGATGACTTGCCCATATATATATATATATATATATATATATATATATATATATATATATATATATATATATAGGGGCACAGATGCAAGTTTTAAACTGAGACCAAATAATTTCAACTCAATAAGTTATTTTTGTGTAATTTGGACTTTAACCTCATGGAAAGCTTTTTTCTTTCTTCTTTTTGTAAGATCGGACGTGCAGAAGTTGAAAATCCCAGTTTTAATCTTTTCTCGCTGAGATATCGAGATTGGGGAAGGAAAGCTGCTGCTTCATGGGATCGACCCCCGGCTGCTTCCAAACCACTTTCAGTTCTTATTTTTAGAGATGCACCGATCCGATACCCAGATCGGATATCGGCTCTGATCCTGACAAATTAGGCGGATCGGATATCGGATGAATGTGGCCAATCCAGCATTCCAATCCAGTTATTTCCCTTTTTTTAAATTAATATAATAATAAATTTACACTTTGTTAATAAATGAAATTAAGTACATTTATATCTTTGTTGACAAGGCTAAATGTTTAAATTAAGCCCTACATTTATATGGCAAGGTATACAGTTCATTCTTTCAACAGCAGTATTGCGTATCGGCCGATATATGCTCAGCCCAGGTATCGGTATCAGAGTGGATTGTAAAAAACTGGATTGGTGCATCTCTACTTATTTTAGACATGGGTTACCCCTGACAGTTTGAATTTTTGATTTGGTATGATAAGGTACGTATGTCTGTTATCGGTTGTCTGTATCAGCCTTTAGGAGCTGAAAGTTATCTGTATCGGTTTTGAAAAAAAAGTTACCGTATATCCCTAAAAAATATTGCATTTTAAAACAACAAAGATGATATATATATATATGTAATCGGGGCAAGTTGTCATCATATCAGACTTATCGGAGTGACGTCACGATTCCCTGTTGTTGGCCCGATAATTATCGTGCACCCCTAATTATTAACATCGGAAACGATCCTCTTGATAAGCTGACGTCATTTATGCAGCACTTCTGCTGCGAACAGATGAGGGAGAAGCGACTCAAGTTGAGCCCCCGCTCTCATAACAGCCGATAAAGTCTGGGAATAAGATGAAGATATGGAATGAGCTCATGGCCGCGATCTGGCTGGAGAGGCAACCGAACAGCTGCTGCTGCAAGTCATTCTGCAGGAATTCTGTCAGCAGAATAGATGGCACTTTTGTGAAGACATTTCAGAGGGCCAAGTTTTTTTTTTCTTTCTTTTTTTCCCTCCTCCCTTTCTCGCCTGAAGTCAGTGTCTACAAAATGAGTTTGATCAATGAATCATCTGTGAACTCTCTACATCTGGTAAGCGTTTGGAAATCTGGGGAAGATTTAAAAAAAAAAAAAAAAGCGTGACTTGGACAGAGCGAGCAGTACTGCGCAAGTGAAGCAGCTTCTGACCAGAAAACATGCAGACCTTAGAGGCATGAGGAGACTGTCCCGGACCCCGTCCCCTCCCCCAGCTTCTGCACCTTTCTGTTGGTGTTTAGAGCTTCAGGGTCCAGAGGAGTTCACATTAAGTTAATATCATGGGTTATTATTGCTCTGAGGGCTTGAACAAAACAATCTTTTCTTCACTTTGAAGTCAAGATTTTAAGGTCAGCTGTTTTGTAAGAGGCTTGCCTTGTTTATGTTGTTTTATCTGGTTAATTGGAGGCGCTCATTTCCCTTTGTTCATAATGTCTGTAAACTGTAACAAATGACATTGTCATCACAGTAGAACGCGGTGTTTAATCCAGGAGCATGATCGCATGTGGGCTACGTTTGTGTAAACATGCATGCGGTGTGGACAGCACGGGCGTGATTGTCCAAGCTGAGGTTGGCCGTCGGGTTCCTGCAGCGCCTCGGGCACCAAACTGGTTTGTTTGGAAAGCCTCGCTCCAAATCAGAAGGACCGAGAACGACGCTGCACGTGGTCCCAAGATGTGGGGCGCCTTCAGAAACTCAGCTTCACTGATTTCAAAGGCTGCAGCTCTTCTTTGTTGAATGCGTGGGGGCTTGGAGGGAATCTGCTCCACAAATGGTAAAATATGCCGACCCCATCAGCAGTGCACCTCTCTGATCTAAGTTCCTCTCACACTTCCAGGATTTTACTCTCACTCCTTTTCTTTTTTTTCACTCAGAGTTTAGCAAATCAGATTTATCATAATTACAGCAAATCTCGTCGGCTGGCTTATGCTTTTAACCTTGTCAGAGCTGATAAGATATTAGCTCTTTTTCTCCCTCCCTGTACGACTTGTGTGTAAATTGGTGGCCTGGAGCTAGTGTCAGCTTTGTGTACACTCTCACTGCAGTTGCTGGGCTATAAACTGGCCTTTAATGACAGGAAGAGCGGTGTGTATGTGTGTGTGTCTGGCTCTCAGACGCACAGGTTATTCTTTGACAAGGTTTATGATGCTCTGAAATGGACCACATTAAAGGGCTTTTGTCTTGCAGCTGGACTATAGAAGGCTCATCGCTGACAACACTTCACACTTCAAACGAGCAAAGTTCACACTCCGTTTATCTGTTGCAGAAATGGGAAAGATAATGATGATGTATCTCTGTATGTGCAAGCCCCTGCTCCCCACTCCCCCCCCCTTCTCCCACACACAGACCGTGCGCTGACTTACAAGCATAGTGTCATGCTATGACATCACTCCGGTACTCCCAGCTTTCCTGTACTCCCACGGCACCCATAACGCAGCTATTTTTTAAAGCCTTTTTAATGAGTTTTATATGTCACATCAGCTACGGCGGTGATGGTCTGCTGCAGGCTCAGCCGTCCATTTCTTTTCATAAGAAAGCAATCAATTAGTTTTTGTACGAATAGATTAACCGAACTTACTCATCTCTGACAGGACCAATTCATTTGTGTTATGGAGACGGCATTTCCTCCTAATATGTCCCAGTTTATACGTTTGTGTGATTGAGCTCAGGCAGCTGAGTGAGGTTGGAAGAGGAGATTGTAAAACTGCCTCCTTATCCCAGATAATCCCCCCCCCCCTTCACTCCAGCTGCCCTCTTGTTTCATGTCTCCAGAGTTCTGCTGACAGAAAGCAGGTTATGCTGACCTTTGAGCTCACTGATGGTCAGTTTTTTTCCCAGAAAACATGTGAAAATGCAGCCGTTTTTGTTTTAATTAGTTGCAGACTATGCAAAACGACGTGCACCAGTTTGAAGTTTGCAGCTTGCAGTAGGGTTGTAAATCCCCACCAAGGAGGCCGATTCGATACGCATCTCAATACGCTGCCAGCGATACGATACATTCACGGTGCAGTGAAGTGCAGTTCACCAATGATCTGACAACGATTTGACTTTATACAATGCGATTGTAACAAAACAAAGAATTTACAAGTCCTCATCTGGTTTCTGAGCATCATCACAATTATTTTACCTTCTCTCTTTACCTGTGAAGGATGTTTTTAGTACTTATGTTTTTGATTGTTTTCTATAAATCAAACTAATAAATCATCTTAAACTGATGCAGTTCACTCTGGTACAGACAGAGATTGCTGTCAGGAAGTGTCAGGTTTTTTTAAAGAAAAAAAAAAGATATTTTTCTTAGCAGGTTGCTTCTGTTCACCTCATATTTATGTTCATTGGTAGAAATCTGAGGAAGAGGAGGGAGGAGCAGTGTATCCTAGCCAAGCCGCCCACCTTGCCATGTTCGTCATGCTGCTGACGTCTTTTATAGCAGCACCACATTGCTTTCAAACCACAGATTTCTTCAAGTTTTCCATTTTCCAAGTATCGCCACACTTCTGACTCGTGTATCCTCAGAGATGCGATAAATATGTCCTCTTCATCTGCTGTCTCGCTTCCCTCCGTGTTTGCAGTTTACTTACTGCAGCTGCGCTGCCCCGGCTCCAGTATTTTAAATATGAAAGTTAAAAGATGGTGATGGTGCGGGAATGTTTTAGTAACTGCTGTTGGCTGTCAAACATCGTGCTTAATACGAACTTTTTATACAGCGTGTGTCAAATGTGGCGTTGGGTTTGCCACTTCATTTCAGCATATCTTCTAGGGCTGGGAAGAAATATCGATACACTGTAATATTGTGATATTTTCATATGCAGATTTCATATTGATATAAAAAAAACGTGATATTGATCTATTTGACCAACAAAATCTCACGAGATTTCATTGTTCTCTTTCGAAATTGCGCGAGATTTCACAAAAACCCGTGAGATTACTAACAGAATGACAAAATCTCTAGGGGTTTCGTTAGTAAGATAGATTGATACTGCGTTTTAAAAAATTAAAAAGGTTTAAAAAAAAATGGATTTTGAGTGTATCGATATTTTTTCCCAGCCCTAATATCTTCCAACTTCTGCATGCAGTTGAATTATGGAAAGCTAAAGTCAGTTCAGCATCCAACAGGATGTTTCTGGTTGTTCCTTTTCTTCCAAAGTGTGTTTGTATCTGTTGGCGTTCACGCCTCCGTCCCTCCACCTGTCAAAGGCCTCCTCTGATTCCGTCGCAGCAAATTCTTCCAGACCTTACACTTTCCAGAAAGTGTAAAGTCACTTTCAGGAACGCTTTATCTACATCCCCCTTCTTCCTCTAAGAGGAAAGTGGGGGAGGGAGTTAAAGCTGCCTTATCACCATCTCCTCCAACAGTAGGTGTTAAAACACTGTGAAACTTATCTGATCTGATACATAAGAGAATAAATCTGTCTGAACCAAGTGGAGAGAGAAAGACTCAGTTGTGTAAACAACATAGGTGACTGAGGAGGAGGTGTGTGTATGCTTGTGTACACACACACAAGACAGATTTGTTTGTTGCTGTGGCCTTTCACACTGGTACGACAAGTTTGGCTCTCAAACATGACTTTCTTTCTCTCTTAGTCTTAATTTTCTGCAAGCTGTGCCCTCATTTAGGGTTTCAGCTTTGTGCACGTGAAAATGCACGTAGTTGATTTCCTCCTGTGTTTTCACGAGGACGTTTCTGGATGAGGATTTATTTTCTTGTAACGTTACACTGACTAATAAATTTTTTTCATCCATTTTGTGCCAAAAGCAGGTTAATAAAAACTGCTGATTGCTATTCCAGACGACTAGCTGGCTTTCCCCGCTTCACCCCAGCTTTGCTGTTCGTGCATCTGCGCACACGTTCCTCCAGGCTGAGGCGGCCAGAGGCAGCGCTGCACAGCGCACGTTGCCATTACCTGGTAATTGCCTCCTGTTGCAGGGGACAATAATTTAGCAATCTAGTTCCACAATAGGAGGTGGCCCAGCGCACGCTCATTCTGACATAGACGTTTATGCACACCTCCTTGTCAGGCCTGTGCCTGGAGGGCAGACACATGCTCTGCTATTATCTCGTCACACACACACGTTGAGAGAAAGGATTGGGGAAGGAGACTGTCATTATCTGCAATTGAGCACACACAGGACAAGAAAGGGAAATCTGTCAAGTCAGACAGTGATTGATATGGATTGTTTGTTTTAAAAAGCACAGTGTGATGTATGAGTGGTCTTTAGGGATAGGTGATGCTGAAATTTTTCTTGTCGATACGATACCAGTAGTTTTGATACTTTTTCACAGATACCGATACTTTTGGTCCCTTTAAAGAAAACCACATGATTGCACAGTTTGCATTAATATCTTAAATGATGAGTAAATTAAACAAAAATAAGATAAAAACTTTTTAATTATCAAACAATATTAGTAATATCATGAATTTACCAAAACATAATGTGCAATAACCTGGATTAAAGCACTGAAAGATACAAAAACATCATCATCACTAACAGTAGCAGCATCATCATGACATTTGACAGGCTTCCACCGACGACACATGCATCTTATAATACTTTCTCATCAATACTGATACTTTTGGTCCCTTGAAAGAAAATCACATGATTGTACAGTTTGCATTGATATCTTAAATATAAGTAAAACGTGAGAACAGAAGTACTGGACAGAAATGCTTTTAAAACAATAAATTATAATCATGAGTAAATTAATCAAAATAAGATTCAAAACTTCTTTTAATTATCAAGTAGCTTAAGTACAGGTCAAGATTATTTAAATTCATTCAATGGAAAATGTTCAAATATAAAATGTAGTAGTAATATTATAAATTTACCAAAACATAATGTGCAATAACCTGCATTAAAGCACTGGAAAAAAACAAAAAACGTCATCACTGACAGCAGCCGCAGCTTCATAACATCTGATAGGCTACCACCATCATGTGACACACAAGCTAGAATCTGGCAGCTTTCGCATCATTTCGTTGCCTAAAACTCTTAGAAGTGAAAACAAATGGCGTGTTTTGTATCTGTACAGTGGTATCGTGATACTCAAAGTATCGATTCCGATACTTTGATACCTGCCAGACAAAATAATGCCTCCAAGGTATCAATAAGCCCAGCAGTCTCCTCAACATGTAGCTTTAAATAAGTACTCCTACTCTTTAATGGGTTAACTTCCCCATTTCCTCCCATTCAGACGTGTTTTAAGGGCACAGCGTGACGCCAGAGAGTGAGGAATGTGTTGCACCAGGTAAAAGTGTCCCCCGGTCTCTGGGAACAAGCAGCCGTCCCTCGGCGGGCCTGTGAAACATTCTTCCGCCGTCTCTCACGTCTGGACTGAGGGACAGAGTGATGGAGGGGCGGGAGGCAGGCGGCTCAGAGCTGTGGGCTCTCTTTGTCTCGCCCAGCCGAAACCCCACCACACAAACACAAACACTGCTCTCTGTGCAGCCTCCTCTCTGCCAACGGGCAGGCTGCATGCCAGCCAGGCAGGAGGGGTGTGTGTGTGTGTGTGTGTGACAGAGGTAGCGCTTGTTTATGTGTGAAAGAAATGGGAATCTCAATCTGAAATGCAGATGTGTGTCAAGTGCGCCCAGCAGGCCTCCACCTTCCCCGACAGCGGTGTCACTATATCACCCGACTAATCGCTTTCTGAGAAGCTGCTGTACAAGTCAAGTGCCGGCTATTAACTACAGTTAGCCTAAAGTGCAAATTGACTGCTGCAGATGAATGGCCTGTGGGTTTTGTTTGGAGAGAGAAGCACTCTGCATCGATAGTATTGATCTGAACCCTCCTCGAAGGCTGACTGGATTTATGTAGTGCAGTGATTTCAGGCTCATTCGTGCCTGGATGAATGGCTGTGTTTGTTATAGGGGATATGTAGTGTAATTGATGCTATTGATCTGATCCTTGTTTAAACTGCTGATAAAATGCAAAAAGGCAAATGGTGGGGGAAAAGTTATCAAAATGATTGCACAGCTGATGTTTACTATTTTCCTCATTGGTGGGTTTAAATTGCCTTTTTTTTTAATGTTATATTTGTGCTTTTTGTTTTATTTTTTTAGGAATCTTGGCCACAACAAGCTGACGTCCATCAGTGTTGAAGTGTTTGCCAATCTTCCCAACTTGAGAGAGCTGTAAGTAGCTGCTAAAAGTGCGACACAAACTTTTTATCCCCCTGCACATGTAGTGAAACAATGACTCGGAGGCCTGACGCTGACATCACCCACGTTTGCCACTCCACTTCCTAGCAGCATCCTCAGATGTTTTGCCTTGAACTAAGGCCAATTGAGAATTAAGTGGTGGTTTTCTATATTAAGCCTTCCCCTCCACCACCCGATACTGTGGCCAGCACCGGCCTTGTAAATTTTTTATACGGTGAGGAGAGGGCTTGGCTTTATGTCACTCAGCGCCAGCACACAAGACACGTACACATGCACGAGCTGGCCGTAAAAACGCACACTGGTGACATCTTTGGCAGGCCGGCTGACCAGTCATACGCTGCCGGACATCTGTTTTACTCCAGTGTTATTTTGGGGTTTTTTAAAGGATGACTTGCTGCTTGCTCTACGGCCGACGTGACAACTTGTATCAGACATCTTTTGATTTATGCCAGGGTTGAATTTATATTTGTGTGGTGAAGAAAAGTGAAATAGACAGTGAAAGTACTTTTTAAATCAAGATCTTCACTAAGGTTTTTTTTTTTCCTCCTATCAATATACATAAGAGACCACCCTTGTTTTCTCATATTTCTTGGTCATTTTAATGCCTTGTACTATTAAAAGTACATTTGGCTGGACAAATATAATGATAACAACAAAAATGGCTCATAAGAGTTTAGTTTAAGAACTGATATCTAGCCATTTTCCATGCTTTTCTTAAGAAGTGATTTTGGTTATTTAGATCTTACATCATATCTATGGCATTGCACTGGCAAAAACAGCTTTTAGGCATTCTGTGTTTTCTTTTCTGTCTCTTTTAGTCACATAATTCACACCACAGATGGTACTCGATTGTATAACAATTACTTTTGATGAGATTGGTCTCTTAATTTTTTCCATGCCTGTATATATACATATATATTCTTAAGTACTTATTTTTTCTGTATTTTTCATTCATGCATCTGTAATACTTGAGGAAAAGAAAAATCTTTGTTTCGGTATGGTTTTCTAGGGGTGCACGATAATTATCGGGCCAATAACAGAAAATTATTGGGCCATTCTGATCAGTTCGATAACATGACGACTTGCCTCGATAACATATTTATTATTTGCTCTGCTCACATTATGAGACTGGAATTATTGCTGATTAAAAACGCTCTCTATTTACATAGACGGGTCTGACCTGTCAGTCATTATCGTTGTGTACAAATAAACTTTTTGCAGATTGTGTTAAAGACACACAACAGAACTTTTAGCAGATTTCTCAGTGACGCGCCCCGTATTGACGGCTAAACTTGCATCCATCTTGCATCCTACCTGTACTGTGATTCACTCCAGCCAGTAAAAGACAGTCTTATCTTGACTCTTGCTCTGTCCCTTCCTCTCCTTCTTTTCCTCTCTTCCTCCGGTAATGTTTCCTTGCGTTTCTTTATCGAATCCGATATGTTCCCGGTGCTGCAACGTCAGTCGCATCCCAGATGGGAATCTTACATAATGCTGTTTCTGAGCCTCGGGACCCCTCTGGACAGTGACAGCTCGAAAATGTGCATAATGAGCCAGATACGCATATTTTTAAGGTCTAAAAGTCACGTTGTGTCTTTAACATACATTAAGTCTTCAAAACTAACTTGTCATTTTGTGTGTTTCTTAACTTCTCGATTGCACATTTTCAGTTTGTAATCCCGACACATTTGCATCAGTTTTACTATTTTTGTATCAGTAAGCAATGCACCGTATTTAAGTTGATGTGCATGAGATATCAAATAGTTTTGTTTGATATCTTTTAGAAAATGTTTGAGAGTTTTTCACTGGAAAAATAAATATTTCTTCATTTAAAGAGAAGTTTTTTTTTTTAGTTTTGCTGATAGTATTGATGTCACGGTTAGGTATGTATGTATGTTGTCGGTTGTCAGTTATCAGTATCGGCTTTTAGGAGCTGAAATTCGTCGGTTTCGGTTTGTAGAAAAGGTTGCTGTGCATTCCTGCTGCTTCCTTTTGTAGTCTAACCTGCAGTTTGTCACTTTCAGACGTTTGGATCATAATGAGCTGACCTCCATACCAGACTTGGGACCGGCTGCTGCCAGGATTGCATCCCTGTACCTGTAAGTACCGCTCCATGTACATGTTGCCAACTCTTTTACTGCATTCTTCAGATACTCTCTTGAAACCTGTTGAGGATGCCTCTACATCTTTGGAGAAAAAATGATTTAAAGTGAAGTTGGAGATGAATTTGACTCAGCTGTAGGAGAGTAGATCAAAAAAGAAATTCTCTCCTTTTTGAGCTGTGTTTGCATCGGTATGGGGTTCTGTCTTAAGCCATTAGTAAAGCTTTGAGTAACCGACTAGCCTTATTAGCTGGCTGTGGTCCTGTCTGCAGAGAGCTGTGCAGGCTGTTTGCAGTGTCGGTTTGTATATAGTTTCAACTGTGCTGCTCCCCGTTGTGAAACGGGGCCTGTGGGGACTGCCTGCGCTGGCATCTCGCTGGAGATTTACTGCCGTATTTGGGAAGGGCGTGTGTACACTTGTGTGTGTGTGTGTGTGTGTGTGTGTCACAAACGTAAGCTCAGCAGCTTGATTTTTACACAGACGAGGGAAACTTGTGATGTGAAAGTGGGAACTTTGTGCAGTTTGAAGCTGGGAAATGCAAAGTGCTGGAAAAATGCATGAAAAGTTTGATCTCGGTTATGATTACGGCAACGCAAAGTTAATGCATTTCTCAAGATAATTAACTACGACCAGCTGGAATTCCTGCTCTTGCCAAAATGGTTAACACCATATCTGCAGGAGCCAGATCTCATCATGTGTTTAACCCTCTTAAATCTTAAGTATTATCACAGGCGCAGAAAAAGGTCAGAGCAAAATAAGCTAAAGATTAAGATCAAGCTGATATGAAACCAATCTTTCACTGTCATCTATGCTTTAGTTTTCTAGTGTGCCATGCTCTTTTCCTCCCCTTCGGGCGACCAGGAAACATTCCCACATCTCGCTCAACCAGAAACGAGAAAGTTAGCCCCACTTAGCTAGCCGTTAGCTTGGCTCTGTATTTGCTTTCACACCTTGCTAGCAGGCCGGCTGCCTGCGTGGTAGTAAAGTATTACAGCTGCCGCCTCATGTCATGTTTGGCCATCTTCATATCATTTTCAGTGGTGAGCTTTGTGGGAGTCACGCTGGCCTCTCCCTGTGTGTCATCTTCCTGCTTCTCAGAACTCATCATGATGCACTAATGTGGTCAGAATATTTCTGTAAGCTGTGGACGGTTTGTAAGAGGATGATGATAGGTTTTATTAAGCCACTCTGACCGTCTAAGCTGTGGGTTTGATCTCTTAATATTTTCTGTCTTGTATCTGTCTGAATCTGTGCGGTTAGTTTGGCCTCCACTGCTTTTGCTTCACCTTTACTTGCACAAACTGTGGAAAATGGCAGGCCCTCCAAATGATCAGTGTCTTTTTTTGGCCTGACGTGAAGCCTGTTGCTGGGGGGTGCAGGGGCGTAAAGGCCTGTAGTCCTGATGGGAGTAGAGGCTGGAGGGAGGGTCAGATTTTTACAAAGCCACACAGCTGAAGCAAAGGCCTGCTGAAGCACTTGCAGCTGCAGCTGTCAGTCACATGGCTTACAGTAAAATGGGTAACATTGAGCATGGGAGGAAGGATGGGAAAGCAGGGAGGGAGGGAGGGAGGGAGAAGGGTTGCAAATGGTGTCAGATCAGGGTGACATCACCATTTCTTGAAAGAGGCATGATTAAGGGGAAGTTGTGGAGGAGGCAGTGAGAGGGATGCAAGGAGAAAGACGGGGGAAGTGGACAGTTTTTCTGTGAAAATCCAGTTTGCCTGCAGCCACTAAGGTGAATGCAGTCGGTGTTTGTGTGTGCAGAGGCAGCAGTGTGCCCGTGCCATTGGTTGGAGATCGTCTGGAATGTCGTCTGACAGCAAGTTTGTGTGAGACAGCGGCTAACAGGCACACAAGCAAATGGATGGAGAATCTGCCTTCAGCCGCTCGTCAAACAGAAAACTCTCCAAAGAGGGTTTTTATGCGGGCGCTGCCGTCTGACTCCGTCTTGTGCATCAGTCAGTGCATTCATACAAGTCGAGCTGCAACTAGGGCACATAACTGGACCACTGACTGAAAAATGTGCAACTCTGCTGCGAGTTGATACGCCTCCTTTCACGTTGCTTGTTGGGAGATTTCTGGTTGATGTCACAGACCATAAACGCTGGTAATCTGATTCCCAAATGTCTTACTTTAGTAGTCACCTTGTAAAATTCAGTTGGGCGAACATGTTTACACACATGCATGTTTCACACAGCCAGTTTGACATTTTCATTTTGTTGCATCCCACTTTCCTTTTTATGTGTGTGGCAGGGTGGGGTTCTGAGTACGAAATATCAGATTCTCAAGTAGGGATGCCAGTATTAAAAATTTGGGTTAAAATCAAAATCAAAATTTTTAAAATAAAATTTTGTATGATTTTTTTTTTTATTTATTTTTTTTTTTTTTTGTGAAAAAAAAATTATTATTTTTTCTTCTTTTTATTAATCTGTTATTAAATGAAAAAAAAATAAAAAAAAATAATTAAATAAAAAAAACAAATAATATAATTTTGTTGTTGATAATATATATATAAAAATATCTTCTTAAAAAATATCAAAAAAAAAAATGAAAAAATAATAAAAAAAAAATTTTATAAATATAATAACAAAAAAGATTGGATTTATTTAAATAAAAAAAAAAAAAATAAGTAAGAAGAAAATTTTTTTATTTGTAAAAGTAACAAACAGAAGATAATTTTAAAGGAAAAAAAAAACTTGACTCGGCCCCTTATTTTTTTTTAGAGAGGGGGTTAGAAATTCCCACCCCAAAAGAGGAAAAGAGAATTTATAAAAAAAAGAGTTAGAAAAATATAAAAAATAAATAAATATATATATATATAAAAAAAAAAAAAAAAAAAAAAAAAAAAAAAAAAAAAAATATATAAAATAATAACATACGATAATTATGGATGATAATAAAATATCATCCGCCCCTATTCTCAAGTATTGTGATATTTTGTGACGATATGCCATGTTTTTATTAATGGAATCTCCAAGATGTTGGTCCGTTAAGATCTTGCTGTGATGTCAGTGTCGGTCCAACATGAAGAAAAGTCCCTGTTTTTCTGACAGAACTCCATATCCCAGCATTCCTTTTGCACTCTTGTGACTGCACTGCAGATCCAGATGCCGCGTATCTCTGGGTTATTGGGTATATATAAGTTATATACTTTGCCACATATTGGCTAATACCAGCTAGTATCTGATAGAGATGCACCGATATGATACCCAGATCAGATATCGGCTCCAATTTTGACTGGAACAGATATCGGATGAATGAGGCCAGTCCAGCATTCCGACCCAGTCATTTTCTTTTTTTTCATTAGTATCGTACATAGCAATACAGTTACAGCCATCAAGCCACTTCAATTCTGTTTGCGCTGGTTATGTCATCACGCAGAACAGAGAAGTGTTATTTATTTCTTTTTACTGTTAATGTACACTTTATTTGTTGATAAATAATAAGTACATTCATATCTGTGTTAATTTGTCCCCTTTTTTTTTAACAACACTAAACATTAATGTCGAGCCTGATGCTTTCACTCACATGGCAAGGTATGCAGTTCATTCATTCAACAGTAGTATCGGATTGTATCAGGCATATCGGCCGATATGCTTAGCCCAGGTTGGATCGGTAAAAACTGGATCCTGTATCTCTATCTGATACGTAGCAGCATTGCCGATGTTTAATGTGCGTTTGAAAACTATTGCTATGATGAAGCGAAGTATGACTCCACACCTCATTATGTTAATGATAGCCCAACTGGCTAGCTGTGAAAGTACGGAGTGGATTCATTTGTTGTCTTAGAGCGACATCTAGTGGCAAATGGAGGAGGCATTCCTCACTTTATAGAGCATAAATGCGGCTCATTTAGATGTCTAGCTCTGTGATTTGATCATAATATGGTAGATTTATTTTGAGTCAGGTGAAAATGTTAATTTATTTTTTGTTTGTTCTTTATAAACCACACCATAATCTCTTTGACACCACTGTTGTATGGTGAATAAAACTCTGCATATAACTCCATGTCTGGGTGTAAGGGTTAATTCTGACAGAGGACGCTGCAGCAGGACCACCAGTAACCAGACACACCATCTTTACACATAGCTTTCAAGATGCATAATGATTGCTCTATATAAGCTTATCATATTTCTTTATTTTATTTATGAAGCACATTTCATGTACAAGACATCTAAGGAGGAATAAAAAAAAAAAAAAAGAATAAAACTAAACTCAAAAAAAAATGTAATATTTTAACGAGGGGAGAGGACCGATAAGGGAAGAGATAAGTAAGGAGGGAAAGGAGGGATGGGAGAAGAAACAAAAGAAAAAGAGAAAATGAAGAACAGGGGGGAAAAGAAAAAAAAAAAGGGACGGTTACCATACCAAAAAAGGGAAGCCTTAAAGTAATTTAGCAAGTTTTTCATAATTCACGCAGGAACTTTTTGAAAGTTTGCAGAACACTGCAAATTCCTGCAGGCTTTATGTACAGAAATAGACAACATAGATAGTTGTAGGGATTTATTTATGTAAACTAAACAAGCAATAGAAGGTTCTGACATTTCTAGTAGTTCTCGTTGGTCATTTAATCTCCTTGTTGAGTCCATAAAGCAAAGATAAACTTGATGGGGTGGGTCATTTAATCGGTTAAAAGTGCATCTTTGAAAGGAAAAACTTCTACAGCTGCAAAAATCTAGGCAGAAACTTGTGATGCAGCATTCAAAGACCATATGCCAGGCTCCCACAGTCCCACAATGCATTTGGCAAGCCCACTGAGGTCCTGCAGCCTCCCAGAATGCCACAGCAGGAAAGAAAAGGAGGAAAAAAAAAAGAAAAAGCGAAGCAACGAAAAGTTTTAAAAACAAAGTGTCAAAGTGACAGCAGAGCAGCACAAACTTTCCCATTGTGCTCATCTCTTGCCCAGTCGACATCAAAGGGGCCCTTTAAAACAGCTTGGGGATAAAAATCATATGGCCCACTGGATGATCTGATTTTGAAATAATTCTCCTTTTGTCCGGACCGCCGGCTTCAAACGGAAAGGGACAGGCCAAACAACCGACCCCAAAAGATGACACTGGAAACGGGAGAATGGGCTCGGTAGTGTAAACCCCCCCGATGCACTTTCCATACATCAAAAGAAGTGTCAGAATGAGCCAGGCTCTCATGATAATCAGATGGTCAATGGGGCAGGGTAATGAGATTTGGAATTAAGTGGAATCAAGGCGAATAAGACCCCCGGACATCAAAGAGAACAAGAGGGAACCGAGCCCCTCTTTATCAGAAATGTCACTGGTCCTATGATAATCAGTTTTTATAAACGCTACTATTGTATGTGTGGACTTCAAACATGCTGAGCGCCGAGGCTTTATCTGCCTCCACCATGCAGCTGGGATCTGCCGGGGGGGGGGGTTGCTTAATGTGGAGAAAGAGTTAGAGAGGGCAACCTCTCCCACCAGTTTGAGACTGGACTGTTTTTCCCAGCAAAGGTCACCAGCTGTTGACCCCACCTCACCCCTTAATTCCCCCACAACCCACCCACCCTCTCTTCCTCCTCTGTTTCTTCTCTTTTTTGCTCACTGTAGCCACTGTTGCTCTGTCCCATGTGTGTGTTTGTTATTTGTATTGTATGTGTGTGTGTGTGTGTGTGTGGGTGTGTGTGTGTCTGTTTGCACATGTGTGCTCATCCTTAACCATTTCTGCCACTGTTTATTCAGGTGGGCCACTTTGGGGTGACCCCCTCCAGTAAATATGTGTGTGTGTGTGTGTGTGTGAGAGATTCATCTGTTGGCTCAAAGCTAGAAAGGAAGTGGAGGCTGACCTTGTTTTCATGAGTTTGACTGGTTGGACACCTGCTCTTTCTATCAAACACGCACACCCCCTGAATAGTTCATCAGTCTGTGCTTAATACAACATTTTCAAACTTTTCATGTTTAGTTTAAATGTCTGCTACCTGGCTTCTTCCAGATGACATGACTTGTTTACCTCAGAGAAGATGTTGTCCTGATTTAGGCTTCACACGATCAGTTTACTGATGAGGTGCTGCATGCTGATGGTTTTATGTGGATCAGATACTCTAAATCAGCCTTTCCCAAACTGGGGGTCCCAAGATCACTTTTTTAAAAAAAGCCATCATGTGATGAATAAATTTGAGATTTTTATTAGGGCTGTCAAAATTAACATGTTAATATACGACAAAGAGAATAATATGTGGACTTATGTTCATTTTTGATTGTTAGCACTTTATTGTAGCAATTAATTGAAATTTGTTCTTGATTTCAATTTTTGTCTAAAAGGATCTCCAAACCCTTATAATAGCACTGAAACAATTTTTTTTGTTTGGCATTTTTCTTTGCACAATTTCTGAAAGTTATTCTTACATTAAAGTTGATTTCAGTGGCTCCCACCCAGCTAGTTTGTTGGGTGTCGAACAAAAATGTTTGCAGCAATCAATCGTCAACATTCTTCATATATAGACAAACTGTAGAACAGCTGGATACATAGTTTATTTTGAATGCATGTATGTTTTTTTCATTTATTTAAAGGCGTTATAGAAGATGTTTCAGCATTCCAGAAAGCAGAGACTGTTGGCGAGTTTTTGAATAATGCGCATGCGCAAGACCAACCTGCTAGATTCACAGCTCCCTCCTCCGGGCACAGAATAACGTTTTCCTGCTGTTCAGCGGACAGCAGGTACAGATACTCCATCATGTCATAAATGCAAGGAAATGGAATGTTGTCTGAACATCGCTAACTGCTAGCAGAATGATGTTCGCTACCTGCTGTAAACGTCAGACAAGTGCGCGCAGGGGTATGGGGTAGTGAACCCAATTCTACTGAATATTGCAAAAATTGTTGAAAGAAACATCTTCTATAACGCTTTTGATGTCCAAAGTATATTTACTTTATTCATTTAATGTTTTATACTTTGCAAAACAGCTATATGTGTACATTTGTTGCCTATATTGATTTTCAGGTTGAATGTTTTACTTAAAAGTAGAGTCCAAAGTTTACCCCCTGAAAATAATTGTTAAACCTCTACTCTTGTGCAGTGGTGAGTTTGTTTGCAACTCCCTCTCCCGTGTCTGTAATTCACCTTTTCCCCTTGTTTTGGTGTAGTCGGGACATTTCTGGGTGGAGATTTCTGTATATCTAGCAGCCTTCCTGTATTGTACAAGAAGCAAAGTCATGTTTTATTAATAATCTGAATTTTTGTAATCCCAGTGAGAGAAGCTGATATTGGGGATGTAGGTGCTCTGTTATAGCGGTGAACCAAATCCACTAAAACCACTTTCTCCTCCTCAATTATGAAGTTTCTCACAGTTTTCCAGCCCATTCAGATGCAAATACTGTGTGTTATGTTACTCTGGGGTTGTGGCTCAATAGTTGGGGACCCACTGCTCTAGATCAGTGGTTCCCAACCTGGGGGTCTGGAACCCTCCAAGGGGGTCCCCAAAGAGAACACAGAGATGAGCTGAGATGCGTCAGCCTACATTTTTGTCTTCTTGGTTTGGTTACATCAAAAGATAGAAAAGGAATCAGCCAGAATGCATCGTTTGTGGTGAGAAGCTAGTTAATGAAAGCATAAATCCAAGCACAGTTTCAGCGAAGGGTGGACATGGCTTTTTAGGTAGAGCACGAAAGGGGTCATCAAGGAAACCACTGCTAACCCTTCGTTACTCTAAGATTGAATAGAGGTTGGATACTTTGTGACTTTGCTTCACAAAGGGACAAAAACCAGGAAAAATGTGGGATTTTTTTTTCTCGAACCATACTAGTTACAGGCTATAAAGCTTGCTTCATACCTCCGGATGGCTCGTTCGTACCAAACGTTGTCTTCGTTACTGGCCTACATACCTCCATCCAGTTTCAGCGCTATGAATGTTGCTCCATAAACCCTCTAGGGGGCAGTGTTGCATTGAAATGTACCCACATCGACCATTGCGAACATGGCGTCTGTAGAGGAGGTAGTTTTGCTGCGTCTACTTCAGAAAAGGCGGAGAAAAGGTAAGCGTACGCAGCGGTGCCATGCCTGACCACTTAAAAGTTGTCAAAGTAATTTAAAATGTTGACATTTTTAAATGCCCACTTCCTAGTCTTCTTTTTCGATTTTCACGAATAGGTAAACTGCAAACTTTGACTCTATACTGTCACCATGGTTTCCGGTGGTGTTGCTCCAGTTTGTCTGGGGTACTCCAGATTCGTAAGCTCTCTCACAATGGATATACTGATGGATGAAACAACCTCCAGATACGGATGAAAGTGTCCGCATCCATAGAATATGAATGGACCTTAAAAACTACCTCCAAGTCCATGTCAATAACTCTGATTTTTAAAGCTAATTTTCTACCACTGTCATACAATAAATAATTCCTTTTTAGTGTTTTAAAAAATGGTTAAGCACAAAATTAATGTTGTTTTCCAGCTCTGTGTTATTTTTATTTTCTCATTTATTTTTGGACGTAGTCTTGCAGATGAAAGCGATACTAAATGAAATTCCCATCCCTAGTTAGCACCCAGTCATGTGTCACATGTGTCACCCAGCAAAGGCTTTCATGTGTACTCGGGTAACACATGCTCTCAGTCTCCTAACACACTCTCAGATACATTCACTAACAGGCTGCTGGTGCAGTGAGTGAGATGGCTGTCAAGCACAGTTACCCACAATCCCCCTCATCCCCTCACATTGAAAGCTATGAACTCAGCCAGTATTCCTCTACTATATCATTACAGTTCTCTCTTTTTCCCTGATGTTGAGGGTAGGCGGGGCTGGATGAGACCCTCCATTCTTCTAAATTAAAACAGAAATACGTCCAGGTTTTTCTCAAACTTCTGGCTCAACGTGGCCAACACAGACTAACGAGTCATAGCTGAGAGAAAACGTCCTCCAGTGGAAAGTTAAATGCCATTTTTCCAGTTCAGCTTGAAAAAACTTCGTTTAGCCTCATCAGTGGCTCACCATTATTTCTTTCAGTATCATGTTGCCATCAGTCCGTTGCATGACACATTGTAGTGCTTTGAAATCTCCCTTTTAGTGGCCCTTGTGGATCACCAGGGCCCCATCGGTCTCAGCAATTCTGGGATTTTCTTTGGCTTTGGCTTTGTTTAAAGAAGGCCAGCTCCTGTTTGGAAGGTCTTGAAGGACACTTTAGTTGTGGATGAAGGCCATGTTGTTCTGTGCCTCTTGTCTCTGGGAGCCCGGGGGGTGCTGGTGTCCTCCTGCCTTGGATGACTGGAACTAGTCATGTAACAATTACCAGTAAAAAGATAAACCTTGATAAAATTCCCAATGATTAGTAATACCTTTTCAAATTTTAATTACCATTAAAACCGTGATTGATTACTGCACTTTGAAAAACTCGGTGATGCTGCTTATTAGCTGGAAAAGCAGCATCAGTCCCAGTTTACAATGTTTAATTTATGAAAACATGGCAGAAGGTATCCACGTGGACCGTTCTGGAGATGTTTCTCACTTTAAAAAGGACAAAGTAGACGTGTAGACCCATTTTGGATATTATTTTGTGGGGCGGATTTCGATAATACCGCAATAACAATAGCACCGTTTTCATCAGTGGGTCTGTGTCGGGTTGGTCCACGTTTTATTTTGCATCTCCACAGATAAAAACTGGTCAGATATAAGATACCCTTATATCTGACCCAACCCATCCTACTTTTTTGGTACCCTTTCGCAGGGGTACTGATCTAACCCATCTGGACCAAAGAAGTGGAGCTTAACACACTACAATTCCTTGATTGGTTGAAAAAATATATCACTTCCCGCGTGACCCGGAATAAAAACAAAGATGGGATGACCCCTTTATTTCTGTCTCTCTGGTGCTTTGGAGGGCGTTGCACTGCTATGATGTCATCATGTAGCAGCGCTATCCAGTGAATACTCCGCCTCCAGGGTAAGGGGACAGTTTGCTGTAGGGACGCAATGTGAAATCAACATATCTGTACCAAAACTATAGCTGGGTATTGTTACGAATCTCATTATTCAATTCGATTTCTATTCTTTGGGTTACATTTCAATTCAATATTGATTTAAATGCTTCAATATCGATTCAGTAAGAAGTAGGAACTCTGTTGTAGAGTTTCAAATATTTATTTTCATGCCCATGTGAACAAATGAAGTATGTCAACTCCATTTTTGGAAATTAAAAGATCTGAAAATAAAAAATTTGCCATTTGATCCAACGTGGCCTTTGTCCATACAATGTAAATAACATGCGCAGCTGCCCCCATTGGTCAGGAGGTGAATAAATTCAGAGGATTTGCAATTCGATGCAGATTACAGGGAAATATTGAGATGCATCGATTAATCAATATTTTTACCCACCACTAACCAAAACCCTCCCGACCTGGACATGTGGGTGGAAACGGGGCTAATGATAACCGAGATCATTTTGGCCACAGTAACTGTGATATGAAATTTTCATATCATTACACCCCTAACTGGAACGATACCCACTTTTTGATCATGTCTAATGTCGTCTGTGTGGTTTTTTTTTTTTTTTTTTCAGACATCATAACAAGATCCGCAGTATTGACGGCAGGCGGACCCGAGAGCTGGTGTCTGTGGAAACCCTGGACCTCAGCAATAATGACATCACGGAGCTGCGAGGACACTGCTTCCCTGCTGGCCTTCAAATCCGAGACCTGTAAGACCCAAACGGAGAAAATCTAGAGAATCTGTAAACATGTTTCAGGTTTTGTGTTAAATCCTTCATGTTTTGACTTTGTTCAGGTACCTGAGTAACAACAAGATCACCGTGTTGGAGCCTGGAGCGCTGGACCGCCTGGGCTCATCCCTGCAGGTTCTGAGACTGAGCCGAAACCGCATCAGCCAGATCCCAGTTCGAGCCTTCCAGCTCCCGAGGCTCACCCAGCTGTGAGTGTGTCTGGTTTCTGAGTCGTAGCCTTTGGAGAAATGGTTGCATCAGGGAGATTTTGGAGTCTGGATGAGGAGGGGCTCGTCGTGTCTGTTGATCAAGCTCTGTGTGTTTAACATTTGGAACGCTGTTAGTGTGAGCGATACCTCCTGGGGAGGATAAGGTCTGACAAGGTAAACACCAGAGCCGTATTATTGGTGATTTATTGCCCTCCTCCATATCCCTAAAGCGGTTAGATCTATCCCCACACCATGCTCCATTATCTCCGTCAAACTTCCCTCCAGCGTAACGCCGAGGTCGACCCATTTGTAGATCAACACCTCCGTTTTGGAGAGCAAAGGTACTGGTGTAATGGGAGTCGTCCTCCCCCCTCCTCCCATTATGGCTCCAGCAAGTTCCCCAGGTGCCTTTTGTTGAACAGGTGGCCCGGTGACACTGTATCTACAGCTAGCGGTGATGCACGTTGGACACAAAAGAAGCTGTATGGATGTTTATCTTTGCCAGCCTGAGGGCTTTTACAGCCTTCACACATGCACGTCGCAGCTGCACAGACTCGCTGTTGCATGCAAACACACAGCAAGTGTAGTTTTTCCAGTCTCCAACCACATTTTCTCTCCTTTTCTGATTTAGAGACATAGCTTTATCCTTTCTTGCAAGCTTGAGTCTGCATGAGTATAGATCCGTGGCCTCTTGTTGCTGGAGGAACACCGTTGAGGAATGCGACAGAATCAGGAGTTTTGACTTGGTTGTAATGAGAGGACGAGAAGTTACCTGTTGCGTTGTCTAAAAATTTTGTGTTTTTCCATCTACATGCAGAGAACTGAACAGGAACCGCATCCGTCAGATTGAGGGACTTACCTTCCAGGGTTTGTCGAGCCTGGAGGTGCTCAAGCTTCAGCGGAACAGCATCAGCAAACTCACAGATGGAGCTTTCTGGGACCTGGCCAAAATGAAAGTCCTGTACGTTTAAAAAGCAAATCCGACACATCGCTGAGTTTACAGGGTTCCCACGCCTCCTGGAAAACCTGGAGAATGATGGACCAATTTTCCAGTCATGGAAAATGACAAAAAAAAAAAGTAAAATGTCCTGGGAAAGGTTGAAATTTCCTGGGAAAATCATTTTTCCTGCCGCAACTTCAACTTCATTTATATAGCACTTTTCAAGCATAAAGCAATATAAAGTGCTTCACAGCATAAAAACCAAAACAACAAAAAAACAACTAAAAGATCAAATCATCTAAAACCACCAATGAAACCACATAAAAAAAAAAAAAAAAAATCAGACATGCACTTAAATAAAAAAGATCACTGATAAAAAGTTATTAAAAAAAAAAAAACCCAAAACAATAAAAGCTTAAAAAATAAATAATACATTTGATTTAGATATTTGATTTGTTTTTGCAGTGATTTAGATTTTTAATTTACAGTAGGGATGGGCAATATCAAAATTTTTCCTGTTGATACGATACCACTAATTTATGGTACTTCTTCATCGATACCGATAGTGATACCGATACTTTTTTTCCCTTAAAAGAAAATCACATAATTGTAAAACTTGAGAACAGAAGTATTGGAAAGAAATACTTTTAAAACAATAATACATTGTATTGATGAGTAAATTTAACAAAAATAAGATTGAAAACGTCTTTCAATTATCTAATTAACTAAGTACAGGTTAAGATTATTTAAATTCAGTGGAAAATATTCAAATTTGAAATGTAATAGTAATATTATGAACTTACCAAAACATAATGTGCAACAACCTGCATTAAACCACTGAACAATACCAAAACATCATCATCATCATCACTAAGAGTAGCAGCATCATCATGACATCTGATAGGCTACCACCATCATGTGACACAGAAGCTAAAATCTGGCTGCTTTCACATCATTTCATTGCTTAAACTCTCAGAAGTGGAGACAAATTGCATTTTTTGTATCTGTACATATTGTGGTACTCAAATAAGTATCGATTCTGATATTTTGTCTGGCTGGTATCGAAGTATCGATTCCAGGGTATCAATATTTTCATCCTTAAGTTATAGGTGTCAGATACACAAACTGTAAGTAAACAGTAGGGGTGGGAAAAAATATCAATACACTTAAATATCGTGATATTCTCATATGCCGATATATCGATATTTGAAAACACGGGATCGATCTATTTTACTAACAAAATCTTGCAAGATTTCATGAAATTTTCCGATATATCGTAACAAAACAATGAAATTTCATTTGATTTCGTCAGTAAAATAGATCGGCACCGTGTTTTTTCATATCTACATGATATCTGCATATGAAAATATCCCAATATTTCAGTGTATCAATATTTTTTCCCACCCCAAGTAAACAGATGAATTAAAGGAATTTTTGGGGGTGAAATTATTGAACATATATACTCTGTGGAGAAAGTACAAGAGAGAAAGTGTGAGAGGAATAAACACTGAAGCAACAGTTGTAGAAAATAATGGAATTTATTAGTGTATGTTGTGATAACTTAAATCGTACTGTAGTGGTTGAAAAAGTCCTAGAAATTTTTTTCAAGAAAAGCGTGGGAAGCCTTGTACCTTTTCTCCCACATGTACCTCCTGTGCAGCATCACACCAAAACCCGGTCATTTTAGCATGGAAGAAAGCTCGGAGCAGCATTTGCCTGATGGACTGATCTTATTTGCACCTCTTAATCACTTTACTGGAAAACACAGAAACTCTTTGTACCCTGACTGGAAACTGCTCACAACTACATAAAAAAAAGGGGGAAAAAAAGTTTATTCCCTGCTAATGTGCAGTTATTACACAATTACATCATTTTGCATGTAATTTAACTAACAGTCACGAATTACGCAGCAGTTTTTAGATGTGTTGCAGTTTTAATGCAGTCTGTGCCGCTGACATGCTGTCACCAGATGCTGCTGAACCAGTTCTCACGGCAGCACTTGTTTCTCGTCTCACGCAGCCACCTGGACTACAACAACCTGACGGAGGTGAACAGTGGCTCCCTGTACGGCCTGACTTCCCTTACGCAACTATTTCTCAGCAACAACTCGATAGCCAGCATCAACCCGGATGGATGGAAGTTCTGCCAGAAGCTGAGGGAGCTGTAAGTACCTGCATTCAAATGAGCCTGAACACTCGGCCTTTTCGTGTAAGAAAAGTGCTTTAAGTTCCTAAAACCAGGGTGATAACTGCATCAGATTAAAGCTGATGTTTTTAGATTTAATGCAGCTGAAGTTTTCTGTAGTTGAAGTTTGTCTTGAAGCCTGAGAACTCAACTGTTTCCATCCACTACCCATGTCATTGTTTACCTTCCCCAGGGTTAAATGACATATTGCTTTAACACCCAATATGCTGCCCCATTCTCAGGATAAGCCTGTTTATCCCATAATTAGAGCTTGGCTCAAGAGCACACAAGCCCTTCCACAAGAGTTTTTGTACTCTCTTCTAAAGCGCAGGGTTTTGGCAAACTGGCGTGTAATCCTCTGTTGTTTGTGCTGTGGTAATTACACTCAAGGATCACCTTCACCTCCTTTGTCTACCGAGTTATTATCTGACGGTCTCTCCTGTACTGTTGACATGAGTGTCGTAATGCTCCTTTAAAGTGCTTCGCTCATCTGAGGCGTTGCTAACTACGTGGTAGCCCGAGCTATCTGTGGCGCCTGTGCTTGTTTATGCGTAACAGTCTAAAGGGATAAAGCGGTAGACTGTGATCATGCTAGTTTGCTCTGTGTATCTCGGCGTCCCTTTCCTGTGTGCACATCTTATGAATGACAGATTGCTCCCAGCGTTGTTCTCGAATCAGCCCCGTGGCACCGCCGCAGTCAGTGGTTATATGCTTTTTATTATCCAGAGTTATGATGAGCCAAACGGCCGATAGAAGCGAGCGGCTCGTCTTTATGAGGAGCCTGTTATTGCATTCCCGATGCGCCGGGCTGAGCCACTCATCAGGGAGAATCTCTGCACACATGACTGGTCAAGCTAACCTGAGGCCTGGCTGCAGAGACATTGGAGAGAGGGCCTCACAGAGGGCAATAATATGCACAATACTGCCTTTGAACACTGTTTGAAAGATACCATTATGGGATTTATGATCATCTGAAATCAGGATTTATCAAGAAGTATTATGGAGAAAAATATAAGCAGTGTCAACAAGTTTAGAGCCTCAACTTTCTCTCGTTTAGACATTTTCCCATTAAATCTAAAGGGAAAGTGCAGGGCTTTCCACAGAGAGACAGAGTAGCCAGCCATACAATCTAAGATGCCAGACATATATATGCTAAAGTTATATTGTCTACATCAGAAAACATTTTGGGGCCAGACAAAAAGGAGAGAAGAGACTGTTTATACAGAACTGATGAGAACTTCCAGCTCTGGCTTTCCATCATGCACTGAGCTTCCCAGGCTTCTCCACCAATATGAAAATGGGATTTTTTTTTCTGTAGTTTGTTGTTAATTTACATTTATTTTTCCACACTTTCTTTTTCTCCAAACTGTCAAAGCCGTCAGTCAAAACATAAACTTCGTCTTCACTCTGTCTGAAGGTGTTTTTGCAAAACTCTGAAGAAAGTGATGGAGATGAAACCTCTCTCGGAAAGTTTGAATAGCTTCACAAACTCCATGGGAAAACCATCCGATCCCAGAGAGTTCTGCACAAACACGGGTTTTAGTTCTGAATTCTGGGAGTTCCCATGCAGCTGCTAACAGGTGACGTGATTACCAGGTAACTCTGGTAACTCCGGCTCTTTCCCAGATGATTTTGAAAATCACGGCACTTCTTCTACCTCTTAAAAGGACATTTGGTCACCGTATAATACGAAGCATAGATATAAGAAGCATGGGGCAAGACCCCACAATACCACTGGTTACAATGTGGGCAGGCGGATGAATGGATGGATATTAGTTCCCACTGCGGTCGGAGCCGCAGAGTTTGAAAGTGAAACTAAGGAGTTGGAGATGATTTCACTGCAGATACCCCGCTCCTCCCATTCTGGCGGAGAAAAGAGCAGTGTCACACCAAAGTAGCTATCAGGGACACTACGGTGGGGAAGCCTGAATGCGGAAGCAACATTTTCTGCATGTGCCACAGGGCGTGCAAATATCCCGGCCCGAGCCCAACTGCTCCGATCCTGATTATAAACAAGTAGCCGGCCGGACTTAGTTGAGTAATCGGCTATATGACCGGCAGCTGGCACTTGTGTCCAAATGTTTGACCATTACTGCATGACAACTACGCTCGTGTCTTATTTGCTTATTCTCCAAGGTTCTTCGAAGAAAATGCAGATTAATTGTAACATTTGAGGTCTTCTGTAGATGAGTGACAGTGTGTTCCTGTGGGGTTTACCACATGCTCAAGTAGGTTTATAGACGCGTTCATTTCCAACCAGTTTTTCTTTTCTGTCGGATGATTAGGACACGAGTGCTGCTTAGACGTCTGCTAAACTCATTCTCCGTCGGCACAATGGAAAAAGACATCACAGACTCGCAAATAGATTCTGATTCAGCCATGAAATTTAAGAATAACGACGTTGCGAGCTGCCAACCTGTCATCTCCTTCCAGACCTCACACACATCACATTTCTGTCTTCTCTTTCTTCACCGCCTCTCCTCTTTTCTATCCCTCCCTCCAGGAATCTGTCCTACAACAACTTGACGCGTCTGGACGAAGGAAGCCTGGCTGTGCTGGGGGATCTCCACACCCTCCGTCTGGGACACAACTCCATCAGCCACATCAACGAGGGAGCCTTCAAGGGCCTCAAGGCCGTACGCATCCTGTAAGTACGCAGCCTCCAGCGGCCGTTACCGAGCCCCAAACCTCCCCCAGCATCCCGCTCATTAAGCCTTCGCCCGGCTGACGATGAGGCTCAGATGAGCCGCTCGGGAGCAGTGAAAGCTGAGATGATTCATGTTGGTTTTGCCTCTGTGATATTTGATATTTAGGCTTATGTGGCTCCTTTCAGTTGACTTTACAAAGCAGGGTTGTTTACTTTTTAACATCTTATTTGCATTCATGTTTATGCATGCCTTCTTTCTCCTTCCACAAGGTGTCTGTTGTCATTGGTTACTTTTTCCTACCTTTCCCCCCACTTTGCTGCCTTTGTGTCCTGACAAACTTGGATCTGGAAGTGTTCTGTTTCACTCAGCTCCATTGATATCCTTCCCCACTTTCAGAAGCCATGAATAAAGACTGAGCTTTCTTTTCCTTCTCGTCCACCTTTTGCACAAAAAGCCCCAAAGAAAGAGAAAAGGGAAGCAAAGAAAGTGAGTCTGTGGACAGCAGAAAGACTCGGGGGTCTTGGTTGTTAACCAAGCTTCTCTTGGCTCTGCTGCTGCCCAGTAAACGGGGAAAACAGCCAGAGAGGAGAGTTTTGCCAGAGCTCGCTCGATGAGCTCCCTCTGAGCGGGGTGATGAGCCAGGGGCACATAGGGCCCCTCTCTTTGTGCCGGCACGCTGGGTGCTCGTCAGCTAGCTAGAGGATGGGACAGGAAGTTCGTCTCGTTTTTCTTTCTTGTTCTTAACTGCATATTTTGTGTAATTTAGTCGCTTCTGCTTCCTCTAAACATCCTTTCATGTTATCCCATGATGCTCAGTTTTGCTTGATTTATTATTTGTTCCTTATTTTCTTGTGTCATTCCTGCTCTCTGTCTTTGAGGCAGGCCTAATCTAATCAGTGGAGGGGAGGAGAGGCATAGGCAGGGCCCTGAAAAAGAGCTGGGGGAGCTTTAATTGGGCCTGCGCTGCTGGTTGTGCTGGCATGGGGCTGGAGCCTGCATCGGGGTGTGAAAGCTCCAAACAAGCCAGCCTGCCCGTCTAATTCGGCCACGGGGGTCGTTGGCTCATCGGGGGCCCCCTTCGCCGTGCCCGCTCTCTCGGCTCCACGGCCCCCACCCTCGGCCTTGCTTTAACAAGGCGATGGCCATTCACATCCAGCCAGCCAGAAAGAGTAGGAAATTGGCAGCCCCAGTCGGGTTCAGCTAAAGACGGCAGCCAGTGGAGGCTGAAAGGACCAGAGGGGGATAAAAGATGCTTGGAAAGGAGGGGGTGGGGGGTGTAGCTGACCATCAACCTCAAAGACCTTTCTCAAGTTTGGAAGAAAGTCCTTCAATGGTTCAGAGGAACTCTCCAAGCCTTGTTTTTCCTCTTCTCTGCAGCTGAAACTTCCCCTCAGAGGTGGTTCTTTCACCTCGCAGGAGGATGCAGATGCATTCAGCGAAGGTTTAGAAACCCCCAAAGCGCCGTAAAAGAAGCCCCTTTTATCTTCTCAGTTTTATTCATTGATTTCATTCTCTCTGCCTGGCCGCGGCTAAGCTTGGCCCCTAACCCCATTAAGACTGTTGGATGTAGCATACCTGCCACCATCACTCCCAACTGTCTGGCATTGTGCCTCCACGCCATCATGAATTATACATGTTTCCTTTGCTTCACACATGCTCACATGCAAAAGAAAAGAATGTGTTGGTTGGCAGAGCAGAGCAGCCGAAGGGCTCTTAAGGCCAGGTGCAAAAGTGTTGGGGAGGGGTTCGTGGTGGGAGGAAGCACGGGCGAAGACATCCACCTCTGCCAGGGCCTTGAAGCTCCAGCGATGGCCGTCTCTGTCCCTGCTCGTCTCCTCCCACCCTTCATTTTTCTTATCCCTCTCTTTTCTCCCCTTCTCCGCAGGGAACTGGACCATAACGACATCTCGGGCACAATAGAGGACACCAATGGGGCCTTCTCTGGATTGGTCAAGCTCAACAACCTGTGAGTGTCTCCCCTCTCTCTTTCTATTATCCCCCCTCCTTTACATCCCTCTGTCTCTCAGTTCTTCAGAAACAGAGAAGAAAGCATAGAAATGTTTTCATATCCAGACTTCTTGTTGCCGGCTTAGATACCTGCCCCCACCCCCCACTTAGAAAAGAGGCTCTCACAGGGATTTATAGAGCCCCTCGAACACATCCTCTAGGAATTTGAATCTCACTATCATCTTGTGATGTCATCATTTCGAGCGACACGGTAGTGGTTCAGTAAAAGATATTGATTTATGTTTGTCGCGACAACTCATCAGTGTTGCCAAGTTCCACGTCAAAAGTCAGCGAGTTGAGAAATGGGCGTGAAGTTTCTGGCAATGAGCGGCAATCATCAACCTGCAGGATGAAAAGATGATGTCCAGCCAAGATGGTTCCCAGTGTGAGCAGCTCCGAAAGAAAGAAGCCGAGAAAGAGGGAGAGAAAGGGCTTTTCTTCCAGCTGGCAGGGGTTCGCTCCCCAATAGGCTTATTTCTATTTGTCCTCCGTACCTCTCACTCGTCTCGTCCCCTCATTCCCACTCTGTTGTTTGGAGCTGAGAGAGGGTGAAATTGAGGGTCGTATTCAGTCATCAAACATCAAACGCCCCCCCCCCCCCCCCCCCCCACGCCCCACCCTCTGACCCTGCCCCTTTTGCCATGGTGTTGGCGGAAGCAGCTCCATCCCAGAGCCAGCCATGGGAAAGAAAGACTTGCAGAAAAGAGGAAGAAGGGACTTCAAAGTGTCCACCTCACACACCGGATTCCCAGAAGCTCGTCGGTGCGGCCATGTTGGATTCAAATGCAGACTGGATTCACCCGATCCCTGAAAACAAGCTGCAGAGCCGCCCGTTATCGTCAATTTGTTTGCGTGTACATGTGGATGAGTTTGAACTCTGGGGTCCTCATTGTGAGGCAGCCAGCCATGTCTCCTCTTCCTGTGAAGTGAAGAGTACAACAGTAGCAGAGAGAGGGGGAGAAAAGGATTAAAACCCCAAGTCGGAGGCAAAAACGACTCACTTCTTGACCTGACAGACAAAATGATTACAGGGGCTCTCCCCCTGGGATTTTCTCATATTTTATTGCCTTACAAGCTGGAATTAGATTTATAATGATGGTGTATTTTTGCATTTAAGTAACATGCCAACAACCTTCAAGATGCAAAATGCTGTATTAGGGCTGGACGATAATTCAATATTGATATTTGTCGATCCATAGAGGTTTTTTAAATAGAAAACAAAGAGGGTCAGTAAAAGTTCAATATAGAAACACAGTTTTGCGCTGTAGCCTATCGGGTAGCATGATACTACAATCACTACTTCCGCCAAACCAATCACAAACGCAGACCCAGGCAAAGGCTAAATTGGAATTCAGTGTTAGTGTGATCTATATTATAAGTAGGTCATTCAGCAAAAGCTTAAAGGGGAAGTTTAGTTTCTTTCAATCTGGACCTATTTTCTAGCATGAAATACATTCATTTACTCTCCCAGACAGTTTTGGTGCAACTTGAATTCCTTCGGGAGATACTTTGATGTTTTAATGGCGCTGGCATTGGCAACCGACATGAATTTACCGCCACCAACTGGGAGTGTGCATCAGGACAGGCGGCGTACACCTGACTTGTACTCTCTCCCTGTGTTTTATAAGACAGAATGAGGTTCATACTGCGGTAATGGTATGAAGGTGTGACGGAAAATGTAATGGTTTTCATACCGCTACGTTTTTATACCATGGGATACCTTGAAACTGAAAACGGCGCATCCCTAGATCACAGTTAGGGGTGGGTACCAATTCATGTAAAATCAAACGGTCCCATGTTTCGGTACCTAAATGCATCCTTAAGGTACAGAGGGAGTGGAAGAGTTGGTGATTTCTATGCCGGACGTGAACGTCGCATTGCACGTGTGACATCAGCCGTCACGGTTCAGTCGGAACAAGGAGCAACTACCACAAAATAGAATAAAACACCAAGTTGGGAAAGCCACTGCTGTCTGCCTCACAAGCTCTGCAGGGAAGCGCACACGCGTGTAAATATCCACACGCAGCCACGCCTTATCATTGCTGTTTAAGTCTAATAAAGATAAAAGTGATCTTTGAAGAGCAGCGCAGAACTCAGGTGCCCCCCCGAGCCACCCACCGCAGCCCCATTCAAACCCCCCCACCCTTCCTCCTGGCTAATCTCCACACAGTTCAGATTTCCAATACCCCAATCCCCCTCACTCTTATCAGATTCAGCCTGGCTAATTGTGCTTCTCTCCCCGTCTTGCTCTCTCTTCTCACCCCCTCTTCCTCTCCCTTTTTCCTCATCAATCGGCGCCCTTCATGTTCTGGAACGACAGGACTCTGTTTGGAAACAAGGTCAAATCGGTGGCCAGGAAAGCCTTCTCTGGCCTGGAGACCCTGGAACACCTGTGAGTATCCCACTAGAGAGAAATGTGAAGAGAGCTGAGTCTGAAGTGGAGGAAGGAAGAGAGGGGGAGGGGGTGAGATTGCCAAAAGGAGCTGGCAGAGTGCATGTTGCTAGCAATTTAATAGCATCTTTGTAAAAGGAGAAGACAGGGGCTTTTGCAAGCGCCCAGCTGCTTCTCTCTTGTTAGCCTAGCACAGTCTCAGCCTTGGACTGTTTTTTCTTCCTGCCTCAGTCAGGAACTAAGTTACTGAGCATATGGTGAGCTCACAAGAAGAAATGGAATTCCTTTAAGCTTTTTCACAGACTTTTTATCAAGTGAAGGCTAAGAAATGGCAGTAAAGCTGACTCCTGTCATTGCACACAGACCTGGATGTGGATTGTTTGTGCAAGTGTAATGAAACAAAGTTAAATGTGCCAACAGGAACTTGGGGGAGAATGCGATTCGCTCCATCCAGCCCGACGCTTTCAGCAAGATGAAGAAGCTCAAACGTCTGTGAGTTATACCGATGCATCAGCACGAAACCCAACACAATTTATCCCTGCAGCAGATACACACCCACACACATGCCTCGACTCGACCATCAGTAAAACACGGCCCCTCTCGGCTTTTGGCATCTGCTCACACTCTCAGACATGTACTTTCAGTAACAGATGCAGCTGAAGTGATCCGGTATCCTCCTCTCCTCTGTAGTCTGATTCAGAGCAGCAGCTTCCTGTGTGACTGCCAGCTCCAGTGGCTGCCCGGCTGGCTGGTCAAGCACAGTTTGCAGGCCGGCGTCAACGCCAGCTGTGCCCACCCGCTGAGCCTGCAGGGCACCAGCATCTTCGAGGCTCCGTCCAGTAGTTTCGTCTGTGGTGAGTCACGTTTATGTCTTATCACAAGCTGGGTTTCCACTGCACCTGGAATTTCACAAAACCTAAATATCGCAATTAAAAACCGCTAATGGAAACGCCTACATTTAGAAAGAAAAAAAAAACCTCTCAAATATCGCAAAAAAGTTTTTACACTTTCATAAGGTAGATTTTCAGACATTTCTATAAAGCAGATTTTCGCAAAAGTGTGATGGAAACACTTTTTTTACATTTACATGCCATCAGGCGTGATGCGGGGGGGTGAAAACCAGTTATTGCTTCTTGATTATGATGTTTATGATAATTTACAAGCATTAACTGTGAAATGGGAGTGATGGGGGAAGTTTTACCAGTCATGCCGATATGGAAAATCCCAAAATCGCCAAAACTGAGCAGACTGAGTTCATTTTGGACAACATGAAGATGGTTTAAGTTAATGTATTAATAACTGGCCACGAGCCGTTTGTCGCTTCCACACATTTGTAACACCATGACTAGGTTATCTCTTTCCCACATGTTAACTATATGTCACCACGATTTAATAATGCACGACCACGGATGACGTCTTACGACGGCATCTTAGTATCAACAGCTGCATTACCACATCAGTCAGGAACTGGTGCCGGATAAAAGTGGAATACAAGATCAAGAAATGACATCCACACTCCAGAAGTTGATCCTGAGGGGTTTTTAATTTGTGTTACGTTCAGAGGCTCCGTACATACGGACTTTACCTCTAAATCATTAACCGTTGCGTTCATCTCTTGATGAGGAGCAGCAGCAGCTCTGAAACACTAAGGATGAATCTCTGTTGCCATGTGTAAGGGTAGGGGTGTCCCAATAGCTTTTAGGATGGAGGGGTAGGGCTATATAGCCGAACGAAGATTTTTCAGGAGCACGCTTCAAACGGAGGTTATGACAGTCACCGGCAAGACGGCTGCTACAGAGTACAAAAACATCCACGAGTATAAATATTTTCTTCATAGATAAAGTTTAAATAGTATGAAAAACATTGTATTGTCTAGTTTAATTTATGAATTTCCCCTCGGGGATCAATAAAGTATCTTTATCTTATCTTATCTTTAACGCTGTTTAAATGTTTAACGGTCATTTTCTTTGAAAAATGCACGTGAAAAAAATCGCTAGTACTACACTGACGCTCTGTGCTCTGTAGGCAGCCCTGATAATCTACAGTGATACATGATCAATAAAAATTTTGGCAGCATCACTGCTGGTCTTCATTTACAAATCTCTGTCCTCGTCAAAGTGGAGTCTCGCTGGACTGGATTTTACCAGAATTACGGCTTATACCATTCAATGGAAACACCTGCAAATTGCAATTGTACTTTTTCGATATTTAAAGACACACAACGTAACTTTTAGACCTTAAAAATCTGCGTTTCTGACTCGTTTTGATGGCACACCAACATTCATTTTGCGCATTTTCGAGCGGTGACTGCCCAGAAGCGTCCTGGGGCTCAGAAACAGCACTATGTAAGATTCCCATCCGGGACGCGACTGTGACGTTGCAGCCGACTATTGGCTGCAGCCCTGCGTCACTCACTAGCAACCGGATGTAAACCAGGGATCAACCCCGCGAGTGTTTTGAACGCAAATCATGTCTGATTCGGTAAGGAAACATTACAGGAGGAAGAGAGGAAAAGGAAGAGAGGAAGGGACAGAGCAAGAGTCAAGATAAGACTGTCTTTTACTGGCTGGAGTGAATCACGGTGCAGGTTTGATACAAGATGGTTGCTAGTTTAGTCGCCGATAGGGGGCGCGTCACTGAGAAAACTGCTAAAAGTTCCGTTGTGTGTCTTTAAGAAATATTGCTTTTTTGAAGAAGAAGAAGAAGAAGAAGTGTAATGGAAACCGAGCCACACACGTGATTTCCTCCCCCGCTCTCTTCTTCACACGTTTCCCCGTCTCCGCCCCTCCAGATGACCTCCCCAAACCCCAGATCACCGTTCAGCCCGAGACCACGGTGACGGTCCTCGGCAGTGACGTGCGCCTCACCTGCACGGCCGCGAGCAGCAGCCCCTCCCCCATGACCTTCGCCTGGCGCAAGGACCAGGAGCTGCTTCGTCACGCCGAGATGGAGAACTACGCGCACGTGCGCGCTCACCACCAAGCTGCGTCGCTGGATGCGGCGGGCACAGGAGGAGGCGTGATGGAGTACACCACCATCCTGCACCTGCGGAGCGTGACTTTCGCCCACGCGGGGCGCTACCAGTGCATCATCACCAACCACTTCGGCTCCACCTACTCCAGCAAGGCCCAAGTCTTCGTCAACGGTGAGTTGGAGAAGTTATGAAAAGTTAAGAAAAGTTGTTGATCTTTGTGGAAATATCAGCGGAGGAGAAATCTGTCATCATGGTTGTAACAAGCAGGACAGTTAGAACGGAGGAAAACCACTTCTGTTCAGATAGAAATGGACCTTTTCTTAAACGTTGGTGATGTTGTGGCTCTAAGAAAGACGTCTTTCTGGGAGTTTGTGCATCCAAGCTGCAGCTTTCACTTCTAAGCGCCAGCAGCAGCTGGGAAAATGTATGTATTACAGTATTAACCTATTAATAGGGATTACGAGGTAACAGAATGACAAAATTCTACGAGATCGTAAAATAGATCGATACAGCATTTTTAAATGTTAATATGATATCAGCATATGAAATTATTGTGGTATTTCAGTGTATTGATATTTTTCCCACCTTTAGCCTTTAAAAAGTCTGTAAAAAGGAAGTTTTTGAAGATTTTTTTTTTTTTTTTTTACATAAGAAACAGCGGGCTGATCAGTTAAACATGGGTTAAATATTGATGGGGTGGCCGATGTCCGATACTCAGTTTTAAGGCTGATATAGGCCGATACTGATAGGGGGCCGATTATATCGTGCATCCCTAAAATAAATAAAGATGTTTGTCCGTTTCGTTGCTCTGTATAAATGTTGGAGTCGTGGTTGACCTGCATCTCATCCACAGTGCTTCCGTCCTTCGTGAAGACTCCCAGGGACAGCACCATCCGAACGGGTCACACGGCCCGGCTGGAGTGTGCCGCCGAGGGTCACCCCGCACCTCAGATCGCCTGGCAGAAGGACGGCGGCACGGACTTCCCCGCCGCCCGCGAGCGGCGGATGCACGTCATGCCCGACGACGACGTCTTCTTCATCATGGACGTCAAGCCGGAGGACATGGGCATGTACAGCTGCACCGCCAGGAACACAGCCGGCACCGTCTCCGCCAACGCCACCCTCACCGTGCTGGGTAAGAGTCCCGTCCTCGAGTCGGGGGTCGATCGTATTCCCACATCTCCAGGAATGACCCGTAAATAGCTGCAGACTCAGGAGGGAACGGTCGGCCCGCGGCTGCAGAATGACCAGCTTTATATTTTTCTTTTCTCGGCAGCTGCGGCCGTGCTGCAGGTCAGGGGCCAGGGGTCATGCTTTGGGGTCAGAAAAGGGGGGGGGACTCACAGAGGGGTGTTTGTTAGGCATTCCCACCCCCTTCTCTGCTCTGGGTGGGCGGGACAGTCATGGCTGCTTCACTGCAGGCCTCACTGCTCCCAGTTTATTGGCTGTTTTACACAGTTAAACAAAACAAACCATCGGAACAGGTTATCCTTGTCCTTTTTCTTTCAACTGAGCAAAAAACACCTCGTTGGACAACGTAAAAAAGAAAAAAAAAGCCTTGAATTGCTACTAAAGAGCTCAGAAGCAACAGTTTCTATATTTAACTCGGTCGTCCTGGTGGATTTGGGTTAGTGACACATTTGCATGCTGCGACTTCTCGGCAGTTCAAGCGGCGTGTTAATCCACTCTGCAACATAAAATAGATCCAGCCGGTGCTGGATCTGTCATGTTTGGGTTTGAGACGGGGGGAGAGAGAGAGAGAGAGAGAGAGAGGTGGAAGGAGGACGGGGAGGGGGATGGCTGCAGTCGAGGGGCCCCTGTCTGGAAAAGAGAGGTGGGGGAGAAAAATGGGAGCCAAAGAAGAACGGTGGAGTGTGTGAGGGGTGGATGGGATTTAGAGAAAAGAAAAAGATGGAGGGGAGGGATTGATGGAGAGGGAGAAAGTACTGATGGAAAAAAGAAGGGCGACTGAAGTGGGTTAAGTGAGATCTCTTAATCTGTGTATGTCCCACTGTGAGGGGAAGTGCTCAGTCTGAGAGGCCAGCCTTCTCACACACACACACACACACACACACACACAGTTCAGTGTGCTTCTTTCACCAGTGTGTGAAGTTGCTAAGAGAAACACTGAAAACATTGTTCCACGGTGGATTGTGCCCCAGAGAAATCTTGTTAGTGTGTTGCGATAAAAAGTTAACCGATGTCAGAATGTATCAGCCTCAGATGTGACCTCAGATATCGTAGCTGGATGTCACCGTCGTCACAGGGTTCTGGTCTTAAATGATCTTACGCTCCGACAAAAAGTAAAACAAAACAACAGATGAGAGCAGGGAGGGCCTTTGCACAGTCGTCACCTGCCAGCCTGAGGTTCGCGTAAGCATCTTATTTACCCTTTTGGAAGAAAATTTTAAACCGGGAACTAATGATAGACGGAGGTACCAACAGAAAAAGTTAATCGATCTATCTTTTTTGACAATATCTTTGTAAATGTAGAGAGATGTGTGTTTTGCCATGAAATGGGCTTAAAATTCTGTTCCAAATATTCTTAAAAAGTGTTGAATTTAAAGGGGAAGATTGTTTTTTTCAACCTGGATCTATTTTCTAGCATGAAATATGTTCATTTACTCACCCAGACAGTTTATTTAGAGGCAACCTCGCGCACCCTCTAAATAAGCCACGATCTGCCACAAACTCCTTCATTTCAACATTTTGTTACGAAACATTAGTCGGACCCCCCTGTGAGGTTGAAGTGGCTTTTTTGTGGTGATTCGTCCTCATTTACAGACATTTTTACTGCGGCGGCTTTAATGACGTCATTGTTATGCAACACCGAAGCAAATAAATGTCTGTAAATAAGTACGAATCACCACAAAGAAGCAACTCAAACCTGCTTCGAGCTCACAGGGGGGTCCGACCAATGTTTCACAACAAAACATTGGTGAAATGAAGGAGTTTTTGGCAGATAATGCCTTATTTAGAGGCTGTGCGAGGTTGCCTGCATCACTTCCATTATATTGGACATAAGCTGATCTGGAGTGGATCTAAATATCTCTTGAAGGAATTCAAGTTGCACCAAAAGTGTCCGGGTGAGTAAATAAATGTATTTCGTGCTAGAAAATAGGTCCAGGTAAAAAAAAAAAAAAAAGAAAAGCTTCCCCTTTAACTTGTTTAACGTGTAGGAACCTGCATCATCATGAGATGACTGTGTCCTCAGAAACGCCCCACCTGGTCCAGGATCTGGAGGACCGCAGCGTCGCCGTGGGCGACACGGTAGCGCTGCAGTGCAAAGCCCTCGGCAGCCCGCCTCCCCGCATCACCTGGCTGCGTAACGACCAGCCGCTGCGCCCCTCCGACCGCCACCACTTCACCTCCGGGAACCAGCTGCTGGTCATCAGCTCCGTCCTGCTGGAGGACGCCGGCCGCTACACCTGCCTCATGTCCAACACGCTGGGCACGGAGCGCGCTCACAGCCAGCTGGAAGTCAGCCAGCACGCCGGGAGGACGTGCGCCTCGGCCGCCGGCCCCAGCACGGTCACCATAGGCATCATCGTCATCGCCGTGGTCACCAGCATCGTGGTGACCTCGCTGGTGTGGGTCTGCATCATCTACCAGACCAGGAAGAAGAGCGAGGAGTGCAGCGTGACCAACACCGGTGAGTTGGGACCTGCTGGAGGGGAAATGGGGTCGAGAGAGATCTACAGTCGTCCTCAAAATTATTCACACCCTCAAATTAAAGAAGGAAAAAAATCAGCTGTCAGTGGAATAAAATGAAACTGACAAAATAATAGAGAAAAATTCTATTAAAATCATGACACTGATTTTTAATTGTGGTTTGAAAGAAATATTAGAAATAAACACACAAAAAAATAAACAAGTAAACAAGCATGATGTGGCTCCGAAGCTAAAATTCAGACACTTTCAAAACTTTGAGGCAAATCACTGCTATCAGGTGTTTTCTGTAGCGTCCAATCAGACGTCTGCACCTGTTGACAGGTATGTTGGTCCACTGTTCATGGGAAAGGTGCTCTAATGTGTCTGGGACAGTTTTGTTTCTTTGTTTTTTTAAAATTATTATTTCCAACCACAATTCAAAAGCAATATTTTATTTCACTTAATTATAATTTTGTACATTTTTATTTATTATTAGTTTCTTGTTATTTGAATCAATATTGTGAATTTAACATTTTCCTTAATTGGAGGGTGTGAATAATTTTAAGGACGACTGTATACCTTTACTGACGACTCGGCGTTTGCTCTTCTAGATGAGACGATCGTGCCCCCGGACGTGCCCAGCTACCTCTCCTCCCAGGGCACTCTGTCGGAGCGTCAGGATGCGTGTATCCGTGTGGAGGCGGGCGGCGGACCTCAGCCCAACGGGCACGTCGTGGACCCATCAGGTACCTGCTCCATGAAACACCTGCAGCACCGTCTGTGTTTATACGTAGACGGCCCTTTAAACTCTTATTTCACCTCGTAGTGTTCGACGGAGCGGTGCTCTGCACAGACTGCATGGAGACCGGCAGCAGCTACTCCAAAGACCCCGACTACCTGGCTCACGGGTTCGGTCCTGCTCGCGGTGCGGAGTACCAGCAGCAGTTTGTCCCCCCTCCATATTCCCACTGTCATCCCGGCGAGCAGCAGGACTCACGGCCGCATCCTCCGCTCTGCAACGGGACTCCCTACGGACTCCGAAAAGACACTCAAGAACCCACGTTCCCCAAAAATCACAACACATTACAAGATGATAGAAAAGGTAACGACTTGACACAACGTTACTTTTCCACCTTAAAAATCAACGTTTGACTCCTTTCGATGGCACACGTTCATTATGCACATTTCTCGAGCCGTGTCTGCTCAGCGGCGTCCCGAGGCTGAGAAATCGCACCATGCAACTTTTCCATCCAGTTGCAGCCGTTACTGTGCAATACCAATACTCGGCTTGCGTCATGTGCTAGCAAACTCATATCAACACACCGGGTGTTTTGAACGCACGTCATTGTGGATTCAGCAAAGAAACGCGAGCCGATCGTTAAAAACGCTTCATTTAAAGTCTTAGAGACTCTCAGTATTTAGTTGTTTTTATGGGCGTTTTTGGTATTTTGTAAGTTAAAACACCCCAGAAGACAATTTCAAGTAGGGGTCGACCGATACGGATCTTTCAGGGCCGATACCGATACTTTCTAATCAGCCTCAACCGATGACCGATATAACCTGCCGATATCTGGGGCCGATACTGCATTTAACTCCAAATGAACATTGAAAATATTAAATGCTTTAGTTACATTTGCTCAGAAATTGTTATGAAACTTATGTATTTAATTAATGGAGATGAAAACTTTTTTTACTGTTTTTCCTATAATTTCCATATTTTTGAAAGCCTACGCTGTAACTGAGTTACTGTAAGATGTTTTTTTGGTATCGTAATAAGTATCAACTTCAGCAAACACCTTTTTGATTAGCCATATCTCACATTCTTTTCTGCTCGTGTGTATTGATAGTTTGATTGCTAATCAAATAAACCAAAAAATGAATAAATAGATAAATATATAAAAGAAACAGTGCACTTCTTAACAGAAAATAAATAGAAACAAAATTTGAAAAATTTTATTTAAAAAGTGTAAATTATGCCAAGTAGAGATACACCGATCTGATACCTGGATCGGATATCGGCTCTGATATTGACTGATTAGCAGGATCAGCTATCGGGTGAACGAGGCCGGTCCAGTTATTGTGTTTTTTTTTTAGATTAATAACATTCACAGCAATTCAGTTACAGCCATCTAGTCACTTCAATTCTACGTTTGCAACGCTGGTTACATCATCATGCAGAGCAGAGAAGTGATATTTATTTCTTTATGCTGCTAATGTACTCTTTATTTGTTAATAGATAATGTCATTTATATCTGTTACCTTTTTTTATTAAGGCTAAATGTTTATGTCAAGCCTGATGGCAAAATACACGGTTCATTCATGAAACGGTTATATCGGATTGTATCGGGTAAACCAAAAACCGCATATATCAGCTTAAAATATCAGCCTATGTATCGGTCTATAATTTCAAGCACTCAGAAAAGTGAATTTGCATAAAATGTGCCCTTTGGGGAGTATCAGTTGAACCGTATCAGGTGATACCATGAGACGCCATCATCCCTTCCAGCGTGATAGCTGATAGGTTGTCTTCCAGCTGCGTGTGACGGCGTCTCAGGATCTGTGTAAACCCTGGAAGCAGCCCAGAGCTGTCCCCCGCTGCCAGACTCCTGCAGATGCAGGCCCAGGCCTGCTCCTGCAGCGATGAGCTGCATCAGTATAACTGGCCCTGAAATACCATTTCTCACCTCCGCACCTCAACGCGGCTCCGCGCTCACATTCCTCTGCCTCATTTTCCCAACGCCGAGCGCATATTTGTCCGTTTTCATGTCACATCGTTGACTCTGCCCGTTTTCACATTCCTGCACCCTCTTTTGTTTTGTTCCCCAGCGAGCAGAGGGGGCCAGACGGCGGCGAGCGCCCCGCCGCAGGAAGACTCCTTCCACAAGCCGGTGAAGCTGGCGGGCGTGACGAGCCGCGGCTGCCTGGACACTGACTGTGAGCCCGAGCTCAGGCAGACCCTGCTGGCCAACGGACACACCCTCAGAGCCTCCCAGAGTGAGAGCGCCCCTCTGAGGCGAGCCAGCGACTAGCAGGGGGGGGGGGGCGCCTTCACCCAAAAACGTGGACTAGTTTCTTTTTTCTCTTTGCACTGGGAAATAAACTGCTACCTCATATCGAGGGGAACGATCCCAAACCTCCCAGATGGAACTGTGGAAGGAGCGCTGGGAGTGGGGAAAAGGTCGGGGGGGGAGGGGGGCATCCGGAGTTTGAAGGTGGAGCTTGTGTGGGTGGCGTCCCATCTGAGCGTATCAGCTGTACATAAGTTAAAAATCTTCCTTTGGGAGATGACCAATAAAAAAAACTAAACAAACAAAAAAAAAATCTAGCTCCAAAAAATGTGACTTGCATTTGAAGCATGTAAACGTAGGGAATCTGTACAGCGGGGAGGAAAAGACAACTTTAACGTGGGACTTTTGACTGTACATAAGAGTTTTCTTATATATTATATAACTTTTACAAAAGAGTGTTTGAATATATGTGCATGACAAAGACAGGAGTGATATTTTTATTTTTGTTAGAGAAAAAACAGCCTTTTTCAGCTTTTACCAACATCCAGCTGCAGTGCCTTATCGCTTGATCAAAGAGAACTCCACCTGTAACAGCGTATAACAAGACATTTTTCTCAGATACTGCTACACTTTTTTTTTCATAGCAAACAAAACACTTGATTGCACTTGAATGTTTTTTTTGTTAGTTTTCTTTGAGACAAACTGTGCCAGCTACGGCCTTCCGGAAACAGACGCCGCACGCGCATCGTCGTTGAATGAAGGTCGAGCTTTGATGTAAATTATTTGGGTTCGTCAGACGGTGCGAAGCGGGACGTTTGCAGGGCGGTCGGTTAAAGCACTTTTTTACACTCGAAGCAGCAGATCGTGCACATCGTCTGCCAACAGGGATGCAGGAACCTTCTCCGCGCGAGGAGACATTCCACGTATTTTGACACGATTGACGTCATGCTGGACTGCTGAAGACTCTTCCATCCGTTTCCTAGCAACACATCACTGCAAAGCTGCTGCCAGCTTCCTGGGATAAATGCTTATTTAAGTTGGCTTCTTCTGTTGGTCACATTTGTCATCGTTTATTTGGGTTTAATTGGATTCATGAATTTAGGAAAGCTTAAAAAAAAAAGGGCATCATTGTGTTACTGCTGTAATATGCAACATCAGAGCAAATGGCCAGTATCCCTCCTGCATTATCACTGCAAGTTTCGTTTCACGTTTGAGGGGATTGCGAGCAGCCGGGAAGCTTGTGAAATGTGCTCTAACCAAACCGGGATTAATGCAGTCAGGCTCTCCCCGGGCTGTCACACTGGCTCAGGTTCGGTTACAGTGTTTAAGGCATGCATGTGCTTCCTCAATCCGAGCTGTGCTCTGCAACCAGTCGCCTCAGTGAGGTAAAGCGGAGGACACGCTCCTCCTGTTACACCCCATCGCACCTACCAGAGACGAGTTTTACCTGCATGGAAACCGACCCCGGTGTCGCAGGCCGAAGGGACGAGAGGGAGCGAGGTGCAGTTGGTGTTCTAAGACTAATTTATTCAAGCAAACTGAAGCCGTTGTACCAATGTCGAAGCTAAAACAGTGAAGTGTCTAACATGGCATTGAAGTGTCTAATAAAAGTCACGTTTTGCTATCAGCGCTGGTGTCGTGCTTGTTTTCTCACCTGTGAAAGCAGAACGGATGTTTTCCCTGCAGAGATGCCGCCCAGCTGAGTTAGCGCTCAGCCGTGCGCTCTTGTCCTGGCGGTTATGGAGAAGTCATCAGTTTAAATGGAGCGTGCACGACGACATGAAATCCAGAGACCTTGATCTTCAAAGCAGTCGACCAGCTCAGGCCTGGACCGCGCACACACTCGGCAAATACGCACAAAGCTAATCTTCCAACCAGGAATGTCTCCTGGCTCCTTGAAGCTCCAAAGACAGCAGGCATTACCCCCCCACCCCTCTGCAGTCTGTTTAAAATATCTGCTATTGACTGGAGGCTGACTCGGGGCCAGAATGTGCATTCCAGATGCATGTTTGTCACCGGGTGATTGACATGGCCCTGGCCGTGGCCTCCACCAATCACACACCAGCCATTGTTGCTCAGCAGGCTAGTGACACACACAATGACATACAGTCCCACCTGTGAGGCCATTTGTTCGCCCCCCCCCCCCACCGGGATTCATCAAGTCTTCCGCTTTACTCTGCACCGACTCCTGAAGGACACCAGAGCTGCCGCTGAATCTGAGAGGAGGAACCCCGAAACTCTTACCTACACAATCTAGAAGGTACGGATGTTCGATATTGGCTTTTACCGATATCCTTTATTGTCCAACTCTTAATTTCCCATATAAACTGATACCGATACTAGGGATATTGATAGTTTGTTACTTTTGTTAATAACGATATCGGTACCGATACTTTGGGACCCTGTAAAGAAAACCGCATAATTGTACAGTTTGCATTAATATCTTCAATGCAAGTGAAATATTGAATATAAGTAAAACTTGAAAACAAAAAGTACTGGAAACAAATGCTTTAAAAACAAATTATATTGATGAAGAAATTGAAAAAAATATATTAAAAACTTATTTTAATTATCAAATAAACTTAGGAGTACAGGTTTAGTTCATTTAAATTTACTTAGGAGAAACTGTTCAAATATAAAATGTAATAGTAATATAAATTTACCAAAACAATTTGCCATAACCTGCATTAAATCACTGAAAAGTAACCAATCATCATTGCGAACAGTAGCACTATGACATCTGATTGGCTACCACCATCATGTGACACAAGCTAGAATCTGGCTGCTTTCACACATAATTTCATCGCCTAAAACTCTTAGAAGTGGAAACAAATGGCATGTTTTCTATCTGTACAGTGGTATCGCGATACTCAAAAAAGTATTGATTCCGATATTTTGTCTGGCTGGTATCGAAGTATTGACTCCAGGGTATATGCCCATCCATAACCGATATATAAAGACAACTGTGAGGTTGTATCTAATATTTTGAGCGATACAGCTATATTGTATCTATATTGTATCACCCTAAAAAAAATGTGTATCAGTCTATCCCTACACATGGAGCTGTACTTAGACGTGTTCATGTCTAAACTCCTGAGTATTTTGTGTAAACAACTGTCGGTTTTTTGCAGCGATAAATTAAGTCAACAGATTGGATGTGAGGTGGATCCACTTTATTTTAACCGATATATAATATACCGATATTGCCCAACTCTAAATTTCCGATATCAACCAATATCCATCTATGCAGACAACTGTAAGGTCTCATATTTTGAGAGATGCAACTATATTCTGCTCCAAGAGCAAAGATCCCAAAATAGCCTTAACTCAGCCAGAGGAGTTCATTTTGGACATCTGGCTGCCAGATATCAGATACTAGCAGGTATTAACCAACATGTGGCTAATTATAATGTTTCTGACAACTTGTTTCTGGTAACTTAACAACTTAAAACAGACATAAGCAGCTTCAGAGCAAGTCAGTCTGTAGCAGCAGCAGCTGGACTGTAGTCACATGACTCTGAAAGGAATGCTGGGATATGAAGTTCTTCCACAATAACAGGGACTTTTCTACATGCTGGTCTGCTGCTAATGGAAAAAAAAACAAGATCTCGCAATATTTCATTAGTGAAAAAATATCGGTCTGAAAAGCTGATAGACAGAAAATTATGTCATTCCGATAAGTCCGATATCATGACGACTTGCCCCAATGATATTTTCATATATATATATATATATATAAAACACATATTTTTTTCTTTTTATATAAATTTAAAAAATTTGTTGGAGTCTATCCCAGCTATTATCAGGAGCGAGGGCCAACACAGAGAGACAGACAACCATTCACTCTCACATTCATAATTAGGGGCAATTTAGAGTAAATAATTTCAACTCGTGAAGTTATTAGTGTAATTTAGGCTTTAACACCAAAGGAAAGTTGTTGTTTTTTTAAGATCGGACGTGCAGAAGTTGAAAATCCCAGTTTTAAGCTTTTCTTTTCATTGAGATATTGCAATCGGGTAAAGCTGCTGCTTCACAGAGGACACCCCAGGCTGCTTCCAAACCACTTTCCCTTCTTATTCTAGACACAAACTACTTTACCCCATACAGTTGGAATTTGTTAATTTGGTATGATTATGTACAGTCGTCCTCATAATTGTTCAAACCCTCCAAATTAAGAAAAGGCTAAATTCACAGTAGTAATTTAAATAACAGAAAAGGAAACTAAATAAATTTATAATAAATAACAATTTCCAAAATTATATTTTGGTGAAATAAAATATTGCTTTTAAATTCTGTTTGAAAATAATAATAAAAAAAAAACCAAGTTGTGGTTTCGGTTAAACCACAACTCAAAATCAAATGATTTTTATAGAATTTTTATGTATTATTAAATTAGTGAATTTCATCTTGTTTCACTGACAGCTGATTTTTTTTCGTTTAATCGGACGGTATAAATAATTTTGAGGATGACAGGGCATGATTATAGTTATCAGTATCGGCCTTGGGGGAAATTTTGGTTAAGCCCCTGTAATGCTGATATCAACCAATAATATCGGTAGGCCGATAATACTATCCCTACTATGACGAGTACTTCGTTAGTCCTGAAATCTGCTCACTTATAAGTGGAACATGACTGAGGAGCAGACCCACAAGCCAACTTTTTAGAGGAGCCATAAGATCACAAATCATCTAAAACATGTCAATGATTCAATGAAATCTGAAGAAATCCCCCAATTAAAGTTAATTCCAAGCATTCCTGGTGTCTTGTCCTCGTTGCCACATCACAAACGCTGAGAGGACGGCAAGCTGGGAAGCACCGAGCGGCTGTAACACGAGACAAAGACGTGTTTGTCTCAACCCTCAGCTAATCGTTGCACTTCTGGGCCCGAGCAGCTGATGTCTCACAATGAAAAACATCTGCTTGGCCAAACATGGGGCTGGAAAATTTTATTTTCCTTTGTGAATTTTTATGTGCATATTCACCCTTTAATGGCTATATGCTCATGTTACACTATAAAATTCAGTTATTGCTTAAATTGAAACTGAATGCGAGTGTATGCAAATAAACAACTTAAAAAAAAAAAAAAATCAAAGTAATAACTTTAAGCAATGCGTTCATTTTTTTTTTTAAGTGTATCAAATCATCAACCATGAAAATCAAGCCAACTCAGTTATTTACACAAAACAAAGAAGGCAGAAAGATAAAAACAGCAGAACCATAACTGGATAAGCTTGTTCAGTCATGTTAAAAAGAAACACAAAACAAAGTCATGACAGATCCACCCCGAGCTGCAACACCTGAGCCGCCACGTAAACCTGCAGCCTCGTTAGTTTAACAAAGTGCTCTATTGTTAGAAGCGTCCGAAGAAAAGGAGAAGAAAGAAGGCTGTTGCAGGTGGATGAGGTCAGCTTCGCTCCTGCAGGAATGTAACAATGGTGACATATCGCTGCGTCTCCCTGGTGGGTCTTTCACGCAGGTGGCTCGGCTTAATAGAGGAGAAAATATGGACCGAACGCTAAAAAAGGACGTTAAACCCACCTGGAGGGCTCCAGAGCAAGCCAAAGAAACCACCAGACTTCACTCAAAGTGTACAAAGATGCCATCTTTAATTTCAGAACTGGCTCACACACATAAATACAACAGGAAGCACACGGCTTTGGTTCAGGCAAGCAGTGATGCAACAGAATCAGAGTGCTAATGAGCAGGAATGCAGCAGCCGGGGTGATGCAGTCACTGCCGCTCGACTCAGAGGTGCTTCTCAGGGCCTGAATGCACAAAAGTGCAAGGGACCTCAGCAGGGGGGGGGGGGCTCCTTCCAGAGACGGTCCAACTGCAGTCTCTCCACCACGTTAAGGCTCAGGACGTCCTGCTACAGTAAAGTACGGCGGACCTTCTCGTAGGCTCCCAGGAAGATGAAGCCGCCCACGCTGATGAACGCCATCCTTGGAATGCTGCCAGCGAACAGACTGCGGAGAAACGGAAACAAGAATGAGTTGAAATTAGGGATGTCAGTTTAATGTATTAATTAGATTAATTAATTACACTGCAAATTTATGCATAAAAAAAATAATCGCCATTAATTCTGAGTGCTAGTTCAATGCATGAGCATTTTAAATTTGGCCCACTGAATGACCCAGGCAGTGGGGGGCAGTAATGCACCTAAAGCTGTTTGCCAACCCCCAATAAACACCAGAAGAAGAAGAACACGGTTCAGAATTCACAGGCTGTGTTGGAGCAGGGTTGCATGGAAAACTTAAAGGACTGCGGCCCTTTAGGACCATTGTTCCCCACGACTGCTCGAGCAGACATGAGATTAAAATGCAATTAATTAGATTAATTAATTACGAATCCTGTAGTTACTTATTTTAATAGCCTGACAGCCCTAGTTGAAATTTAAACACAGCAAACTTTATGGTGTGTTCAGACCAAACGCCATTTGGGTGTCAAAAAGGCCCCTTGACGCCTAAAGTTGGACGCTGGGTCGCTAAAAAGTCAGACGCTTGATTTCCAGCGTGAAGACACCATCCATGCACGTGAAGGGATTTCCAGAGGAGCTTCTTCTGTTTTTTTTCTTTCACCAGTCTGTTCGTACGATGGCGGATGCCATAGAGGGAGTGGCTTGGCTTTATTTAATAAATAAAGCTACGGAATGTCGTCAGGTGTCAGGCGCTGTGTGTGGGTTCACCAGAGGTGTTCTGAGTTTGAGTTTCACCATTTACTCCGGGAGCTGCGCACTGACCGGCAGCTTTCATGTGATCCAGCCCAGTTTAACGACCTGGGCCCTGTTGTTCAATTCTCGGTTATTTTAACCGCTGGTTTACCCCTAACGGTCCGTTAAATCCTTAACCTGCCGTTAGCTAACCGACTGTTAAATATGCGTTGTTCAAAGCATGGTTAGTCATGCCGTCAGCTAACGGCACCGTCAAAGTTAACCATAGGGTTAGCACCACTGGTTAGCACCAATGTATCCCACAATTCCCCATTTTGTTTACTTCTGGTATTGCAAAAAGTAATGTTGTACGTCTGTGTCTCCTTATTGCTGTGAGGAAGACACGGGGGGGCCGACTCTCACTTTATTTTCCCACCGTGAACAGAGCTGCTGTTAGCCACAACACACTCTTCCTCATCCCCCAGTCTCTCCATCCTTCCCCGTTCTCTTCACACTCCTGCGCCCCCCCCCCCCCAGCTCACCCGGCCTCACAGCACAGCAAACCCTCAGTAACAATACACACGGGACACAGAAAGTATTGATAAGCAAACGATCCCTTTCACTTCAAGGAAAAAGAGGCAGAAATTTCTCTGCTGACGAAGAAAATGTCATTCTAAATAGTGAGTCCGTCGTGTCCACAGTTCGTTGCACGCTCCAAATCGACTCGCAAAGGATTACATATATGCATTCTTTCCCGAAGTGGTGCGCAGCTCCTCGTTAGAATAATCCCCGATGTCAAAATCAAAGCCACAATAACCGCCGTCCTTCCTTCTCTGAACCGGCATCATGAACGCAGCGTTAGCAACAAACGGCATAATGAGAGATAACCGCACCGTTAAGACTTTAGCGGCGGTCCTTAGGTGTGTTAACTTTAACGTTAAGATAACACACGGTTAAAATTAACGGAGTTTTGAACAACAAGATAACCGGACTGTTAAAGTTAACGGTCGGCTAAATGTATTTAACGGCTGGTTAAAAAATAACCCAGTTTTGAACAACTGGGCCCTGCTGTCCCGCATCGGGTCAGCATTATAAGCCCCGTAAATCCCATCGGCACAGCAGGTCGTCAAACCGCCGTTCAGAAACCTGGGACCAGACACAGATCCCAGTTTATCCGCCTCCGTCTTCAGAGAGTGAAGAGATTTCTCTGGTTATTCTGGGTGTTTCCTGTCCTGTCAGAAAATGTGTCTCTGCTTCATGACATTGAGTCGCTCTGATTGGTTGATGCCCCGCGTCAAACGCCAAAGTTCAGATTTTCCAACTCCGGTGACTTGACACCCTTGACACGTTTCGCGTGTTGAAGCTCAAAATCTCAAAACTTGACGCGTGTAATGCCTCAAGACACGTTGCGACTGACACACGTGACTTGCAGCAAGACGGGTCAACGCTCCTTGACGTGTGTCGGCCATTGACTTTGCACGCAAACCTGACGCCCTAGGCGCCCAAATCACGTTTGGTCTGAACCCAACATCACAAGAACTTGCAACTACAGATGTCCAATATCACCGACCCAAAAATATTATCAGCTGATATCAGCATTAAAATGTGATATCAGAAAATATCTATATTGTTTTTTTAGTGCCAATATTTTTACTGTTGAAATCTTGCAATATTTTATAACGAAACTTCGATTTCTCGCGAGATTTTGACGGCACCAGTCCACCATGTAGAAAAGCCCTGGTTATTCTGGAGAACTTTATATCCCTGCATAGATACCGGCACAAAATTAAAGTTAAAGAAAAGGCTACATTCACAACAGTAATTCAAATAACGAGAAACGAGAAATGCTTTTGAATTGTGATTGGAAATAATAATTTAAAACCAAAAAACTGTCCCAGACACATTAGAGCACTTTTCCTATCAACAGTGGACCAACGTACCTGTGAACAGGTGTAGAAGTTGTCAGAAACATTATAATTAGCCACATGTTGGCTAATACTTGCTAGTATCTGATATCTGGAAGCCAGATGTCCAAAATGAACTCCTCTGGCTGAGTTAAGGCTATTTTGGGATCTTTGCTCTTGGAACAAAATATAGTTTTATCTCAAAATATGACATTTATAACCTCACAGTTATTTGCATAGATCAGTATCGGTTGATATCACGAATTAAGAGTTGGGCAATATCGGACATCCACCTCTTATTCAGTCTGCGGTGACCTGATTTATAGCTACAAAAAACCGACAAATACAAAACGCTCAGGAGTTTTGACGTGAACACGTCTGACTTCAGCTCCTTTCTCTGCAGGTTGTCCACTGTTGCTTAAAGCAACCTTTACCAATCTTGCATTTCAGAAAGCACAGCAAGATTATTTGAATATAAACAGTCCCGCCTCACTCCTAAGACACACCCCCTCATTCCTTCTGCCTCCCAATGCAGAAGCAAAGGTTTGACAGACTGGTCCCTCGGCTAATCCTAGGGGTGCACCCCACTTCAAGGATTGGTTGGAGTTTTTATTGAATATTTAGAGATTGGAATAATATTTTATTTTGATTAATGTTGGGTCTGTCTTGTATTTCAGAGTTCCATTACCTCATTCATAGCATTTTACCCTGTTAAAAAAATAGTGTAAGAATGCAACATCGGTAAATGTTGCTTTAAATCAGTGTTTCCCAACTCCAGTCCTCAGGAACCCCTCCCCTGCATGTTTTGGAGGCAACCCTTATTTTTCACAATTGAATCAAATGATTGGTTCATTAACATGCCTGCAAAGAACTCGATGAGGAAGTTCATGAATCTGAATCAGGTGTGTTGGAGTTGAACACAGTGAGACCTACAGGCCAGTGGGTCCTGAGGACTGGGGTTGAGAAACACTGGCTTAAATGATCTCCATGGCAACTTGTGCTGTATCATGTGTAAGGATCAACCGATACAGATTTTTTAGGGCCAATACCGATATTTTCTTTTCACCCTCAGCCAATCTTTTTTTTACTTATACCTATTTTTACTTTTTGTATTTTTTTACTTATTCTAAGAGTGACTTGAGTTTTTTAGTGTGTTCCTCTTCTGATCGACAGTCGCAGATTTACAGCTCCTTCGTAGAAGCACGGCCTTGTGCTCCAGCAGAGGACCCGTGGGAGCCAGTTAAAGTTCTGCTTTTTTGTGGAACCTCGACACAAACGGGGGTTTCTTGAAGAAGCTGTTGACGTTGCGGGGGTCAGAGGATGTTATGGGCCATGAGAGAGCGCCAATATCCCAAGAACTCTGCCTGCCACCCTCCTCCTGCTCGTAGCTGTTTTTGGGATCAGGCTTGAGACCCCCACCGTGGTCCTCTGTGGAGCTCTCATCCCACCTTTTCTTCTCTCTCTGTGCTTGACTGATGGCCAGATGACATCCACACATGTCCGTCTGCTGTTCATCTATCCAACGCCCCCCCCCATCAGCTGGCTCACTTGTTTGGGGATTTCTCTCTGTCTCCTTGTCTTTCTGCGTCATCCACTTCTCAGACACATGCTCACTTTGTCCTATCTCCACATCTGCCTTTTCATCTCTCTCTCCTTTCATTTCCCCCACTTCTTTCCATCTTTCCTTTGCAGTGTATTTGCCTACCGACACCTTCAGCTTGCCAATACGCCCCCACGCTCACATGTTCTGGCCCGGTCCCATCCAGATGTAACGGATGAAGAGTAATGTGTGTGCGTGTTTTAAGAGAAAGCACAAAAATCTGTCTACGCATGCAGAATGTGTGTTCATCCCTCGCGTGGGTGTGTCCGTACTCCTGTTTCTGTCCGTTTTCATTTACATAAAACTTCTGAAATATTGCAACATTTGTTTTCACCAACTCTGAAAAAAAAAAAAAAAAGACAACTTGGAGGCCAGCAGGTTCGGTTCTGAGCTTTGGCTTCATGTTTTCTAGTTTCACATCTTCACAAATCCTCTACGATCAAAGCAACTTCTTTTGTGCATGAGGATGAAATCTGCCGAGACAACCGATCCATTTACTTTCAGTGGCACATCCCGCGTCTTACAAGTTTCCGTAAAACAAGTTTGGCAGAGCTGATCCACCACTCATAGTCTAGAGACATCCAAATATCACATAGATCAGTGGTTCCCAACCTCGTTTCCCTCAACACCCCCCTTCATGCAGCTACCAACAAACGGTGGAGCCCCTTTACTGAAACCTTGCTTGGTTTTAAGCTTTCATTTGCTGACTTTTTTTTCCTGTCTTTGTTAAAACCATGATGTCACCAAACCTAAACGGTAAAAAACTAAGCTGATAAAGCTCAACTCATCTCTGTGTGAACATGACCTTCATTTTGATCACATGCCGCTCCGGCTTATGTGCCGCGTCCCTCACTGCATTTCCTCCTCACTTGCAGAAAAGTGTGCTCACTCAGAGGGTTTAAGGAACTACAAGTCATTAAGGGTGCATTCAGAAAGCATAGTCCACGAGTCTGGGTCCGTTTGGGGACTCGGTTCGGTTGGGGGCGGATGTGGTCTTCCAGGTCCGAGATCGCGTTCACGTTGCACTATTGCCAAACGGGCCAAGAATGAGTACCTCAGGTGGCGCTGCTCTCAGATTCACCGTCGGCGAGGACAAGACACACGTACAAGAAGGTTCTCACAACTTCTGTTCCCTCCTCGAAGCATCATTTTTGTCCGAGGAGCTGGATATGCGTTCATCAGATCAAATATCGATTAAAGCTTTTACTGCCTCGTAAGTCCACGTCTGACCACGAGCCATCTTTATAAGTACCGCGGTCCCACACGTGTGTTTGTTGTCGCAGCGTTTACCCACATTGTCCAACGTTTGACCCACAATGCCAATGCAATTTGTAGTCCACTTCCTGTCTTCGGTTCACTTGAATCGGACCGAGACCTGCGTTTGCAGGCGGACCGAGTCCGGTTGTTTGTTCCAGATCAGAGTCCATTTGCGCATTCACAACTCCCCTAAATGAAGCGAACTTTCCGACCAAACAGACTCTGATTCGAATCAAAAAAGCTTTGTGGATGCGCCCTAAGTCTTTAAAATTAGTCACCTTCTGTTTTCAGGGGGCAGGGAGATGTCATCATGAAATTATGTAAAAATGGTTCAAGGCAGGTCAACAGCTACCGCGACGCTGTCAAAGTTTTGGGTATTATTATTCCGTCAAACCTTCAACAAGTCTCCATCATGGTAAAGAAAGCTAACTCCAAGCTGCACAAGAAAGCTGAGGAGATCTGGTGTTTTACACACAGACATGGTCACCATCTACACTGGATACATCCGCCCCACCCTGGATTACACCTGCCCAGTGTGGAATGGTAATCTTACCAGATTGAACGGGTCCAGAAGAGCCCGCCAAATAATAATGGGCAGACGTTACTCTGGCAACCAGGATGCCCTCCAGACCCTTTCTCTCCCTACACCTCATGCGAGAAGGCAGTTCTGCAGGGATTTTGCTCTGGGCCTCCTTAACTCCCCCTTTAGGGTCTGGCTTCCCCCCTCTAGAGCCCAGGTGTCTGGTCGCCATACAAGGGAGATCCTCCAGACCCAAAGGTTAATAGCTCAAAGATACAAGATGTCTTCCATCCTCTACCTGTCAAGACTGCTAAATCAGCATTTTTAAACATCCATGCCATTATGTTTTTTTATTCAGATTTTTATAGTCATGTTTTATGATTTTATGCACTTTTTACTCTTTGTAATTTTCTTGTAATTCAGTTTTTCAACTGCTAATAGAGGACGAATAAACTTGAAACTTGGTCAGTATTTTTTTCATACATTCTACTGGTCTCATCCCAAGATCCTCCAAGATGCTCCAGAAAAACAGATCAGGACAACGGATTCAGGATGTAATTGGATGTCTAATACTCAAAACATAATCAGAAAGAGGTTTCTATGCTCAGGAGAAATAATGACATCTTTTTAGATCAAACCAATCACATACTTGAGGTTAAACTCCAACAAGCCAGGTCAGAGGAGAGAAAAGATGAAGGCGGCTGGTCTGATTAGAAAGGCATGAATTTTGTAAACGTCCCAAACAAACATGGAGACTCTAGTCAGCAGTCGCTGCCCTGCCCTCTTTCCATTTCATCACAGCTATCTGTTACCATCTGCAGCGGCCACGGGACTGATGCGGGGAAGTACTGAACATTACACAACATCCAGTACAGCCCGATGAGAGTCTGAGCCCCGCGACAGAGTAAAAAAAGCCAAGAAACTAAAGAAAACAACATGCAGGTCTCCACAGATTCCCCTCTGCCTTCACGTGTGAGGAATGAACTAATTTTAAACTCAGGACTGTTGTTGTGTCTCAGCTCTCCGCTGGCGTTACATTTCCTGTCTGGAATCAGGCCCACCTGTGGACTCTTGAGATGTAGGAGCTTAAATATTCCCATTTGCTTCCCCCGGGTGTCCTGACTCATTCTGACATCACGGCCTGGCCAGCCACTGAGACCCGTCATCCCTCTGTTGTCGGCCAATCGCCTCTCCTGAGGAATCAGGCTAAATATAGATTCAAGAATAGTGCAGAAGAAGAGTGGGGAGCTGGGAGGACATGTCTTTAATGCAAAGTCTTTTCACTGCTTCATCGGAGACATTAAGAAACCCACTTTAACTTTGGTGGGTTTGGTTGACAGTTTATATTCTTGTTGCCAGGAGTGGGTCGAATTAGATTTACAGGAAAGAGAGGCATTAAAAAAAAATCTGTTAAAACCTTAAACTACTAAATATGCTACTACCAATATGCAGAGGCTGCTGTCTGGAATGGGCACTACCCACCTCACCCAGCAATAAACTTTTATATGTGTACATTTTACATTAAAGCCTGGACGTTTCTAACATTTCAGCACATGCTTGACACAGCCCGAAGTCCAAAAGTTTATATTTCTGTAACTGTGTCTGTTAGTAGCTATTACAGCTTCAGTCCAGTTAGAAACAAATCAAATTCAGTTTAATCTAATTTAAATTAACTTCATTTAAAGGTGATAGCTACACGTTTAATTCCTCCCAGCTAGTAGGCAGCACACTCACACTCGCTTACTCAATTAGCATTAGCAATGTTACAGAACCGGCTAACTGCTCGTTAGTGTTAGCAAATGTTTAACTTGCATGTCCAGGAGGAAAGTAGCAACCTCCACAGGGCTTTTGAGCCCCTTTACTACCTTCACCCTCATCCTGCTTTATTTTTTGTCTGCTTGAGTTCAAGAAATGTAAAGCAATGAAGATGCTATTGTACACAGAGTAATCAAGCTAGCAATTCCTGAGCTAATGCTAAAAGCGCAGGATCCTTTGGTGATCAGATTTAAATATTCATGTTTTCAAACCATCAAACTTGATAAAACAGTTATTTACATGCTATAAAATTATTTTGTAAAATCAGTTACTCCTATCCTGCACCCTTCGAGGCGTTCTGTGGATGTTTTATTCTTAAAAAATTGTTTTGATAAAAAACTTGTAGCTGTGACCTTTAACTTAATTTATACAACATTTATACAGATACAGTCCAATTCAAAACAACTGATTGTACCCAAATTATAATCCAATTAAAGGAAAGCCATTGCATGATCAAAATTAGTTCAATTTATAACAAGAAAAGCACTCGGAGAGCGCCGACCCTTCATATGGCCTTATCTTGCAATAGTAACGAATCCTTCAAAAATTGCCGGTGTTTTTTTGTCTGTTAGTTGGCAAAATAACTCAAGAAGTGGTGACCAGCGTTGCTTGTAACTTTTCTCATGTCGGATTGCAGGTTACACGCATTGCATTAAATCACCCGCCCTGCAGTTAAAGAGAAATTTCTAGATCTGACCGGATCTAACCCACTGGCAAGCCGCAGTATCTAATACCATTCAATGTTTCTTCAATTCTAACGACTTTCCCCAGCCTAGCTAATGAAAAACATTGCCACACCATGATGCCGCCACCACCGTGCCTCACTGTAGGGAGGTGTTGGGTTTATCTCATACATTGCGTTTGTATCGATGGCTGTACAGGACAGATCTGACCTGCTTAAAACAAATGGTGCTTCAATCCATGTTGGTAATACAGGAACTTTCCAAATTCATCGAAACAACTCAGCTGTAACAATACACACAGCAACAGATACCAAACGCAGACGTTGCAAATGTTGCAGCTCTGGAGTCAGCCACCTCTCTGAGAAGTGGGAAATTTTTGCACATTTGCTTTGCACATTTACATGCACATTTCACTAATTTGCACATTTTATGATTTTCCCATGATAGCAGTGAGTTGACTTCATCTCATCCAGATATTTGTGTTTCCATATAAACCGTGCATCTATGGAGTTTGAGCCTGTGTGCGCGCAGCTTAAAATGTGTAAATGCCTCACCTGAAGGACATTTAAGTTTCACCACATGCTTCCAGAAGCTTGCCTTTGTTGTGTGCAGTGGGCTCAGATGCAGTTGCAGGTCTTCCAGATTGCTGTGAACGGGGCAGCGAATCAGAAAGCCTGGAGTACGTGCTGCCTGTTAACTCCTGGTGCAGTTTGCTTATTTTGCAGGTTACTGGGGGGGGTGGGGTGGGCGGTTTGAGCCGTGCCGCTCTCTGCTAACCCAGGTCTCTGGGGCATGGCACACACATGGAAGCACTTTAGAGCTTCACTACACTGCAATTGGGCCTATTACCATAATTACAGCTTTAAAGCCCCAGCAATTTGTATCAGGCATGCACCAGTGCAACAACCAGGCCTTTGGCCCCACAGAACAACAGCACAACCCCCCCCCCACACACACACTTTTTTCCCCCCTTTCTCTTGCTTTATACACCCTGCTTTGTCTCTACATTTAATCTGACGTTTTCTCTCCTTCACCTTCTCTGGTTACGTGAATATCAGAGAGGAGGCGGCTTATGATGCTGCATGTTCTGATACAATAGGGAGCCCGGAGTGATGGTTGGATGAGATAAAAGAGAAAAAGGAGAGAAAAGGAGTGGAAGAGCATCAAATGTTTCCATGTGGCTCAGAGGAGACGGCATTAGAGCTCAGAGTCAGACTTAGTGAGACTTAAAGTCGGAGGTTTTTCCAGCTTGCGGCTCATTAGGACCGTTCTGCAGTTTCAATCACCGTCTTTATTAAAAGTGACTTTCAGGCCATTACTGATGCTTGAAGGGAGTTTCTGGCGAATCACCCGCAGCTCATATTAAACAATGCTGAAATGTAATTTCTCTTTGATCCGATTCCACCACCATAGCTTCTCCAAACACACAAAACAAAACAAAAAAGTGTGTTTAAGACAAAGAGGGAGAGGGCGATGTTCTGCCGGTGCCTGGCTCGGTCCCAAACCAAATCTGCTGCGAGCATTAAGCCCTTATGCATCCCAACTAAATGATGGCGGCTTGTACACAACCAGGCCTATTACTCACCGCAACTGAGGGTTTGTTTTAGCACTGGCAGGCCTCGGCGGCCCCATTAGACCTGGCCTTTTGTCCGGTGCGCATCATAAACACATCAAACCACTCAAATAAACCCTTCCACTTGGCCCTCGTAACACCTTAATCAATAGGACGCTACAGCAAGTCGGCAGGAAAAGCTTTTATGCATCTCATTTTTCAGCCGCAGCTGTAAATTCTCCTTCCCCAGAGTGGCCGCTCTGTCATCAAACTTGATTACGTGAGGGATCAGGCAGAGTTAAATCAAATCATGTAGAAGAAGAGGGCTTTTTTTTCTTTAAATGATCTGGGATAAAATGGTTTATGTAAAATATTAATAATAATAATAATAAAGTTTTTTGTTTTTTTTAAGCAATCTTTAAGCGAAGATGGAAAGCTCACCCTGGAAGGCCTCTGGTCCTCCACACATCGTAGAGCACCAGTGGGATGTTGCCGCTCGCTGTGGCTGACCCCGCCTGGAGAAACAGAGAGAGCAAATAGAGGTGTGATGACGGATAAATCGTCTCCCTCGCTTCCTGCTGCTCTGACAGACGCCCTGTTTAGTCTTCCCCAGCGCAGCTTCATTCAGCTGCTTTTTAGCACACGGACAGCTGCGTCAGCGCAGGTGTCACCTCCAGCACCCACCCAGGAACACACCCCATCAGTTGCCCACCCAGGAACACACAACAAGTTCTCCAGGACCCCCCCCTCCCTCAACAGCCATCAGTCCGGTTCTTTTATTTACACAGAATCAGCCAGCTAGAAATTTTTGGGAGTAGCAGAGAGCTGCAGGACGGGGACGCTCGCTGATGGATGGCAGCAACAGAGAAAGAGTTGCTGCGACAAGAGGAGGATTCACATGTGGGGGGGGGGGGGGACTCCCAGATAACTTGTGTTTCTGTTGGAGACAGGTGGCTGAGAAATGACTCTCTCCTCGGCTGACAAGTTTTCTTTTCCTTTACCACTCAGGAATGGAGGAGCGGGGTTTCCAAAACATACACACAAGACACACGGTCCCTGTCCAACTGCTGACATATGAAAATAACTGTATTTGGTCGAAGCGTTTTCTCCGACATTCGCTGGCTTGCTTGGGGGCAGATTTTTTAGATTTAAGAGTTTTCTATGGTGAAGCTGTTCCGTGTTTCCTGGCATCTGAAATGTGGAGCACGGTGAGGAGAAAACTGGATTGTGGGATTTGCTGTTGCATGGTGGCGAGCCAGACAGGCTGCAACGGTCCTGCCCTGGAGCGGGTTTACACGTCCAGCGGTGTAAACCTGGATGGTGGCCCGCTTCGGTCTGCACCAAACTGCCTACTGTACAACACCATCCTTTCATTCAGCTCGAGGTGGGAAGGAAACTGAAGAGACTTCCAACATCCAAATTACCTCCCCAAATCTAAATGGTCCATCCCATCAACACCTGGTCTGGGGTCTCATTTATAAAACTGTCAAGAGGGTCCTCACTAAAAGTGTACACCCTAAAAAATGCTGGGTTGTTTCATCAACCCAACTGCAGGGTTATGAAATGTGTAACCCATTTTGGGTTGTTATCTAGTTTTTGTTTGTTGTTTTTTGTGTTTTTCTTTTAAACCATGCATTGGGTTAAACCCTAAAAAAATGCTGGGTTGTTTTTTAACCCAGCCGTTGGGTTGGGTATGTTTCTGTTAGAGGGGGCAGGACTAATTTCAAAACTCGATGTATCGGTACCACAAAGGCTCATGGGAAATGCAAATGCAGCAGGAATTTAACCTTTTCTGATTGTTATCCTATAAATTTTATATATGTGTTGTACTGTCTTAGTTATGATCACATTTAGCCAAAGCTGGAGAAAAATTCTGTTCAGTTTGAATGTTACAGTTGGCACCATGAGTGTGAAGGACAGTACAGAGAGATAAACTCACTAACATAGAAGACAAAGTATTAATGACAGATCACTGGCTATTAAATTTAGTGTTTGATCTCTGTCTCTGCATTCTCTTTTGCATAGAGAAATATACTTTCTTGTCATAAAGATGATTCAGATGCAGAAAACAGAATTTCCAATTTAGGATTACTTTTGGTTTGAAAAACAATTTTTTAAACTTGTTCCAGAATTTGGATAGGGCAAATGACAAATATGTGTAGCCATTGTAAAAAAAAACCCCAACATGTGAATTAATTTGACCCAGCACTTGAGTTAAATGTGTAACCCATCTAGTTGGGTTAAAATGCACAACCCATTCTGTTGAGTCAAATTAACGACTGCTGGGTTGCTGCTATATTGACCCAGCAGTTGGGTTATAAAATAACTCAAATTTGGTTATTTTTAACCCAGCAGTTTTAGTGTGTATGTACACCCAAAACCAAACGTGTGCGTACGCCAAAAACTGTTGAGATTTATAAAATCGTGCGTACACGCAGATTCAAGCAATTTCCCCTCCATAATCACACTCTTCCTAAAAGTTTGCGCAGGTGAATTTGGCTCATATCCCGCCCCTACACACCCATATTCTACCATAAACGGTCAATGCAAAGTACTTCATGAATAATTCTGCTTATAAATGAGCCAGCTGATCTGTGGCAAAATCTTAAGCTTAATAGTGGCAACCAAAAAGACAATAAAATGTAATTTCACAGAGAATAAAGTGGAGGTGCTTGTTGGTGAGTATGTCACAGGTGGACACACACACACATATATATATATATATATATATATATATATATATATATATATATATATATATATATATATATATATATATATATATATATATATGTGTGTGTGTGTGTGTGCGTATGAAGAGTTCATTTGCAAAAATAGTTAACCGCCATTTAGAAAAAACGGAGTTAGCTGCTTTTCGACGCTGTCAGGTACAAACCTCCTATCTCCATTTAACATCATTAAAACCCTCTACTTCATGTGAGTGTGATTTGGTGAAAATATTCAAAAAGTAAATGAAGAGTTTTTTTCCAGAAGCAGTTAAATCCGTTTTTTTCTAAATGGTGGTTAACTGTTTTTGCAAATGAACTCTTCATACATAAATAATGATCTAGCGACCCTCTGACATAATCATGCGACCCCCAGTTTGAAAACCACTGACTTAGGTGATCTATGGAAGTTTTCCAGATTTTTATATCCCATCCAGGAGGTTTACAGTCCAGCTGCATACAATAATGTAGAGTTTATTCTGAAACTTTATGGTAAATCCACAACGCGCGATCCGTGATAATTACAATGAAATGAACAAGCATTACAAGGTGCATACGGCCCCATGAACGCATCACAGTCAGTGAAGGTGACGGCTCTTTCTCAGACAGAAAACTGCGATGTTTTAAAGCTTCACTTTGCTGTCTTTGGGCAGCAGAGTTGCTTTTCTCTGCAGTGATTATGACCCATTACGACACAGCTCAGGTCACGGGGTGTATTTAGGATTTTCCAGAAACATGAGATGACCTGCTGATGCGCTGCTTGCTGCTCAGCTGACCGTGTGATGGAGGCTGCATGTTTATTTGCATACGGAGCAGGTAACCGAGATCACAAGAGGCCACTTATGGCACATGTGGGGCTGCACGTTAATGTAGGTTGGACCACGGTACTGAAGAGTCCAACACCAGCATGCATGATGATGATGATGAGGTCTGAACAGCCACAAAGGGAGGATTTGTTTTATTGAAGTGCTCAAGTTTTAGTCGTCTTGTTCCTGGTTAACTGATGGACAAATAAAATCCAAATTGGGATTTTACAGTCTGAATGTTAAATCAGACATAATTCCTGATCAGTAGACTGAAGTATGTCCAGAACGGCAGTGAGCTCCTGAATTATGCTCTGGACCCGCAAGAAACTCGCTTGCCCTTTTTTCTCTTTGTGATTCACACATCAGACTTCCAGTACAACTCCTGCTTTATTCAGAAACTCTAACAACTCTGCGCTTGTATCTGTGAGGAGGCGTAACGGACAAACCAGATTCTGGATAAAGAGATCAGAGGTGGAGCTCGTTTCCAGCTGCAGGTACCTGACTGGTCCAAACGGTGTATAAGAAGGATTAAGCAGACTTAAAATACTTAAATATCTGCAGACCTCCACTCTGCACTTTTTTTTTTTTTTTTTTTTTTAAACCAGTCTGCAGTGGCCCTGGACTTTCTTTGGAGCGGTGTGGTGGCAGGTGGCTGCGGTGAGGATGCCCGGGAAACTGAAGAGCATCCTGGACAGTAACTCACCAACTGATGCCTCCGCAGTGCGGGAGGAGCTCATTCCTGAAAGCTACCGTGAAGATTCAACCTGCTTTCTTTTGTATTTAGTGCTTGTTGGTCAGTGTTGTATAAAGTACCCAAAAGCCATACTTAAGTAAAAGTACCTTACTGGAAAATTAGTTGCCTGCTAGAATGTTACTTGAGTAAAAGTAAAAAAGAAGCTAGTATTTACTGTACTTAAGTATCAAAAGTAAAAAGTACTGTTTATAAAACACAATCAGAAATTTGAGTTTTACATTTTCTTTATTCCCGTTTCATTTAGTTTTTCAGTTTTGCTTGATTTGCAAAGTGTAAAGGAGCTTCAATACCTCCTTACATAAACCCAACATTATACAAAAATATCTGAGACTCCTGACACTATAATGCGACCATTATTTTGAAATTTACTCAGAGGCAGCTGCTTTCATCCGCTGCACAACGGGGTAAACCCATGATAACGTCTTGTGGTCTGTACCTCCAACATCATTGGCTACGAGTCCCACTTTGAAACGAGTAACAAGGATGCTCAGGTAAATGTAATGAAGTATTGATCTTTTTTGGAAAATGTAGTGAAGTAAAAGTCAGAAATAGGAGTAGTAAAGTAAAATACAAATATAAAAAAATACTACTTAAGTAAAGTAACTAAGTGTTTTTACTTTGTTACGATACAACACTATTGTTGGTTTACAGCTACTGTGATAAAGCAGTTTCTTGTTAAAATAATGTTGACATATTTTAATATTAATTATTACTATTATTAGTAGTTTTTTATATTATTATTATTAACAACAATAACACTTCTACTAAAAAAAATATTTGTTATTTCAGGATTTCGTGAGTAAAAATCAGAGACCATGAAAAAAAAAGGGGACGAACCTTCTGCTACGTCACCCGTTGGTTTCTGAAGAGCTGAAAATGAAGCGTTGGGCGTGTCCCACCGTCGCAATCTTTGCTGCGTCGTTTGTGTCGTCACTCCCGGAAAATACAAAAATGGGCAGAGCGCGGCCTCGGGGCAAATGATTGACAGCTGGCGTACTCTGGGCTAAACGCGAAGCGAGCTAACTTGAAACTAACGAGTTACAAAGATTAGCCTCATTGGCGGCGGGCTAAAGGTAAGGCATGTTTGGACTTGCTGTTAGATGCTAAAAACCATCGTGGTGCTACTCTGCTACAGACTGAAGCCTTAGTGAGAGCAAACAAGGAGCTAATAAGGAGCGACCAGCCGACAGGCCGCCATCCAGTCTGCCACGTCAATCAAAAGGATATTAATTATGTATAGTTTCAAGATTAAATGACATCTAAAGGGATGAGTTAAAAAAATCATCCCATTCACAGCTGACATGAACTTGATCTATTACACCTAAAATTATTTTTTGAACCAGGCTGTAAACATGTTTATTTCTGCTGTAAACATGTTTATTTCTGCAGTGAAGTTGATGTTTTTAACATGGGAGTCTATGGGGATTTGCTCTGTTTTGGAGCCCTACCGGACGAAGAAGGAACTACAATTTTTTACCACTTTTCCAGATTTGGCCTCAGTTGCTGCTTGATAAAAATATAGGTAAAAATAAATATATACTTATGTGTATATATATATATATATATATATATATATATATATATATATATATATATATATACACACACACACACACTTTTGTTTTCATTTTAATGCCGATATTGGCCTATAACATTACTATTATTAACAACAACAATACTACTACTACTAATAATGAAAATAATGATTGTAGATGTCCGATATTATCGACCGAAATCGGCACTAAAATGTAAATATCCGTATCAAAATCCTGTGAAATCTAGTGTTGTTATAAAATCTTGCAAGATCTTGTCTTTCCTTTGGTCCAGCATGTAGAAAGTACCTATTATTCCAGAAGAACTTCATATCCCAGCATTCCTTTCACAGTCATGTGACTATGGTGCAGCTGCTGCTGCTACAGACTGACTTGCTTTGAAGCTGCTTATAATATGTCTGCTTTAAAGTCGTTGACAGTACCTGCTAGTATCTGACATCTGGCATCCAGACGTCCAAAATGAGCTCCTCTGGCTGAGTTGAGGCTATTTTGGGATCTTTGCTCTCGGAGCAGAATATAGTTGTATCTCTCCAAATATGAGATACAACCTCACAGTTTTCTGCATAGATCTGTATTGGTTGATATCGGTAAGCGTTGGACAATATTGGTATATCAGATATCAGTAAAAAAAAGCCAATATCGAACATCCCTAATAATGAATAATAATGATAATAGTAGAAACAGCTGCCTAATGCAGTCCCAGTGGAGTGATGCTAGCTTTCTTCTTCCTGCATGAAATAAATCTTCTCCTGGGCTCACCTGAGGTGAATCAAAAACTTGGCCTTATAAAGTGAAAAGCAAAGCTGAGGCAGAGCCTCCGCTGGTGGTTAGATTACAGCAGCTGCCGCTCAGATAATGTTTACTGGAAGCTGTTGTACGGCGCAGCTCCACCTGCAGCCAACAGCTTCTCGCCAGAGATCAAAACTGTCAGAGTGTTTTGTTAATTCCAGTATCTCATTAGTTTGGACTGGGGTGGAAACGGAACACTGTGTCTTCTACAAGGACGGTGTGTGTGTGTGTGTGTGTGGTGTGTGTGTGTGTGTGTGTGTGGTGGGGGGGTGGGGTGGCCGTTTGGGGTAACTCTGAACTCACTCCCCTTTGCACAGACACACACAAACACAGTGAAGGAAGCCAGACGTACAGTCAGAGCCAGAAGAGGAGAAAAAACAGTGAAGAGGAGGAGGAAGAGGAGGAATACCATTAAACAGAGGAGGAGGAGGAGGTGGAGGAGGTGGGTGGACGGAGCAGGAGAGCTAACAGGAGGGACACTGGCCTTTTTCTTCATCTCACACTGACTTAGATGGAAACTGCTGGGAAGCAGCACCATGTCCTGGCTCTAACACTATCCATGCACACACACACACACACACACACACACGTCCTCGCAGCGCGGCCCGCCGTCCAGACCAGGTGATGGATGCGTGCTGTCCCGGTGCTACCTCGGCCTGCATGCTGACACAGGCTGCAGGCCCGTTCAGCTCTCTGCCTGCGAGGCATCACCTGACAGCCGTGTTTAAAAGCGGCTGCCAGAGGAGGCTGTTTGGCCGTGTTTTACTGCGCCTACCTTTGCGAGCATGATCCTGGTCTTTGCCACGTCCAGAGGAGTGGTAACAAACGCCGCCACTGCACCTACAAAACACAAAAAAAAAATCAGTGAAGTGCAAACAGAAACAGAAAAGCCATCAGTCAGACTCACTTAACTGCAGTTTTAGTCCAGGAATAAGAAGTACAACTCAGAAGTGATGATTCTCCTCATTTGAGGCTATTCTTTGTTACCAACCACCCCTCCCCTCACACAGGCGCCGACATGTACTCACACCTGCATACAGTCATCAAAATTCTCAGAAAGAAGAAAAAAAATCAGCTCAGTGAAATAAGATGAAATTGACAAAAGTAAAAAATGAAAATTCAATGAAAATCATGACATTGATTTTGCCGATATCAATACCAATATTTTCTCATAAGCTGATGGCCGATACAACCTGCCCATACTTTGTGGCCATATTTGGGGCCGATACTGCATTTTACCCCAAAATTAATTTAATGAAGGACACAATAAAAACTAATTTTGAAAACTCTTAAGATAAAAAGAAAACACTTCAAATAAATAGAAGATGCACTAAAAATGAAAATTCTTGACCGAAACCGAAAACAAAAAATTAGCAAACCAAGGCCGAACACCGAAACACAAAAAGAAACTATGACGTCAATTAGAACCAGAGAGTTTTTGGCCATGATGTGTACTAACCTCACTAAAATCAGGGCATTGCAATAACTCAAATACAAAAGTATCAAAATATTTATTTACCACTGACATTACAGCAATGGACATCTAGTTTGACCCCACTCATGTGTGCATTACATAATACCTTTTAAATTTTTCTAAAATTACAACAAATAATAATGTACAAGCTTATACCTGACTGGCTGCTGAAAGACTGTGAAAATAAACATGTTTTCACATAAAAACAAAGTGCAGAAGTCGCGTGCCGGATGCGCTGTTTTGGCTGTGTTTTTTCGGTGATTTATATGTTTCGGACGAAACTGAAAATACACTTTTGGGTAATTTTCAGCCGAAAACATTCGGTGGTTGAATTTTTGGTGCATCCCTACAAATAAATATATAAAACATAAATAAATGATCAGCGGTCAGTGAAATAAGTTGGAATTGACTAAAGTAATTATGAATAAAAATGTTAAAGGTGCCATGACATCAAATTTCACTTTTCTGGGGTTTTGGGTGTATAATATGATCTATTGTGCACTGATGAGGCCATGTGAATGTCCAGAGTGAGAATCAAAGTTCCTGTTTATGGTCTGTCAGTTTTGTCTCTCTGCTCAGAAACAGTTGAATCAGACAGCAGGCTATCATTCTACGTAGTTCTATCATTCTACGTAATTTAATTGCTCCAATAAGAGCACACTATCAAGTAAACAGCGCCCCCCCTCTCCTAACGGTTTATGCACCGTCCGCTCCCCCCTCCCCTCCCTGTCTGATTCAGCTGCATGTATGGAGCTAGTAGTAACTTCTGTGCAGTCAGGTCTGGGTTTTCAAACAAATGGATTTAAAAGCAAACTTCTGCAGCAACACTGAGGGAGGGGGCCACAACCTTGTCATTACCTGCAAGTTTATTTATTTTCTAAATGCTGTCTTGTCTGATAAACGTAGCTCACACTGAAGTGCCCATGTTGCTAGCAGTTAGCCTTTAGCAAACTCCGACCGCAGCTTGACCTAGATTCTCCAAATAAGGTCATAGCCAAATAAGGTGTAGCCAATCAAAATGAAGTCAGCGTGGTCTCCGGGTAAAGCTCCATATCATCACCGCACTCCAACTGTATTACTGAGGAAGTGAGGTCTGGCGTTTCAAAACAATACTCCGCTGTAAAAAATGCCGTTTTTCTTTGGAGTATTTACATATAAAGTAATGCCAACAACATAAACTAGTTTTTAATTGTTATGTCATCACTCCTTTAATGAAAATCACAACACTGATTTTGAATTGTGGTTTGAAAGAAATATTTAAACAAACACATAAAAATAAAACAAGTAAACAAGCATGATGAGGCTCCGAAGCTAAAATTTTGTTGAGCAACACTTTGAGGCAATCACTGCAGTCTGGTGTTTTCTCATAATGTTCATAAAGACTTCTACACCTGTTGACAGGTATTTTGGTCCACTGTTCACGGGAAAGGTGCTCTAATGTGTCTGGAACAGTTTTGTTTTTTTAAATTATTATTTTCAACCACATTTCAAAAGTAATATTTTATTTTACTAAATTGTGATTTTGTAAATTTTTATTTATTATTAGTTTCCTGATATTTGATTTACTATTGTGAATTTAGCATTTGCTTTAATTGGAGGGTGTGAATAATTTTGTATTTCGACTGTATGTGCATAAAAACGACACATCTGGATTCTCCTCTGAGCCTTTTTTACTCCAACTTTTCTATAGGTTGGACGCTGGATGGGCAACAGAGTCCAGAAGCGTCCCCGATGAGTGTGTGTAAAGAGATTGTGTGTATGTGTGTGCCATTCTGCCATAAACATAGCAACTGTTCTCAGAAAACACGTCTATATGTGTCACGGAGGAGCAATGTGACTGTAAGTGAGCTGATGATGCAGGAAAACATCAAGATGTGCACGGTGTAGCGTATCGCCGTGTTTTACGAGTCTTTTATCACACGAATAGAAAGATAAAGCTGGTGATGTTCATGGAAAGCAGCAGGAAGGAGTGTTTTCTGGCTGTATGCGCAGACAGCGCTCAACCAGAGGGTCTAAATTAGGCAAGAGGATGAGAGTTGGACACAAATCAGTTGCTGATGTAATCTCAGTTTTCACCAGGAGGTTGATAAGGGGTCAGGTCTGCCGTAAGTCAGCGCAGGGTACAAGCGGAGATATCTGGGGTGATTAAACGCGCCCGTGTGAGCATTTCCAGTGTCAAGCAGATTATGGATGAGCCAAAGAGAGAGTGTGAAGTTAACGCAACGGGAAGTGAGTGAAACTTGAGGATCCCTCTTGGACAGCAGCTCGGTCACGGAGGGATGTGAACATGAATCCTGTCCTGGACCCACTCGTCCATCCCACCCCCGCTGGCCCTCCTCCTCCAGCAGTTGTCCCAGACTGCCTATTCTGGATATTCATAGCTGCTGGCCGTCTTCAGCCAGCATCACATAATCGCTCAGTTCAACTTTCACTCCTTCTACAATGAGCGAACGTGTCTGACAGATCAAAACCGGCTTTTAGAAAATCTTCCCTGCTTATATTCTCCACTTTTTCTCACTTTCTGTTCCAGTTTCTTCCCCCCCCCCCCCACGTCCCCCCGCTGCAGACCGGGTCCAGGTGGGGTGGCGCAGGGCCACGTCTCAGCTCCTCGGGGTGCTGTGTCCTCACCGCCTTCACCTCCATTTTCAACATCGCCTCCAGAGCAGCAAACCTCAATCTTCCTGTCCTGTCTGGCGCGCGGCAGCGGCCCCAGAGTTATGGACTGAAAGCTATAAACGTCCGACAAGCGCTCGGAAGGCCGGAGCTGCTCCTTTTATGAAGCGTGTATTTAGCTTGTGGTTTTGCTTCTCCATCACGGTAAAAAATGAAGACTGGGAGGAATGACAGATGATGTGACACATTTTTCTTCGCTTAGAGCTAGAACTGGATGTTACTTTGTGGATCAGTTACAGAGATGATTGTGTAGAGCACAAAGTAAATATCCATCAATGCACCGCACATCTGACAGCCTGAGGGCGGATTCATGCGCGATGCAGAAAGCTGCAGGTGTTTTCACTCACTAAGCTGACTGGATCACGGGGGTGAAGTTGGGAGGCGCTTTGTTTGGGAGGAACAGAATCAACGCTGGTGATGACTTGTGAATGTGAGCGTATGATGGAAGCACTGGTTTAGATGTTGAACCACCTGAACGTGGCTCCACCTCTACAGCCACACAGCGGCAGGAGTTAAAGGAATAGTTCACCCTCAGAATGATTTAACTTTATTTTCCACTTACCCTGATGGTGAGCAAGACTCTGGAGCACTTTTTTGATATGTCAAATGCAGCCGGAGATCAGGACGACTTCTTGTTCCCCCCCAATGGAGTTTGCCAGGGCCCGAGCCAAAAAGGTCCATAAAACTCCACAAAAAATTGTCAATATTCCTCCATACTGTTCGTCCCATGTAATCCAAGTGTCCTGAGTGGGCAGCGTCCAGAATTTATTTGAAACTACACCATTTAGTATATTTTTAGAGTCTAAACAGTACTACATCGCATGCCTAGCAAGCACGCCGATGCACGTTCATGAAACTACAGAAGCCACGGCAGACGAGATCACACGTTCTCTTTTTCTTTTTTTCTTTCTTTCTTTTAGATCAATATCCAACCCCTCCTGTGTTTGTCCCAGTTTGTCTAGAGCTCTTGGACTCTTACCACAATGTAAACAGTGATTTTCTTCTTCTATGCTTGCATTATTGGCAGAGTAGGCTCTGAACGCCGAGGCTTCCGTAGTTTCGTGACTGCGCCTGTGCGCGCTTCATGGACGTAAACAATACTCCCTTTAAGGCTCTAAAAATATAGTAAATGACGTCGTTTCAAGTAAATTCTGGACGCTACCCACTCAGGACACTTAGATTACATGGGACGAGCAGTATGAAGGAATATTGACAATTTTTTGTGGACTTTTATGGACCTTTTTGGCTCGGACCCTGGCGAACTCCATTGGGGGGAAACGAGAAGTCGTCCTGATCTCCAGCTGCATTTGACATATTAAAAAAGTGGTCCAGTCTTGCTCACCATGAAGGTAAGTGGAAAATAAAGTTAAATCATTCTGAGGGGGAACTATTCCTTTAACTACTGCAGCAGAGGTGATTCTAGGATGAGAGGTTTAGAAATCAGGCTGTGGACACCAGCCCTGATCAAGTCAGGCGACTGCGATGCCACTCTGATATCTTCTAGGACGTCTTCTGAAACCAAGCCTTGGAGAAAACTGAGGTATGCTTGGGATCTTGGTCTTGTAGGAAGGTCCAATGATGCCCAAGCTTCATCTTCCTCACCAGCAGCATGACATTTTCTCTCCAGATTTCCTGATACTTAATTGAGCAGTTGGACAGGTGTAAGTTATAAAGTGGCCTGTGAGTGTATTCTCAAAACGATTCATAATCTTCCTCATTCTGCTCTTGTCTGGTTTGTTACTCTCTAATTAAGACCGTTTAGACAGTTTTTGAAGCATAAAGATCAGATATGTTTTCACACATCACAACTTTTCTGAAATCAGAAAAGGAGGGCTGTACTGTAGATTCAGAGGATCACGTTTAAGGAGCCCGAACGAAGGCGTTAAGCTGAATGAGATGTCCTACATGCTCACGTTTAACCCCTCACTGACCGGGGAGAGACCACCTCAGTTTAACCAAAACAAAAGAAAACCTTTGTCAGGATGGAGCTTCTTACTAGTAAGTATAAAATCCACATAACAGACTGAGCGTGGCCTTTCTCTGCGCCGCATCTGTGTTGTTTTCTTTCCGTACTCATCTTGTTTTCAGTCTATTTCCTTCACTTTCACTGCTTTCTTGCACTATTCTCCCTCCCTCTCTCTTAAACCGCTTCAGGCTCCAGTGCTCAGAAGGTCGCACAGCTGCAGGGGCCGAATACCCAGAAACTGGCCCCCTCCCGTTCCTCCTCTCTTTTCCCCTGGTTGTCTGTGTTTCCCCTGATACTCATCCAGGCGGAGACAGATCCATAAAGTCTGCTACGCTGTGATGCTCACTGGCTGAAGAGCTTGAGAACCGCAATAATGAGGATTCTCTGTTGAGAAAACGGCGGTGGATCTCTCTTCGCCCTCGTTTTTCTCACTTTAAACTGAGTTAAAGAAAAAGATGGAGCCAGACTTCTCGTCGACAACAGACCTGATGCACAGGTGAGTGTGTGTCAGTCCACTTTGGTGGAATCCTACAAGAATGTGGCTTAAAAGGAAACTTGTCCTGCCCTTTAGGCAGTTTATACACCCATCCTCCATCTATCTATCCATCCAGCCATCTATTCCTCTTTCCTGTTCTCCCCCCCCCCTCCTTTCCCAAAGCAGCATATAATCCCTTGCACCTGCAAAAGCTCCGCACACTGCTGACTGCCAAGAGTAGAGCGTGTGACCTTGCCTCCACGACCACAGAGTCTGGGAGAAAGACAGAAGCGTCGAGAGAGAGAGAGAGAGAGAGAGGGGGGGGGGGGGGGGATGATGAAAGAGTGAGAAAAACAGAGAAAAAGAAGGAGAGAGAGGGAGAGAGAGAGAGAACTACAGTTAGTGGAGATATCAGACACATTGGAAACACATTGTGAACCCTGATCTGGTCTGAAGTCCAGAGTCTGCTGCTGGGAAATGGGCCGTCCAGCTATTTTTGTGTTGCTTTTCCTCCCCAGTGATGTCACGCTACTTGGTTCTCAAGAAATGGGATGGGGAGGGGATTGGGGGGAGGGGGGTCACCACACTGCAAAAACTCAGATCTTACCAAGAATATTTCTCTAATTTCTAATCCAAATATCTCACACTCAATATAAGACTTACAGTCGTCCTCAAAATTATTCATAGCCTCAAACTAAAGAAGGAAAAAAATCAGCTGTCCGTAGTTGGGTTTCCATTACACCTGGAATTTTGCAAATTCTTAATATTGCAATTAAAAACCGCTCACAGAAACACCTACATTCCGAAAAACTCGCAAATATCGCAAAAAAGTTTTTACGCTCTCATGGGGCGAAAGTGTAATGGAAACACTTTTGCATTTAAACGCCATCAGGTGCGACGCAGTGGGGTAAAAACCAGCCATTCTCTCTTGATTATGACGTTTATGATCATTTACAAGCATTAACTGTGAAATCAGAGTGATGAGGGAAGTTTTATCAGTCACATATAGGCCAATATGAATAATCCCCAAATCGCTGTAACTCAGCAATCTGGGTTCATTTTGGACATTACTCAGATGGTTTAAGTTCTTCAAATACAGTCTTCAAAATTGTTCATACCCTCCAATTAAAGAAGGAAAAAAAAATCAGCGGTCAGTGAAATAAGATGAAACTGACAAACGTAATAATAAATAAAAATTCTATGAAAATCATGACATTGATTTTGAATTGTGTTTCAACTGAAATATAAAAAAACAAACACAAAAAATAAAACAAACAAGGATGATGGGGCTCCGAAGCTAAAATTTTGTTGAACAACACTTTGAGGCAATCACTGCAATCAGGTGTTTTCTGTAATGTTCAAAAAGACTTCTACACCTCTGACAGGCATTTTGGGCCACTGTTCATAGGAAAGGTGCTCTAATGTGTCTGGGACAGTTTTGTTTGTTTGATTTTTTTAAAAAATGATTATTTCCAATCACAATTTAAAAGCAACATTTTATTTCACTAAATATAATTTTGTAAATTTTTATTCATTATTAGTTTCTTTAGTTTCTTATTTGAATTTCTGTTTTGAATTTAATCATAAAAAATAAAGCCTTTTCTTTAATTGGAGGGTATGAATAATTTTGAGGATGACTGTAATAAAAAAAAAAAGAAAAACATTTTTGGGAGATATAGCAACTGGTTTTAATACAAATGCATCTTATTTAAAAAAAATCTTATAAAAAATTCACTTGTCCTATTGGCAGAATTTTTTTTTTTTTTTTTTTTTGCGTATTATAAGCTAAATAAATGAAAACCTTTTTATTAAAACTTATTTTTATGAGTGGCCAAGATTTTTTTTGCTTGTAATAAGCAAAAACTTCTGCCAATAGAACAAGCAAAATTTTCTTGATAAGATTTCTTGAAATAAGATGCATTTGTATTAAAACCAGTTGCTATATCTTACTGAAATGTTTCTTTTTAGGTGATGATTATATCTTATATTGAGAGTGATGAGATATTTTGACTAGAAATTAGAAAAAATATACTTGGTAAGATTTCAGTTTTTGCAGTGCACTCCATCACTTCCAACCTTTACACATTTTGTCAAGATGTTGCAATAGAATAAACAAATGAAATTTACAGTCATATTCAGAAATGCTGCACATCTGTGGTTGCATGTATGAAAAAGATGCGTGTGCACAAACCGTGTGAACGCACAAAGGAAGAATGTGCGTACCTCATGCATACTTCAGACCAGCAAACTAAAGCCAAATGTAGTGGAGCTTTGATGAAAAATATTGTGTGACAGAACTCAACACAATAAGTAGACAGAGAGGCAGAGCTCGCGTTGACACGAGAGAAACACAAACACAAACGTCACTTCTACGAGACACTGACGTTTGCTGCTGTTAATAGCTCAGCAGTTAAACACTGACCTGATTTTCAAAAGGAATAAAGTTTAACTTGAAATATTTCCTTGAATGTTTTATGAAAATCCTGACCAGAGTTCGCTTGTTTGGGGGGATTTTCTCCCTTTTATTTTTCTTGCAAACGGTCTCTAAATCTGCAGGGCTTTAAATTCCTTCATGCACGGCTCTTTTGAGGTCTGTCCACAGATTTGTGATGATGTTGAAGTTAGAAGACTGACAGCCATGGCAAAGCTTGCGCTGCTGTGGAGGAACTTGCAGATGCTTTTTATCTTTGGTTTTTTCCAAGACTCCAGAAGTAGCATCATATTTGCTCCATGATTCTCCAGAAAGTGGGAAAGCGAGTTTAAATGAAACAATCTCAAATAAAAATATTCTCAGGATCAAAATTATTCAACCCCCACTGCAAATAAGGTTTATTGGCAAAATGCACAAATTAGCAACTTTTTGCAATAATAGTAATGAGTAATAATAATTTATTAATCCTGATTAAATAGCTCAACAACTAATTTTCTCTTAATTAGGCATAAAATGTCACTTTTAATGACCACCGCCGTCTCAAAATTGGTCAACTCCTGAGGAGAATTCATCATGAGAATACATATTTTAAAATCAAGTGTGGTGTCAAGCAAGTAGTCAAAAAAACCTAGACCACAGGTGTCCAAAGTCGGTCCTCGGGTGCCACTGTCCTGGTTTTCCATGCCTCCTTTCACCAGCACAGATGACTCAAATTAAATGAATCTACCAGCCATGAAGCTCTGCACAATGACTCATTAGTTTGAGTCAGGTGTGTGTTGGAGCAGGGAGACATGGAAAGCCTGCAGGATTGTGGGCCTTGAGGACTAAAGCTGGACTCTCCTGACCTAGACTGACTGCAAAAGACCTGCAGCAAGACTTAGTGGCACTGAGGTTTCAGTGTCTAGAGCAGGGGGGACAACTCCGGTCCTTGAGGGCCAGCACCCTGCAGGTATCAGGGGTTTCCCTGATGCAACACACCTGACTCCAATCAATGGGTAATTGTGCAGAGGTCACAAGGTGTGTTGCCACAGGGAACTCCTAATACCAGGAGGATGCTGACCCTCGGGGACCGGAGTTGCCCACCCCTGGTCCAGAGTAAATGCAGACTAAATGCTGAAGAGCTCCATGCGCCGAACTCCAAGACGACACCACGACTAACCAAAAGACACAAGAAAAGTCGGCTACAGTTTGGCTTTTTTATACAGTGTTGAGCAAAGAGGTTTTGGGATTTTCTTCTGTGGAGCAATAAAACAAAGCTAGAACTTTCCGGGCCTATACTGTAGATCAGCGGTATGTGAAGCATGGTGGCGGCTCAGTCATGCTCTGGGCTGCTTAGCTTCCTCTGGCACTGGAAACCGGCAGCGTGTAGAGGACAAGATGGATTCAATCAAGTATCAGGAAATCTGGAGAGAAAATGTTGAAGCTTGGGCATCATTGGACCTCCTTACAAGACCATGATCCTAATCATATCTCAGTTTCCACCAAGGCTTGGTTTCAGAAGACGTCCTAGAAGATATCAGAGTGGCATCACATCCCTGACTTACAATATCTGCGATGGGATTTAAAAATGCAGCTGCAACACACAAACAGCAGAACATTAGAGACCTGGAGGCCTTTGGCCATGAAGAATGGGCTGAGATTCCCCGGGAACGCTGCCAGAAGCTGCTGTCTGGTTATGCATCATGTTTGCAGCAGGTCACAACAGCAGCTCTGCTAGTTATTACAGTTACTGCCATGAAGGGGTTGAATTATTCTGAGACTGCAGTGGTCATTAAAAGTGACATTCTGTGCTGAATTAGGAGAAACCACTTGTAATATTAATTGTGTAGAGCTATTTAAAATATTCTTGTTTGATTTGTTGCAAACAGTTACTGATTTGTTGTTTTTGTGAATAAACCTTTACAGTAGGGGTTGAATAATTTTGATGCAACCGTAATTGATGCTTTTTTTTCCATATACACTTCATCTTGTTCAGGTTCAGGAAACTGGGGTCTCTCCTTGTCACTGGGTCAGATAGGTTACTCCTTGGACGGGTTGCAAGTCCACCACAGGAAAAGTCGAGACAAATAACGATGCAACAATTTAAACCAGGAAGCAGAAAGACAACAGATTTAACTAAGAAAGTATATTGTTTCAGTTGCAACAGGTCATTTAAATGTATAAAAGTTTGTGGTAGAAAATAAGAAAGAAAAAATAACGGGTGAGAAATGGAAAACTAATAAAACCTATAGTTAATCTTTCCCAACTGACTGCTCACATTCATCATCTTCTCATTATTATTATTATCATGTTCTGTCTTGCACATTCTTAAATTTTATGTTCAAACCATTAATTACATGTAAAAAAAATAAAAAAAATCACTTGAATCTATACTTTTCCAACCAGCCTGAATAAAGGACATTTTTGAAGCAAACTTCCAAAATCTTAAAGGAATAGTTCACCCAAAGAATGATGTGCATTCATTTTCTACTCACCCTCATGCTGAGCAAGACTCTGGAGCACTTTTTTAATATCTCAAATGCTGCCGGATATCGGACATGTTTTCATCTCCCCCCAGCTTTCATATAAGAGTTCATTGGTGACTGAACCAAAAAGGTCCATAAAGTCCACAAAAACTTGTCAATATTCTTCCATACTGCTCATCCAATGTAATCCAAGAGTGCTGAGTGGGTAGTATTTATAATTTACTCTAAACATCATTTAGTATATTTTCATAGCCTAAACAGCACTACATTGCCATTTCTATTTGTACGTTCGTGCGCATTCACGACACTACAGAAGCCGCTGCATTCAGCGCCTACTCTGCCGATAATGCAAGCGTAGAAGAAGAAATTCGCTGTTTACATTGTGCTAACAGCGAACGAGCTGCGGACAAACACAAAAGGGGTTGGCTATTGATTTAAAACAAAGAAAGAAAGAAAAAGACAATGTTCGATCCTGTCGGCTTCCGTAGTGTCGTGAACTCGCAAGGGTGCGCTTGGCAGCAGCTAGATGTCCTTCTGTTTAATCTATAAAAATATACTAAATGATGTTGTTTCCAGTAAATTATGGACGCTACCCACTCAGGACACTTGGATTACACTGGACGAGCAGTATGGAGGAATATTGCCAAGCGTTTGTGGACTTTTATGGACCTTTTTGGTTCAGTCGCTGGTAAACTACATTATACGACAGCTGGGGGAAAATGAAAACCTGCTCGATCTCCGGCTGCATTTGAGATATTAAAAAAGTGCTCCAGAGTCTTGCTAAGCATGAGGGTGAGTAGAAAATGAACACACATAATGCTATGGGTGTACTATTCCTTTAAAACTGACCGGTAAATGGAAAAAGAAAATTCTGAAAGTAGCACTTCACCAAAAAGAAGTTCTATCAAATTTACTATAACAGGACAGTTTCAGTCATAATAAACCACCTGATCCTTTAACCCTCACTGATGCAGAGAGCAGCTTCTTGTTCCTCATGTGAGGCGACACATCCTGCCATCGTAGAAAAGATCAATTTCTGTTTCAAGAGTCAAATTGTTCGTCTGCATAATGCAAAATGACCAAGAAAACTACTGAAATACAAAAACTGGGTCGAAAACTCAACGCATGATTGGAATCTGGAAAGATCATGATGAGCCGTCATCATAGAGGAAGAAATGGGATCATTATGACAATCAGTCTGAATTTAACAGAAGTCCAAGCCAGGAATTACAGCAATGCCTCACAGCGAAAGTCAATTTCAAAAAAATGTGAAAGAAATAAAGACTGGGACTGAAGGTCTTACTAAGGAAAACACCTAATATGAGGAAAAGCTGTAGTTTGCTAGACTGGACCCTGGAAAATGGAAAAATGACATGGAGTCTGATGAGGTTCAGAATTCTCACCTGTGGCTGCTTTGGTTGATCAGGTTGGGCTTCAGAAACCTCATAAGCTAAAAATTGAGACCAGCTGAACTGGAGATTTAATCCAACTCTGGATGGAAATTAATGTTGTGAGATTACATAAACTTGAAATGATACCAATGTGGCTGCACGTTGTAATCACAGCTAAAGGAAATATTAGGTTTGAATTAATCAATCTGTAAGTCGGGTGGTGTCAGAACTGAACCATAAATGGCATAAAAAAAATGGATAATTTATGCGCTGAAAGTTTAATAACCTTCCAAAACTGTCAATTACAAACTGTATCCTATAAACTTTATTCCTAATACTTGTTTTAATCCATCTTGTCTTCTACATGATGCAGGTTCCAGTGCCAGAGGAAGCTAAGCAGCCCAGAGCATGACTGAGCCACCACCATGCTTCACTATAGGCAGGGTGTTCTTTCCTCCAGACATACCGCTTAGAGATGCACCAATGCAGTTTTTTTCCGATCCAATACCCAAGCAGCGTGTAACAACCGATACCAGATACCAATCCGATACTGCTGTTGTACTTTGCCATGTGAGTGAAGGCATCAAACTAGGGATGCACGATATAATTGGCTTCCTATCGGTATCTGCCTATACTGGCTTTAAAACTGAGTATCGGATATTGGCCGCCCTACCAATATTTAACCGATCAGCCCGCTGTATCATAAGTCTAAAAAAAAAATTATTGTTTTTCAAAAACTTCTTCTTTTACAGACTTTAAAATTTCTAAAGACTAGGGGTGGGGAAAAAATTGATACACTGAAATATCGGGATATTTTCATATGCTGATATATTGACATTTACAAACGTTCTGTTACAAAATCTTGTGAGAATTGATGAAATATCGTGATATTTTGTAACAGAACGATGAAATCTTGCGAGATTTTGCAAGTAAAATAGATCGATACCCCATTTTTAAATATTGATTTGATATCGGCAAATGAAAATATTGAGATATTTTAGTGTATTGATATTTTTACCCACCCCTATTTATCAAAGTGTTGGAAACAGAAAACAAAACTGCCATTTGAAATGACTGCTTTTTTTCAGCTTTAATATCGGTATCGATATCTGTTATCGGCCACATAGGTTTTAAAATATCAGCATATCGGATATCGGCCAAAATTCCAATATCGTGAATCCCTACATCAAACTTGCCTTAAACATTTAGCCTTGTTTAAAATAAGGTAACAAACTAACACAGATATAAATGTACTTAATTTGATAATAATAAAGTAAATAAATAATAATAAATAAACAGACAAAAGGTACATTTATTATTATATTAATAAAAACAGAAATGACTGGATCGGAATGCTGGATCGGCCACATTCACATTCAGCCAATATCCAATCCAGAAAAATACTGTATTTTCTGGACTACAAGTCGCTCTGGAGCATGAGTCGCATCAGTCAAGAAATGCATCATTAAGAGGAAAAAAAACACATAAGTCAAATTTATTTATTTAAAATAGGGTGATTTTCTGATTTTTCGTATCTTTACTGTTCCTGCTAAAACGTCCCCAATCACTCTGAATCACAGTGATGACACCAGCATGTTTATGTGGCTGACTAAGATAATAAAATCAGTTTAGATAAAATAAAAATAGAATCAACTGAAAAACATGAAAGTAGAAACAGAATTTTTTCAAATTTATTATGACAGAACATTAACAGTCCCAAAAGATCAAGTAATCATTACTTTAAATAAAAACACAGCTTTTAGCCCATCATTTTATTTATACATGGGGAGTATATAGTTTATACTACACAGCCAATCAGGACTGAAGTATTTCTCGAGTACTTGCCGAGTGTAAAACGCTCTGACTTCACAGGCCTCCCTCCCAACATGCAACTGGCTACTGAGTGAAACCACCTGATGTTTTTGTTTTGAGACTGAGCTGGGGATGAGGAGGGAGGCTTTCTCTGCAGCTCCCCCACCGGTGTGAGCGGCGGGATGAGGGGAGCGACGGAGCGAGGTTAGTGTCTGGATGAAATGCGTGTGGACAGCTGGGCTGCCCCGGGCGCTGCAAGGTATGATTACTTCTCAGGGAGAGCAATTGGGCAACAGCATGGAGCGATTACTAATATTTTCTTTACCCCCCTTTCCCCTCCCCCCTCCTATCCACCACACAAAATGTGGACATCACCAAAGAGCATGTGTGTGCGTGCTAAGACAAACAAGCAAACACACAAAGGGAAAAAAGATGGAGGACAGAAGGAGAGAGCGTGGTGGACTTCGGGGTGTCATGTGTATTCCATTAGAGGGCAGATTAAAAAGCAGATTTAGTTTTACACATCAAAAGGCTTCACGCTGGGGGGATTCCTCCCTTTCTGGCCCCTCCCTCTTCTATCCTCCGCTTCATGAATAGATAATAAGGGGTAAATCTGGGAAAACAAACTTTTTGACCTGTGACCCCTCGTGTCAGGGTCACAGTTTGCACCTGGATGACTTCCCACAGGAAAGAGGCGTGCATGTCAATGCATGTGCGTAAAAAAAAACACGTGTGTGTTCTGCGTGGAGAAGCTGCATCTGTAAATATATTCCAGCTCAACTTGAGTTCCCATCATGCCTTTGACTAAAAAAAAAAAAAAAACAAGACAGAAAAGAATTCCCCGGATTTTTTGTGGCCCTCTGCTGCCGTTCAAACATAAAGTCCAAGCGTTCCACCGTCCTGTTTAGCTGCTGTTATTTTTGAGGTCAGAACAGATGGAGTAAACTGCGAGCTACAGTCACTATTGGGAAAACAACTAAAGGAAAACCGCAATGTTGGGAAATCAATGTGTGAACTAACTGGAAGAATTATTCACATGAAGTCTGGTGTGAAAAGGTTTTAAATCTCTGCAGTGATCGTTGTAAAACTGGCTCATAATTTATCAAATGTTCCTCATGTTTTTCAGCCTGGATCGCGTTTCTAAGATGCACACCAGAAACTCAGCGAGCAGCTGAAATGAAAGAAAAGCAAAAGGATTCAACAGCTGACTATTCTCCAGCTATTAGCTCTTCTTTACCCCGCTGCCTCTTTCTGCTTCTCTCTGTGACAGCTGTGCTGGCTTGGAGTGAAATTAAGGAGAGAAAAAAAAAAGCCCTGGCGCAGCATATTATGACATGATAAAACAGACAGGAGATCATGCCACACACAGATGACTGAAACTCATTATTTTCATCTGAGAAAGTCCCTCCTCATCTCAGATCTATGGAAGAGGATTAGGGCCACCGAAGGAAAAAGTTAAATAAAATTCAGAGAAAAAGTCAGAATTCTGACTTTTTCCCCCTAGAACATAAAAAAGGAATGGGAAGACTTTTTTTTTAAATTTCTGAAAAAAAGTCAGAATTATGAGATTGAAGTCAAAATTCTGACTTTTTTTCCAGAACATAAAAAAATAAAAAATATCTCCAGATTTTTTTTTTTATTATTAATGCTCAGGAAAAAAGTCAGAATTCTGAGAAAATAAGTCAATATTCTGAGAATAAAGTCAGAATTCTACTTTTTTTCACAATATTAAAAATATCTCTGATTTTTTTTTTAAATGTGCACGAAAAAAGTCAGAATTTTGACTTTTTCCCAGAACATTTACTTTTTTTTAAAATTCTGAAAAAAAAGTCAACATTCCGAGATTGAAGTCAGAATTCTTACTTATTTTCTCGGAATTCTGACTTTTTTTATGTTCTGGAAAAAAGTCTGAATTCTGACTTTAGTCTCCAAATATCATTTGTTTTATCAGAATTCGGACTTTTTTCCAGAACATAAAAAAAAATCTCCGGATTTTTTTTTAATGTGCAGGAAAAAGTCAAAATTCTTAGATTAAATTTAGAAATCTGACCTTTTTCCAGAACATTTAAAAAAAATTTTTTTTTTTAAATTAGGATTTTTTTTTTTTTTTTAAGATTTCTGAAAAAAAGTCAATATTTTGAGATTGAAGTCTTAACTCTGGTTTATTTTCTTGAAGTTCTTACTTTTTTTTCCTATTTTCTTTTTTTTTTTTTAATGTTTTGGGAAAAAAGTCAGAATATTGAGAAAATAAGTCAATATTCTGAGATAAAAGTTGGAATTCTGACTTTTTCTTTGCATTCTGACTTTTTTTCAGAAAATAGAAAAAAAAAATTTCCCAAAATATATATATTTTTAATGAGGAAAAAGTCCGAATTTTGAGATTAAATTCTGACTTTTTCTCACAATTATGACTTTTTCCAGAGCATGAAAAAAAAAATGGGCAGATTTATTTATTTATTTTAAATTTCTGTAAAAAAAATAATTCTGAGAAAAAAAGTCAGAAGTCTGACTTTAATCTCAGTATTTTGACTTTTTTTCTCACAATTTTATATTTTTTCTTCAGTGGCCCTAATCCTCTTCCGTAGGGCTTACTCTGATGGAGCAGCAGGACAAAAGCAACTCGTTTGCTTGCAAGCACTTGTTTGATTTCTCCTAAATGAGAATCCAATCACATCTGAAGTGAGGCCTAATTGGTGGGGAAGGACAGGAAAGGAGGGGATTCCAGCAGTTCAGCTCTCCGCCAACGGACACTTCCAGATGGCCTGCAGAGAGGCGGCCTTTGACTGGGGGACAAAGACATACTTGTGGACAACAACATCTATCTCTTGCGAACGCACATACATACAGACACACACAGCTGCCGGCGTATTGTTCGTCTTCACTCCCAACGTTGATGGAATGCCTGACTGTCCGCCTCTCGCGGCCCTGAGACATGATGTCACTCCGACAAAACGCCGTCTTTTCAAAGAGAAACAGCTTTTTATGTGCTCAGGGCCACGCTGTGGAACGAGAGGAGCGGAGCGACGTGGCCCAGAAAAAGACATTAAGACGGCGGGGAAGAAAAAAAAAAGGGCTGGAAGACGGGGTATGTTGAGAGCTCATGATAAACTGAAGGCTGGTTTGATGGCAGCAGTGACAGGCCATTAAAGCGGGGCGTAAAGTCCCATTTTCGCCTGCCACAATGATACAGGGGAATGCGGGGGGGCTGTAAATGTGTCAGAGTGTAAGCACAGCACTATAACTTTACAACGGATTTATCACTGAGATGAACAATAAAGACACAGAACGGATAAACCAAGCTTCATTTATCTATTTATCTATTTTTAAAGCCATACGCACCTTTAAATATTCCCAGAGTGGAAACTGACAGGAGAAGGAAACTGAAACTCAGGTTTTGTTGTGGAGACACCAGAGAACGGAATCTGAAAAACAAAATCAGAGTTTTAGTCGTTGGATGACATCATCAGATATGTTTGATGTTGTGAAGGCTCATCTTCAGCTTCTTGTATCATCCTAACTAAGGACAGACTGATGCATGGGTTGGCTGATATTTTGAGCTGATATATGCTTTTTTTGCTGGTATCAGCATCGGCCGATGTCAGGTGTGTTGGCCGATACCCCCACTCTGCATAAATTAGTTAACTTTTTTATATTTGAAGTGCTTTCTTCTCTATATTAAAAAAGTTGTAAAGTCTGAGGCTGAGACTGATGAGAAAATATCTGTATCTGTGTCTGCCCTAAAAAAAAAAATCTGTATCGGTCGATCCCTAATCCTGACACCTTTCCCCATTTCCTCACTGGTTTGACTGGGAGAGGTGGTGTGACGGATGGAGGGATGTTATAAAGAAGGGAGGGTAAAAGCTGATGGTTGAGGAAGTTACAGCAGGGAGGAAATCGATGGTGGTGCCAAGGCGAGGGTGAATGACACACACACAGCCAGACCACACACACACTCCTGTCATCTGCAGGAACAGCAGAGCAGTACAGGAAGGAGGAAAAGGAACAAAAACAAAACCAAAGAGAGAAATAAATAAAGCGACACTGAGCTGTGTCATCGGCCTTTGATCTGAGGAATAATCCTCCATCTGCGCCTCCTGCACCTCCATCTTCCATCACACTGGGTTAGCGTGCCGGTAAATACTGGAGGGATCCAACTGTGAGTCAGCTGGATCACAAAGACGGTGCATGAGCTGTGCTTATGCCACCTAATGAGCTAATTAAGCACTTAGTCCAAACCAACTGACCTCATATAAACACTCAATCCAAAGTACATTAACTTTGGGATATCTGCTCTTTTAGAGCTGAGTAATAACTTCCACTTTTATTTAAGGCCACTTAAAAAGAAAGGGAAACATAAAGCTGCCAAAAGTGAGAGCAAGTTCTACAACTTCAGTTTTTAAGTGACGGTTAGGTCCCAACTTACTCTGGCAGACTGCATTAATGTAATGAACGTAGGGTTAGTGTGACTCAGCTTTGACTCATCTGCATCCAAACTGGAGCGAGGAATTAGGAATAAAACTCTTCCACATGGAAAACCTTTATCACCATCACCTTGGGTGCAGTTGGACAATTTTTCTAGAGATATTTCAAGGAATTTCTATCACCTGGAATTTGTTTCCCTGGGTAAAATAGTTGCTGGTTATCTGCTTGGTTTATGTCTCCATTGTAAAGTTGCAGAGAATCTATTTTGAATCAGGCTGAAACTCGTTGGTACGACCGTCAGACCCACTGCAGCTGTCGGGGTCCTTCAGCTTCATTCATTTCATTTTAGTTCCTTGAACTTTTCCCAGCTTCTTGGCTCTTCCTCCTCACAAGCTGACATTTCAAGTTCCTGACTTGAAGCTGGAGGTTGTCCTGGGTAAATACGCTGAGAAGAGCCTGGACCTCGTCGTCCATCCACTTTTTATCTCCATTTTTTTTTAAAGCGCTGTTTCATGCTTTTCAAACGTTCCAAAAGTTCCAAAAGCCACTTGCAGGCTAAATATGTTCCCCACGCCACTATAGAAACTAATTTGGTATTAAACATTAGTTTTTTATTTGTCTAATTTCCAACACGGAAGGAAAATGGCTGATTGCACTGAACCATTGAAGCTCTCGACCAATCATGACGCCTGCAGGCCCATTTTCATGACGTTGCCCCGCAACAGTCACACTTTCTGAGGGGTCACAGATTCTGATGCAACTCCAGCCTCGTATTTTAAGTAGATATTTGTAAACACGGACGGATGATCAGACTCCGATTGGAATAAAACAGACCACCCTGTTATAGAGCTGTACGCTGTACGACCCAGAGTCTGATATGGAGTTTGAAGTACTGTACCACAGAGACCCTACATCATTTAGTATATTTTTATAGCTTAAACAGTACTACATCTTGCTTCCAGGAAGCATGCCCGTGTGAGTTCATGACACTACAGAAGCCGCGGCAGACCAAACCAGACGAGATTGCGCGCTCTTTCTTCGTTTTAAATCAATAGCCAACGCCTCTTGTGTTTGTCCCGGTTTGTCCGCAGCTCGTTTGCTCTTCGCACAACTTAGCAGCGACTTCCAGGGTGTCGTGAACTCGCATTGCCGCGCTTCTCAGAAACAAGATGTACTACTATTAAAGCTATAAAAATATACTAAATGATGTTGTTTCGAGTAAATTATGGATGCTACCCACTCAGGACACTTGGATTACATTGGTCGAGCAGTATGGAGGAATATTGACAAGTTTTTGTGAACTTTTATGGACCTTTTTGGTTCAGGCACAATTGAACTCCATTATATGAAAGTTGGGGGGAAATGAAAACCGCCCAGATCTCTGGCTGCATTTGAGAGATTAAAAAAGTGCTCCACAGTCTTGCTCAGCATGAGGGTGAGTAGAAAATGAAGGCACCTCATTCTATCGGTGTTGCATTTCTTAAAGTTTGTAGAAGTAAGATAGAACCTCTGTAACCACACATGGAAGTGCGTAAAGCTGCTTCAACATACGGTCCTTGAGCATCCCTGGTAATCAGAAAACTTCCCTTCTACTTGGTGCTTTTTTCTGGGAAATTGGGGGTAAGGGAAAGTCTTTTACTCCTGTAATGTCAGTGGAAATGTGCTGATGCTTTCTAAAATCTCTGGTAAATAAAAAAAACATTCCAATAAATAGATTATTTTCAGAAATATTTGGTCGTCAACACTTAAAACAGAACGACGAAAAACCAAAGGTTGTCTTTGTTTTTACCGGGTCTTCATTTCTCTCTTCCCCAGCTGGTGTTGGGGACCCTTCTGTCCTGGGCAGGTAGAATACAGCGTGATCACTGCATTGCAGGATATGCTGTTAATTTATACTCAAAAACTTCCAGGTTGCTTTCACATGACCTCTGCAAAGCAACGTCCACTGAGATTTGGCTCAGAGTTCAAGCTTTTGTCTTCAGTCAAATCATCAACAAACAGCAGTGGCCCGGTGCCACTAGAAGCCATGTATGTCGTTGCCATTGCACTGCCTTCATTTGTTTTACAGATGATGCTGTCTGACTCCCCCCAGCTCTTTCAGACGGGTTGATTTCAGTTTCATCTGTACAAACAAGAACGTTCCAGAAAGGCTTCTAAAGCTTTAACAGGTCAGATCAACATCATGTATTTGCTTATAAGAGCTTTTGTAAAGACTTCAACGATGATATCCTCTCATATTTGTCTGCCCATATTTACAATACATGTAAAGTGAAATATGTACAGTGTCCAAATACATCTTAACCAACTCTGCAGGCTGTTTCTAGTGCGGTCGTTGCCTTCAGCGTGACCTTTGGTCCCCAGAGAAACCTTCAGCTCACAATGCAGCATAAAAGCTACAAATTTTACACCCAATATTTGGATATTAGATGAAACTACCCGGTACATGGAGAGAGAGAGAGAAGCCCGTCCATCTGGTCTATCCGGGCAGACAGAAGCAAATTCTCAGAGTCCTCGGAGATTATGTAAAAATTTTATTTGACGTACTCTACGTCTGGTATCCAGGCCCCTGAAAGCGAAGCGTTATAAAAGTGCACCTGTGTTTTATTAGCACACTGATGAGTTCTGCTTTTCCAGGCCAGGAAAAGAGAAAGGAGGGGGGGGGGGGTTAGGAAGGCTGCATGTAGGCAGAACAAATTATACTAAATATGTATATAAATGCACATGCATGAGACACACGTTGTGCAGACAGACAATATTTATGTGCATTGGTGTTTGGGGTGACTGATAATCTACTGCTTGCACCGACTGAGGTTCCACACTGGACACAGCTTCCTCCACTACTACAAAGAGACTTTTACATATACATGTACCTTAAATGCTGCTGACACAACAGATAAAGCTAAATCCAAAATAAGACATTTTAAATGTGAAAATTTTTTAAAAAGAGAGAATTATTTCATTGATTGTTCTGAAAAACAGGCGAGAATGCGTGAGTGCAAAGACAAGGAAAGACAGATGTGCTGAGTGGAGTATCTGGAAAGAATGATCCGCAGGTGATTTATGACCTGGTCTGACACCCTTGGCACATTGTGCATCCAGAGTGTGTGTGCGTGTGTGTGTGAGCGGGTGCTGCCCAGAAGAGATGAAACTTCTGAAAACCACATGTCATCTGTCAAAAAAGTTGATAAGCCGTTGGTAGTCTGGCTGAGGTCAAACCCACACGTATACAGGAAACATGTACAAACCTGACTCAATGCGACATCCAGCCAAATCCAGCTGTGCGTGTTTGTTTATACGAGTTATGAAAACCAAATACGCAGGAAGGACAGAATGTGAACCTACAACTATTGTTTTTTTTTTCTTCCCTGCACTGAACTACTTCCTTCTCATCTTTCATCAACAAGTTTTAACCAACCAGTTCTTCACAGAGAAGTTATGTCTTAAAAAACAATTTTTTTCTGCGCGAGGAAATAATTATGTGACTCAAAACACGACAGTATTAAATCTGCAAATAGGTCCTCAAGTATCTGGAAGGACATTCTGTCACGTCAAACTCCTTTATTACTATCTTTAACTTCAGATGATGCTGCGTTAAATGTACTTCCAAAAAAGGAAGTCAAAATAGCTTTAGGCTCACTTTTTGCTTTGTTATAAACAACGTCTCCTCAGCAGCTCTGGGATAGTAATGCAATACCTGTATTTAGTTTAGAGGTGATAGCTACAAGTTTAATTCCTCCCCGCCAGTAGGTGGCACACTAACACTCACTTACTCAATTAGGATTAGCAACATTACAGAAATGGCTAACCGTAAATCAGCATTAGCAAACGTTTAGCTTACATGTCCAGGAAGAAAGTTGAAAATTGTGTCAAAAATTGTTGAAACATCTTCTATAACACCTTTAAATAAAACAAATATGTGTCATATCTACAATATGATGCATTATGTAACCTAGGGCTGTGTTTAAAAAATTGATTTTCCAATTCTGAATCGATTCTCGTATCATTTTCCGAAGATTGATTCATATGTCCAAAGATAGATTTTTCTTTTCCTTTTTTGAAATGACACTGCCTCTGGTTAAGTGCAGTGGCTCAGCCGCCCCGCTAGGGGGCGATAGTGAGCTGGACAGAGTGTAGGCCTACTAAAGCTAGTGCAGTGCCAGAAGAAGACTAAGCAAGTGGGGCTGGTACAAATAGTTTCTAAAAATTCAGTTTAAACAGAGCATAGGAAACATCTGCCTCTAAGTACTTTAAGCACAACATAATTTTGCTTAAAAATCAGTGTTTCTGCTCGTTTTGATGTCACACACATTCATTTGCGATTTTAGAGCTGTCAGTGCCCAGAGCCGTCCCGGGGCTCAGAAACAGCACTATGTAAGATTCCCGTCCGGGACGCGACCGTGACGTTGCAGCCAACTATTGGTTGCAGACCGCGCACTCACTAGAACCGAATGTAAACAGGGATAACATGGGGTGTTTGAATGCGCATCATGTCGAATTCGGTAAAGAACGCAAGGAAACATCACCGGAGGAAGAGAGGAAAAGAAACAGAGGAAGGGACAGAGCAAGAGTCAAGATAGCTGTCTTTTACTGGCTGGGGAGCTTACAGTACAGGTACGAAAGATGGATGCTGTTTGCCGCCGATAGGGGGCGCGTCACTGAGAAAACTGCTAAAAGTTCCGTTGTGTGTCTTTAATAAATGCAGTTGATGGTCAGGATTGAGGTGAAATTGATACTTGCTATTTTGTATATGTTTTTATCTTTGAAGTTACGACGTAGATGCTAGTTCTGTTAGCATGTCAATGGCATTTTCTAGAAATAGTTAGCATCGAGCTAGCCGGTTAGTCGCTTGTCGTTTTAAGTTTTAAATGCTGACTTACTGTGTATTTTGCCTCACTAAATCATAATTTTTTTTAATTTCTATTTATTTATTGTTTCCTGTTATTTGAATTACTATTGTGAATTTAGCCTTTTTTTTAAATTGGAGGATATGAATAATGTTGTCGACGGCTGTATCTGTGTCAACATGAAGGGAGAGGGTTTCAGCCACCATTAACTACATTAATTATTCATTTGTTGTTGAATAGTAATATAATACTAGCATCGATATGTTGCATAACTACATAGTCATGGAATTTGGGTAAAGGCTAAAAAAATTGTCAATGCCAGCAAACCAAATTGAGATCGAACCGAGATCAGATTGGATTGGACAGATCAGACTGGATCGAAAATAATCAATTCAAAACCATAAGGATCGGAATTGAATCGATTCTTGAAATCTGAATCGATACCCCGCCCTAATACAAACCTTAGTTTTTCATTACACTTCATTCACAGTCAAGTCGGATTAGTCAATCATTAAACATCAGTTAGTTGAGGGCGTAAATTAAAGAGATTCTGGGTTCTTTCTGGGCCCGCTGAGATGTAAATGGCTGCAGGTGCAGAACCTGAAGTCAAGAGGAGAAACTTGACGTAACTACTGGGCAGTTTTCAAAGTTGCGTGGTTTTGATATTCTCAAGCTTCAAAAGAGTCTGCAGTAAGAGTGGAGGGCACATTCAGACGTCATCCAAGTCCTGCTAACCAAACACACAGAACCATACAGGTTCGTTCTACGCTGGGATAACATGACGACAGCACCAACTCCACACAGCTCCATGTTTCTGTTGTCCCTCGCGCTGCCGTCAAGGCTGATGCAGCTCCATTAAACCAAGTCAAACTCCTTCATGACCAGTCAGTCAGTTCAACATTGTTCTGTTAAACAAAAACATAGATCATTTAAACTATTCTCAATGATTAACGAAAAATGAATAAAAAGTGGGTTCCATCAGGCTTTAATTAGACAAAATGTATTAGTTATATTATCAAACAGTCCAGTCCAAAAGCTGAGAGAGAAGTAGCTTGTTTTCATGTCATTTTATTGTATTATTGATGAGGCTGTTATGAGGCATTAGAGAAAACGGCTCTCTGAGCACAAAGCGGCAGCCATGTTTATGTCGGCTGAAAATGACTGAGGTTTTCGTCCGTCTGCCAGATCTTTAAAGACCTGCTCTTACTCCAGCTTGAGCCAATCAGTGCACATGCATGACTCCAGGAGCAACAAATGAATCATAACCATAAGCAGAGAGATGATCGTGCCCAGAGCATTTAACACGCTGTTGAGGTCTGTTAACACGACTCATCGCTTGACGTGACACAGAAAGCAATAATGAAACAGAACAAGGCTGCAGCAAGAACACTCAACTAAGGGGATGTTTTTAGCCACAGGCTGTAAGGAAAGGGTTCTTGTGTCGGATCAATCCAACAGAAGTCCATCTTAAAGACCTCATATTTTTATTTTCCCAGCAGAGCGTGTTGCTCTCAGCTTCATTGTTCCTTGAGTTTCCAAAGCAGAATGGGAGGCAGAGCCTTCGATTATTAGATCAGCTCCAGTTCAGCTGCTAGTTACCCTCCTTACCTTGAACACAAGGCTAAAAACTGTTAAAAAAAAAATAAAGCTTACCCAAAAGCAGTGGTTCCCAAACTGGGGGGCATATAGTAAAACAGACAAATTAGCAATGGGCGCATGATCACACATCATCTGCCACAAAAAAAGACAAGAAAATATGGCAATCCATATCTAGTCCTGGGCGTCACCTTGTTAAGGTCAGGTAATGGTAATGATCAACGGTAGAGAGACCATAGTGTGTCGTAGGGGTGGGTATTGGCAAACACTTCACGAACTACTGTACTATCACGATACGTGGGTCACAATACGATACAACATTGCAATATTGTGACACTGATATATTGCGATAGGCACTTCAGAAAAATTGACTGAAACAACTAAATGAGTCAAAATCAATGAATTTCAGTTCATCCATGTTCCATTTATGAAACTTGGACAGGTTTCTTTGCCACTTAGATCTCAAAATAAAACTGTTTACAATCATCCTCCTGAACATAAATATTTCTCACTTTGGGAAAACCCAACTGAAAAGATGTGCAAATAAAATAAAAAATAAAGTGCTTTTGAAAACAATATTACCATAGCTGAGCTGGAAAAGTATAAGGGTACACAAATTCATGTGAAATTAGTAAAACAGAAAAACAAGGTCGTATACGAGTATATGTATACATGAGAAATAATCATTTCAGTCAGAGCATTATAATCTCAGACAACTGGGTGTTCGATGAAAACCTGGACACACATTCTAACTTGTACTTTCCACTTTGTGTAAAGTTTAACTTGAACCTGCAGATGCACGTAGATATCAGTGGAAAGCAGCAACTTTTCTACATGCTGGACCACTGCTCATAGAACAAAATACAGTAGAACAAAAAAGTGAGATTTTGTTTTTGTAAAATAGATACTGTGTTTTTAAATATTGATGTGTCTGCATTTCGAGAAAAAATTTATTTCAGAAAAATGACCACAACAGCGGTCCAACAGTATAACAGGCTATGAAAATTGTTTCAAATCAGGTTACCTGCATGTTGCTGCAGCCTGTTCATCCCTCAACAATGAAGCTTTGGTTTTAGTTTTCTCCTGCTGAATTATGCTCCAATTCAGATTTTTCAGATAGAAGCAGTTTTAACACTGTCTGTGGGCAGCAGATGATGAAAATTAAAAGTGTTAGATGTACCTGACTTTGCCTTCAGTTCAAATCTGTAGTGATGATAGTGCTTAATCATTATTTTGTTTTCATTAGAAACATTTTTCACCACCTCACCATGCTGTTTTGTGCTATTATGACTTATGTGAGGTTTTTATTTTAACATGCCTTTTTTTTTAAATTCAGTTTTATATTTATTGAGCAACATTTTCATACACATATGTTAGATGTAACACAACCTCAACGGGAAAAGACTACAGTACTGAAAACAGCAAGATATGAAATAAACCATTCTTTCTCTCAAAAAGCCAGTTTGTGTTTATAGCTAGTTTGGTTACCTAAAAATAACAACAAAAGACAAAAACAAACAAATGAACAAGCCTGGCAGGCCATAGGAAAATAGTATACACACCAAAGTTAACACACTACAACAGTATCCATGGATTCCCATCTATTCCCAATTAAGTTTTCTAATATGCAAGTTGGTAAGATATAGGTCTGTTTTTGTTTTGTGTTCTTTCTTTTTAAGCTTGCCTATCACCAATCTTCCCCCACCACCTCAAACCACGGTGCCCAGCGGTCTGTAAATTGTGCGTTTTGTAATCTCAGCGAATCAGCGTAAATGTTATCTTTTCCATAGTATAAATACTTTTAACCAATGTCTGACCACTAATGCCGTAGAGTCTTTTTTAAGCCAGTTCAGGGTTATTGCCTTCTTGGCTGCTGCCAACAATGTATGCAGCAGGTATCTCCTTTTCCTGTTCATCTCTACTTCAGGGATGACTTCAAGGATGGTCGGTAGTGGATCTCTGGGTAGATCAAAAACAAACACCCTGTCTAACAAGTCTAATGTCTCATTCCAGAAGTTTGCCAGCAGGGAGCACTTCCAAAACATATGCATGTGGTCTGCAGACTCTTCCCCACACTCCCTCCAACATGCACTTGTTCGATTGGGCTCTATTTTGGAGAGGATTTGAGGAGTCCTTAAAAATCTGTGGGCGATTTTCCACTGGAACTCTCTCCATTGGTTTGCATTAGTAAGTTTGTGAATTTCCGATGTCATATTATCCCAAACCACCTCCCTCATTTTCATCTCGAGCTCTGCTTCCCATTTTTGTTTAATATGTAGGGTGTTTACTTGGTTTGTAGAGGTTAGTATTTGGTAAACATTAGATTGGCCTTCCTATGTGCTTTCCATTTTGAATTTTTGTCAGGTATTGCTCAATAGGTGAGTCAGATTTTTTCATGCGATTCCAGTCTGGGTGTTTAAACAAATAACTTCTCAGTTGAAGATTTCTATTTAACATGCCTTTTCTTTGTCAGAAGTGGTGAGGTCCAAAAAACAGCAGCAGCAATAATTCTTAGTCTGATCTTTGATTTTTAACATTCCAACTGTGAAGCTTTGCTAATGTCCCAAATAAGTAGGCGAGTGTTTTTTTGAGGCTCTGGATCATTCCTGTAAAGCAAAATATTCTTTTCTGATTTAAAGTTTTCTCGTGGAGATGTGCTCAAATTCAGATTTTTCATAATCTCAGTTGCATTTCCCTCGTGCCCATCGCAGCGCAAAGCCCAAGACTTTAGAGCAGGGGTGCCCAAGTCCAGTCCCCCAGAGCTACTATACTGCACATTTTGGTTGCATCCCTTCTCCAACACACCTGAATCAAACGAATGGCTTGCTACCAGGCCTCTGCAGAGCTAACTGACATGTGCATGAGGGAATTTACCATTTGATCCAGGTGTGTTTAGAGCATGAAAGGAGGCTGTTTAAACAGAAAATACATAAGCTGAGATGCTGTAAATCAAATTATTGTTCAAATCATGATAATCTGGTTAGAATTCACGCCAGTTCATTCTGATTCATGTCGGTCTAAATCAGCTCCATGCATTGTTATTGTATTTTTCCTGTTCATGAAAATAATCCAGTTAAGGAAGATGCTGGTTGTACTGAATCTTCAAAAAGCTCCATTAAGTCCCAAAGTGTCAAGAGATTATGTATATTGTAAATTGGCCCAATATAAATAAACTGAAATAAATTGGATTCTCAACTTAAGTAAATTGGGTTCTGCAGTTGTGGAAATGTTTTTGTTCAGGCAGCGTGCTTGTCTGATTTAGTCTCAATCAGGGTCGTGTATCTGGGATTTTTCTGTGACCATACAAATTGAGTACTTATGTTTAACAGAAGACAAAGGCTTACACTGTCAGACCAGAGATGAGGGATAAAGCTTCACACATCCACAGGAGAGGGAAGATTTAAGCTTTAGATGTCTCACAACAGACATTTTATTTTCTCATCCTTAAACCTAAACCCTTAGATGCACAGAGCAACGATGACCCGATGAGGTCGCTTTCTTGCAACATTCTTACGATTTTCTTTAATCTATTCATGTATTTTATTATTTTATGTTTTTTCACCTTTGTTTTCTGTACACCACTTTGGTCCTTTGTGGTAGTTTAAGGTACTTCATTAATAAAGTTGAATTGGATTGGAATATCTTTTTAATGAAAAGTTCATATTCCAGCAAATCTTCAAAAACCATGTAATAAGTACCATGCTCTTAGATGTTTAACTTGTTTCATACATTTTAGTTTTTATATAACAAAAACCACCTGATTGAAAGGGAATGCATTTATGTATGCATAATAAAATTTACCTGTTACACAGTCTGTAAAACTAGATAGCTAAAAATACACTGTGTGAATGCATTTCTTTATAGAGCTCATTTCTGATCAATTTTGTCATTAAAAACGCTCTAGTTTTTATGATTCGAGTTTAATTTTTATCTTTTTAAGTGAAAAAGTAAAATAAAAGTAATATATTCTTAACAGTATAAAAATCTTTTGATGATCAAAATAGAATTCAAACAATAAAAAGGATATCTTCATCAAAATGAGAAAAATAGCATAAAAACACACTGATTCTAACACAGGTCACTTTTACTGACTCAGTCAGGCATGTAAGGGTTAAATAAACACGCCACATCTCTCGTTGGCTGGACCATTGTGCACCTTTTTGCCAGTCATTTTACGCTGCATACTTTTGAACCTCCAGGGTTCTGCAGCTGCATCTGCTCCCCACACGTCCAAGTCATCCAGCTGTCCTCCAGGGACACTGCTCCACCGCTGGGAAGCACACATGCGTGTGTTGTGTGCATATTCTAGCATGATTAATAAGATATCAGCCGATGTGTGTGCATGAGTGTGTGGAGAGCGGCATTATACGTCTACAGGCTGATGCATTTTCTGGATGATCAAAGGCGACAGTGTCACTTGCTGTGACTGTCAGGTATGACATTACACCAACATGGAGATGGTGTCTGCTGTGTCATTCTGCTGACAGAGTTCCTCTTTTTGTGTGTGTGTGCTTACGTGCATCCTTGCCAACTGTAGCTGTGCTAACTTTATTAGTATTCAGAGAGGCTCCAGGCTGTCACAGGTCCTTAGGCACTCAACGGAGGGCAGGAAAAACACATGTCAAAATATATTCATATTGAGCCTGATTGCAGGCAGGCCAGTTGGCTGCAATTTGACAAATGACTTTTAATAGGTCACACTGCAGCCCCTGCATACTGATGAGCATTTGGAAATAAGGAATAGTAATGGGGATGGATATTAAGAGACAAGCAGACAAATGCATTGATGTTCCAACCAACTGATGGGAGACATTATTTATCTTCAGCAGTAGTTTCCCATCCAAGATAGTACCTCATCCCTCACTACTTTATAACAAAGTGCTGCATGGCTGTTGAAGGGCACAAGAAAACCAACTTTAGAAGAAGCCAAAATTCATCTGAAACTCTACTTAGACTTTTCCCACCTATTACAAAGAGCACCAAGTCTTTCGTAGACGGAAAAGAACATATTATGGTGACATTTGATATTGTCAAATGGGCTGCCTCCTTATCATGGTGGAGGGGTTTGCGTGTTCTAAGGATCCTAGGGGCTATGATGTCTGGGGCCAGATTATGTCCCTGGTAGGGTCACCCATGGCAAACAGGTTATTAGAGGACGAACCAGACAAAGCACAGCCCAAACACCCTTATGGAGAGAAAACATTGGAGCCACGTGTCCCTTGCCCGGACATGGGTCAATGGGGCCCCCCTCTGGAGCCAGGCCTGGAGGTGGGGCATGGAGGCGAGCGCTTGGTGGCCGGGCTTCTACCGATGGAGCCTAGTCGGGCTCAGCCCGACAGGATGGCATGGGCACCCCCTCCCATTAACCCACCACCCACGAGAGGGGCCGTAGGGGTTGGGTGCAGTGTGACTTGGGTGGTAGCCAAGCGTCAGGGAGACCCCGACGGTCCGACCCCCGGCTACAGAAGCTCGCTCTGGGGATGTGGAATGTCACCTCTCTGGTTGGAAAGGAGGCTGAGCGGTTCTGACTAGATATAGTTGGACTCACCTGGACCCACAGCTTGGGCTCTGGAAACACAATCCTCGACAGCAGCTGGACCTTGTTCCACTCTGGAGTTGCTACCAGTGAGAGGCGCCGGGCAGGTGTTGGCATACTCATTGTCCCCTGGCTAAAAGGGGGCCTTCCTCCACCTCCGGGTGGAGGGAAAGGTCCTGACTGTTGTTTATGCCTATGAACTGTACAGTAGTTCAGAGTACCCACCCTTTCTGGAGTCCTTCAATGGCGTGTTGGAAAGCAATCCTTCCAGGGACTCCATCTTTCTGCTGGGGACTTCAATGCTCATGTGGGCAATGACAGTGAGACCTGGAGAGGTGTGACTGTGAGGAACGGCCTTTCTGATCTGAACCCGAGTGGTGTTCTGTTGTTGTACTTTTGTGCTCGTCATGGATTGTCCATAACAAACACCAGGTTCAGGCATAAGAGTGTCCACATGTACACCCGTCATCAGGACACCTTAGGCCGCAGTTCCATGATCGACTTCGTAGTTGTCATTGGACTTGCAACCCCTTATCCTGGACACTTGGGTGTAGAGAGGGGCGGAGCTGTCCACCGATTACCACCTGGTGTTGAGTGGACTCAGATGGTGGGGGAAGACACCGGTCAGACCTTGCAGGCCCAAACGTGTCATGAGGGTCTGCTGGAAACGTCTGGCAGAGTCCTCTGTCAGAGAGAGCTTTAACTCCCAACTCCGGGAGTGCTTCAACCATGGTCTGAGGGAGGCGGGGGACATTGAGTCGGAATGGGCTGTGTTCCATGCCTCTGTTGCTGCTAGTCGGAGCTGTGTCCATAAAGTTGTCTGTGCCTGTCCTGGCGATAATCCCCGAACTCGCTGGTGGACACCAGCGGTGAGAGATGCTGTCAAGCTGAAGAAGGAGTCCTACTGGACCTTCTTGGCCTGTCGGACTCCTGAGGAAGCTGACAGGTATCAGCAGGCTAAGTGGAGCGTGGCTCTGGCGGTCGCTGAGGCAAAATCTCGGACATGGGTGGAGTTCAGTGAGACCATGGGAAACGACTTCCGGACGGCCCACCATCCGGCAGCTCAGGAGAGGGAAGCAGTGCACCATAGACACTGTGTAGGGTGGGGATGGTGGGCTGCTGACCTTGACTCAGGACGTTGTGGGTCAGTGGAAGGAATACTTCGAAGACCTCAATCCCACCAATGTATTTTCTGATGAGGGAGCAGAGTTTGGGGACTCAGGGGTGGACTCTTCTGTCACCAGAGCTGAGATCACTGAGGTAGTTAAAAAGCTCCTCGGTGGACGGGCCCTGGCGGTAGATGAGATCCACCCGGAGTTTTTAAGGGTCTGGATGCTGTGGGACTGTCTTGGCTGACACGCCTCTGCAGCATCACGTGGACATCGGAGCAGTGTGGTTTTCGTCCTGGTCATGGAACAATGGATCAGCTCTACACCCTCTCTTCGGGGTCCTGGAGGGGGCATGGGAGTTCACCCAACTGGTCTACATGTGCTCTGTGGACATGGAGAAGGCGTTTGATCGTGTCCCCTGGGGACTCCTGTGGGGGGTGCTCCAGGAGTACGAAGTACCAGGCCCTCTTGTTTGAGCTGTTCGGTCCCTGTATGACTGGTGCTGGAGCTTGGTCCTCATTTCCAGCTGTAAGTCAAATCCATTTCTGGTGAGGGATGGACTCCACCAAGGCTGCCCTTTGTCACGATCCTGTTCATAACCTTTGGCGTGAGATAGGGTAAGTAGCTTGGTCATGGGCAGACCCCAGGGAAAACCCAGGACATGCTGGAGGGACTACGTCTCCCGGCTGGCCTGGTAACGCCTGAGCTGGCAGCTGTGGCTGTGGTGAGGGAAGTCTGGGCTTCCCTACTTAGGTAGCTGCCCCCGCGACCGGACCCCGTGTAAGCGGAAGAAGACGAACGAACGAAGAAACTTTTTTAAAGTAACATTGTGTGTGACAATTATTCTGCCAGGCAGTGATTATAGTCAAAATGAAAAAATTCTAATTTAAAGTATATACAGTGTGTACATAAAATTTTTCAATTTTATCTTAATTTTAAAGAAGTTTATCCAATACCAGTAATTAATTTCATATCCAGTGTCATTTCTACGCCCAGTCACACACAAAGATTAGAGCTGGTGGCACTAGTTGGCAACATTAATCTCCTCTTCATTAATGGTGCCAACTAGTGCTGGATTATATAGAAAAAAAGGACATCAATATGAAAAAATACATTGATATACACTGATAAGTATTTAAATATATATATATATCTATATCTATATATCTATATATATATCTATATATATATATATATATTTGCTGGTGGCTTAGATGGTAAAACAAGATCTTGGATATTTCAAATAGCAACAGTATAATGTTTATGTAACTAATGATAAATATTGTCAATGTAAGCCTTAAACTGTCAGAATCTCCATAAATAAGGAGGTTAGAGTGGGTTTTGGTGGATGTAATTCACCATTGTAACAAGACATCTGCAAGCTGGAATGCATGCAGACGTATTGTGCATTGTGTTCCCCATGCAAATTAAAGAAATTCAAGTAAAATTTCTGTGAAAACCTGAAATGGAGAATTCTTTCACATTTTACAGTACAGTGAATCTTATTTTTCTCTGGTGTGGCAATCCAGTTATCATCCATTGGTAGCTTGGGTACAGTACAGAGTGCAGTGATAAAGAGAAATCATGGATCAACATTTGAAAACAAACGACATCTAACTGTGGGGAGTCATTTTCAAATATGTAATTTTGTATCTTGGTTTATGTTGAATACTCAGTAGGATCGTCATGGAAACTGTCAACCTTCTGTTTTCTGTAAATCTGTAAAGCATTTTGTGCTACATTTTATTGTATGAAAAGTGCTTCATAAATAAAGTTTGGTTTGGTTTTCTTCAGACATGCAGGGAACTCCCAGCTTGCTTTTCCACAGTCATGGTTTTTTAAAAAAAGAAAAAAACATACAGACATGACGATATGATTTATTGTACTCACTACAATGACATTAAAGGATACCCCCCTCACAGATCTTACCGTTGTAATTTTAAATCCCACACACAAATTGCCGTTACTCAATATCTAACTCAGTCAAAACACTATGGTGCAATTGAGAACCCCACAAAATTCTTCTGTACTCTTGCCACCAGATGTGGAGCAAATGAGCAAAAGAGCGAGTGATTCATGAGCCAGAGAAGTCTGCTGGATCCTCATGGATACTGTATGACCGTTCCAAATCCAGCTGGCCAAAGCTGAGAAACCTGCACATTTGGAATTAACCAAATGTAACATTTCAAAAGAGACCATGTGTATTTTCTATAATTCAATTTCTTCTATGAAATGTTTAAAAAGTCATTTTAAGAAACAGTTAGGTACTAAAGACCTAGAGCAGAGGAGAAGAGAGGAGAGCTTTTAAAACAAAGCAGATGGGAGTCAGATGGTGAAGCAATCATCAGCAGGCTGATTCAAAGTGAAGAATTACGAAGGGCCATGTGAAAACCAAGAAACACAGACAGATACACACAGAAAAAAAAAGAAAAACCCAAAACATGCGGACGAGGCAGGAGGAGAAAAGCCTGGAGTCTAAGTCCACATTTATTACCTGCTAATGCAACAGGGCTGCGAGCTGGATTCGCTTTCCACAGTCACCCTCATACTTCTCACAAAAACATCCAGACACACCCACATTCCATCTGCTGCGTGTCAGGAAAGTATGACGAGGAGCTGACTGCGGTGACGCGCCGATAACAAACAGGCAAAGATCAGATTTTAATATGTTGAAAGTTGATAAAGTCATTAATCACGTCGGAGAGGCAGGTGGCTTTGGACACCTCCGAACGATGCCATGCCAAAGTCAATGAGAGGGAAGAAGGCAGTCCTGTCGGCCAACCTCGAACAACTGACGTCCACGGAAAACCACACACAATAAAAAATTTACAAAAATGATGCAAGTAAACACAAGCCAGCGAGACTTGGATCATCAAAAACAAAATCACTCCGGCATTTTGCTTGTTGGTGCAGTTCTAATGAAGTATGACTGATACATGATACGTGTGGCTCTGGGTAAACAGTCAATGGGGGGTAGCAATTACCTTCCTAAAATATCTCTGGCAGGACTGTTTCTGAAAATCTGCTGAAGCCAGACCTATAGATAAATATATTTCATCATTTCTACACTATTGATATGTATCAGTATTGGTAAAATTAAGTAAAAAATGCACAAACCAAAATTACAGTCATTAAATAAAACCGCAAACTTTACACTGAAAGCTTCACTACTGAACTTCGGCAGATTTCTGCATGTTGGCACCAACTAACAAAGATCATTTCTGCTCCGGTCTTGCAGCCACTCTTCTCTAAACTCTGTCCAGCCAGTAAAAATCAGTCTGATGTTGACTTCTGTCTTTTTCTCTTTACCCACGTCATTCATCTAAAGCAGCCAATCTATTGATATCCGAGCTGCTGTGTGACGCAACGCCATAAATGCAGCTGTCATGTGATGCCCCAGGCTGAGAAAAAAAAAGAAATAAAGTTGTGGAGTGTGGTTTGTCAGCCTCAGGATGCTGCAGGGCATGACGTCCTCCAGGAATGAATGTCATCAGATACCATCAAAATGAATCAGAAGCTCAGAGTTTTGAGGTTGGAAACTTGTTTAGTGTTTGAAAGGTGATAGCTACAACTTTTCCGTCCAAAAAAAACCCCTTGTTTTTTAAAGAAATAAAAAAATCCATAGATCATCTAGAGGGGTGCAGAATAAAAGTATTAATTTTACCTCAATTTATATAGCATATACAATTGTTTTATCATTTTTGATGGGTCTAAAAAGTAAATACATCTGATTACCATGCCAACATCAAGATTCTTCGCTGTTAGCATTAGCTTTGGACTTACTAGCTTGATTGCTCTGTGTAGAAATAGCATCTCCCTTGTATTACATTTCTCAAATTCAAGCGGACAAAAAAACGAAGCAGGATGAGGGTGAAGGTAGCGATGGGGCTCAAAAGTCCCGTAGAGGTTGCTGCTTTTCTCCTGAACAGGTAAGTTTAAAGGGACTTGAGGCAAGATTATGAAACGAAACTCGCGACTGGTGCTTCAGGTAACTGCAGCCACGAGCCAAGCCGTCACGGCAGCGTGCAAAAACTAAAGCTATGATGTTGTTTACTACGCTTTTTCTTCGTAGTTACACTTTTTAGTGTCTTTCAGTTGATCTGGATCGTTTGCTGACGGCAGAAGAATCCATAACTATCGCTTACAGTGTTTGAATTTACCGCAACCGTCTTCTTCCTGTATCAAAACTGCGGATGTAGCGTCATTTGACATCACATCCGCAGGGCAGCGCGGGAAATTCGGACACCAAATTGCAGCGCATTTTGCAGCACACAGCCTGTTCAAGGGAAACATTCTTTTTGGTATTTCGCGCTTCATCACCCATTAGTATTAAAAAAATGGACATGCATGTTTGTTTGTTTTTAAATTCCTGCCTCTAGTCTCTTTAACATTTGCTAATGCTAATTAACAGTTCGTTGGTTTTGTAACGTTGCTAATGCTAATTGAGTAAGCAAGTGATAGAGTAAGAGAGCGCTGCCTACTGGCATGGAGGAATTAAACTTGGAGCCATCATCTTTAAATCTGGGTCGATAAAGATGGGCTCATTCGTACAGCCTGCTTCAAGTGGTCATAAGAGGAACTGCAGTTTCTGATAACAACGTTGACTTCAGGTCTCGATATATTGGTAGATCTATGTTCCCACCCTCACTTATGGTCACGAGCCATGGGTTACAGGTGCAGTTTTTTCTGATATAATCCGAAACCGATACCTGGGCTGAGCGTTTCTGCCGATACACGATACCAATCCGATACTACTGTTGAATGAATGAACTGTATCTTGCCATGTGAGTGAAGGCATCAAGCTTGACAAACATTCAGCCTAGTTAAAGAAAAAAAAGGTAACAAATTGCTTACTATTATTCATTAACAAATAAAGTGTACATTTATAATGATATCAATAAAAACAGAAAATAAAAACAAATGACAGGATCAGAATGCTGGATTGGTCACATTCATCTTATATCCAATCCAGCTAATTTCTCAGTTTTGGAGCCGATATTCGATCCGAGTATCTGATCGGTGCATTTCTACTGTGCGTAGTGACCGAAAGAACAAGTTTCCTCCACAGTGTGGCCGGGCTCTCCCCTTAGGGATAGGGTGACAAGCTTGGTGATCTGGAAAGGGCTCAAAGTAGAGCTGCTGCTCCTCCACATCCAAGGGAGCCAGATGAGGTGGCTCAGGCATCTGGTCAGGATGCCTCCTGGATGCCTCCCAGGTGAGGTGTTTCAGGCACACCCCACCCCAGGGAAGGCCCAGGACACGCTGGAGAGACTACGTCTCTTGGCTGGTCTGGGAACGCCTCGGGATCCCCCAGATGAGCTGGTGAATGTGACCGGGGAGGGGTAAACCTGGGCTTCCCTGCTTATGCAGCTGCCCCGCGACATGATCCTGGATAAGCGGAAGAAGACGGTACGGTACACTAACTTCATCTTTTCAACAAACGAAGCTGAGCTCAAAGTTTACTTAACTCCAGAGTAGCTTGTGAAATCAGTTTTTGATAACAATGGAAAGTGAGCATATAAATAAAACCTAAAAACTATTTCTTTATTTCTTTTAATATTTTATAAAGCAACACTTTAAAATACCCTGAAAAACAAAAATTAATTGATTACAGTAAGCTCTTCTGTTAAAACCCATTGATCAGACTGGTAGTGCGTCATGCTACTAACATCACATGTCACACACGGCAGTGAAACCCCTGAACAAACATAGGAACGTGTATGCAGTTGAGTATGAGACAGTGTGTGTGCGCACACGAGGGGGTGGGCTAAGTACACCTCTGGGACAGAGGGTTTCAGGCCCTTTTAAATAAATAAACAAACACATAAAAAAGTCAATCGATAGAAGGAGCCTGATCCGACGCTCTGGGCCTGTGTTTGGCCTCTCACTTCATCAGCAGGACCTGGGGGGTGGGGAGGCAAGCTGAACTCAGAGTGCCCGGGGAGGACAGAGAGAGAAGGTTGGATTACATCTCTCTTGGTGGTTGCACAGTGCTGCTTCGTGGAAGCTAAGACCTGCCTTCCCGATTACAGAAAACAGACCTCCATATATGCTATCTGAGCTGAAACACACATAATCGCACCTGTCTTTATACTCCCTGAAGGCAGACTTCTCACAAATTATAAGCCGATCCAACCTAAACCCACAACATGCATAAAGCACAACACTCCTCATGTTCAGCTCAGTTCCACAAAACCTGCATTTGTCAGAGATTAGTGCGAATCGGAGGCCGTGCAGCTGCGTGCATCTTGCAGCAGTGAGCGCGAGTGTGACTGCACTTGCTGAAGAATTCCACCTGACAGTTCTGAATGCCAAGGGCAGTGTGGAGTGTGTGTGTGTGTTTAAACAAGCCAAACTAGGGAGAGATTTAAGCGCCAGCACGTCTCCCCCTGAGCCAATCGCATCGCAGCTGGCTCCCAGTTCCCATGAGCCACCACAGCCCGCCAAATCTCAGTGCAGGGCAGTAATATTCTTGACAAATTAAGACTTGTTCAAAGTTGGAGAAGCGGGGTGGGGTGGAGGGGTACAGTGTGCTGGCAACGGTTCAAGCGAGCAATTCCACTGACATGAGATATACTTCCCAGAAACTCGGGATAATATTTATGTTGTGCAGAAGATTTTCCCCTCCTCCCACCTGTATGCAGCTTTTGTGCAGCTTCAAATTAGATGTGTGATGCAAAATGAGCAAAAAGACAAAGTGAAAACAGGAAAAGAAACTTATCAAAAGTCGGAGGCTAATTTTCTTTTCAACCTTAAAGAAAGTCTGTTTTGATGTTAAAGCAACACAGTAATGAAACAGGCACCATTCACTCGCTGTTTCAATGTATGAACAGGATTATTGGGAGCTATGATCATGGCTGGCCCACATATGGGCTAAAAACATTTAGTCAGAGAACATCTGAAGTCAGATAAAGCACTCAGGACCTTACAGACATGAAATATACATTGACCACTTCATAGGCATTCATATTGTAAATCTTGCTGTGATATATTAATGACGCAACATCAAAATGTTGTGCAGTGATGTAATAACAGTATTAGAGTTCAAATCATGATGTCCAGCAGGTAGTTTAGATCCTAGTCTAATCTAAGCTGAGCTGCGTAATCTTGATCAAACAGCTGGAAGGTTTCAAAACAGAGTTAAAGAAGAACCATTTTCTGAATCTTGGTCCTATCAAACTCGGGGCAAACATGATCTTAGCATAAAAACCACGAACTGCATCCAATAATCACGAAAGGTGTTGTGGGCACAATCATTTTTGCATTACTGTATAGTGGATACATATACACACACACACTCGTCTCTTTATTAGTAACACCTGTCTAATCGTGGAGGGTGCTCCGGGAGTATGGAGTACCGGACTCCCTTGTACGGGCGGTCTAGTCCCTCTATGACCGGTGCCAGAGCTTGGTCCACATTCCTGGCTGAGGGTTGGACTCCACCAAGGCTGCACTTTGTCACTGATCCTGTTCATAACCTTTATGGACAGTAGCCGAGGTCTTCAGGGTGGCCTCAGGATTGGGTCTCTGTTTTTTGCAGATGATGTGGTTCTGTTGGCTTCATCGGGCTCGCTGGAGCGATTCGCAGCCAAGTGTGAAATCGCTGCAATGAGAATCAGCACCTCCAAATCCGAGACCTTGTTCCTCACCCAGAAAAGGGCAGAGTGAACTATCCGGGTTGGGGACGAGGTCCTGCATCAGGTTGAAAAGTTAAAGCGTCTCAGGGTCTTGTTCATGAGTGAGGGAAAAATGGAGCTGGACATCGACAGGCAGATCTGTGTGGCGTCTGCAGTGATGGTCTCTGCATCAGTCTGTCGTGGTGAAAAAGCAGCTGAGCCATAAGGCAAAGCTCTCGATCTACGTTCCTACCCTCATCTACAGTATGGTCAGGAGCTGGGGGTAGTGATCAAAAGAATGAAATCGCGGGTACAAGCGGCCGAAATGAGTTTCCTCTGCAGGGTGGCCAGGCTCTCCCTTCGGCATAGGGTGAGGAGCTTGGTCATCTGGGAAAGGCTCAAAATAGAGCTGCTGCTTCTCCACATCCAGACGAGCCAGATGAGGTGGCTCCGGCCACTGGTTAGGATGCTTCCTGGACGCCTCCCTGGTGAGGTGTTCCAGGCAAGCACACACTAGAGGGACTACGTCTCCCCACTGGCCTGGGAACGCCTCAGGATCCCCTAGATGAGCTGGCAGCTGTGGCCAGGGTGGGGGAAGTCTGGGCTTCCCTGCTGTCCCCGTGACCCGATCCGGATAAGCGGAAAAAGGCGGGACGGTGTCTGTTCAATCACTTATTACACAAATATCTAACCAGCCAATCACATGGCAGCATCTAGTCATGTGGACATGGTGAAGCATCAGAATGAAGAAGAAAGGGGATTTAAGTGACTGCACAGGTACAGCTTTTATTTCAAGCTGCATTTTGAATTTCTCTGAAGTGCCTTGCGTTGAGGCACACGGCTGGTGAAAATCTCAGGTCAATCCATCCAGAACTTTCTCCGTAAAGTTGCTGACTGACAGACAGACAAACCAACACTACCAAAAGCATAACTTCCTTAAGAGGTAACTTAGAGGTAATCATGATAATTTTGGTCACAATAACCATGACATCAAATTTTGATACCGTTATATGCCTAATTTCCACCCCCATAGCACAAACAACAAACAAAATTTAAAAAAAGAAAGCACAGCAGCCAATGGGAAAACTGGTGATGTAGCTTCATCACTGACATAGTGTCATTTGTGTTTAAAGGGCCTCTGTGGCTACAGGCATGTAAACAAGCCTAATGAATGCCATGGCAGACAAATGGCACATGTCACTGTCATCCTCACAGCTCTAACATGAGGACAGGAAACATACGCTCTGTAAAATACAGAGATGGTTTAGTACACAAAGCTGATGAAATACTCATTTTCTAAATGGGTTAAAACCAGGACAGTCTGATTGGCCTCAGTCATTGATAGATGACATCAGTGGCAGAGTGCATATTAGCTTGTGAATGGTGATGTGCCATGATACAGGATGCCCTGAGGGTCAACCAATTAGCTGTTGACAGGAAGAGAGATGTATGGCTGCCTGATCCGTCTGAAGCTGGGAGTGAGACACGGGAGAATGGGCAGAGAAAACATGCTGGTGCTAAGGGCTGGGGCTCAATGCAGAGGAGGGATGAGGGTACCGAGAAGGACACTATTGCTTACCACAAAGACCTTGCTGTTTAAATGTACTTTGAGTGATAGGTGAACATCCTCAAATATATTTTTTTCCCCATACAGCAACGCTACAAATAAGTGAAGCAGCACTGTTTTCTCTCATCACAACCTTGCTTTGATGGTGCCGTGCAAAAGTCTTGAGTTGCCTTCTTTTTTTAATATGCCTTGTTCTGTTCTCCATGAAGATAATCCCACATCGTTTCAACACTGCTGCATTTATATGGAGCGGGTTTGATCCTATCAACACCAATCTTTGGCGGAGGTAAACATGAGCATGTAAACACTCACCTGCATGCATCATTTCTGTGAGATGTGTACGCACATGCTTGAACCACGAGAGAGTTATATGAGGTAGCAAGATTTAGGGAGGACCGGTGATGCCAACTTAGCGACTTCGTCGCTATATTTAGAGAGTTTTCAGACCCCTCTAGCCACATTTATTTAAAAAAGTGACTAGCGATAAATCTAGCAACTTTTATGGTGGTATTAGAGACTCCTCCACTCTCTGAACCAAACAGAAAATTAAACGCTCAATGACTGGCTGATCCCACCTGGATATTAAAATCTATTAATGAAGTGTGGACAAAAAAAATAAAATAAAAGTACTGTAGCATATTTTAGACCAGGGTTCCCCAATTCGGTCCTACGAGGGCTGCAATCCTGCTGGTTTTCACTGTGTCTCTCCTCAAACACACCTGATTCAAATTTAATGGATCCAACAGCCAATGAATTTCAGGATAATGACTCATTAATTTAAGTCAGCTGTGTTTGAGCAGGGCCACATTGAAAAACCTGCATGATAGCGGCCTTTGTGGGACCGGAATGAGGAACCCTGTTTTAGACTGTTAGTCTAGTTTGGTTTTCAATTAACAAAACACAAAGAAAATATTGACAAAACATATTCCGCTCTGCTGCAGCGTCCACTGCAAATGGCATGCACCAGGCCGCCGATTATGCAATTTAGACGATGACGTCATCTAAAAACTATTAAGACAGCCAACAGCTACTTTTCTTCCTGAGCGGTTTGCAACACCAGGAGGATGGTGGAAGCAAAACAGAATGGGTCTGTCGCATTTTTGTTAGAAACTGCAAGAGTTAATTATTATTAAGCATTTTCGACGTTCAAAAGATTCTAAATTTAAAACAACCCTCTTCTTCTGAACTAGGAAGTATTGCACATGTCAAAAGTATTACGCTCATATCAAATCTGTCTAATATGTAAGTGCAACTGAATGGCAGAAAAATGTCACGTCATTGTCTTCCTCACAGCATCCATGTAAATATGTCAGCTGAAATCTCAGAATGATCTCAGTCAGATAGATGAAATATTTAAACACAGCCAGTGTTGAGATCAAGGACCAGAGGCGGGTTCATCCTTCCATCAGGGCCGTTGTCTTGGATTTTCAGCACAGTTCTTGTGTCATTTAGCTGAACTCAGCCCCACTTCTTTCCTACACACATCTTTCCAGCCACGTCAGGTCTCTGCTGGAATATTTCATATTTCCTAAGAATGTCACTTTCAGACATTGCTCAACTGTTGTATAATTTTTTTTTAAGGCTGACACTACAGGTTTTCAGCTGATAGCTCCCTGGGAATCAGATCTTTTTTGGCCGCTAAATGGTGGTATCTGTCATTTTCCATATGTTATCAAATTAAACAAATTGGTTTTCTTTGCAACTGGTTGTTAGACACAACTAAAACCAGTTCATTACCAGACTGTATAGTGGTTAAACACAAAAGAAACATTCATCTGAAAACTGTGTGGTACAGGACTGGACTGAAAACAAGAAAAAAAACAACCAATGTTGAAAGATAGAACTTCACAACCCTTTAGAAAGCCTGGAGGACTCTTGCTCGCCACTTTTAAGACTTTTTAGCACTGCTATAGAGCACTACTGTAAGCTTGTAATTTTTTTTTTTTTTTTTTTTTTTTAATCAGTTAATGCTGGAGTTACAGTCCAGACATGCAAAAAGCTCATTCTGAAGAAGAAATGGCTGTAGCAATTAAACATAAGATAACAGGCTAGAATCACTTCAGCTCACCAACCACAGCCTGCAGCCCCGTTAAATGGTTTCTTTCACTGCTTCTCTCAACAACACACACACAAGTAAAAACATATCTTATCAGCTGGGAACCAGATAAGCACAGCTGGAAACAAGAAAATCTCCATGGTGAAAAAAGTGTGGCCTGGCAGTGATGCAGCTAGTTTAAAAAGACACTCACAGAAATGGAGGACAGTCCGACACGGTCATGAAAGTGCTTTAAGACCCACAACGGAACTTTTAGCAGTTTTCTCAGTGACACGCCCCCTATCGACAGCTAAACTGGCATCCATCTTCATCGTACCTGTACTGTGATTCACTCCAGCCAGTAAAAGACAGTCTTATCTTGACTCTTGTTCTGTCCCTTCCTCTCTTCCTCTTTGAGTGTTTCCTTGTGTTTCGTTGCTGAATCCGACATGATGCGCATTCAAAACACCCACTGTGTTCATATCTGGTTCATGCTAGAAGGCAACGTGGTGCAAAACCAATAGTCAGCTTCAAAGTCACGGCCATGTCCGGAATGGAAAAGTTACATAGTGCAGATTCTGAACCTCGGGACGCCTCTGAGCAGTGACGGCTCAAAAATGTGCATAATGAATGTTGGTGTGCCATCAAAACGAGACAGAAATACAGATTTTTAAGGTCCAAAAGTTACATCCATCAGGGAGAAACCTCGCTCTGATTTGGTTTTTGAATGTCCATTAATAACACCTACAGAAATACATTCTCACAAGATGATTGTGTGAAAAACAAGCAGTATTCCCTCAGATGCAGTTTGCAACGTTTGGACGTTTGGATGTATTTTAGATTTGCTCTGCTGGTGCTGCTGTACTGTGCCATCAAAACGAGTCAGACACGCATATGTTTAAGGTCTAAAAGATAGATTGTGGGTCTCTAAAAATCATAATTTAATGAGAGTAAAAGCATGATATTATCAATAGAAAGACTTTAATATAACAGTGTCGGCCTACTTCAGCCACAGGACTGCAGTGTTAGAGCAAGACAAAGCAAGTGACAAACGTGGCTGGTGCAGTCATTCTGGGGATTACATGCATACAGAGCACAGGAAATATATGCCTGTAAGTATTTTTTTATAAGTATAAGATTGTAAGTATTGAGTGATGATAGAGTTCGAACTGATTCTTGTTTGTTGGGTTATCTTTTAAGTTATTTTGTAGATGCTAATCCCGCTAGCATGTCAATGGACTTCTCCATTGATAGTTAGCATCCAGCTAATGGGTTTGAAGCTAGTTGTTGGAAGTTTGTGTGTGCTTTAAATACAGACTTATTTCTAGGGATGTTCGATATAGGCTTTTTTTTACCGATATACCGATATTATCCAACTCTTAAATTCAGATATCAACCGATACAGATATATGCAGAGAACTGTGAGGTCGTATCTCTCATATTTTGAGAAATACAACTATATTCTGCTCTGAGAGCAAAGATCCTAAAATATCCTTAACTCAGCCAGAGTTGTTAATTTTGGACATCTGGCTGCCAGATATCAGATACTAGCAGGTATTAGCCAACATGTGGCTAATTCTAATGTTTCTGACAACTTGGTAACTTAACCAACAACTTAAAACCAGACATATTATAAGTAGCTTCAAAGCAAGTCAGTCTGTAGCAGCAGCAGCTGCACCGTAGTCACATGACTCTGAAAGGAATGCTGGGATATGAAGTTCTTCCAGGACGACGGAATTTTATACATGCTGGGCTGCTGCTAATGGAAAAAGATCTCACAAGATTTCGTTGCTCCATAACGAATTCTTGTGAGATTTCATTTTTCAAGATATCGGCCCAAAAAATGATAGACATTTTCCGATATCACATTTTAATGCCAATATCAGACGATAATATCGGACGTCCCAACTTTTTTCATTACAAAGCGGTGAGATATGCTATATTATGTTTTGTACATTTTTCCTCATATGTATATCCTTGTTTCAGTTTTACAGTGCCTTTGGGAGAAGGAAATAAATAGGAAGACACACTGAAGTCTCACGCCTTCTTTCTGAAGAACTGCTAGCTTTAAGCCAAACTGAATTCAACATTCACGGAGGCTGAAAGTAACTACTGTAGTCAGATTGAAAGAGGTGTTTCTGAAACCTTTCTGATGAAAGAAAAAAAAACAACAGGAAATCTTTAGGATCTTCATCTCACAAAAGAAGCAGATGAGCGCAAAAGTATGAATCGGTTTGAACTCCTAACCTCTGCTGGGGGTAAATGTTTGTCGTGTGGAGACACTTTCTTTTTTTTCTATTGAACATTAAACAGTGACATCACAGCTTGACCTCTGACCTTCAGGTGGTTTGTTCCACATGCTTTGGGGTCGTAAGCGCTTCTGCCAGCAAGATGATGGTTGTGGCTGGGGAAGCGGGGTCAGGCATATGGCTGGCTGGGTGGGTGGGGGGAGCAGGTGCTGCTTCTGGAGACCCTCATCTGACTGTCATGGAAAGACTGAACTGGTGCAACAGAAAATACCAGTGTGGTAGAAAAAAATGGAATATATGGTTAAATCCAAAAGGAACTGATATTACAAAGAGGAATATTCTACATCTTGAATTGAGAGCTGCTGTAAATCCTCAGATTTAAGAGAAAACTGGTTTTGGAAAGGTGGTGGTGGGGTACTAACCGTTCTCCTGACAGAGAACTGGAGCTGTAAAAGAGAGTGAGGTTAACCTTTAATTACCGGGTGCTTCCTCATGCGTTATGGCTTTTGCACAGCAATGATTTATCCTCCAACTCCCTCAACTTCTCCTCTCCTCTCACTCCAGGATGAAGAGAAAATAACATGTTACTGTCATTTATTGGTTCTGACTCATGTTTTCACTCATGTCAAGTTTTCTTCTCTAATACCTTCATAGTACAGAATGAGATGTGTTTTACGCTAATTATGCAATTATGCATCGCGGTATTATGTCACTTTTATACCTGCTAAGCTCCAGTGAAACCGGCTGTTTGGGGAAAAATGCATCACCTTCAATCTTAAAAACTGGAAAGTAGAAACAGTGGCACGCTTTTGACATTTTTTAAAATCCATGCTGTATCAAATGTAAAACTTGCCATTTCTCATCCATTCCAGACCCTCACCCCATCAACACAGAAGCTGTAGACCCTCGCCCCCTTGCCTGGATGGCGGGCTGAGTGTTATTAGAAACACATGTGGGGCACCACAGTTTTTCTGCTTGAATTGACGCAAACATGCATAAAGTTTTGGGAAGCAAACACCCCCAAGACTCGAAGAGCCATGCGGACTCATAAGGCCACCGTGGTCCTGTCAGCAGTGTTTAAAAAGAATATAAAGCATGAATGCTGTGAAGAAGAGAGGCAGATAATAAAAATAATACAATAAAAACATTTATGCTGTTTTCCTAGAAAATAAAAAAAATGTCTGGCAGTTTAAGTCTCCAAAAGAAAAATAGAAATGCAGAGAACCCCTGAGTTACAGCCACAGTGTTGAATTTGTTCAACGGGCACAAACGTATCCAACACAAGAGTGTGATGCATGGGTCTCAGTGGCACGGCTTCCAGTGGATCAAACCAAACAGGGAAGCACAGAAAACTCTTAACCGACCCCCTCAGCCAACTCCTGCAGCCCCTCCAACTGCAGAACTCATCAATACGAGCACATGTTGATCTAAGGAAGGCTACTGGGGTTTAGTGTGATGTGCAGCAGATGTCCAGCTGCCAGATGGAGTTGCTGGATGTTTGAGAGGGCAGCGATATCCCAGATTTGTTTCAACGTGGATGCACGATGAAAGGAAATGTTTAAGAAAATGATCGCAGTCGCACTCCGCTGATGAGAACGACAGGCAGAGATCGTCGCTCAGGAATCCCATTCATGCGTCATCCTCAGAGGCAGAGGGAGTGGAACCATTAATCCCCGCAGTGACGTCTGTGATAAAGTGATAGAAATCATCCAGCGGTGAAGAGCTAGCTTAAGAGGGTCATCACTCTTCTAACAAGGGTCGACTCAACCTGCATGCAACTCAAACGGTGGCAGCATTCGAAAAAGGATAAGCCATAACTCAAACAGGTAGACGGTGAGGAAGACGCGTTGGTCTCTTAACGGTGATGCACACATCCATCCTCCTGCTACTGTCTTCTGCAGTTTAGATCTCCTTTATTTCAACTGCTGAACACTGCAAAGAAAATGATACAAACTACAGATCGACCGATACAGATTCTTGACAGTAGCACCAATACTGATATTTTCTCATCAGCCGAATGTTAAATGCTTGTAAACAAATATAAAACAGAAACATTAAACTCGTAATATCCACATTTATCCTGAGGCGGTCGCTGGGCGGCACCATTATCAACAGTTATGGGCGAAACTTCTGGCTTATCCTCCTAATCCGTAACAGGAGGGAAGGAGCAACGATATTGCACCTCGTCTGATCTCTGTTTTGTTGTGTGCTCCCATCTCGCCATCATGCTTTAAGTAAAGCACCTAGACACAAGCTAATTAACCTTTTACAATACAAGATCGTAATGTAAATACCATAATACCCCGGCAGGAAAGGTACTTCCGCTTAAACCCAATGTTTCGCCCTTAATTTCTGGCCACGCCCACAACCCGGAAACTGCGCCAGGAAAATTGTGGATATATACACACACACACACACATATATATATATATATATATACACATATATACGTATGTGTGTATATATATATATATATATATATATATATATATATACACACACATACATATACATACATACATACACACACTACTCACAAAAAGTTAGGGATATTCAGCTTTAGGTTTTTGGAGAACAGAATGATGAAGAACTAATATTTAACAACTGAACAATGTACATGCACATTGACAAGTTTAGAGAAAGTTTGATTCAGTTCACCTGGAAAGGTTGCAATGGATTTTAGATTCATTCTGACATCATACAAAAAGCCAAATATCCTTAACTTTTTGTGTGTGTGTATACACACATATATATATATATATATATATACACACACACGTTTATGTGCACTGTTTGTCTTTATTTATTTAAAGTGCTACGTTTCTTTTTTATCCTAAAAGTTTTTAAAATTAGTCTTCATTGTGTCCTTCATTATATTAACTTGGCATCAAATGCAGTATCGGCCCCCCATTTATCATCCCCGAATATTGGCAGGTTGTATTGGCCATTAGCTGATGAGGAAATATTGGTATCAGTATCGGCCCTAAAAAATCTGTATCAGTTGACCCTTCATTTGAATAATTTTGTTTGCAATGTTCAAAACTTGAAATATAGGAGGGGGGTATTGGCCAACACACCAGATGTCGATGCTGCTACCAGGAAAAAACGCAAATATCGGCCGGCCGATGTATCAGTCTATCCTTAATTCAAACCGATTGCCTCTGTCTAGTTTTCTTTATAAGAAAACAAGAGTAAAAAGGATTTTTTTCCTCAGTTTTTTGCATCTTTTCTCTGAAACTCCGGTCACAAGACATGTTTCTACAAGGGGTGGAAAGAGCCCCAGTTCACACGTGATGTTTACCTCTTAGCTGGGACTGGACAGTAAATCAAGTGATGTATATCACTGACGTCCTCATAAAGTCCCAGTTTTCTCACAACAATGTCATATCACCAAAACAGTTTGTATTAGTGTGCTGTGATTGTGTAAAACATTGAGATGATGGATAGAAGCAGCTGGGGGAAAAAAAGAAAATGCTGAAGGTTGTTGAACAGTCAGTGTTACACTTGTGAGGATTTATTTGTGCTACAACAACAAGACAGTTGTGATCAACTTGAGGACTTGAGGTCTGCGCACAGTCACAGCTGTATGTCCGGTCCTGGAGTCCTCACACCTCCACTTGTTTCTCAGCAACATGTTTTTCTGAGCTAACAAGCACGCAGCGCTGTGGTCAATATGAATATACGTTCACAGGCCACTTTATTAGGTACGCCTTCCAGGCTGGACCCTTTTTACCTTCAGAACTGATTCCATTGCTCATGGAATAGATTCAACAAGATGATGGAAACGTTCCTCAGAGATTCTGCTCCATGTTGACATGATAGCATCACAGTTGCTGCATCCACGATGAGAATCTTTCATTCCACCAGATCCCAAAGCGTCTCTGTTTGATTGAGATCTGGTGGCTGTGGAGGCCGTTGGAGACCAGTTGGTGCATCATCCTGCTGGAAGCAGCATCAGAACATGCTCCACTGTGGTCATAAAGGGATGGACATGGTCAGCAACAATACTCAGGTAGGCTGTGGTGGTTAAACCGGCACGTTGGTACTAAGGGGCCCAAAGTGGGCAAAGAAAATCTCCCCCACACCATTACACCAGCAGCAGCCTGAAGCCTTGATCCAAGCAGGATGGATCCATGTTCATGATGTTTCCACCAGATTCTGAGCCTAGCATCTGAATGTGGAGCTGACTCATCAGACCAGGAACGTTTCTCCATCTTCTATTGTCTGATTTTGGCGAACGTGTGTGAATCATAGCCTCAGTTTCCTGTTCTTAGCTGACAGGAGTGGCACCCGTGGTGGTCTTCTGCTGCTGTAGCCCATCTGCTTCCAGGTTGGACACATTGTGTGTTCAGCCCATCTACCACCAACAAACATAAAGTCACTTAAAGGATAACTTTTTTCTTTTTTCCAACCTTCCCTTATTTTTCTTTTGTTATACTTGTATGATCCCCGAGGGCCGCTATTTAAAGCGCCAGCAGTTGGTGGGGGTTAAGGACCTTGCTCAGGGGTCCACAGTGGTTCACATAGGAGTCGTTTCAGGGACTTGAATCCAAGTCCTCCGCGCCAAAGCCCACGACGCTACCACTAGGCCACCCACTCCCCAATATTTCTAGTCATTTATATGTGCGTTTACTCACCGGTATTTCTTTCTCACTCTGACTCCTTCGGACTATATTTAGACTGAGTCGCCCTCTGCGTATCCATATAATTGGACTGAAGGGGTCAGCAGAAGTTGGCCTCTCTATAAGGCATTATCTGCAGCAAAACTCCTTATTTTCACCAACTTAAGCGCAATCTGAATTCTCCCCCTCAGCCCTTCACCTCTGTTTTGCGTGTTCACATGTAGGGGTAGGGATGTCCCAATCTTGTTAGGACAGAGGGCTAGGAGTAAATGCATGTACAAACTCCTAGAAACAAGGTCCAGGTTCAAAAAATATCCTTTAAATTCACTTTCTTCCTTATTCTGGCACTCAGTTTAAGTGAAACTCCCCCCCCCCCCCCCCTTTTTTTTTAAACTTGTTCTGTCCAGCATGGCAGCAGCAGGATGATGATCTGGCGGCTTTGTTGTGCTGAACAGATTTAGCATAAGGCTTCTCTTGATATTCTGAAATCATTAATTTTATTTCATTGAAAGCTTGTTTATAACTGCATCTTACATCATATTGCTGGGCCGGACAAGAGGAAACAGAAGGTTAAAGGCATTATAGAAGATGTTTCTCAACAATTTTTGTAATATTCTGTTAAATTGGCCTCACTACCCCATACACTATGATTAATTAAAAGTTTTAAATATAAAAATACAGTATTATTATACATCAGCTGTGAAAGTAATGGGGCTGAAAAAACATTCACCAATCATCTTTGCATTCCTTACATTTTTAACTTGTCTATTGGCTCGTCAATCACCCTTACTACTAGTATGGGTGATTGACAGTCAATTTAACGGGAGAGGAGTAGAATTAACCGATAGTAAAAGGCGAGACTGATCAATGACAGTGATTGATTGGCGAAAGCAATACTGCATCCTGGAAGGTGCACGCACTCGTCTGATGTTTTCATTAGGTAGCTAACATCATCCTGCTAGCAGTTAGCGACGTTCAGACAACAGTATCTGTTTTATTTGCGTTTGTGACATGATGGGAGAATCTGTAGCTGTTGTCTGCTAAACACCGAAGTCGCTCGTGAACGTTGTTCTGTGGCCGGAGGAGGGAGCTGTGAATCTAGCGGGTATGCATGCGCATTATTTTAAAAACTTGCTAACAGTCTCTGCTTTCTGAAATGCTGTAACACCTTCTATAACGCCTTTAAGAGGAGAAATGATGACGAGTGGAACAGAAAAAAAAAACAGAGTGAAGAGAAGAAAGAGAAAAAAATCATGGACACACTAACACAGCCAACTGATGCATCTTCACAGAAACCCATAAGAAAAACATTCCACAGTCTTTGCTGGAAAACAAAGCTAGCAATCCCTACAGGAGGACCTGCAGTAGCAAGTCATCTTAACCATGTCTGCTTAACCAAATGCCACCTTGTGATTGGCTGATTATTTGCTTTAGCAAGTAATTAAGCAGGTGCACCAGTGTGACACGTGAGAGCAGAGGTTTCACACTTATGCAACACAATCAGTGCTGCCACTGACAGAAACAACTCTGGAGGAGGAAAGTTGGGACATCCCTCTGAACAGCTGATCAGAAAACGGTCAACCCACCCTGACTGTATGTGTCCATTAGGGATGTAACAATAATTGATAAAAAGATAAATTGGGATATAATGATATAATTCCCTGACAATTAGTATCACTGTCTCAGATTCTAATTATTGTAAAACCGTAATTATCGTACTTTGAAAAAACTCAGTGATGCTGCTCATAGCCAGGAAAAGCAGCATCAGTCCCTCAGATGCAGTTTTCAGTGTTAGGCCTCTGAAAACATGGAGGAAGGCACAGAAGGCACTGCATGTATGTCTCTGGAGATTTTTCCCTTCTAAAAAGGACGAATTCCAAAGTCTGGATGCATTCTGGATTTTTTTTTAAGGATGCTGGGACGAACCTTTTTTAGTTATTTATTTATGGTATTATTTTAATGTTTCTGCCACATTTAATATGGTAGTGTTGCTGTGATATGAACATGTGATTTCTACTAAGGGACATGAAAATGAAAGTTTCCTTTCTGTACCAGTTCTTCTGAAATCTGCAAGACGAGATCAAGTCTTGAGCTCTGAATGTGAAGAAAAGTACTGTATTTTCCGGACTATAAGTCGCACTTTTTTTCATAGTATGGCTGTTCCTGCGACTTATAGTCCAGTGCAACTTATAAATCAAATTATATACAATTCAACATATTTTTAAGTGTCAATTCATGCTGACTGACATGACCCAAGGATGTTTATCCTTCTTAATCATGATTTTTATCATCATTTACAGGCATCAACTTTGGAATCGGAGTGATTGGGGAATTTTTAGCAGTAACAAACTGGATATGAAAAAAAAAAAATAGAAATCGCCCTACTTTCAAGAAATAAATACGACTTATAGTCCAGTGTGACTTATATATGTTCTTTTCCTCTTCATGATGCATTTTTTGACTGATGCGACTTAAACTTAGGAGCGACTTATAGTCCAGAAAATACGGTATTCTCGGTTCTTATCTACAATATTGCATGAAGCGAGGAACCCTCTTATGGTCATAAGATGCATCTATAATGCACATTTACAGTATATGTTTGATGTCTACATGTTATGCCAACATAAAGTCCACTGTGCTTATCACTACTTTTTAAATTGAAACTTGGTGAAAAGATTTTAGTGTGTGTATAAGACGGTTAACATTTTGAGCAGATTTCACCAATACCACGATAATATTGATAACCATGATAACTTTGGTCACAATAACCGTGACATGAAAGTTTTATATCGTTACATGCCCAGTGTCCATTAATGGGACCGCTGTGGTTTAGACTTGTGTCAAGTTGATATACATAAATATATAGACAATAAAAACAAGTACACTCACTCACACATAAAATCTTATACAGTAGTCCTTATTATGACCAAGCACAGGTTCAGATTCTCTTGGTACCCAGGACCCAGAAATGACCAGACTGTGGTCCTAATGAGGACTACTGGCCCTGACAAGGTCTGTGGTCATAGCAGAAAATGTCCTAATATGGTAACTAAATCACAAAGCATATATACACCCTCTACAGGTCCTGCTGAGGATCAAACTTCCAGAGGTCAACAGCTTTTCTCTTCGGCCTGACTGATGAGTAGGAAGCTGATAAGGAAGTAGCCAATATTCACTTCCTACCTTCAAACAAATCATTTCACTGGCTGCTAGTCTGCTGCACTTCATCCTACCACTGAGTAAATATAAAGATTACTTTTGCAAAGACAACAAAGAAGCATGACTCAGCATGAAAACAGTATATGTGACAGTCATCTTCCTGAAATGAATCATTTTTCATTTTCAACCAAAGCTTCATTTCTCTGGTTAATTTTTTCTTCTTTCCAGCGTTGCGACACTTTCCATGTCATCTACTCCAGTTACGTTGCACTTTTTAATGTGTAAGCTCGATCATTTAGATGGTTTTCCTGGCTGTCCTGGAGACGACCAGCAGCTGCACTGACCGGGTTCAACACCAAAACGCAAAACAGGAGGAAGTCTTGACTTCTTTACACGTGTCACGCAAATCCTCCCTTTACATATGTGCAGGAAAATAAACAACCTTTGCTTCACCCTCCGGCCCTCTCTTCTCCCTCGCTCTGCTCTGCCTGCGTCATATGAGGGCGTATAAACATGAGCCTCCGTGGATCAGCGCGCACACAGACAGGATATTGGAGTGATTCCCCTCACCTCTTTCTTTTGAACCTGCACCGCAGACGGTGAAAAATGGATGCTTTCCCAAAAAAAGAAAAAAAAAAGAGAGAGAGAGGAAGGAGGTCATGCTGAGGTCACCTCCGCTCTGTTTCACGCCTGTTGAGGTGGTTTCAACCTCAGCATCCCAGCGGAGGAAGCAGAAAGCCGTCATTGTGATCTGTGGAATCATAACTCTGCACACCACAACAACTCAGCTGTCAGCTCAGAGCTGCGATTGCAGATAATAACAGACGCTTTCACCTTTTATAGCATGTGAACAACACGATGTGGTCAGATCATGGCGCAAGTCAACCAAAAACAACTAACAGCCTAAAAGCAGCTCCAAAACGAGGATAGATCCCCGCTCTGATGCAGGGAGTAGAGACAAAGAAGTCACAGAGGTGCATAAACCAGATCCTGGATCTCTGGTTGCCAGGCTCATACTTTAGGCCGGAGAAGCTCCACTTTAATAGTGGAGCAAGCGTAACTCTCTTTAAGAAAACTTGATTCTCTTTCATATGCTGTTTGCTTCTCAAGTGAAATAACTGGAGGAAACATACAAGAGAATATGGGTCAAAACAAAGCATCAAAGACTGTGTATATATATCAGCTGAATTCTTTAGTCCAGTGCTTTTAAATAGGGGGACAGGACCCCCAAAGTGGTGGCAGATCATTGTTTAAAAAAAAAAAAAACAATAGAAATTTGGGATTTTGGGGGGCTATCAAAATTAACTAAGGATGAGAACCAATTAAAAAATGCATCTACTTAATTAGAGACTTTAATGAATTAAAGGGGGGTAACACGCAAAATTGACTTTGAGCTTTTTATTATGTAATCAAGTCATTCCCTTCCCCGTAAAACATGCCCTGTTTTTTTTTTTTTTTTTTTGACTCATTCACGCATATTTGAGAAATCCCTGAACTTCCTGTGGAAACCAACATGGCTGCCAGAACGGCTGCTACCACAAAGCACCTCCAATACCACGAAGCTCCTCCCCCTTCCTTACTAAGCTCCGCCCCATCAGAGCATGAGAGTGTTGTTATGAGTGGAGTGGGCGTGTCGACAACGGCAGAAGGCATTTTAAAGGGGCAGCAGTGTATTTTTAAGGCGTCAGACATGGAGTGATGTCACATTTCTTTAAGTTGTTTTTTTTTATGTATACGGTTTTTTCAAAACTACTAAAAGGTAACAGTTATTTGGTTGTGCCATAAAAGGTAATTATGTGCCTAATAATGACATGAGACCCCCTCTTTAATCTCAATTAAAAACATTTTACTCGCATGAAAAAAAATTGTCCCAAAAAATAACATTTTCTTCATTTGAATGGATTTTAGTGGATGACTAAATCAAATAACAGACACAGACATTAATATTGTAAACTCCAGCTCTATTATTGGCTCCAGCAACCCCCGCGACCCTGAACTGGATAAGCGGTACAGAAAATAAATGAATTAAAAGATAAAAGAAAAATAAATAAAAATTATCCCTGGCCAAAACTGAACAGACCTAAAGTAATAGTATACCATTTTACTAAACTTTTTTTTTCTAATTAAGAGTCTCCAACATTTTGAGTACTTTTGACTTTTTAAAATGTTTGTCCACATTTTTCATTAAGAGGCATTAATATCACAGCAGTGAACTGAATCCATCAGAAAGCATTTGTCCTCCTTATTTATGAAGTTTTCATGTAGTTCTCAAGCCTTACATGTAGAATTTTTATCACAGTGTTCAGAGAAAAGTTACTAATGATCTATTAATCTAATCTCTCATATAATTTATTGAAATTCCCTTTCTGGGAAAAAGCATTTTTTAAAATTTCATTACAGGTGCAACTCCAAAAATCAAAGTAAAATTTTGGAATTAGGGTGTTTTTTCCACAGATATGACTTTGGGGGTCGTGCCTCAAAAAGTTTGAAAACCATTGCTTTAGTCAGTCAGGCATCTCCCCAGGAGCCCCATCCAATGGTGTCAGCCTCACTTGCACCTGTCATCCCACAGCTCTCAGACCACATCACTAAATGACTGCCTCATGACCCATCCTAGACTCATTACTCCACCTAAGATTGTAGCCATTCGGATCAAATCTGAGATCTCACAGTGCTTCAGATCAGAGAAAAGTAAAAGTTTTGCCAATAAAAAGTGCATGAACGTCGCTGTGATGATGATGGAGGAAGAAAAGAGGAGTAAAGTCAGGAGAGGAGAGAACTCATCAGTGCTGAGCTTAGCATGCCATCTAGTGGTGGAAGGTGGTGAAGCCTGGGGAACCCTCACATAATGACAACCATCACATGATAATGAAATATTATAATGGACTTGTAGACTTGGAATATTATCCTGTGTATTTAGACACAATGAAAACAAACACGCACCCAGGTGGCATGAGCATCTTATGTGTGTGACCTGGAAAAAGTTCTTTCAGAAAGTCCTGAACAAAAGCCTTACTGGTGTTAATCTATTAGGCCTTTGTTTTTTTTCTAGAGGAGAATAAAGTCATTTTCCACAGCACAAAATATATTCACCCCAATCTAAACCTCATTGATTTCATGCTCTATTCAGCTGGAACAAAAAAAAAAAAAGATGCCGACTCAGCAGACAACTTGACAGTTTCTTTTAAGGAAAGGCTACACCACAATGAAGATTAATGTGGTTCAAAAGTAAAAAGAACTGAATGCCTATTAGTCAATAGCCTGGATATAAGTTTTAAATAAAGCTTAGGGCCTCTGTGGGGTGTGCGCTGTAGAATTAGCCGCAGTCACCAGGTGCGATAAGTGCAGTGATCTGGATGCAGGATCACTTTATAGCACCTTTATACACATCCTCCGCCAGCGTGACATCATGCCCATCAAAACCGCCTTCTGAAAGCTGCTTAATGGATATATAGCACAGAAAGGACCCCAATTAGAGGGCCAGCAAGGGGGGGGGAGGCGCCATACCGTACCACATAAACAAACTTATCTTGACAGGGTCTCTTGGCCAAAGGCGGTAGATGGGCGGATAGCGGAGAAGGCCAAGAGAAAATGAATTACCTTCCTGACACACGTCAAAGCCAATCACCACGAAGCATCCTTTGCTGTTCCCGCGCCCCCAAATCCCCTCCGCCACCGTTGCGTTTCATCTAGCGGTGTTAGTATGCACGCAGGCCCTGCGCCAGCCTTCAAATGTATTCATTTATTCAGAGCCCCTCGGAGAAATCACAGTGTCTTGTTGTCCTTTTTTTCCCCGGCTGTCCAGATGGAATTTGCGTGAATAACATCAGTTTAGTGAGGCAGAAAATAAGTACAGGCTAGCACAGCAGAGGGGGGACTAGATTACACCCTCATCCACCCCCTCCCCATCTCCTTAAAAAAAAAGGGACAAGTGTCACCTTCATATACTTCTGTCTCCCTGTCTGTCTTCCTTTCTCATTTTCTACTCAAGTCCTATTGAAAGTTGGCAGGCGGAGGGACAAAATCTCTGATACGTGCACAACAATCATTTTGCATTATCATGCACTGCAGGTGCAATTAAACCGAGGATCATGAATCAAAGAACTAGAGCTGCTTTTTCATTAGAAAAAGGTGAGCGACCATCAAGGGAGCGCAGCCCAGCGCTCATTTATCCTTGTTTTGTTTTGCATTTATAACACAACTAATTGCATTAATTTTTCAGATGCACCTCTAAAAGAAGCATCTTCAACAACTAATTTACAGAGATGAAAGTCGGGGGGGGGGGGGGGGGGGGGACCCTGTGAATCGATATGTCCAACTTCAATAAAGCCCCAGAGAAATTAAAATGACTTCAGTTATCAGAGTGGAACACCTCAACATCCATCCAAGCTAAAAATATTTGGGTAAATCTCACAATTAAAAAGGTTGAGGAGGTTTTTTTGGATTGAAATTGATTTCAACAGGATCGGTGTAAGAACTTTGTTCGTCTAGCTTCAGGTAAATGCAAACACAGAAGTGCATGATCTGGTCAGGAAGAAAGATGTGAAGGAAAACGTGAATAAATCCTACCTCTCTGATAACTGTACTGTAGTATCCTCGGTACAGGCCTCGAACGCCCTGCACAGACAACAAGAGCAAGACTTCATTATTAAATACAAACTAATTCTATGAACAGCCTCGTCAAAACAATTCATTCAAATCAGTTGCATTGAAGCCACTGAGCAAACTTTCTGTAGGATCTTCTCGTGCAGGAAAAATGGTTCTGACCCATCCGAGCATGGGAACATCCCCTCACGTGGCATCTGGGTATGGCTTTTTAGCTCCATATGGACTGCAGAGGAGGCATGTTAGAGCGGGAACGTACAGCAGAGGATGAGTTATTCCCTTTAAACAAACGGGAAAAAGACCTGGGTGATGTTGCGGAGCAGGGATCACCAATCCTGGTCCTCAAGGGCCGGTGTTCTGCAGGTATTCCCTGGCCCTGTCCCAACACCCGCACTTCCACCCTTGCACCCCCAGAATGCTCACTCCCGTTGAGGGGTTCAAGTGTATAGTGTGTACCAATTCTCCAGGGCTGCTCCAGGACGGAAGCATCAATCCACACTTCAGTGAAGTCTGCATGGATGAGGACTTCATGAAGTATATTGCCCATAATTTACTGCTGTATGCAACGTTTTGAACCATAAAGGCGGAACATGGCAACGTTTGGTGAATGAGCTCCTGCCTGTGGTGAAAAAAATGCCATTTCAGATGTAAATATTGAAATATTTCATCATTATATCGTCTTCTGCATCATTAAGATTAACTCCTGATATTACGACGTGGTAGAGCCCACCACTGTAACTGTATTTTTCAAGGATCAACTGAAAGAAATAGAATATGGAGGGATGGCTGGTACTGGTGTCTGGAAGATGGCTATGAAAGGGGTGACTGACCTGTCTTGTTTGGCCTTCCCAGCAGCGAGCCCAGGCAGTGTCTTTAATTCAGGTTTTATTTTTACTTAACATGAGGGAGTCGCAACAAATAATAATAAAAAAAAAAAAACCTGTACTGGGGGTTATGGGGGATAATATAACCTTGTCAGAAGTTGGTGGCATTCAGTCTGGCTTCCTCAGGAGCTGGCTCACACTCTCACAGCTGCAGATCCTTAACACCAATTCCATGTACCTGAAGTGCCCCACCTACAAGCCATCTCACCAGTGGTGCCTTCATGGCTTCAGGACACCGCAGTGCTGCTTAAAAGACAGTTACCCCAAACATTGTCTCCCCCATGAAACCAGTACAGAGCTTTAATTAAAAAGTGCCACAAACTATTCTTAACATTCCTGACAGTCCTGACAGGAACTGAGTAATGTTGGTGGAATAACTAGGGATGTTGGACATTGGCTTTTTTACCGATATCCAATATTGTCTGACTCTTAAATTCTGATATACAATATCAACTAATACCAATATATGCAGAGAACGGTGAGGTTGAGAGATACAACTATGTTCTGCTCTGAGAGCAAAGATCCTAAAATATCCTTAACTCAGCCAGAGGAGTTCATTTTAGGCATCTGGCTGCCAGATATCAGATACTAGCAGGTATTAGCCAACATGTGGCTAATTCTAATGTTTCTGACAACTTGGTAACTTAACCAACAACTTAAAACCAGACATATTATAAGCAGCTTCAAAGCAAGTCAGTCTGTAGCAGCAGCAGCGGCACCTTAGTCACATGACTCTGAAAGGAATGCTGGGATATGAAGTTCTTCCACGATAACAGGGACTTTTATACATGCTGGACCGCTGCTGAAGGAACAAGATCTTGCAAGATTTTGTAACAGAACAAGAAGACTTTGTTGGTAAAAAAAAAAAAAAAAAAAAAAAAAGCCCTACAAAAAAAAGCCATACTGATATTTCTTATATCACATTTTTAATCCAGCTGTCTGCCAATGATATCGGACATCCCTAGTGATTTTATATGTATATCGTTTAGTCTTACAGGTTTGTCTGTTTTTTTATATGTATACTACATGAGATTTTACTAACGAAATCTCGCGAGATCTTGTTTTTAAAAATATCAGTCCAAAAAAACAATACCGATATTTTCAGATACCACATTTTAATGCCAATATCGGTCGATAATATCGGACATCTGTAGTAATAACCCAACTAAAGCGCTCGTCTGCACCATTAAACCTTTTGTTTCTGAAACTGAAATTCCCACACAGACCAGCTCAATGTGATGACGGATCAGACTGAGTCGAGAGAGTGAGCAGGGTGTTTCTGACACTTTTTTTCTTCTTTACAACTACTTTTAGTTGCTCAAAGTGTACACAGTTACCCCCCAAAGTACATGAACTAGCACTTTTAAAGCTTCCCGGCTCATCATTTAAATCTGGCCGGAATATGAGTTAAACTAAAACCAGACAGACTGACGTCTCTTGCTCTTCTTTCAGTTGAGGCAAGAAATAAAATCCCAACAAAATAAAAGCAGTGAGCTTTATTTATAATGATAATTGACGAGATACCTCTTCTCTCAGCGTGGCCAGCAGCACATTGTAAGTGGTGGAGGACGGAGAGGCTTGGGTTCTCTGCTTGACCACTTCCGTGGGCACTCGGATCAAACAGGCCACCTGGAAGAAGAGAAGCAAATACCAACAAAATGAGGTTTTCCTAAACTCCTAACTGATGAATTTGCTTCTAAAGAGCAACGATTACCAATCTGCATTCAATGAAAAGTCATAACGTGAGAAGAGACATCTACGAGCTATGGATGGGCACATCAATACCCTGGAGTTGATACTTCGATACCAGCCAGACAAAATATCGGAATCCATACTTTTTTTTTGAGTATCACGATACCACTGTACAGATACAAAACATTTGTTTTCATTTCTAAGAGTTTTAGGCAATAAAATGATGTGAAAGCAGCCAGATTCTAGCTTCTGTGTCACGATGGTGGTAGCCTATCAGATGTCAAGATGATGCTTCTACTGTCAGTGATGATGATGATGTTTTGTTATCCTTCAGTGCTTTAATGCAGGTTATTACACATTACGTTTTGGTAAATTTATAATATTATTATTACATTTCATATTTGAACATTTTCCACTGAATACATTTAAATAAGCTTAACCTGTGCTTAAGTTATTTGATAGTTAAAAGAAGTTTTTAATCTTGTCTTTGTTTAACTTCTTATGGTTTTAAAAGCAGTCTTTCCAGTACTTCTGTTCTCAAGTTTTACTTATATTCAATATTGCCCTTGCATTCAAGATATTACAGGGTTCCTACACCAGTTTTTATAAATTAAAATTAAGACTTTTTAAGACCACTTAGAACAGAATTCGATGCCTACTTCACAACCACACTGGCAAAAACACAGATCCCTCTACAGTACCAAGGTGATGTCAAAAAAGATAGATTGAACAAAAACAACCACACGCTCATAAATAAGTATGCTAACACAAAAACACACAAATCCACAAAATTCTCAAGTTTCCTTCTTTCACACATAAAGGCTTCCTGTGTGTGTGTCGGGTTAAATGTTCACCGATCATTTCTACCCGCAAAGTCGGCCATAAATTGGGTTTCAAATTTCGTTATAATTGTCAAGTTGGAACAGAAAGAAATTAGTAAACTACTGTCACTTTGTAGATGTGTGTCAGACATTTTGGACTCTTTCCGACTGGCTAATATACAGGCTTTGTCAAGATTTATTGGTTGGAAAAAACACATGAATCTGTTTTTTCTTTCTTACTGTCATTTTGTCATATGTGACGGAGATCCGTTGTAGCGTCACATAATTTAAGACCAGCCATATGAAATTTCAGCCCAAAACTGTCAAATTAAGGACTTTTAAGGTATTAAGTGCAGTTTTTTAAGACTTTTTAAGACTGTATTAATTCAAATTGTACAATCGTGGTTTTCTTTAAAGCAGGGGTGTCCAAATTCTTCACATTGGAGGGACAAAAATGACTCGGGGTGAATGGTTGGGGGCCAAAACTAAAAATTCATGTTGCAGTGTATAAAATTCAATATGCTTAGCCTATAGTATAATTGTCCAAAATAAAACTTCATACAACAAAACTAGTGAAATCTATGGAGCTGATTTACAAGGCAGGGCAAAAGGTTTGCGCCTGTTAATGGGCAAAATAGCCCCGATAGCCATTTTGCGTGTTTGCTGTAGATGAATATGCAATATGGGCATTTCTGCCAAAACATGCAACAGACTGGCAACCTGTCCAGGGTGTACCCTGCCTCTTGCCTGATAATAGTTGGGATAGGCTCTAGCAACCCCCGAGACCCTGAACTGGATAAGCGGTACAGAAAATGACTGTCTGACTGCCAAAACATGCAAAATATTGGGAGGAGACTATGCAAACAACTCAGCTTTGCACACGCAATGTGATTTATAAACTGTGCAATAGAAAGCGGGCGCAAAAAATTGTGTGTATTTCAGCACGTCTGAAAAGCAGATGTTAACTGGCAGCTTCATGCACAAATGGCTGGAAGAGTGCTGCCTGCAGGACTGCAGACATGCAGCATTGGGTCAAAATCAATTCTCATGGGGTGTGAGGGCAACTCGTCAGGTTTTCATTATCTAATCAAATTACAATCAACATCACTATTTAACACGGGTTTTTCTAGACAGATGAATCAGAACATCTGTAGCTGCAGCATCATGGTAGTTAAAGCCGACATTAATTATGTCTTTTTATTTTATTTTATTTTTTGCCAACGCCATATTTTTTAACTTAAATCAGCTCCTGCGCTCCTCCTCTCCAGACCTGGTTCCTCCTCTCCAGACTGATGCTGCTCTGAGGTTGCTGACCTGCCTGAAGTGATAAGGTCCCGCTTGCGGCTTGCGGGACGAGGCAGAGACGGATATTGGGCGGGGTCAGATGTCCGACTCCGCCCATAATGCCGTTTACAATACTTTATTTTAGCCCTTCCCCCTATCCCTAAGCCCAAATCCTAACCTCAATATCTGGTCACGCCCATCAGATGTCCAGCGCTGCCTAATATCCGTCTCCTGCAAGCAGCAGGCGGGGGTACTTGTGTGAGCACAAACATAGCACAAACTATTGATACTATTTTTTACTGATTTTTGCATGGGATCTTCAACAGCATCTCCTAATCCATGTCCTTATAAAGTGGCCTCTTCTTACAACCCACAGGGAAACCTGCAGCACTGTTATTATTTTATAGTTATAAGTATCTTATATTCTATTTTTCATTTGCCTCATATTGAGAGTGTGCAAAGCAATAGCGCACTCTCAATGCTCATTGAAATGCTGCTGTTTGCGCCTGTTACCGACTGTGTGTGTAATATTTATAGATCCCCGCAAACTCTGAAGAGACAGTGCACGCAATTTATCTGCGCCACAAACAAATTAGCGCTCTTTATTTGAATTCTTTGTAAATCAGGGCCTAAGCTTTTCCAAATGTGGCAGGTGGCCATGATGGTGAGGGACTAAATGAAGCTGGAAGGGTAACAACCACTTCAGTTAGAGCAACTTGGCCCATTAACGAAACGTTTACATGCAGCCAAAATGATGCGGCTGCAACAGTTGTGGTGTCTGCAGAAGGGTCATCAGGCAGACTGTGTATCTGTGTCCAAAGAACATGCTTCTGTCAAACCCACTGATAGATCCAGACACACACCTCAGTAACCACACTCCCCGCTCAAGTTCCAGCCCATCCACCATATGTCAACAAAAATATGGAGTGCCAACAGCAAGTGAAGATAGACATGAATATTTATGCCTCTTAAAGGCAGACGGGCAGGCACAGCTGCCCACCTGGCGACTTGATTTCCCATTTATCCCGCATCGGAGTGGAAATGCCGGCTAACGGCAAGCAATCTTCCAGAGCGGTTGGTGAGCCGCCCTCCCCCTGCGACTCCCCCGAGTCGCGCAGATGCCCGTCTGTCGGTGCCACCTTCGCCACGGCAACGTCAAGTGGGGAGGGACGGACGGAGAGAAAGAGTGATGAGATGAAATGCATCCTTTTTTTCCTCTGCTGCTCCTTCCCCGTCCGGCTATCCATACTGATTTAGCACCAGGGCCCCAGCATAAGGCTCTCTGGCCGTGAGGGAGGGAAGGATACCCCAACAGCTGCTACAGGAGTCATTTCAGATGGGCACTTGTTCTCTCTGTCATTTGCTGAGTCTGACACCGGGGAGGGCTTTTGGGCAAGGAGAGGGTGCTGCAGTAAGCAAGTACAGCACAAAAGGAGAAAAGACGCATCAGGATTGATGGAAATGAATTCATACAAGTGGAAGTGAGCCAAAGGAACTGCAAACATGACAAGGTAAATACTTTGGTTTGTATTTTTTTTAAAAAATCCCAGACTGCTGACTTATCTCAAAATTGTGTTGACCTTCACTGATTTTCTTTTTTTTTTTTTCCTGCAGGGCAGAACACTTTTTTTTTCCCACCTCTCTCAAATACAAAATGAGAAGATAAACCTCCAGCTCTCGACATAAAAGCAACAACAAATGAACCAGATGAGCCTCTGTGAAGAAATCTTTTTTGATGAGTGTTACAACAGTCCAAGTTTGGCCTAAACGTGGTGCAACACTGCCACCAAGTGGCAAAACAAGCGTCTGGGTAACTTTCCCAGACAGTAATAGGCTGCATCCAAGTCTGGGAACTCTAAACCCTCTTCGATGGTAACATCTCCATTTCCTATGCACTGTTTATTATGTTTACCCTAAATCAGTTCTCCAAGATATCACATCAAGTACAACAGAAAATTTGTTTATTTGGGAGTAACTTCTGCAACTAGTATGAAAGATCAAAGATTCCAGGTAATATCAGATACACAGTTGTCCTCAAAATTATTCATACCTTCCAATTAACGAAAAGGCTAAATCATAGCAGGAATTCACATAACAAGAAACTAAAGAAACTAATAATAAATAAAATTTTACAAAAGTAGAATTTTGTGTAATAAAACATTGATTTTGAATTGTAGTTGAAAATAATGAAAAAAATTATTTAATCTTAAATTATTATTTAATTCATACCCTCCAATTAACGAAAAGGCTCAATTTACAATAGTAATTTAATAAACAAGAAAATAAAGAATTTAATAATAAATAAAAATTTACAAAATTATAGTTTTGTGAAATAAAACATTGATTTTGAAATGTAGTTGAAAATAATAATCTAAAAAGAATAATAACTTAATTTTAAATAATTATTCAATTCACACGCTCCAATTAAAGGAAAGGTTGAAGTCAAAATAGTCATTCAAATAACAATAAACTAAAGAAACTAATGATAAATAAAAATTTACAAAATTATAATGAGCACCTGTCCTGTGAATAGTGGACCAAAATACCTGTCAACAGGTGTAGAAGTCTTTTTGAACATTAGAGAAAACACCTGATTGCAGTGACTGCCTCAAGGTGTTGTTTAGCAAGCCCCATCATGCTCGTTCTATTTTGTGTGTGTTTGATTTTAATATTTCTGTTGAACCACCATACAAAATCAATGTCATGATTTTCATAGAATTTTTATTTATTATAACTTTTGTCAATTTCAACTTATTTCACTCACAGATGATTTTTTTTCCTTCTTTATTTGAAGTATATGAACAATTTTGAGGACAACTGTATGCTCAGAGAAGAAAACGAGGGGAACTTGAGTCAGAAACAATGAGGTGTGGCTGTGCATCAAGAAAACTTTAAAACAGTTAAAAAAAAAAAGTAGAAATGAAAATTGAAAAAAAGAAAGTGCTACACTGCTTCTTCTCAATGCTTTTCCTCTGGCTTGGAAAACTCTAAATCTATTAGCAATCTGTTCGACTCCTCCAGCCATTCATCTTTATTTACAAGCTCTTGGACTCATTAAGCAGACTTCATTAAGAAGCTGCCTGCCTAAGACTGACGCCTTTCAGTTTCCTCTTGTTGTTAATCCAAATGACAGAGCCTGATTTCAGTTTCTAAACCCAGGAAACTTCCTGGTGAGCGGCTGGACAACTGCAGTAAGGAATGGAGAAACCTCACGACACGTTACTGGCACAGCCAACGCATCAATCTATGTACTAAACCATTAAATTCCTCAATCCTCTCTTCATTTGCTCCATCTCTCCTTTAGCTCTTGTTTTCATCAATACAGTAAGTCAGGACCAGGATTGCCATCTGGCACAATAAAAGAAGGTTAAAGAATCATTTTGGCTGCAATATCGTGTTCATTTGTCAATAAAATGTGCTGCAATCGCCACCAAGACACGAGATTACACGGCTGTAGTCATAGATGTGAGAAAACTGCAGAACCAGTTGCAGAGGATTTACTTATGACAATTTAAAAAGCAATAAATCAACTTTAGCTTCACATTTTCCTGATGAACTCTTCTGAGCATCAGTTCGACTTCCCATCTCTGAAACTCACTGCAGCAACAAGAAGACTAAAACGGCAAAGCCGGCGAAAGGCAGGAGGCAGGAAGAGAGGGAGAAAAAAGGTCATGAAGAAAAAAGGGATGGGATGAGGACACTGCGAATCTCCAACTCTGAAACAACAGCCAATAAATCACAGAGCGTGGAGCTGTTCAAAGGCAATCCATGGATTATTTCTCAATGCCAAGTTAAGTGGTTACCAGTCCCCCCTCCCCCTCCCCAAAAAAACCCTCCTCCCTTACGCCCCCTCCTTCTCACTGTCCCCTATCTTGTCATGTCACACTGTATTTTGCCGAACATCCTCCTGCAGACATGCGGCGGTGAAAGAGGAGGAGGGGGGGGTGTATAGGTGCGAGAAAACCCTGCTGCCTGGCCTTGACAAATGAGCTTTCAGGGCAGACGTCGAGCGAATGGGAATGAAGATAAATCTGATCTAATGGCTAGATAACAGCCTGCTAGAGCCTGACAGACGCCATCAGCTTACACATTCTTTATAGGAGCATCCCACATCTGCAGTCTCACAAGCTCCAGGACACTTCTGGATGGGGGTGGGGGAGTTTCTATCATTTTCTTGACCGTCTGTATTTCTTTCTCTCTCCAACTTCTGACTGTCCTCTTTGTCGTGTTGTGTCTGTCCTGCTTTGTTTACACGACCAATACAGAAACGGGATCAGCGAGGACATTTTAAAGACGAGGATCGGCTCTAGAAAGATGCTCTTTCACCACCTTTGATTAACAATTAGAAGTTCTTTATCTTGAACTTCAAATGTGTTCCAGTAGGGAAGGACCGATACAGATTCTTTTAGGGCCGATACCAATATTTTTTCATCAGCCTTAGCCGACGGCCAATATTTGGGGCCAATACTGCATTTGACTCCCAAATTAATAAAATGAAGGATATAATGAAAAGCAATTTTACAACTCTAGAAGATGTTTCGGCATTTCAGAAAGCAGAGACTGTTAGCGAGGTTTTGAATAATGCGCATGCACAAGACCAACCTGCTGGATTCACAGCTCCCTCCCATGGCCACAGCACAATGTTCACGAGCAATTCCGGTAATTAGCAGACAGCAGGTCAGCCGACACATCTGATGGAGCAAAAAAAGCAAATATCGGCTGGCCGATGTATCGGTCTACCCTTAGTTCTATTGAACAATTCCCACTAAAAATATGGTAAGAACTGTGGGACATCTGCCTTAATAAGGACAAAATGGCTCCGACCTGTCAGGATAAGGGTGAAAGTACCTCCATACCATTTCCTCACCAAATTATCTCTGAGCTCTTAAATCTTCCTCTTCAGAATCCTTGAAACCTTGGTGGTATCCTGCACACCCACCCAAAATTGGGTGGGTGTGCAGGATACCTGGTGTGGTGTGATGCTGATCGTGAAATTCCTTTTTACCAAATTTTGGGGGATTTGTCCCAATTTCAGTACGATTCAAAATCTTGTAAGACCTGAGTCTGGGCATCACAGACTCAGATCTGGGAAGTTCAGAAGCCAAGTCGATGCACCGGGCTCTTAATAATGTTCCTTGGCTGTTACCAGGTAGTTTTTGCAGCATGACTTTGAGTCTGACTTAACATGATGTATGACAGTCTTTAAGGAAAGCATGCTGATGGACATTTACTGGCGCTGCATTAAGTCATTAAGTCACATGATACTAAAAACCTTGTGGCTGCAGCCAAAAGCATCAGATGCTGCAGTTGCTCTAGTCTTGCTGTACCAGCCGGGAACCATCTGTCTAATGACACAACCTTATCCCAATTGGCTAAAGGCTTCAATAGCCTGCATGACATGGGAAGTTTTTTGGGGGGAGTTTTCCATTTATTCCAAGAGCATAGAACCAGTTTTGCTCCAAAAAGGAAATGTTAGTTCAATCGCAGTAGTAAAATATGCCTAATCTGACTGAAGTCTTTATAGTCTATACTCCTGAACTTACTGAAAGTTCATGTTGAACAAAAAGTCTACCAAATTTAAAAACTAAAAGTTTTCTCTTTTAAGTACGTCATATCTTCCTGCAGAATAAACTGAGCTGCAACCTCCTTCTATGGCAGCCCTAGACGGTCTTATAAGTACGTACAAAGTAAGTTAAAACAAAAGCATATCATCAGAGGGGGGCTTTGGAATTTAATTATTAACTAAATAAATCCCATTTAGACACTTTTGATGTCATGGAGTGGAAACCATACCTAACATGCAACTAAATGAACCATAAGGAAAAGAATAATGGGTTTAAGATTTAAAGACTTAGAAGGAATTCAATCAAAGGAACTAAATTGTGATGACCACTGGCTTCTTATATACCATACATTATGATACAATACTCAAGGATACTGCACTATGATAGGATACAATAATATACACTATGACATGATACAATGTGATACCATACGATACACAATATGATAAGGTGTGATACGTTACAATATGATACAATACAATACACCATGATACGATGCACTATGATATAATACGATGCACTATGATACGATACGGAGTCATACAATACAATGTACTATGATACAATATGATGAACTATGATACGATACACAATGATATGATACGATACACTTTGATACTATACAATACACTATGATACGAAGCACAATAATACAATGCACTATGATACGGTACGATACACAATGAAATGATACGGTGTGATACGATACAATGCACTATGATACAATACAATATGACACGATACACTATGATATGATACGATGCGGTACACTATGATACAATACGATACATAATGATATGGTACGGTGTGATACGAAACGATGCACTAAAATACAATACAATATGATACGATACGATACAATATGATACAATACACTATGATATGATACGGTGTGATACAATGCAATACAATTTGATACGATACACTATGGTACGATATGATGCACTATTGGGGCTTTTCCACTGCCCATTTTCGTAGCCCTTCCACACGGCAGGCACTCTTTATTCGTGTTTTCTCTGGGAAAACCAGTTACGATCCGTCACAATTTTCTGCACCCGTTTCAGAGCTAGCTCTAACCGTGTTGAACATACACAAAACGTGACCTATGATAAGATACAATATGATACAATACGATACACTATGATATGATACGGTGTGATACGATGCGATACAATTTGATATGATACACTTTGGTGCAATATGATGCACTATGATGCGATACGGTGTGATACGATGCGATACAATGCACTATGGTACAATACAATGTACGATGATATGATACACTACGATACGATACGATACGATGCGATGCGATGCGGTACGAAATGAAATGAAACAATGTGATACGATACGATGTACTTTGAAAGGATACGATACACTTTGATACAATACGGTGCGATACGGTGTGATACGATACAGTGTGATACGATATGGTCTGATGAGATGTGATTTGATATGATATGAAGCGATCTGATACAATGCACTATGATACGATGAGTTGCTTTCATTTGGTTTAATTTAGTTTGGTTATGTTGGTTTTTTTGTTAATAAAATATATAATAGTTTCCCACACGTCTCCCCTTTTCTTTGTTTTGGTCTACGGACAATCAGAACACTATTTAAAGGCCCTGTACCTGGTTTTATTTTAATCTCTCTGAGAAAAATGCTTTCTACATGGTATAATGTGTGTTAAGAGGTCATTTCATGAAAACAAATCACTCATTGATTGCGTATATGCATGAATCCAGGCCTTTTTAGTTTAGGTTTCTAATGCTGGCGTGACGCTCTTCTCATGCCAATGCGGTTCGTTCTACATAAGTTTCGGTTTCCAATCAGCCACTCAGTGTTTTCTAATGAGGGGCGCCCTCCTCTCTCGCATGCACGGCAGCACTTGTAAACAGAACCGCATGGCGTCTACTGAAGGGAAAGTCGCGATACCCTGGCAAAACTGCCTGAAAGCATCAAAACTGAGGAGGAAAGAAACTTGAAACGCAGGAGAGACCAAAGAGGGAATAAAGTTCGTGTTCTCGGTGGATTGTACTGAAGGTAGAGAGCAGCTGGACACCTCGGACTGAATGTGGACTGAAAGTCCGCCAGGACAGGTATTTTTTTCAATAACTTTCTTCTTAGTAACATGTTATGTCCTCGGGTGCTGGCGCTTTCTCTGCTGGTCTACCGTATATAATACATAGTGATATTTACACCATAACGCGACGAAGCCGTAATTGTAGTTACGGTAAACTACCGGTTATGACAGAAGATGTCATTTAGCTGATCCGCAGCCATTTACTGCAACCAAAACAGGAAATTCACTGGAAGATGCAAGTTTTCTCTGGAGAGTTTCTTATATATCACGAGTATGATATTGTGCACGTTATTTCATGCATGTCAAGTGGGAGGAGAGAAAAAGAGGCGAAGGAGCGTTTCTCGCTGGGAGAAACAGTTAGGGGCGGGGCTTACAGTTCACTCTGCACTGTTCACATCGCTCGCAGTTCGAAAATGTGCAAAATCAGGTACAGCGCCTTTAATTTTATGATGATGTTTCCAAACTTTCTCAGTTTTAAAATGATGAAGGCTGCAGAGATGTTCTTGTTCTTGTCCTTAAGGAAATATTGTCTTGCAGATCTATGGACAAATCTCTTGACTCCATGTTTTACTCCGCATTCGCATAAACCTTAGAATAACCTGATCGACAGTTGCATATCTACTTTACTACATACAATTAGAAAGACTCCAAAATGATGACAGAAAAGCACGTTGCTGTGAGAATGAACACGTGCTGTATTCATACACTCATATGTCCAAAATATCAGTCATACATAAGGATATATCTAAAGTAATACGTAAAGATAACTGATGTGACATAAACAAAATATAAGTGGCAAATCTTTGAATTTGATGAGCTGTAACCTGCAAACATTTGCTGCCAACTTCATCAACAAATTACTGAATGAAATGAATTGATTTTCAGCAGACTACTAACTGTTGAAGCACTAGAAATAAGCCATTTGTTGCACATCCAGCTGCTGCCTCCTCAGTTAGGCTCTCAGACACCGAACTTTCATAATTAAAAATGATTAATAATGACTGAGGAGAGGCAGAATTACAGCTGGCAGCTATTGCATCACACTGCAGGTGTTTAGGCCTTTTATAAAAGTCATGGCAGGGTAAGCCTTTCGTGCCTAAGCCTGAAGATTAGACGCTTTGAACAAGAACGAGTTCAGTTGCTGGGATGCGGTGGGATACCGCCCCTGCTCTGCTCAGCCCGACTCTTCGGATTTACGCCTTTGATGTGCTCAAATCCAGCGTGGGGTTAAAGGCAGCCGCGACCTCCGCCTCACCTTTCACATGCAGCTCACCTACGCTGCAGACAAAAGCCGAGAGAATTCACAGACTGGTAATTATCACACTGACGGACCATCACAGCGATGAAATTAGCGTGTTCATTTGAGAGCGACGTGTCGACCTCTGAATACAAACAGGCTCAAAGATAAGCGGAAACACAGCCGACGTCCTCCCAGGTGGAATAATTCCATTTCATGAACATGCAAAACCTTCAAAATTACATTCATCCAAAAGCCATGAATACTGAAGACCCCGCATTTTGCAGACAGCTTGGGTTTCAGCCCCCATCTCCATACCCCCCTTCATGACTATGTGAAAACCAGTGGCCCCCACATGGCTCAAACGCTGCGGTTCCCTTCAAGTGACTGGGAGAGGACGGGCTGAGGAAATTGCACTGCTCTTCATCGGTTTCGAGCCTGAATTCCCCCGGACTAAATTGGCAGAGTCTGGGGGTCTGCGCTGGGAAAGTAGATGAGTCAATAGGCAGTAATGAGATCTTATTTACCCAGCTGGTGGGGAAAATACTGGACCAGTCCTGAGGAAGCTCCCTTAACTCACACAGCTGGACCCCAGAGGCCTAGAGCCAACCCCCCCCCTCTCCTCATCTCCATCCCCCCGCTGCCCCCTTGAATAGCGGTCTGTGAAATTTAAAAGGCAATAGCATTAACGCACAAGCCAGCGATGCTCGTTTGGGATGTACAGTGGTGGGAAAGGAACAACGGGGGCTGGAAGATAGAGGAGCGAAAACAAGTGTGGACGACAGCTGGACGTCTAAAGATGGGAGCACTGGGAATAAGGAAGGCCCGCACAAAAAACAGCAAGTTAAAAGTGCACGAGCAGAATAAAACAGGGTTATAAGTCCACGTGCAAGGAGAAAGAGGACGGGGGAGCGATGCATAATAACACTTACTACTTCTCCCAGGGAGGCGGCCAGCATGTGAGTGACAGGTGCCACTTGGGGGGCGGCGAGCGCTCCACCAGCGCCGAGAAGGGACTTTGTGCACTCATAGGTGACAAAGAAAGCAGCAGCTGAAACCAAGCAGAACCACAGCCATTTAAGGCCCATTAGTCAACCAGCATAGAGCAATTAATATCCCTCACTACCACTGACAGGGGAGAAACTGAGGTGAGTGTGTGTATGAGTGCTTCTGCTTGTACAATAGATTTAAAAACTCAGAAAATTGAGTGTGGAAAGAGTCTAATTCTTCCCACTAGCCGAATAAATCCATCCTGCAAAAAGTAATGCTAGCAGCAGTTTATGACTCCAGTGTCTCTTCTTTGTCAGTCTCAGCCTGATTAACTAATAGAGAGCTCTTGGTCTTAGTCACAGCGAGCCATTAAACAGGCAACAGATTTATGCAGCTGTTCTCGGAATGGATAATTGATCATCAAATACTAGCACATCCAACCAATACAGCCGCCTGGACACACGGTGAGTGGATGAGGGCAGTTTTCCCCACATCATAACGGTAAAAAGCACAAGCCACTGTAACAATATAATGTAAAAGGTCAATTTAAACTAGTTGAAAATCCCACATTTATGCTTTTCTCGTTAAGATATTGCGATTCAGGGACAGAAAGTTGCTTCACAGGGGAGGACCCAAGCTGCTTCCAAACCACTTTCCCCATCTTATTTTAGACACAAACTACCCCATACAGTTGGAATTTTTGAATTGGTATAATTAGGTATGTATCGGTATCGGTCTTCAAGAAATGAAATTTATCAGTCATCGGTAACGGTTTTAAAAAGTGGTTATTGTGCATCCCTAATTTAGACCAAATTTCAAATGCATACACTGAAATTCTTAGAACATCAGCTATTTTCATTTTCTATTTCTGAATACACAATTCACAGCTCACGTTGCTGGCGTGGGATGGCTGTTGTCCACCTAAAACATGTTTATTTCTGCTGTAACATGTTTATTTCTGTTGTAAATATTTTTGTATCTGCTGTAAACATGTTTATTTCTGCTGTAAATGTGTTTATATCTGTTTTAACATGTTTATTTCTGCTGTAAACGTGTTTATATCCGTTTTAACATGTTTATTTCTGCTATAACATGTTTATTTCTGTTATAAACATTTTTATATCTGCTGTAAACATGTTTATTTCTGCTGTAATAGAAGTAATAGAAGAAATGTTTATCTCTGCTGTAAACATGTTTATTTCTGCTGTAAATGTGTTTATATCTGTTTTAACATGTTTATTTCTGCTGTAAACGTGTTTATATCCGTTTTAACATGTTTATTTCTGCTATAACATGTTTATTTCTGTTATAAACATTTTTATATCTGCTGTAAACATGTTTATTTCTGCTGTAATAGAAGTAATAGAAGAAATGTTTATCTCTGCTGTAAACATGTTTATTTCTGCTGTAAATGTGTTTATATCTGTTTTAACATGTTTATTTCTGCTGTAAACGTGTTTATATCCGTTTTAACATGTTTATTTCTGCTATAACATGTTTATTTCTGTTATAAACATTTTTATATCTGCTGTAAACATGTTTATTTCTGCTGTAAACATGTTTATCTCTGCTGTAAACATGTTTATTTCTGCTGTAAATGTGTTTATATCTGTTTTAACATGTTTATTTCTGCTGTAAACGTGTTTATATCTGTTTTAACATGTTTATTTCTGCTATAACATGTTTATTTCTGTTATAAACATTTTTATATCTGCTGTAAACATGTTTATTTCTGCTGTAAACATGTTTATCTCTGCTGTAAACATGTTTATCTCTGCTGTGAAGTCATCCTTTTTAACATGGGAGTCTATGGGGAATTGCCCTGTTTTGGAGCCAGCCCCTAGCTGATAAAGAACTACAATTTTTTAACTTTACTTCCGGGTTTCACTTTTCTCCGGTGGAGTTTTGCCCCCTTGGACGAGACGAAAGAAGATATTTAGTTATTCCCAAGAATGCTGGGATAAGAAATTCTTCCAGAATAACAGCAACAAAAAGATCTTGCGGGATTTGTTCGTAGAAGTAAAGGTACGACAAAACCTATTGCGATATTTTCTGATATCACATTTTAGTCCCGATATCGGCCAATAACATCAGTAGGCGGATAGTATCGAACATCTCTAATACCTGCTGTCACTGCAGCTAAATGAAATTAAGTTAGATCGTCTTTTTATCTGTGCAATTCCTTTCTAAATGCAGAAGCATGCTCTCCGTCTCCACCAGCAACCATTTTGGGTGAAGGGAAGAGAAATTGGAAAAACACAAAGGAGGGGGGGGGGACCAAAAACAAAAATAAAATGACTTTTTAAGAGAGGGGGGGGGCCCCCCCTCATTTAAACACGGATATTGATTATGATGGAAAATATTAATAAAATTAAACAAACGAAATCATCATTTTTAAACCATGAAAACCCACAGGTCATCACAAACAGTCAACAGTGAACTCCAAGTGAATCCAGCGATCACTGCCTGCCTCACCGTTGGGGAAGGAGCCGACAGCAGCAGATGGGACCCCAGCGTAGATGCCCCTGAAGCCCCCAGCCTTGTAGAAGCCCTGCTGGCTCTGCAGTCTGGTCTTAATGGTGTCCAGGGGGAACAAGGTCAGATCCACACACATCCCCGCGCAGCCTCCTGCCTGCAGAGACAGTCACATTGTAAGACACCACGTCAAAAACACCCAGGAACACCTGTGGTACTAATGGAGCAGAGACGAGCAAATTCATGACGTTCTGTTTCCACTGGAAAGAAACATAATCAGAAAGTTTGTCTGTGATGTACTCAAGTTTATTTCACACAGCTTTGTGCTGCAGCCTTTCCACAAAGAAGCCTCCTCTGGCTACTTTACACACTCCAACACCTTTTACTACGGAGGACATTACAGTGTTTGGCAGAGTTCAAATCTGTGTTTAACTGTTCAGGAAACTTCGCTCTGAAATGCACTAAACACAGACAGAGAAATCATTTCCAAACATCCACCAGGTTTAAAATACTCAACAAACATACAGTATCTCGACAGGTGATGGTTAAATGTTCATGTCCTGCTATTTAAACAAATTTAATGGGAAAATACATTGTGCTTTACTCGATTTATCATTTATTTGTATTTCATTTCCAACTGAAATTTCAAACAAAAAAGTGAACAATTAACACACAAAATCAAAGCTGTCAAAGTTCAAAAAGGGAGCAGAACAGGATGAAGAGAAATACGTATCTAGTCCTCAGTCTGTTGTCCAGAACAACTCACAGTTGTGCTTGAAAGTTTACATCCCCTCCCATTAAAGACAGAAAAAAATAGTTGCCATGAAATGAAAAATAAAAATATGAAAATGAAAAAAATACAAATAAAAATCATGACATTGATTTTGAGTTGTGATTCAACAGAAACATTAAAAAACAAACAATTCAATAGTAAAACAAGTAGGGAGGCACGATATTGGAATTTTGGCCGAAATCAGATTTGCTGATATTTTAAAACTCATGTGGCCGATAACCGACACCGATACTGATATTAAAGCTGAAAAAAATAAGCAGTCATTGCAAATGGCAGTTTTGTTATCTGTTTCCGACAAAATTCAATACTCTGAAATATCGTGATATTTTCTAATGTCAATATGAAATCGATATCTAAAAACGTTGCATCGATCTATTTTTCTTACAAAATCTTGCGAGAGTTCATCGTTCTGTTACAAAATCTCATAATATTCCATGAATTCTCACGAGATTTCCTAACAGAACGAGGAAATATCACAAGATCTCTAGTAACATAGATCGATGACGTGTTTTTAAATGTCAATATGATATTGGCATATGAAAATATTGCAATATTTCAGTGTATCACTATTTTTTCCCACCCCTAGTCTTTAGAAGTTTTAAAGTCTGTAAAAAAGAAGTTTTTGAAGAAGAAGAAGAAGTTGTTTTGTTTTGGGGTTTTTTAGACTTTAGAAACAGTGGGCTGATCAGTTAAATATCGGTTAAATATTGATGTCCTATACTCGGTGGTCGATGTCCGATACTCAGTTTTAAGGCCAATATAGGTCAATACCTATAGGGGGCCTATTATATCCTGCATCCCTAAAAACAAGTAAACAAGCATGCTGGGGCTCCTGAACTAAAATTGATTGATCAACACTTTGAGGCAATCACTGCAATCAGGTGTTTTCTGTAACGTCCAATCAGAAGTCTCCACCTGCTCACAGGCATTTATGTCCACTGTTCATGAACAATTTCAGATATCTAATTTGCCTGGGCAGTTTTTTTTTTGTTTGTTTGTTTGATGTTTATTCTTTTAAACCACAATTTTAAAATCAATACTGAATTATAATTTAGTCAATTTTAATTTATTATTACTTTTTTCAGTTTATCTGAAATTTTCTATTGGGAATTTAGCTGGGATGTGAACTTTCAAGCACTATTGTACTAAAGAAGTTCACAGCATTTAATCAGGATTTTTAGCACATCACTAACTACAATAATTATTATTATTGTTTGCAATAAACCTCGTTGATTGTTTCACATCTGTTGATTATATCAATTTTTTAATATTTGGTTTGTATCATTTGACATGTTTTCATGTCTTCACAGAAGCTGCCCCAGAACTGAATCCCTCTTGTAGAGATATACAGTCGTCCTCAAATTTATTCCTACCCTCCAATTGAAGAAGGGGGAAAAAAATCAGCTGTCAGTAAATTAGGATAAAATTGACAAATATAATAACAAAGAAAAATTCCATAAAAAATCATGACACTGATTCTGAATTGTAGTTCAACATAAATATTAAAAACAAACACACAAAAAATAAAACAAGTAAACAAGCATGATGGGGTTCTGAAGCTAAAACTTTGTTGAGCAACACTTTGAGGCAAATCACTGCAATCAGGTGTTTTCTGTAATGTTCAAAAAGACCTTTACACTTGTTGACAGGTGTCTTCGTCCACTATAATGGAAAAGGTGCTCAAATGCTTCTGGGATAATTTTGGTTGGTTGGCTTTTTTAAATCATTATTTTCAATTACAATTCAAAAGCAGTATTTTATTCTACTAAATTATAATTTTGTAAATTTTTATTTATTATTAGTTTCTTTGATTTCCTGTTATTTAAATTACTGCTCTGAATTTAGTGTTGTCTTTAATTAGAGGGTATGATTAATTTTGAGGACGACTGCAGTGGAGCAGATAGATAGATAGACAGATAGATAGACAGATAGATAGACAGATAGATAGACAGATAGATAGATAGATAGATAGATAGATAGATAGATAGATAGATAGATAGATAGATAGATAATTGTATTTTTTGTTTGTTTTGTTTTTTTCTTTTTTTCTTCTTCTATACATCTATGGGGTTGAATTTTCTCTCCCTCTGTTGGAAAATCTGTTGGCTACTATTTAATCAGTGAGTTAATTCCTGATTAATTAATATCTGCCTCTTTAAGTCTTTATTTAGAGGGTATTTCGCTGATATTCTGGCCACGTTATAAGTTAAACTGCCTGTAAATCAGTTAAAACTCTGCTCTTTCTTATAATTACAGCTAATCTTTCACACATCGTTTACAGAAAGTTGGAGTTTAAGAATCACATTTGCGGTTTCTTATAACTCAGATTTTCACAGTCAAATTTATTTTGCATATTAATGTACTATTTAAACAGATTAACTGTCAAAGAGTGGCGTTTTTATGCATGTATGGATGCTGGTTATAATTCTCTGTTTTAGCTGGAACTCGCTGTAGGAAAAGAAAATCCTACCACCAGCGCAGCGACGAACTCCCGTCTTTCCATGTCCCCCTCACAGGATATCCTTGCCACTTGTACAGTCCGTGAATTTTCGCTTGGACATGTTTACCAGCTTACTCTAACCAAAACATGCCTGTCAAGGACGCAGCCATCTTGGCTGAATTACTTCCGCGTGACGTCATGACGCAGCTGACACGTCATGTCAAGTCGCACTCCAACAGTGTGAGCGAGGGGAAGAAGAAGACATCAGTAGAACTTGTTGTCTTTATATTTACAAAAGATTAAATTAAAAAAAATGATATCCGGAATGAATTTACTTTTGACATCATCCAAAAAGGCGAATATCCCTAATTTTTTGTGAGTAATGATACAGTCCTCCTCAAAATTATTCATACTCTCCAATTAATGAAAAGGCAAAATTCCCAATAGTAATTTAAATAACAATAAACAAAATAAACTAATAATGAATAAAAACTTATAAAATTATAATTTAGTGAAATAAAATATCGCTTTTGCAGTCGGAAATAAGAAAAAAAACAAATAAAAAACTCATTTCAGTGATTGTCTCAAGGTGTTGCTCAGTAAAATTTTTGCCCATCATGCTTGTTTACTTGTTATATTTATTGTGTTCATTATCAATATATTTTTCAAACCACAATTCAAAATCAGTGTCATGATTTTGACTGAGTTTTTGTTTATACTTAATTCATATGTGTATGTACGTATATGTGTATATAGAGTATATTTCTGTTCAGGTGCGCATGTTAATGATAAAATTTTATGTTATATATTTATATTTTAAGTTGTAAACAAGTACTTAAATGCTTAATTTATTTTTTATTGCTGATTAGGATTTGTTAGGGAAAAGTACATTAAGATGTATTGTGTGACAAACCTGTGGGAGGATCACATCTCCTTGGCCTGTTTACCCTTTTTGGTTTTGTATTTTCAATGATTTTATAATATTATATTAGTTTGATTAATTATTGTTTTATGATTAATTATTATATTAACTTTATTATATTATCCATCATTATATTACGCTGCTTTCACAGCAATTTGCTAACAGTTGGAATATTTGATTTGATATAATTAGGTATGTGTGTTAATGGTATCGGTTATCAGTATCGGCCTGTAGGACCTGAAATTTATTGGTAATTGTATCTTTTTTTAAAATGGTTATCGTGCATCCCTAATCAAAGCTATACCGATATTTCCGATATCACATTTTAATGCCACTATCGGCCAATAATATCAACAGGCTGATAATATTAGTCATCTTTAATTTAGAGAATATCACTGGAGAAGCATTGTGGCACATAATGACCAATTAATGACATTCTTATTTTACAAAAATTAGAAAGAAAAAAAAAAACTGCCTGTCTAACCCAAACGTGTTCATAGAACTTCACATGCAATGGACTCTACTATGCACAGCTCCACTACCTCCTCAACTTAAGGTAGCTCCTTTGTTTCCTGTCTTTCTTTACTGGACAAACTGATTAATCCAGGTGTGCTTGATCTCAGTAACTGGCCAGACACACCTGGATTAATCAGTTTGTCCAGTAATGTAAGAGAGGAAACAAAGGAGCTACCTTAATCTCAGGAAGAAGTGGAGTTGTGCTAGAGCCCGCTATATTTTTTCATATACAAAAACTGCTTTTAAAAAAAACACTTAAATCCTGGTTTGTGGTGCAGTTGATGTCCCTTTTAGTTTGGTCTGCAGTCGTACACCTGGCAGGTCCATAAGTGATTTGAAAGGGATAAATAGCGATTAAGTTTGTTTTTCTGTACAGTTTGTTTCCTTTTCCAGGGTTTTGAGTGGCACACTGGGCCATGGAGGGAATGACACTTTTATTCTGCTTCATAAACCAAAAGCATCTTCTGAAACAATTCAGTCAACTTTATTTTATTTAAAAATTCATAAAAGACTGAATAATACATTCCTGTGACCTACCTCCACCCAGTGTGTTGTCTTTGCATAACTTTAAGGCCTTGCATTCGTACATACTTCTCCCCGTGATGCCTTGAGTGACTGAGCTCAGGTGAGCGTGTTCTCTTCCAGCAACAAGCCGACGGGGTTATTTATGGGCTGCTGTCAGCCAGGCAGCGCCTTCTATTAGGGAAGAGCAGGCGAGGGGACGCCACCTCTTTATTCAGCCCGGTACCAATGATGTCTGGGCTGAGCGCGCCCAGTTAGAAGCTCGGTGCCTGCTATCCATCTTGTTGAAGCGGGTCTCGCAGGGATCTTGTCGGATGTGAGCCCCAGCTGGTTCTAGACTGTCTGCGCTGTCTGATCTGTGCTGGGCTTGAGGACGGCGATAGCATCACTTTAACTCTGCCTCTTGTGTTTTTATAGTATTTTCCTCAGAGAGTGAATGTGAGGATTTAGTGGCCGCTTCTCTTTCATTTGTGTCTGTTTTTGTTGCTCTACACTCGAAGAAATGTTTGTAAAATTTAGAAAAAACTGAAGAATACCAACAGTAAACGACTGTAAAATTAGAAACAGTATACTAGTGTATAAAATACATGTAATTACTGTAAATTAAGAAATGGTGTTGAATTGATTTTTTTCCCCCTCCCCTTCCCCACTTGCCCTACAGGTGCCAAATGGCACTTGCCGACATTGTAAATAAGAATCTTGTTCTTAAGGTCTTTGCCTGGTTAAATAAAGGTCAAATAAATAAATAAATAAGATCTGGTATCAGCATATGAAAATATTGCGATATTTTAGTGTATCAATATTTTTTCCCACCCTTATTAAATAATCAGGTGACCCCTTTGTAACCAGTTGAGGTGCAGCCCGGTCATTACGAAACAATAAAGCAAAAAAAAAAAAAAAAAGCCTAATACCGCGATTTAACGATATGTACAAATATATCTCTCTCGTGTAAATATCATATCATCATATCATATCAGTAAATCACGCAGCCTAGAAGAAGGTTGAAATTGTCAACCGCTTCCTGACGTGATGTGAGAAAGACTTTTTGTTTCTTAAAAGGAAACCTAATTTACCTTTCAATTTGGACACTAATTTTTCGATATGAATTTGGAAAGACAGTCTCTCCTCAATCAGAATAACTAAATACTGTAGCGTTTGGCCGTTTTAATTCAACCCCTTGTATAGTACCTAAAATTGCATGTACATAAAATTGCTAATGTACTCACAGGCCTCACCTGTTATTAACCTATTACTGTAGGTGGTGATGAAAATTTCCCCTTTTATCACTTGCAAACTGCTTGTTAGCTTTGCCCAAAGTGCAGCTAAATGACTTCAACCAGATACATGACTGGAGGGCAGCTTACAGTCTGAGAGCAAGATGAACTTTGTAATAGACCTGAAAATGGTCTGCAGCGTGACTCTTTGAAGAAATCTCTCCGTGTAGCGTCTGAATTTATCCATAGAGGTGAATGCAAAAGCTGGCTGGATGAGAGTAGGAGTTACCCCTGCGTAGAGGTCAATGAGAAGCACCCAAAGTCTGGGCAGATTTGCAGGGAGCACCATTGATCTTGACCCACTCAGAGTATGATCTCAGAGATAAAAGGGAGGAGACGAGAGGAGAACTTATTCACTGTCAGCCACAAGTCAGCAAAGAGCAATTCTAGCCCGCAGGCTGCCTTTGAAAAACTGAAGGGCAAAAGCGCAGAGGATTAAGCCACGAGGTGGGGAGGGAGACGATCGCAAGCAGCTCGGAGGTTTATTGTAATAAGCAGAGCCAACAGCTACTGGCTTCCCTCCCCTCTGGAAGCATGTGTATTTGACAGCCGGAGTGAACTCTGAGTCAAAAGGTTACGCGAGTTGTGCAGGTGAGAGGGTGCTCAGAGTTCCCGCTGAAGTTTTCTGCACTTTTCCTTCCTGCTTTTCTGTGCACGGCGTTTCAGACATACAGGGCAGATTGTTTATGTTTTACTTGTTAAAGTATAGTTTGATTTTAAAGGCCCGCTTGTTCCTTTACGACACCGTTATGGATCAACAATTGCCTGCTTTTTTTTCTTGCTTGCGTGTTTTTTAAGTCGCCATCTGTAAACTGGCCGCTGTTTGTGAGCTGAGAGGAGCACACATCTTGACTCTGACACAGGATTTTTATTCATGAGACAGGTTGGTGGAGCAGGGTGGTAAACTTCATCTGCAACATAGCTCCTGCTCATTAGCCAGAATAACATTTGCATCATTAGGACACCGCAACAGCAGGGGGAGAGGGGGGGGGAGCGACTAAGCACCTTTCATATAACTCTTTGTTTTTACTCCCAGGATGAAAGGCTACACGAGTCGGTGACAGGACGTGGTGGGTGAGGGGTGGCGATGCCCTAAACCGGGAGGAGAGGAGGGAAGGGGGGAGGGAAGGAGAGGAGAAAGGTTAGAGAGAAAGCGAAGAATAAAAGAACATTCATTATAAATTCACTGAATCGACAAGCTGTCAGGCTGCGCCGCCGTCCGCGTTGCACTGTCGAGGCCGACGTCACACATAACTTTGCTCTCCTTTTCTCACCTTTGGTTTCACCTGCTTCTGCTCCACGCTGCCTCTTCCCCGGACTGACCTCCGGAGAGCCTTGCAGAACCGTGTCATCATCCCATCCTTCCCTTCCGCTCTCTCCTTCATCCCTGCCGGGCCGTGAGTGAAATATGAGCCGCCCGTGGCATATTGATCCCACGCCAAGCTTCCACCTAAAGATAGATATATCAGAGATGAGGCGAAGCTCTGATCGTGCTTTCTTTTCTGCAGCAGCAGCTCAGCCGATGGCTTCACTGGATGGGATTGATCGCTGTGATCAATTTGGCCGCGATGCGAGCTCGTAGATGCTGTGCAGCTGATGTCATTATGTCAGTAAGTGCAGGTGAGCCGAGTTGAGGGCTGTCGCACGGACTCAATTGTGATGGCCTTCAACTGGTCAAGAGGTGTGTCATCACCATCGTGTTACACTGAAGTGACCGCAGTCAAGGCATCATGTCAGGACATCTTTCACTTTGAGAAAAATACTTGAAGTGAACTTAGAAACTCACTCAGTCAGATCCACACTCCAGGGATAAATGTCAGAGATGTGACGTTCATGAACATGATTCTTTTGAACAGCTCTTTAAAAGGATAACTTTATTTTTTTTCAACCTGGACCTTATTTCTAGGAGTATATACGTGCATTTACTCACCGGTAAAATTTCTGCATCACTTTGGAAGATATTACATTGAGTCGCGCTTCGGTGTTCATCCATTTCAGATGGACAACCATCTCCATCTGAACGTGGAGAAGACGAAGGAGATGGTGGTAGACTTCAGGCGAGCCTGTCCAGCATGCTCCACTGATCAATGGTGCTGAGGTGGAGCAGGCGAGCAGCACCAAGTCTCTGGGTGTCCACATCTCCTGGGACACCAACACCACGGCCCTGGCCAAGAAAGCCCAAAAGCGACTCTACTTCCAGTGGAAACTAAGAGGAGCAAGAGCCCCGTCCCCCATCATGCACTCTTTCTACAGGGGCACCATAGAGAGCATCCTGACCAGCAGCATCACCGTGTGGTACGGAGCCTGCATCGAATCAAGACCCTGCAGTGCACCGTGAAAGCAGCTGGGAAGATTGTCGGTGTCCCCCTCCCTTCTCTGTTGGACATTTACCACTCCCGCCTCACCTGCAGAGCCACCAGGATCACAGGTGACCCCACCCACCCCACCAACAGTGTCTTCACCCTGCTGCCCTCAGGGAGGAGGCTGCAGAGTCTCCGGGCCAGAACCAGCAGGCTCGGAGACAGCTTTTTCCACCAGGCAGTGAGGACGCTCAACCCCCTCCCTGCTCGCAGTTCACTCTGCCATAATGCATCATTGCACTATTGCCACTGTACTGTTACATCGCTAAAAACTTACTGTGCATGTTTGTTACATATTTACATTGACTATTTGCACTATTGTCCATCAGGACCACTGCACTGCTACATTGTCAAACTTGACCGTTACATGCTGCAGTTACATTGTTTACATTGTCATTGCACTGTAATATCTGCACTACTTCCTACATTAGGATTGCAATACTGTTAACATCGTCTACTGTCAACCCATTTGTAAATTTGTAATCTTCTTTAGTATTTAAACTTAGGTTTCTTGTTTAGATTTCTAGGTTATCCGAGCGGATTCCTAGATTTTTATATATTTATCTTATATTTTATTATATTTTATTATATGCACCATGCGTTTGAGAGGACTGTAGTTTCATCTGTGTTGTATGTCTAACATGGGGCACATCTGGCAATAAAGCTGACTTTGACTTTGAGTATAAAGGCGGAGACGAAGCAGTCACTATAGAAGACATTATCTGCAGCAAAAAATTCTTGATTTTCATCAATGAGTACTATTGTCCCGTTTGTCCCGATTTAGCTTTCCTTTAGTTAACAGGTACTTTTCAGGCCGCGCGTTCACGATGCACGCTTCCGTAGTACAGCTGAGAAGAGCAGCTTGTTACCCAGACAACAACAAAAACAATTTGCGAAACTCTGAACTCACAGGACAATAGTACTCATTCGTTCATTCAATCTACTTAAAGCATTGATGAAATCAAGGAGTCTTTGCTGCAGATAATCTTCTATAGAGAAGCTGCCCCGTCTCCGCCATTCCGCTGGATGTACACCGAGGGGCGACTCAATGTAATATCTTCCGAAGGACTTAAAGTGATGCAGAAAAACTTTAACGGTGAGTAAATGCACATATTCCGAGAAATAAGGTCCAGGTTGAAAAAAAAAAAGAAAGTTGTCCTTTAAATAAACTTTGAGAATTAAGTCACAGTTGTGAGATGTTCATTTTTGAGTCGTCCAAACTGTCCACGTTGCCTTCACATGACATGTGTGCCATCATTGGGTCATTCTTTCACATGACAAGAAGTTCTATGGGCAGAAAGTGTTGTTCAAAAACAAATACTGAGCTCAAAGGGCAAACTCCGCTGGAGGAGAGTGAAGCCATTTCCGGGTTCTGGGTTCCGGGCCTGGCTCCAAAACAGACCAAATCCCCACAGACTCCCATGTTAAAGGCCTCCTTCCACTGAAAACCCGTTTAACTTGCTCCTTCTGAAATACGGAGGGTTTCCCCTTGTTTACTTACACATGCTGACTTGCTAGCGTTGCGTTCCCCCCAGTGGCTGTGCTTTCTCATCAGAGAAGCAATTCGAAGAAAAGAGCGAATCGGGAACAGCCTTGCACTTCTACGTCACATTGCAAATAGCGTATCCCACGTGGGGTTTATATCTGTCCATTGGAAGGCAGGTAACCCTCCACTACACACTAGAAGTAAAGACAGCCCGACTGTAGCTTCGGAGTTGAGAAGCTAATTAGCTAACTGTTTGTTAGCATGGCGGAACAAACTTGTTTGTCGGCTCTATTTCCTGTCTGTAACAAAATAAGAGCGGAGGGCGGAGCTTCCTTCATACACTGATGGGAGGCAGCCAATCAGACGGAAATTCATGAGAAGGACCCGGAAAAGCCTGCCGTTGGACCACAAGCCTCTCTTCTAGTATACAAATACAGCTGGATACAAAGCAACCAGAAGGTTTTTTTTTAAACAGAAACGATGCAGAATGCATTCAATAATAATGGAGAACACAGAAATATTAATGAAATGACCATGGAAGTACAACTTTAACTTAGTTTGACTTTAAACTTCTAATGCACATGTGCACCTGTTAAGAGTTTCAGTTCTCGCTGCATAAAATGCTGTTTTGTAACAAGATAATTAACCACAACAAACCCAAAAGAAGTGTCTGAACCATGAAGCTATGAATGAATGAATGAATGAATGAAAAATACTTTATTCATCCCCGAAGGGAAATTCAGTATTGTAAAAGCTCACTTTTTTTTTTTTTTTTTTTTTAAATAAACAAAAAAGTCAGTCAGTCTTGTTCTTTAGGGTGAGGGAGAGAGGAAGGAAGGGGGAAGAAAGCCAAAAATGTTGCTGGCAGGAATGAATTTCTGTATCTCTCCGTCCTACAGCGAACTTGACGCAGCCTCCCACTGAACACACTCTGTTGATTCTTCACCGTGTTGTGGAGAGGATGGGAAGTGTCCTCCATCATCTTCATCAGCTTGTGCAGCATTCTTTTTTGAACGATCAGCTCCAGCGGCTCCAGAGTTCTCCCCAGCACAGAACCAGCTTTCTTGATCAGCTTGTTTAGTTTCTTCAAGTCTCTGGTTCTGATGCTGCTTCCCCAGCAGATGCTGCAAAGCTAATTGCACTTTCCACAACAGACTTGTAGAAGATCTGCAACATCTTGGTGCAGACGTTGAATGATCTCAGCTTCCTTAAGAAGTAGAGTCTGCTCTGACCTTTCTTGTAGATGTAGTCACTGTTGCATTTCCAATCGAGTCTGTTGTCCAGCTGAACTCCAAGGTATTTGTAGTTCTCTACCACCTCCACCTCCTCTTCCAGGATGTAGACAGGACTATGCTGCTTATTCTTGCTCCTCCTGAAGTCAACAATCATCTCTTTAGTCTTGCTGGTATTTAAGATGAGCTGATTGTTACTGCACCATTTCACAAACTGATTGACCAGTTCCCTGTACTCAGCTTCTTGTCCATCACTGATACACCCCACAACAGCAGAGTCATCAGAATATTTCTGCAGATGACAGGACTCAGAGTTATACTGGAAGTCTGAGGTGTACAGTGTAAAGAGGAATGGTGAGAGTACAGTCCCTTGTGGTGCTCCAGTGCTGCTGACCACCATCTCAGACACACAACTATGTGAACTATAACTAACTAACTATATAACTATAATATTATAATTATAACTATAACTAACTATACACAACTATGACTACATGTTCTGCTTTAATAACAGTTTGTACGGTTCTGTTCATCCTATTGCTCATATTGTGACATCATCGAGCCTAGGTGACTACTACAAATTGCTGAGATGTTGAGATGTTGATATTTCCACCACTGTTGTCAGCTTTTGTTTCAGTTGTCAAGATCCCTGGTTTTTGTTCCACATCTGTCGTTAGTTCTTTGTGTTGTCATTGCATTTGGTCTGTTTCCTGTTTCATTTAGTAGTTCATCTCCTTGTGGATTTGATTTTGTTTGACTTCTTGTTCCTGCAACTGCTTCTTGTTTAGTCATTACTCCCGTATTTAAGCTCTCGGTTTTCCTTTCCTTGTGGCCAGTTCATTGTGTGTGTTTGTACCAGTGTAAGTCGTCCAGTCTGTGTGATAGTTTGGTTGTGTTTCCAGTTCTCCTGCCTCTGCAATGTTCCCAGCTTTATTCTTTGTTCAGACCATCCACCCTCATCTCTGTGAAGTCTGCATTCGTGTCCCTCCACCTTGTCTCCAGCTTACAATCCTTGACATTGATGAATTGTTTGGGATGAAGGAATTACCGTCACATGATTCTGTGTAACTTTCTTCCATCCATGATGTAATGTGACTGCAGCATGAACTCTATTCCCCTCAGGCGACCTCTCTTACGGCCACCAGGTGCAAATACCTGAAATGGTTCACTAATGGTTCACTGCATCAGTTTAGCTCAGCAGCTTCGTGTCTGAGCACCTGATGCAGCCTCAGAGCTAATATGGATTAAATCACATTTTAGAATGAATGAATAAATAAATAAATGCGTTGCCCACCAATGTATCATAATACGTCCTTTTGTGAGTATTAGCTAGTATAAAGGTATTTGCTTTCTTTTCTGTGCTGGTTGTCTGATTTCTGATTAGGACCAGTTTGGAAAACCACAAGTTTCAGTGTGAGTTCCTTTTGTTGATTTTTGGGTTAACAGACATTCTGGCGGTAACATCATGGAACTACTTTATCTGAAAGTAAATGTTTAAAATCAGCATACGTTCAATGACGACGCTCAAAAATGATCTTCCAGAAGTATTCTTAGTATAATGGTTATGTGTAAGATTTACTCAAAGGAGCGCAAATGGAAAACATTTAAAGCTAGGGTTTTTGTTGGAAAAAAAAAACGGTCTGAGGAAGCGACATTAAAAAAAACACACCACCCAAAACCAAGCCTTCAGAGCACAGGAATGTGAGCACCAATGTTTTACAAGCAGGTTAACAATAACAGCCGAGTGGATAGCTCGTTAGCTTGATAGTAAACAGCTGACAAACCACCTTTTAAAAGCTTTAATACACTCAACTCCTTCTGTGGTGTAAAAAAAATCCACACAGCACACGTAATCACCTCCGAGAGTTAATCCTTATCTGTTTTTTTGTTTTGTTTTTTTGGCGCAGCAGCAGTTTGCAGTCCGTTAGCTATATTTGTTACAGTGAGCGGCACACTGGGGGCTCACGTGGGGAACGGTGAGAGGGGAGGGACATAGATGAGACATAAAGCGGGGTTCCCACGCGTCCTGGAAAACCTGGAAAATGATGGAACATTTTTCCAGTCATGGAAAACACATGGAAAATGAAAAAAACAGTGAAATGTCCTGGAAAAGCTTGAGTTGTCCTGGAAAATGATTTTTCCTCCCTCTGCTTTGTTTTTTGCTCCGAAGCGGAAACGAAGCAGAGGGAGGAAAAATCACTTCGTCTCTGCTTTGTCTCCGCTCTGTCTCTGCTTCGTTGCCGCTAGGAATCAGAGACAAAGCAGAAGGAGGAAAAATCGCTTTGTCACCTCTTTGTCACTGCTTCAGCTCGGCTTTGTCTCGGCTTCGTCGCCTCTTCATTGCCGCTTTGTCTCAGCTTCATCACCGCTTGGGCTCTGCTTCGTGTCTGCTTCATCGCTGCTTTGTCTCGGCTTCATCGCTGCTTGGGCTCTGCTTCGTCTCTGCTTCGTCTCTGCTTCGTCTCTGCTTCATCGCTGCTTTGTCTCAACTTCATCACTGCTTGGGCTCTGCTTCGTCGCCCCTTCATCGCTGCTTTGTCTCGGCTTCATCACTGCTTGGGCTCTGTTTCGTGTCTGCTTCATCTGCTTCTTCTCTGCTTTGTCTCGGCTCCATCGCTGCTTTGTCTCGGCTTCGTCGCTGCTTGGGCTCTGTTTCGTCTGCTTCGTCGCCGCTTCGTCTCTGCTTTGTCTCTGCTTCATCTCTGCTTTGTCTCTGCTTCGTCGCCTCTTCATCGCTGCTTTGTCTCGGCTTCATCGCTGCTTCGTCTCTGCTTTGTCTCTGCTTCGTCGCAGCTTCATTGCTGTACAAAATATAAACTACAATTGTAGAAAACTTCTCCAAAAGCTTGGGGTGGAATTTATTAGCCTATGTTGTGATAACTCCACTCGTACTGTAGCAGCTGGAGAAGTCCTGAGAATGTCCTGGAAAAGTCCTGGAAAATAACCTCAAGCAAAGAGTGGGAACCCTGATAAAGGCATCGATTCGTTCTTTCTATAAGTTGCGAATTACCAATTCCTGCCTTTTGGTGAACGCTCGGGGATATGGAGCCACCTTATAAAACTCTAACAATGCAAGTAAGCCCAATGAAAATTGAGAGCAATAATTCAGAATATTTCCCACCAGCTGAGTATATATTGAAGGGGTGTGCAAGTCTGAATTATTCCAATACAAATCTTGCCAAAAAAAATCTCTGCCAGTTGTTATTTTTTTTATAAAGATTAGTTACTGTTGATTGAATTCTGAAATGAAAAATATTGAATGAAAAACAAGAATGAGCCTGTCTTTTGAATGGTTCTTTAGAAGGAACGGCTCCTTGAGATCTGTTTCCCTTCAAAGAGCCATAAATCCCATCTCTATTGTATTCGCCATCGACTTAGCGTAGGTAGCATTTCACAAATGGAGGGAAGGTGAAAAACCAGCAAATATCTGGAAGCGGATATCAACGTTTGCATGTGAAACTATCACAGAGGACGGTATTTGATTTTAAAGCAATCACAGGATGCAAGTTTTTGTTTTTGAAAAAGTTAAATCAGTAAATCTCCCTTTATTTTTCAGCTTTATTAGTCATATTAACAAATTTGGAAGGATCAGGTGTGAAACAACTCTTTTTTGCTGCAGGTGACGCTTCCATGTCTTATAACCTAAGGAGCTTCCACACTGCAACACTTCTCAAAAAGCTGCAAAAGTCATGCTGCAGCTTTGTTTGTTGCATCATTTACCTGTTTGATAAATCACTACACAGTCTTACTTCTGCATAATTCGCCTATTTTTGGCTTTTTTGCATTACCTAAACTTTCTCACTTCATAGAATGATTTACACACAATCAGTGGGCGAGTCTGCAGAGGAGGGACTCGTATAAAAGACCATAGCTCAGTAACTTTTCCTCTATTTTTGGACTGTACTGCACATTATTGGCCTCTTCTGTTAGAAAACATTGTGTCCCTCTTGCGGCTGAAGTCCAGGACACCCATTAAAACTTTGAGTAGAAGTGCAGATATTTGTTTTGCATGTAGAGTTAAAACAGAGATGGAGGGGGAGAAAATTGTTTTTTGCATTACTGGAGTTGTGTCCTTTTCAGTTTGCGGCATCAAGCCGCAGCGAGTTCATTAAAGTCACACAGGTAAGAAAAATATGTTAAGAAATGCAAATCTAATGGCTGCGAGTCATTTTCTTGTGAACACGAAGGGCGAAACTGCACAACAAGGTGTCATCTAAGCAGATGATGTGTGGCCTGCTAAGCCACACGAGGCTGCACGCCTCTGCACGAGGGACCAGATGTGAACAAGGAGATTTCATCTTCTTTGGCAGTCATGCCCTTCAGGTAGCTGCAGATGGATCAATAACATTGGTCCCCTGTCTCAGGCAGAATGAGAAGCCTTGGAGTGGCTGTTATGTCAAAGCGTGTACAGAACGATTTGCCTCGTATGGATCGATTCAGGACATACACATCAAAAACCAGGATAGTGTATGTGTGCGAGTGCATTCGCCCCTTTACTCCCTCTCCTCACTGGAGGTGTCTGTTTCACCTTCTTGGTGGGTCAATGAAGATGGAGGAGCAGCATTACTGAACACAGAATATGCAAAAACATGCTTTTCGGTTCAGCCCCGCCCGTCTGTGGAGCTAAGTGTACGCTTGATTCATCCCTATGAGCCGATACAGTCATATCCACTTTTAGGAACACAAGAAGAACTGTTAGAAAATGTGAACCATTTTAATGCTGCTGCAGGAGAGGTGACATTTAAACATTTGCAAGGTCCTTCTCACTTTTTTTTTGAGTGTGAACCAGACTGTGATAGTGATCAACTTTCCTGCTGTTGTAGATGATTATTATGACTCAGCTGCATAAATGTTACATCAGATTGTCCACCACCTGCAAATGATGACCTTTAAGCAGCAAAGACAAAAGAAAGAGGACTAAGGGAGAAGCTAACCTTTCTGCTTGGTTAACATCTGGACAGCTTGGGCTGTTTTCCTGTGGTATCGGAGTGCCACCTGGTGGTCAAACGCTGAACTGAGGCTGTAGTTTGAATGCATCATGCGTAATGTTTTATTTGTCGGCCTAGAGTAAACTAATTACTGCACTTAGAAAGAATTAGAAAATGATAAAGTACACATTATATCCCACTTTGGTAAATAATCATATGACATGAAAAAAGCAACAGAAAACATCCTATACTACACTGATGTCATTCAAATTTATTAACAAGAGTTTATAAATAAAAGAAATCATATTGCAACATTCACAATTCCTTTTCCTTTAGTTCATCTTCAGTCAGGTGCTGCGAACTGTTCCACTTCCATCTTCAGCATGTGGGAGAGCTCACTTCAAGCCTGTGATAGGAAAAGTCTTCAGGGACCACGATGCTGGCTTGGGTGATAATAACCAATTAACATGCTAATTTCACCATGCATCTGCACAGTAATTGCCCATATTAGTATAACTGAGACCGTGGAGCCTTCATTTGTAGAGCATAGTTTTAGATTTTTATGATTAATAAAAGGTGATATACGTAGAAGGTATTGACATCTAACAATACGAGTGAATGAAAGAATCGAGGGTTTCTTCTTCTTGTGTACAACCTCAGGCAAAACATGAAATTATTACTCTTGAAAGATGTTTAATCTTCCATTTTACACTGTGAGGAGAAAGGTACAGATATGACATGAAACTGAACATTTGGGCTTTGCAGAACATAAATTAAAGGGTTGGTTGTTGTGATTAATGACCACAGGAAAGCACCTTCAATCACCTTTCAAGTTAAATTTCTAGAGCAAATACTTGCACAAATCTAGATATGCAAAGTCAGTCTGCAGCTATAGTGTTTAAAAACCTTAAATCTTAAAACCTTAAGTTATAAAATTCCCTCTGACAGGTAATTCAACACAGAATGTGGCAAAAATGCTGGTTGTTTCCAGTTTGTTGTGCCTAAAATCTGAAGCAGGTTCAGACTGAACTGAACGGTTCTAAAGGGGAAACATACTGAGAGAGCATGGAAGGTGTCAAAGTCCCGGAGCAGTAAACTTAAAGTTACATATCTTCAAAATTAATGTAAAATAGAACATAGAACAGAAAAGCAATGAAGAGCAAAAGGGCAGAAAAAGGCTCTGTCATGGTCAATATTTGCGACCTACAGTTATGATTTCTTGTTTTCTTGCATGTTTGTCACACTTATACAGATCTGAGCAAATTTAAATGTGAAAAAGTTCATCCAAGTAAAAAAAGTTTATTAGTAAAGGGGAAAAAAATCCAAACCTGTATGGCCCTGTGTGAAAAAGGGATTGCACCCTAAACCTACTGTGATAACTGGTTGGGCCACCCTTAGCAGCAACAACTGCAATCAAGCGTTTGTGTATACTTTTTTCTCTTTGTTAGTTTTTTTATATCATTTTTATGACTTATTTTAAGTAACCTGCCATTAAGTTGAGTTGTACAGCACCTCGGGCTCCAAAAGGATGTTGTTAGTGTGCTCTATAAATAAATTGAACTTGAACTTGAACTGGCAATGAGTCTTCTACAGCGCTGTGGAGGAATTTTGTTCCACTCATCTTTGCAGAATTGTTGTAATTCAGCCACATTGGAGGCCTTTCCAGCATGAACCGCCTTTTAAGGTCATGCCACAGCATCTCAATGGGATTAAGGTGGGGACTTTGACTAGGCCACTCCAAAGTCTTCATTTTGTTTTTCTTAAGCCATTCAGAGGTGGACTTGCTGGTGTGTTCTGGATCATTGTCCTGCTGCAGAACCCGAGTGCGCTTCAGCTTGAGGTCACCAACAGATGGCCGGACATTCTCCTTCAGGATTTTTTGGTAGAAGCAGAATTCATGGTTCCATTTACCACAGCAAGTCTTCCAGGTCCTGAGGCAGCAAAACAGCCCCAGACCATCACACTACCACCACCATATTTTACTGTTGGTATGATGTTCCTTTTCTGAAATGCCGTATTACTTTTACACCAGATGAATTTCTTTGAATCGCAGCATGATGTCCAGCTTTTGAGGATCTTTTGATCTACGTCACTTTGTCAGGCAGGTCCTATTTAAAGGAGCTGTATCATGCTTTTCAAATGTTCCAAAAGTCAAATACAGGCATTTATAAGCTAGATATGTTCCCATCGTTACAATAGAAACTAATTTGGTGTTAAATATTAGTTTTTCGATGCATCTAATTTCCAACACGGAAGTAAGATGGCTGACTGTACTGAACCGCGGAGCTCTCGACCAATTGCAGCATGTTTTACGCCCATTTCATGTCGTTGCCCCGGAAGAGACACTTATTCTGAAGGGTCACAGAATTGTCTGTAGCACCGGCACCGGCAGCTCTCATGTGGATGTTAGTAGTAAACATTGATGGATAATTCCTCCGATCGACGGGATAAAACAGACCAGCCTGTTATGGAGCTGTATGCGCTCGATCCAGAGTCTGATATGGAGTTTGAAGTACACGCAGTACCACAGAAGTACCACAGAGACCCCTGACAAGCAAGTAATTTAGCGAACAAATCATAGGCTAACAGTTAGCGCTGAGCTGAGAGATGTGTTGACTCACCAGTGTTGTTGTCTGTCCATGCGCGTTTTTATAGTAGGAACTGCGTCAGGTTTCAGAAGTAATCCCAGAGAAAAAAAACACTTTACTGTCCGAGATTCATGAAGTTGTCAGGAGTGAAGTTCACACACAAAGTTGAGTTTTTTTTTCTGCTCCTGAAGTTATAATCCAACCACTTCTGGCAAGTCGATTCATCCAGTACAACAAATAAACTCCCACGCTGAACATAACCACGCTGAACGTAACTGCATTTCCCCCAACTTGCTGTCCTCCAGAGCTTAAAAAAAAAGGAAGAAAAAAGGAAGAAAATTCTCCTGAACTCTGGATCAAACGTCTGTTAGCTGATGGCTGCTTGTCTCTGAGGAAATCTTCCTGCAGGTGTTGTTTCTTTCTCAGAGAGTGTGTATAGATGAGTTTCTGTTCAACAGAGGGCGTTTGCTACGATACTGAGCGTGCGCATTTGGACTTTCGTGATTGGTGCCACGTTCATCGTAACGCGGTGGGTAGTCAGCCGTTTGCAGGGAGGTAGCGCTTGGTATAAATATTCATGTAGATTACTCAAATATGCATGAATGAAGAAAAATAACGACTTAAATCATTTCTTGATGAGGAAATAACACACTGACATGCTGAAAAGCTCTTAAAAGTCCATTTTTCATGATAGGGCTCCTTTAAGTGATTTCTTGATTGAGAACAGGTGTGGCAGTAATCAGGCCTGGGTGTGGGTAGAGCAATTGAACTCAGCTTTCTAAAGATGTGATAAAACACACGTAATTTATGTTTTAACAGGGAGGGGGCTCACTTCACACAGGGCCATGTAGCTTTGGATTTTTTCCCCCCCTTACTAATAAAAATCTTCATTCAGCATAATGGGGGGAGTTTATATCCAGATTAAAACATAAACCACCATGAAGTCAAAGTCAATGTCAACTTTATTGTCAGATGTGCCCCATGTTAGACATACAACACAGATGAAACTACAGTCCTGTCAAACGCATGGTGCATATAATAAAATATAATAAACTAAAAGATAAAAATATGAAAATCTAGGAATCCGCTCAGATAACCTAGAAATCTAAACACGAAACCTAAGTTTAAATACTAAAGAAGATTACAAATTTACAAATGGGTTGACGGTAGATGGTAAAAATGGTAAAATGGACTGTCTTATATAGCGCTTTTCCAGTCATACTAACCGCTCAAAGCACTTCACACTACATATCACATTCACCCAGTCACACACACATTCATACTCCGATAGGTACATCGGGAGGCAACTTGGGGTTCAGTGTCTTGCCCAAGGACACTTCGGCATGTAGTCTGGGGAAGCCTGGAATCGATCCCTCAACCCTCCGGTTGAAAGACGACTGCTCTTCCACCTGAGCTACAGCCGCCCAGATGATGTGAACGGTATTGCAATCCTGATGTAGGAAGTAGTGCAGATATTACAGTGCAATGACAATGTAAACAATGTAACTGTAGCATGTAACAGTAAAGTTTGACAATGTAGCAGTGCAGTGGTCCTGATGGACAAGAGTGCAAATAGTCAATGTAAACAATGTAACTGTACATGTACAGTAAGTTTTTAGCGATGTAACAGTACAGTGGCAATAGTGCAATGATGCATTATGGCAGAGTGAACTGAGTAGCAGTCCTGATGGATGCAATAGTGCAATATGTAGTAGTGCCATGGCCCGGAGACTCTGCAGCCTCCTTCCCAACAGCAGCAGGGTGAAGACAATTGGTGGGGTGGGTGGGGTCACCTGTGATCCTGGTGGCTCTGCAGGTGAGGCGGGAGTGGTAAATAACCAACAGAGAGGGGAGGGGGACACCAACGATCTTCCCAGCTGCTTTCACGGTGCGCTGCAGGGTCTTGATGCGGTGCAGGCTCCGTACCACACGGTGATGCTGCTGGTCAGGATGCTCTCCATGGTGCCCCTGTAGAAGGAGTGCATGATGGGGGACGGGGCTCTTGCTCTTCTTAGTTTCCACAGGAAGTAGAGTCGCTTTTGGGCTTTCTTGGCCAGGGCCGTGGTGTTGGTGTCCCAGGAGATGTGGACACCCAGGAACTTGGAGCTGCTGACCCACTCCACCTCAGCACCGTTGATGATCAGTGGAACATGCTGGACAGGCTCTCCTGAATCTACCACCATCTCCTCCTGAAGACATAAACCTAAACAAGGTCATAGTTGAATTATACGGAGGGGATATTCACTGATGAATCATTAATCTGCTTTGGGCAAAGATGATGCGACGAATTTCATTTGGTGCAGGTTCAATGAAGCATGTGAGGAATAAAATAAATTTCCACAGTTATCAGTGCTGAACTGAGCTGAGGTAAAGGACCATTTACTCTGTTCCATAATCCCTCATGAGGGTAATTATTCATGTAATGCTACTTGAAGCCGTTTTCTGTTGTTTAATATGAAAAACACGAAGCAGCTCACTAGGAATGACCCCCATAAAAGTGACCATCCCTCACTACCTTGATTTATTGATTACCCTTCCTCTATTCTCATAAAGTCAGCTTGAATTAGCTAATAAGAATCTTTGATTATGGCTTAATTTCTACAGGTTTTGACCACTAGATCATTGAGGTGAGCCTAACTAAACCGAGGTCACTTCTGTTGAATCCTACTCCGTCTCCCTCAGCATTTATGCAGCTCGTGGACAGACCAGGCCTCATTAGATCACAACCTTTCTGTCTTCTCTCCAAGTCATAAACCTCCCACTTCAACTGCATTAAACTTTGACTTCAATTTCAAACAACTGATATTAAAGCTAGCTTCATGCTTGGTCTCTGTCAGGGGATTCAGATGTTGCAACTTCTCCTTTTCTAATGCAATCCCTGTTAACATCATTTGGAGGTCTTTGCACTGTTTGATTTTTCTTCCTGAGCTTAAAGACACAAGATAATTGACTGTATTTGATATATGGAAGTATGAAAGTACTAGCAGGTATCTGCATGCTGAGCAGGCTGCTGATTTTATTCTCGTTTTCTGAGATTAACTCAATTTTGTCAATGAAAACTGACACAAATGAACACCATTAAAGTTCTGCAACATTTGTCAAAATTTAGCCTTCACGGTGGATTGATAAAAGCTGTAGTGTCTGCTAGTGTTTTTAAAAGTTCCATTATTTGTAATTAAACCTCAGTAAACATGATTCAGAAAACTGCTGCTGCAGTTTTGACTAAGTTATCTTTCTGCAGCATCATTTTTATCCTCTTAAAATGTGTCATTATGTTTTGGTTTAGTGGTTTCACTCCATAGTTTAAACTTACATGTAAAAGAAGCATCTGACCGACCACCTTTGGAGCATCTAATTTTATGTTTTTGGAGTGTTTTCACTGCCAAATGTAACTCGACACCACGCAGAGCTTGTGCTGGGTTGAAAAATCCTCGGTATGGAGAGCGAAGGGAGAGGTTGCAGGAACCGCTCCATGAAGGACTTCAGAGCTCTGCAGGAGATGATTAGTGGTAAAATCCTGGATTCTAACCAAGTAAAATGTGGTCTCAAAGGTCAAACGTCTTAACATTAGGATGCGACTTCAGGTCATGATCCACCGCTGAACTTTGTGTGTAATATCGCAACAATATTATTGACTGCACAGACTGAGGCACCTTAAAGAGTCTGTTTGCAGGCATCACAAATTAATGTCAATGATTTAAATTGAAAACAGTTAATTACACTCCACCAGTTCATTTCCCACAATTTCTTTCTTACTGGGGGACTTTCATGTGTTGTTCTATCCTATTTGGTCCCATCATCTCTCATCTTGGCTAACTGCTGCCGTTTAATTTTCCCTGTGTTAATGCTGCAAGATGCCTGCAGGCAACGGGAAATGACTTCAGTAACGTCTTCAGTGACAGCTGAATCTGTTATGAAATGCAGAGCCTGGGCTGCAGGTACATTAGAAGGCACCATTGACACCATAATTGTTGGTGGTAATGAATTGTAGTGAAGTTATTTGCAGAGCAGTCAGGGGTGAGTATTTCTAGCTGTAAAAATTTCCTTACAAAACCTCAATAATTTAGCACGTGGCCACTCATAAAACACTGGATTTAGTTTTTCTGGGTATTTTTGCAGCATTTCTCAAATGCTTGAACACTAAATCTCATTCTCAAAGCCAATTTTTCAATGGCCTTCCAGGGATCACCAACTCTGGTCCTTGAGGGCCAGCATCCTGCAGGTATTAGGAGCTTCCCTGCTGCAACAGACCTGACTCCAATTAATGGATAACTAGCAAACTGTGCAGAACTTGACGTCAAGCTCTGCACAAGTCACAAGGTGTGCCTGTCCCTGCAGGACGCCGGCCCTTGAGGACCAGAGTTGGTGACCCCAAGGTATCAAATTAGTGTGATCAAAACTCAAAGCACGTTTCACATCACTAGACACTGCAAAAACATTTGCGTTGGGATGCACTTGCTGTGCAAAATTATAATTGCATGCTGCACACTTTGATCACACTTAAGGCAGAGTTGTCAGCAGCTAAACACAATAACTCAAAATTGATTCCACTTTTGGCTAATGATAAGGGAGTATAAGCCAGCCAAGGAAGCTGTGGGAGGTCAAGGTTTTGCAGAAAATCAGAGAGAAAGCCAAATTGTAAAGGCGGATTTCCACCGGGTCCGTGTGCGGTGCATTACGGCTGCGGCATGGCTTACGGAGAACATAGTGTGGCGGTTATAGTCAATGGTGCGGCTTGCACCAGACACATGTCAGATGCGTCCCACCTATTTTGGGCTAAATATAGTTTCTGGCGCAGCACGCTCGCAGAGCGTGTCAAGCTCTGCAGTGCCAATCGGACCAGACGGGAAACCAGACACGGGAGCAGATTAAAGCAGCCGGTAAATTTAAGAATAAAAGCTTCCCGGAGAGTTGTGATGGCATAAACTACAGTAACATTACCAGTGGTTCCAGGTTAGAAGAAGTCAAGTAGAGTCGTTGCATGGACTGTGCGCAGTGGCGTTGCTAGGGTCTTATGGGGCTCCAAGCAAGAAATTTCTGGGACCTCCACCCCACCTCTGCACGCAAAAAAAAAAAAAAAAAATTTAATTAGTTTTTTGCACAAATGAATGCAAAATTTCTAGGACATTTAAGATGTATTCTGAAAAATAGACTAGAATAGATTAGTGGTTCTCAAAGTGAGGTCCAAGTACCAACAGACAGCCCAGGACTATCAATAATCAGTGTAAATAATCTGACACCAACTAAAAGTATAAAATACTAACTTTAGTCTATTACAAAAGTGCTCTGCAAATTATTAAACTTATATTGATGTGTCTTGCGCAGCATTCACCAAGTCTAATTGTCAGCTTATTAGCCCATTGTTGCTAACTTAGCGACTTTGTCGCTATATTTAGCGACTTTTCAGACCCCTCTAGCAATTTATTTTCAAAAAAAGCGCCTAGCGACAAATCTAGCGGCTTTTCCAAGTGATCATGGAGACAGATAAAGTTTATATCGCTCCACCCGTTCATCGGGAGCTGCCTCCCATCAGCTCCTCCCCTCCGTGTTTCCTGGCACTCACTCACTGTTCACGCTGTCCCTTTGCAGACAGCAGCCCTCATGAGCTGCTGTGAGATTACCGCGCCTCCTCATCTACATTATTTCCCATGATGCCTCGTGGCACAACTGGGTCTTCTTTGCACTATGGCCCCGTCCCAATACCCACCCTAAACCCTACACCCTTGTATAAAGTGCGCACTTGGCAGAAGTGCACATTAGGGGTTGGAGTTCGAGCCCTGGAGAATTGGGACACACTACGCACTTCAACCCCTCAACGGGAGCGCGCATTCTAGGGGCGCAAGGGTGGAAGTGCGGGTATTGGGACAGGGCCAGAATCGAGCACACTTCCTGTGTTGAATTGCATCACCATGGCAGCGAAGCGCCACTTCCTGGTACGTTTTTTTAGCTTGTTTGACACCGCCATCTGCTGGATGAGGTGAAAACTACAGAAATAAAGAAAATCAACACTTGGTTCTCTCTGACAAGCTCCGCCAGAGATTGACACAGCTCCCCCGATTAAAACCCACAATTAACGTGTAAACACGTGATTGGCAGTTAACGTCCAGATTTGAATTGACGTGTTTACACGTGAATGGCAGTCAGTGAGTTAATCAACATTATAGCATGTCAAGAATAAATATATGGGATGGCGGTATATAGTACTGCGCATGCACGAAATCAATTGTTTGGTCCAGTGATGTCATTTAGCGACTTCTGGTGACTTTTGGGCCAGCCAATGGTGACTTCTCTCCATAAAGAGTTGGCAACAGTTTATTACCCCAGTTTATTTCTGGGACAGATTATGCATGGTAATTGTTAAAGATGTTGTGTATAACTGTAGGCTACAACAAATGAACATAACCTATATCATGAATGAAACGTGTCTGATGGTTTAAGTTGGAAAATGCAGGGAAAAGTGACTTTATCGCACACATACCACTGGACATTTATCCAGCCCTCCTGATCATCATCGTGTGATCCTGCAAATGTGATTTATCGGGTTTATCTCGCTGGTACACTAGCACGTACAGCGTGTCTGAGGGTCCTGGTGGGAGCTGCTGCTCCATGGAGGTCAGTTCTGAGTCACACCGCAGACGTAATGCACCGCACATGGACCCGATAGAAATCCGCCTTTAGAGGTGGTCGCAGATGGGGATGTGAAAGGGAGCAAGATCAGGTCTGACATGGAGCACTAATTTCAGACGGATCAGTACAACTGTGATGGACCATGTTACAACAGTTGTTTGGCCCCACTGAAAAAATCAATCATCGGATGAACTTTAAAAAATTTCTTCAATTGGTGAAATCTAAGAAAATTATTTTGAGTAAGCTAAATAAAATTTAACTGTGTGAAATTCTGTTCAACTTATTTTTAATCAGTCAAGGAAAACAAAAAATTTCTATTCTGTAAAACTTAATAAAGTTAATTGAATTTGTTCCATTAATGTGATGCTGTGATTTTGAACAAATTACTTTGCTACATTATCATTTAGCTCTTTATGCACATTTACTCTGTTAAAGTATGTGATAGAGCAGATCTGTGATAGAAGTGCAACATAAATTATAAGTCATGTCTTCTGACTGTACAACAATCATAAAAATCAAATTCTTGCTGAATTTGCTTTTCCCATGAGCCTTTGTGGTCCAGATATGTTGAGTTTTGAAAATAGCCCTGCCCCCTTTGTTGTTCATGCACGCTGAAGCTAACTATAAATTTAATTTGAGTGAAAGTAAAAAAAATATTTCAGATGAGAGAGTGGGGCTTTTAAGTTGATTTGACTCAAAATAATAAGATTTCATCACCAAACAAAAATAATCAAGATAGATCACTGTAAATAAGTCTTTAATATCAACTACAGCTCAGATACTCTTTTTATAGTGAATGTGGATGAGGTTCTGTGGCAAATGAAATTTTGCTGTTTGCTCAGGATGAACTTCTTTCTTTTTTCATTTGAAGTCTTTATTCAGTATTTTTACTTATACTTCATGTTCCGATAACTTCTAAATGGATATGAGTTTTCCGTGGGCTGTCACATGATGCTGTAAATAAATACAAAACATTACTTTTGTTCTGAGAAATATGATTTTAGTGTTTCCAGATTGCTCTGTAGTGGTCTACATTTTGCTGTAGTTGGGACATGATTTGACAATTTGGGCTTTTGGAGCCCAGGTGATACTGTTTTGAGTCAATAGCTTTTTCTTGTTCTGGGAAAGTAGTTTGAGTTATGGTATTAGCGTTCAAAGTTGTAGAAAACTGAGGGGACATTTCAAAAACAGTGTTCTAACAATTTAAATATACTTTCACATTATTACTGTAATATTTCATCTTTCAGCCACTGATATTTGAGGGCGTCCACACTTCTGAGGTGCAATACTCAAACATACCACCAGAGGGGGGCATGGATCTTTCTGTGCAGCTTGTATCTCCTGCAGACTGAGTAGAAGTTTATACAGTATATTACATACATGTTTTTCTCATACTATTAATCCACTTGACAGTCATGCATGATGCATAACTCTGCAAACAACTCTATGCTGAGATCTCATTCAGCGTTTATGCAAATTACTCACAACACGACAGTTTCAAGCTAGTTAATTGAGGCTTTTGCATTACACCAGACATGAATCTCCTTATCAGTCATTCCCAAGTTCCTTAAAGGGTGAGAACGGGGGTAAATCTAAGTTTTAAGTAAAGTATGGGGCAATACTTGAGCCAACCCACACAGTTTGACTGAAAAACAAATCAGAACTGAGGATTTAAGCTCTCTGCTAGAAGCAACGCTTGATATAAGGAAAGTAGATGATGTTCTAATCCTGAAGTTGACCTTAGCAAGAAGGAATTATGAGGTCTAAGTAAGTCAACAAGCACGGGAAGTAAAGTTTCAGAAGAGAGGGTTTTGAAGTGGAAAACAGAGGAGGTGAACAAAGGTAATAAAATGCCAGAGAGAAGGCAATAAAGGGTGAGGTGAAAACAAGATCAAATTCCTTAACAGCTGCTGGAGGAGCAAAGAGTGAGAGGGAAAGTTGACTGAAAGTTGTGAAGGATGGGGAGCGATTTCTCATGCTGTGCCTGCGGCTAATGGAGTCAGATAATGGCTGGTCCCAGCTTTCATCCTTGCTGCAGGTTGTTTAATTAGATCAGAAGCTGATAAATGAGTCTTGACTTTCAAATGAGGTTCTGAAAGGGTTGGAAGTGTTGAGATCTCTATCCACACCGATAATAAAGTTGGACTGAGTGCAATTCATCAGGGCATCCGTACAATACTTGGATGAAGCCGTTTACAAACACAAACACGTGTGCTTACCGCCACCGCCTTAAGCAAGAAAATGCCAGATCCACCCGCTCGGGCTGTTTTTCCAGGTGCAATAAGCTCATCTGCATATTTTTAACAAAATCGCTACAGTTTCCTTGAGGACACTTTTTCTTGGGGCCTTAAGTGTTACCTCATAATACCAAATGTGTTTAATCCATCTCTCTTTCTCTACTCACCTCCCATCTCTGCTTGTCTCTGCTGTGGGTCTAATCCTCTGTGACTAATAGGCTGGATATGAGGAGGTTTTTTTAAACCGGCAAGAGGCAAAGTAAAAGAGAGATGGGCAGAGATGAAAGGATATATAAAAAGCTGATCTCTTAGTTCTGTGACAGAATCACTATCCTGCTCTTAAGTGTGACAGTCATGAAGTCTGAAAGCCACAATGAAAATAAGAGTTTCTTCTAATAAATTCCTCGTGCTTTTACAACCACAGAGCTGAAGGGGCGTTTTTTCTGCATGCAAACTAAATATCTCACAAGTTCAGTGACATATTTCAGCGTGTGGAGACGTTAATCTCTGATCTCTGATCTTTTCGGCTTTCCATTCAGCAAACCTTAACGACTTAGTGTTTTTTTTTCTTCTTTACATTCTAATTTTTGTGATATCACTTCAGGCATGATATGCACTTAGAGCATGAAGTGTAACTTGCAGTCCACAAAGAAGGTGAGGGTATTTCACACTGTGTTGCGTGCTGGGACGGAATATGACAGATTGCTCCCCCAGCTTGTTTCTATTGCTGCCAGGTTAGCTTTTATTTAAGTTTAAACAGTAACATGAATGCTGTGCACGAGGTTCACAGGAGTGTGAATGCAGCAGGATGCCCGCATGTGAAGAGCGACCGGGCCACATGGCTCCTTTTATTCAGACGTTTTAACTCGTTTGTTGGTGTGGGGGTAGTGAGCTGATCTTCTCAGCCATAGATATCACCAGACACCGCCTCCGACGCTGCTGTCCATTGGAGCGATGCGTCAGCTCGGCCGCCATCTTAGGCAGGGGAAGCCGCGGCTCCTCATTGCATTAATCAGTGCATAGATCTATGTCCAATTAAAAACAACATAACTGACTCAATTTTCAACTGATTTTCAAGCCAGTCAGTCATCATCAGTCATTTTCTGTACCGGTTTCCCAATTTGGGGGGGGGGGGGGGTGGGGGGGCTTCCCGCAGTTATTAGGGGGGGGGGGGGGGGGGCCCGGCAGGGAGGGGGGGCGGGGGGGGGGAGGGAAAGGGAGAGAGAAGACAATCACACACACACATAATAATAGTAGGGGTGAAAAATGAAGAATTAATAATATGAGGTCGTGGGAGGGGGGGGGGAGGCGGGGGGAGGGGGGGGGACCCGGGGAAAAGGGGGAGAACGAAACAAAGGAGGAGAGTTGGGAAGGTTCCCCCCCCCCCGGGGGAGCGAAAGAGCGAGCTCTTCTGGGGGGGGGGGCGGCCCCGCCCCCGCCCCTGATTTTCAAGCCGTTTGGTTTATTATATATATCTGATATTTATGACAAAGCATGGATTATTTCATTTACATACATACATAGCTCTAATATGAGGTGTGTCGGTGCATAAAATACTGAAATATATGTGGATGTTCATATGAAACTTGAAGATTTACCCTCAAAAGTTGCAATTACTGTAGGCCTACCTTGTTTTAATTGGTTTGGTCCTTGTGTTGGCCCTTCCAAGTCATTTTTTGAAGTATTAGCATCAATCTCTTGAGTTCGACTGCGACATTTGGGAGTGTAGGATGAACCTGTTCCTGTACTTGCATCTGTCCATGTCAATGAACCTGTCGTAAAGAAGCATTTTACTCCTCATCCTTCATAGCCCTGAGGCCCTTACTGCTTTAAAAAAAAAGGAAAATAAATTGGGCCTTGGCTAACCATTATCTCCACCGTGGAGATGTTTACGTCTTCTGTTGTGCTCACTGGACTCAGGAATGGGGTCCTCCTCATCACTACTGTGGCCCTTATCCTCTCTCCTGTCTTGCTCTTGTGGTAATGGTTGGTAGTTTTCATCCAAGATGGGATCATAAGTAAAAGACAAGTCCAAATTTAAATTTTCTCCATCCATTAACCAAAATAGCTCCAATGCCTAGTGCACAGAACAACGCTCTGGAAATAAAACATGGGAAAAAAAATTAAATACAAATCAATGTAATTTTCTATGTAGTTATGCATGTTTTATTCAATGGGACAATGTACAGCTTTTAAGCTGCACCAGAGTTTGGTGTAAGATAAGTTCCATATATATATTTTTCCTAGCATTTTACCTTTTTACCAACATTTTCAGTCTAGCTAATTTATGTATATGTTAATATTAAGTGACTTTATTGTTTGTTTGTTTTTTCTTTTTAAAATTGGGACATTGTAGAGGTTTATAACTGCACCACAGATAGTATTTTTCTCATCTTACAAATTTACATGTTTACTAGTGTGACAGTGTGGTCCTGTCACTATGCCTCCGACTGATCATGTGCCCTGGCTACTTGGCCACAGTGGCTACTTGGCCACAGGGATGTCCCTTTGGCTGAATGGTCAGCATGCATGACTTTCACCCGGGAGTCTGGGGTTCAAAGCCCGCCCGGGCCCTCTGATGCGTACCTTGCCACACTAGCATATTAGCTGTTCCGAGGAGCTTCAGTCCATATGTACACATACGTGTACTTCATGTTTTGTGACATACTAAGTTGTTTTATTTACATTTTTTCTTACAATTTCACATAGCATGACAAATGTACACCACTTTTATTAATATCTAAATCAGAATAAACCAGAAAATATGACGCACCTTGAATCTTGCCGTGTGTCGGCTGCCATTTTTAAGTTGGTAGGGTGAAGGACGCTTCTGCCACCACCAGAGGGCAGTGAAAGTACCCCCACGTGAGTTAAAAAAAAAACAGTTTAGCTGTTAGCACGATTGTGGACATGGGAGCTAAAAACGCTGTCCACGTATGTGACCCCTAAACCCTAAGAGGTTTGAAGGGTTATCTGTCAGGTGAAGGAATTCTGGACAGAGGACATCAGATCATCCATGTTTGCATTGTCCAACAACTAATTTGAATATTCAAAGAGAAAAAAAAAGTGTGTCAGTAAAAACTTTCTCATGCTCTCTTTCCATATGGTTCACTCATTTGATTGCAAGAGCTTTGGCTTGTTAAGTCTGCATCAGTGGATGATTAGACTGTGCAAAGAAAAGGCCTTGACGCTTTATGTCTGTGACCAATAGGATACAATCACGCTAATCTTATTAAACAACTTCTATGGTAAATATATGCTGTGATCCTCCCCGGCTGGTTTGCATTGTAATCCCATCAAAAGGCTGAGGACAAAGAAGAAAATGTGATCCTCTTTCACCAGTGTCAAGCCGCATTGTCCCTGTCAAATTCCATGATGTATTCCCTCTTGAAAATCTGCTGTTGGGTTTTGGGATAACGTCTTCAAAATGAGCATTTATGGTATTGAATTGAAGTACTAATCAGACAGACAGACAATGCTGGTACAGGTATTGTTGCTTTAATATGTCCGATGGTGACACTTCACATGTTGTACTGAAATAGCGTACAATGTTTGGTAAGATTTAACAAGCAAGACTGTGTTGCAGCTACTCATGAACCCATTTCTACACTAACATGTTAAATGTTTAAGCCATCTTTAACAGTCATTATAACTTTCTCCAGCAGAGTGTGTGTGGGGTTCTATGTTAGAGGAAGTCCAAGTAGCTTTCTAAATTGAATAAATACTGTATTTTCCAGACTATTAGTCACACTTTTTTCATAGTTTGTGTAACGGGTGTGGTCCTTTACCGATACCGGCGACTGCAAGGAGGGGAAAGAAAGGAACACCATCGCCAGCAGGTAGTGGTTAAAAACAAATAACAGCTTTATTAAAGAAATAAAAAATAAATAAAACTACTAAACTAAAAAGTAATAAAATAATCCTAAAAGTCCAACTAAAAGTAGCAAACTAAAAAAATGATAAAAGGGGCTAAAAGGGCTAAACGGTGGTCGGCGTCTCTCTCGGCTTCATCGTCTTGGGCCAGTCCCGGGTCTATGGCGGCCGCCCTCCTGGCCATAGGCCACCCGGGACTGCCGCTCTTCAGGTTCCGGGCAGCCGCTCCTCTGGCCGTAGGCCTCTCTGTGGGTCAACGGCTGCCCTCCAGTTTCCATGCCACACTTCTGAGTCTCCGCCACCACCGCTGCCATTTCTCGAGTTTCCCCAGCCGGGGAACTCGACGTCCTCCCCCGGCTGCGCCTCCTGGACCCAGTCCTCCTCCGTCCCCTCTCTCAATCCTCTCCAGCCTGCTCCTGTTGTCCGCACACCGGCTTTTATCCTACCAGCATTCAATTAGGCCAGGGGAGGAGTCCTTCTCCCCAGGTGCTGCCAATCAGTTCGTTAAAAGCTCCCACTAGCTTGGGAATAAAAACAAGGTTAAAACCACACAAAACCATAAAAAGCATGGCTAAAAACCAAGCTTGTGGGCAGAGTCCAGTCTCTGTCAGCACCTGGTTGTTCACCCTGTGACATTTGGCTGCACGTGCAACTTAAATATCAAAATATATACAATTTAACATATTTTTAAGTATTAATTCATATTGACTGACATGAGCCAAGGAGTAAATATAATCGTTTAATGTCAAAAGAGGGTGCTCTGGCGTTGTGGTAACTATATTCTGCTTCAAGGGCAAAAATCTCAAAACGGCCTCATCTCAGTGAGATAAGTTCATTTTGGACATCTACAGGCATTAAAGGGATATTGTGTAAGTTCTCCTGTTCTCTATTCACAAAAACTGATTGTTTCGTTCCAAAGTGTTTTTCCATTAATCAGTAATCATTCCCATCAACAAACTGAAGTGCTCCTGTAAGCTCTGAATTTGCATCGAACGGGTCGGCTTGGTGGTGGCTACCATGTCGTGTCGCCATTTTTTTACATTCAGTAGAAGCTTGACAGTAGGAAACCACTAAAACTCACTGGAGACACCGGAGTTGTTGGTTCAGTTCCAGGTAATGCCTTTGAAAAGTAACCATGGATGCAGCGTGGAGGAACCAGCGTTACACTGGTGCTGGGTTCACGTGCAGTCGGGCAGACGGGCGTCGGTAACAAACCAGATGTAATTTTAATCACACAAGCCGAGAGAAAGACGGTAAAACATGGGTCAGGGAAAATAATACGACATCGCCATGACAACACATCAGATGTGGACTGAAGTCACTGTAACTGACAGACCACATCTTCACATAGAGGCTTGTTTATGCGTTGACGTGCAGCGGCTGTCGTCTGTCTGTCCGGTTTCACGCAAACGCAGCATGAAAAGTACGTGGGAGCTGCTCGCGATATACAATTATTACACAATGTCCCTTTAACTTTGGAATGGGACCGATTTAGTCATTTTTAGCAGTAACAAGTAGGATACAAAAAATGTGAAGAGCAGAGCAGATGTCTGCTGTCAGACATCTGCTCTGCACGTGAACACAGTATGGAGAGAGGTGGAGTCTCTGACATGCTCTCAGTGTGAGTTGGACGTCAAAATGAAACCGCGTTGCAGCCAGAACGTGGCACAAACAGGCCTTTTTAGCAGATTCTGCATGCTTAAAGGAATAGTTCACCCTCAGAATGATTTAACTTTATTTTCCACTGTTATGCAAATCTGTTATGCTAGATTTTTTAAAACAGCTGTGAATAAAAAAATAATTATATTTAATAAATTGTAAACAAAAATAAAGTCCCTAAATTTTCTAGTTATGAAACTGAGGCAAAATATTGATAAAAAAAAACAAACAAACAAAAAAAACTGTATATGTATCTCAGAAATTTTAGATTGTTCATAATTCATTCAATAATATAAGGAGATGATTGATGATAATGTTCTACTTTTTTCATTCAAACAAAAGGAAAACGTAGTTTTCATTCTTCATGGGTTGTTATGCTCTAGTTTTATCGGTCCAGCCCATTTCAGATCAGACTGCATTATATTTGGCCCCTGAACTAAAATGAGTTCAACACCCTGTTTTTCTCAGAGTTGCTTTGAGAGGTTTTGGCCATTTCGGTATTCATAAACCAACTCCTTATGAGGACATATGTGGGTTGAAAGTTTTGTTTGGTCTTACAGCACTCACTAATACCTCTCCTTCCCATTTTACTCACTTCAGAGAAAGCCTTTCTCTCAGCAGTGGTGGCACCTCTAACTTGATCCTATCACATGAGATTATCAGTCTTTGCTGCAGCTGTTTTGCATCAACTGAGTCGGTTGACTTTAACATTAAATTTGAGGCTATAGTCAGTATTCTGGCCTCGTAACTTTCGCTACACTCAGTGAGTTAATCCTGCCCTCTGCTGATGATTCTCATCTCTAAGTCTGTAATGTGTATGTAAAGGCAGATTATCCTTCTTAAACGATTAAATTAGACGGCTGTGTCCTGTGATGCAACATAATTTACTGGTTCTGTGAATCTACATCAGAGAACAGGAACTAGATGCAAAATATGGAAATTATTAAGAATGCAAATGAAAAAAGGAAAAAAAAAGTGATTGTCATGATTAATTTGACTTTATTTCACTGCAGACGGAATGAATCCATGATGCGTAATATCATCCTGTTTGTTTAAAGGTATCTTGAGTTTGCAGAATATTCCAGAAATATTTGGGACCATTAAGCGGTTATCACTTTTTATCACATCATGGATGGATTGTTTTTGCAAACACTTCTCAAGGCACTTTTTTTAAAAAATTTCTTTTCTTTTTTTTTCTTTTTAAAAAACAGTTTTTGTCCTTACTGTCACTCCCCTGCCTCATTCCTCTGGTTTTAGATCCAGATCTTCTTCCTCCAGAAGGCTCGTCTTCTTCTCTTGTTTTTCCTGTGAGTAAATTTTGCCCCTTTTTCACTCTTTTGCTCAGTTTGTTTCCATTCTTTGCTTTTAATTTATACTTGATTTTTCATGATTAGAGAAAAAAATCATGCCCGAAGTATTAATAGATTAGAGCAACTCGTGAAGAAAAATGAACAAAAACAAAGTTACACTACATCTGCACATTGCCTCTTGGGTTACGTTGTTTTCGTTCTCTGCGGGTTGCAGAAAGGGCGTAGCAGAGTGGGAAAGTACGGTTCCCTCCAAACGGATTAAATCATCCTTTTTCAAGTTTACTTTTTTCTTTTTTTTTCCTAAATAAAAAAGAGACCAATAGATGTATTATTTATGTATTTATAGAGCAGAGAGGATTTAGATGGAATGAGACTTTTACGTTACTGTATTATAAAGTATTCAGACCCCTTTAAACTTTTCACTTTTTGTTTTGTTGTAGCCATTTGCCAAAATCAAAAAAGTTCATTTTATTTCTCATTAATGTACACTCAGCACCCCATCTTGACAGAAAAAATGAGAAATGCAGAAATTAATTGCAAATTTATTAAAAAAGAAAACTGAAATATCACATGGTCATAAGTATTCAGACCCTTTGCAGTGATGCTCGTATTTAACTCGCAGGCTGTTAATTTCTTCTGATCCTCCTTGAGATGGTTCTACTCCTTCATTGGAGTCCAGCTGTGTTTAATTAAACTGATTGGACTTGATTAGGAAAGGCACACACCTGTCTATATAAGACCTTTCAGCTCACAGTGCATGTCAGAGCAAATGAGGATCATGAGGTGGAAGGAACTGTCCAAGGAGCTCAGAGACAGAATTGTGATGAGACACAGATCTGGACAAGGTTACAAAAGAGTTTCTGCAGCACTAAAGGTTCCTAAGAGCACGGTGGCCTCCATAGTCCTCAAATGGAAGAAGTTTGGGACGACCAGACCTCTTCCTAGACCCGGCCATCCAGCCAAACTGAGCAATCGTGGGAGAAGAGCCTTGGTGAGAGAGGTAAAGAAGAACCCAAAGATCACTGTGGCTGAGCTCCAGAGATGCAGTAGGGAGATGAGAGAAAGTTCCACAAAGTCAACCATCACTGCAGCCTCCACCAGTCGGGGCTTTATGGCAGTCAGTGAGACACGTGAAAGCCCGCATAGTTTGCCAAAAAACACATGAAAGACTCCCAGACTGTGAGAAATAAGATTCTTTGGTCTGATGAGACCAAGACTGAACTTTCTGGAGTTCATTCTAAGCGGTATGTGTGGAGAAAACCAGACACTGCTCATCACCTGTCCAATACCATCCCAACAGTATAGTGAAACATGGTGGTGGCAGCTTCATGCTATGGGGGTGTTTTTCAGCTGCAGGGACAGGACAACTGGTTGCAGTTGAAGAAAAGATGAATGCGGCCAAGTACAGAGATCCTGGAAGAAAACCTCTTCCAGAGTTCATGACCTCAGACTGGGCTCAAGGTTCATGTTCCAACAAGACAATGACCCTCAGCACACAGCTGAAATAACAAAGGAGTGGATCAGAACAACTCTGTGACCATTCTGGATTGGCCCAGCCAGAGCCCTGACCTAAACCCAACTGAACATCTCTGGAGAGACCTGAAAATGGCTGAACACCACCGTTCACCATCCAACCTGACAGAACTGGAGATGATCTGCAAAGAAGAATTGACAGAAGATCCCAAATCCAGGTGTGGAACACTTGTTGCATCATTCCCAAGAAGACTCATGGCTGTACGAGCTCAGAAGGTGCTTCTACTCAGTATACTGAGCAAAGTACTGAATACTTATGACCATGTGATATTTCAGTTTTTCTTTTTTAATAAATTTGCAATAAATTTTTGCATTTCTGTTTTGTTTTGTTTTTTTGTCAAGATGGTGTGCTGAATGTACATTAATGAGAAATAAAATGAACTTTTTTGATTTTAGCAAATGGCTGCAATGAAACAAAGAGTGAAAAGTTTAAATGGGTCTGAATACTTTCTGTATATCTCATGGATGGCAAGAACAGTTTACACTCATTTTAAAAACTGTTTAAATTGGGCAACTGTTTTTCCATTTATTTTATGAATATGGTATTTATCCATAATAATGCTTATCTAAAGCAAAAAATTTCCTTATAAGTTCAGAATTATAAAAAAAAATAATACCCTCAATTGTAAATCGTTCAATTTAATCAATTATATTATGTAAACAGCTATAGAATAAATGTTCTGTTTAGTCTGGATTTTCATGACAAAATTCACAGGAATCAACTTGCCTGTTTCTGACTTTATGGAATTGAAGGTATGAAAAATATACTCATGTATATATATTTTAATAATATATATTCATGAGATCTGAACAAAAAAAAACTTGAGAACTCAGCCATTATTATTATTATTGTTATTTTTCATGTAAATACACTTGAAAGGAAGTTTTTTCAGAAAGTGTTTGATCTGTGTGGCGCTACTTGTCTTAACCAGACTGAGCAGGAGTTTCTGAACAGCTGGTGCAACTGGCTCTTGAGTTATGAATGAACCTGCTGCAGCAGGGTCCAGAGTAAAAGTAAAGAGCTCAGCAGTCATTCACGGCTTCACGCGTATGACCCCTTGTAATTCTTTTTTTTTCCAGTTCACAAAGAAATTTCTTTACACTGTGGTCCTGCACAAAGATGGCTGGTCAGATAGCAAACTCGCTCCTCTGGGATCTCATTTATATTCTGCTACTCTACACTTTGAAATATCAGTTTCCAGTTTTCTCTTGCCTGCCAGTCGTGTTCCTACACATTCTGTTTACATGTATTCCTGCTTGAAAAGCAAGCAGACAAACAACAAACAGCATTCCGGCTACTTGCACCTGTTTGCTCACATTTGGGTGCAAAACTCTGCGGTGCCACACACATTGATAAAAGCTGAATGTTAACACATAAAAAACAGGCTGCACTCATTTACAAGAGGCTGTAATGAGAGCTCAGTGACCAGTGAGGCAGTAAACACATACAAGCTCACACATCAGTAGCACCGTAGTGACAGAAAGACTGTGTTCACATATCCTGGCTTTTCACACACATCCATTACATGCCTGTTGTTTGTCCTCCGCCCTTTTCTTCACCAAGGGTGGAGTGACTGAGATTATGTGTGTGTGAGAGAGAGGAAGACAGTGTCATATGAATTTATGTCAGCCTTTTTGTTAAACCCTCTTTTCGCCCACATGTTGAGCAGCAGCTTTGGTGATTGGTGGGAGGGTGGGGCTGAAAGAGGAAGAAACGGAGGTAGTAAATTAAGATGGAGGTGGAGATTTGCGAAAGGCCAAACATCTACTGAGATCAAGATGAAAGGAAGATGCTGCCAAGTGTTTATTAGATAAGCCACATAATATGTAGCTACAGTCCCAGCAGCACATGTAAGCGGAGATCATTGAGTTATAGTGACAGAGAGCTGAACTGCTGGCAGTGAGATGGCTGTTGTGTCAAGCAGCTGCAACGGCCTCACAGTGGCCTCAGTTACTTGAATTATTCTCCTTCGTGTTTACATGGAAGTAACAATTCCAAACTAGAAAAATTGCTGTTCTTCCAGAACAGACCTGTGAATGTGTCAGTGTATAAGCTGTTTAACTGGGATGTGTAGTGGCAAAACCCTGTTAAAGAAATAAAGATTGATTCAAAATTGCATCTTAATAAGAACCGTTGTAATATTACTTTTAAGTCTCCTAAAAAAAAGATCTGCTAATGTTATTTTTACTTAACACCACATTTAGACGTTTATTAGGTCTCATTGTTTGTCTTCAAATTGCTGAAAGGCAGAAGATGTTTTTATTGGCTCAGTAATTTGTCCATGACTTCAAAGTACCTGTAAACTTTTTTTATCAGGATCGTCTCCCTGCATTGGTCAACTGGATCTGTCCTGACTCAAGCAAGGAAAACTTCCAATATAAATTTTTGGGATCCATTATGATGTCTAGAACACATAAATGTTATTTTGGAAAACATTGATCAGACTATATTTAGAGGTTGTTACTCCAATGTTGCAATATTGCAACGTTTGGCCACACGTTGCATGGAGACACTGCACCTTGTTCTTGTTCATTCATGGACAAAAAGAACTCGTAGAAATATAAAAACTTTTATGATTCACTAGAACTCAGTTTTTGATGATGTTTATTTTTTTCTGAATTGAATTTAGACTATATTTAGTTTATATCTAGTCTATGTACTGTGAGTACCAGAGAGCAGTGGGCTGCTACTTAAAGCGCTCGGGGAGCAGTTGGTGGGGCTAAGGACCTTGCTCAGGGGTCCACAGTGGTTCACCTAGGAGTCGTGTCGGGGACTCGAACCTGGGTCCTCCGTGCCAAAGCCCACGATGCAACCACTAGGCTACCCACTCCCCATTTATAGCAATATGCTAACAATTATGAGTTTTTTCTGTCTTTTAGACCGTTTTACCTTTTTATACAAAACAGAACAAACAAAGAAAACTCTAAATGATCCTTGTCTGTTTCTAAGTGTTTTTCCAAGTTACTGTGGCAGCAAGAGACAATCAGGCTGAATGTTCTGGATTGTTTCAGGAAGCTGTGAATGGGGGTGTCTGTGGTCCTTTTTCACAATATTTGCTCGATGTCTTACTATGGGATGCAGCCTCCCTGCAGCTCTCAGAAGCATCAATTTCATTACGCCAATCCTGATTGGCTGGTGAGTGTATTGGTCCGCACGAGGTAGTGCCACCTACCATAAGTAAACAGTACCGCCTCATTCAAAAACCTCTTCTCACTCGGAGCATATCTACCATCCTGGGCTAGCTAGCTTAACTGTCCACAGACTGATCTTATGTAGCTTTGGTCGCCGGGCGCTACCTAGCCTTGGACATTTTTCCGCCGTCGGTCACACCAGACCACCTTAGTGCTTCCTCGCCCTCCACAGCTTGGTCAGCATGAACCTCGAAGCCCCACCACCCCATCTCGAGCACCGAGCGTGAGCACACCAGCTAACCACCTCCACTCCCAGCCTGCTCACCAGTTCGCAAGAAATGGAGGCCAAAACCCCTCACACCAGTGGGAACGGAGACTCCGGGGTCCGTCCCTGTTGCTGAGGGAATAAGATATCGAGCAGAGACCCACACCAGGGCTGCTGGAGCTGGAACATGCCCGACCAAAGATGAATGCATGGACTAGTTGTTCCAGATTTTCCTGAGACATCAGATCTTTTATCCTTGAGATGTTCTTCAGGTGATAGTAGGCTGATTTAATGATCGCCTTGATGTGTTTTTCACGGTTTAGGTCTGAGTCCATCACTACACCCAGATTTCTGGCCTAGTTGGTGGTATTTAGCTGTATGGACTGAAGTTCTGTGGCGACCTGCTGTCATTTGTCTTTGGCTCCAAAAACAATCACCTCAGTTTTGTTTTTGTTCAGCTGAAGGGGGTCAGAAGATGTCCAGCAAAACTGATATGAAGTCACAAAATGCTGAATAACTGAAAAAATATAGAAGTTAGAGACGTGAAAAGATATAGCAGGCATCTGCAGAACACGCCGAACATTTTGATACCAGAATGTCCGCAGTGGCGCGGGAGGAGTAGCGTGCCTGAGGTCACAGCAGGAGGAACTCAATTACTGTGAATGCGCTGAACTCATTCACAGGAATTAAGGTTTTCTGAGAAAACATGTTTATTTGATTCTGCTTTAGATCTGGTGGTTGGGAAGAGTTCTGACTGGACTGGAGGCGGGCGTGAAGTATCTGCCTCTGTTTACATGATGATAGATGACGTTTCAGGGCCAGATGAAATAGCCAATCAGAGGCAAGAAAGGCAGTACCTTCCCCTACCATCCCGGGTTTCGCAAATTCGCTTCCTGCAACAAGCAGGGAGCTAACTATTAGCCTCCACGGCTAACACCGGCACCCAGTCTGGACTTTATTTCTAGTATTTTTTTACGTGCATTTATTCACCCATAAAATTTCTGTATCACTTTGACTCCTTCATACGATATTTATTTGAGTCACCCTCCGGCGTACATCCATATACTGGACTGTGAGTGAAGGGGGCAGTGGCAGTTGGCCTCTCTATACGGCATTATCTGTAGCAAAACTCCTTCATTTCTCCAGTACTTTAAGTAGAATGAACGAACGAAGTAGTACTATTGTCATGTTAGTTTAGAGTTTCCTAGATTGTGGTTTGTTGTTGTCTGGGGTAGCTTGCTGATCTTGTCAGCTGTGCTGCTGCGGCGCACATCGGTCGGTGCGCGTGGCCTGTGGTGTGTAGAAACCCCCAATAACTAATGGAGAGCAAATCTGAACTCACAGGACAATAGTAGTCGTTCGTTCATTCATTCTACTCAAAGTATTGCTGACATGAAGGAGTTTTGCTGCAGATAATGCCTTCTATAGAACCCTATTCCCCAGTCTCTCCCATTATATGGATGTATGTTGGAGGGCGACTCAATGAAATATTGTACGAAGGAGTCAAAGTGATACAGAAATTTTACCGGAGAGTAAATGCACATATAAACTCCTAGAAATAAGGTCCAGGTTGAAACAAAAGTAAAGTTATCTTTTAACAATTTTATTAGTACGACATTACTCCCAGGAGACAGCGCAACAGTCCGGAAAAGCTCTGCTCGCTGACTGTTACATAGCAGACACCCTATGAAAACGTGCTTAACTGCTTGAGTTTGCTTGCAGTGCTGACACAACCCATCTGGTTGTTTTCTCAACATAACCAGGACCCACCCAGAAGTGAACCAGGTGCATGCTCCTTTTTATTTTGGCTACGACATGGAAAAACATATAATAATACAGATTTTCTCTTTGATTTCGATTTTAGTTTTGTAGCAGCAGCTTGACACCAACATACAATCGTCCTCAAAATTTTTCATACCCTCCCATTAAAGAAAAAGCTAAATTCGCAATAGTAATTCAAATAACAAGAAGCTAACAATAAATAAATAAAAAAAAAAAAATCTAATTTAATGAAATAAAATATTGCATTTGAATTGTTGTTGAAAATAATAATAATGGAAAAAACAAATGAGCAAAACTGCCCCAGACACATTAGAGCACCTTTTCCATGACCAGTGGGTCAGAATACCTGTCAACAGGTGCAGAAGCCTTTTGAAAATTCCAGCTGCGAGTGGGGTCTTCCATATTGTTTAATCCATATTACACATCTCTCCACTTGTGTTTAGAAGGCAAAACTGAATATTGTTGGCTGGATATCTGTCATCAGACTTGAAAATCCCATCTATGCATTGCTTTGGTATTTTGCTAAGAAAGTGAAAGTTAGATGCTCCTCTCTATAGTTACCGTTGCTAACCTATGATTGGTCAGTGGTGGCTCTAGGGCAGGGCTGGCAGAGGGTCAACTAGCCCAGTTTGTATAAAGCCCCCTGAGTTTCTTTTTCTCACCATCAGAACCTATTCTCTCTTGTCTTGTGTGTCTTTAGATTGTAAGTTTATTTGTTTTATTAAATAAATTATAATTCCTACGTTCACTTCTTCCTGTGTCAATATCCTGCATTTGGATCCTTCCTCCTCATCACCCTGACAGTACCTAAGTCCTGGTAGACCAGATGAGTTTGCATTAGGTCTTAATATGTAAACAAGAAAGGGTGTAGTCACTTTTCTTGTTCACCTATGTGATTAGTTTGCCACCACAGACATCTCTGCAGTAAATTCTAGTAGTCTTATGTGCTTTAAAGAAAAACCCGACCTTTTGTGGTTCTGCAAGACATTTCACATCTCTTCCAAAAAGCTCTGTTAGTTTTATCTGAGTGGTGAGTTACGACTCTACTACTTCACTGGCAAAATTTGGGCTTAAATAATATGATGCTGTTTACAAAAGGCATTTGGGTGTCCTCTTATTGCCTCATAAATCTCCTTAATACTTTGCGAAGGACGAAACTGCCAAAACATTTTGCTGAAAGACACTGAAAGCTGTATGATGTTACTGTTAAAGGAACAAAGGTTGATGATCATTTTTTTTCAGTCACAGCAATAACTTTCCAGCCTGCTTACAATATAAAACTGTTCTGACAAATACATAATATTCCTGCAGTATACCCTGTATCGCTGTTGAATACAATATTTTTCTTAATCACATACATAGGAAGGCAAACACAGACGACCCCAGGTCACGTCAAAATATTTCTTACACAGCTACAAATTCAGTTTAGCAGGATACAGTAAAATCTTCCCTCAGGGCCAACAGAGTCAACAAACATGGCTTTTGCTGTCCTCATTATTTTGCATGTAAAGTTAATTCCGATTCCTTCACTGGAAGATGATTTTAACTTACCTCTTTTTCCTCCTCCACCAAAGCATGACAAGTTCACTTGCCTCCATAAAGCTTTTCACCACCTCCATGCAAAAAATTAATGGACATTCATGTCTGTTGAGTGTGTTTCCCCTCTAGACAATCTCACAGACATATACAAAAACTCAGGTGTTTGACATGATTTTTCCTGAAGCAAAGTTCAATTACATGGTTAGAATTTCTACTTCATGCCTCCTTCAGCACTCAACCATCCAGAAATTATGAATATGCAAATCTTTTTTTTTTACATAAAACCTGAGCAGAGCTACGCTGATAGTTTCTTCTTGTGCCTCGGAGAGTCGTGTTGTAGTCAGGACCACACCACCAAGACCAAGACATTACTGAGACTAGGAACCGAGATAAGACCAAGACGTTTACGAGACCAGGAACTGAGACTAAGGCCCAATTCCAATTCCTATCTTAACCCTCAATCTTCACCCTCAAGCTCTACCCTCAATATTAGTAGCCCTCAAAACCAAGTGTTAAGGGCTATTTTGTGACTTGGAAATGGGATGCCCTTAAATGCAGATACGTCTTCAAACTGTGGGGGGCAGCATTACGCCAAAGCAGCAATCAGTCTGTCAATTCAGAAGAAGAAGAAGACCAAAAAGAAGAAGAAAAAGAAGAATTTACTTTATTTACATTTATTTGCACTGTTAGCCCTGCCTATCCATGGATATATTCAGCTGTCACCGCACACCACGGCTTATTGGAAGGTAAACACCAACTATAACGAAAATTGCGAGGGTAACTGTGGCTCTGTGAATTCCTGGATGACTGCCAGTCAGCTGGCCTGCATGTCACCTGATTGACAATTGTCATTAGGACTCGACCTGCGAACAGCGTGAGGAGCTTTGTTTACAGAAGGAATGAAACAGAACTATCGTTCCATAACTCTGCGACTATGAGAGATGACATCAGCCCGGTCGTCTTATACCATTATTGGCACAAGCACGTTATACAGGCCGTTATCTTAATAAAACAACGGCATTAGCGCCGAGAAAAATGACCATTTTGTAATGTTAACTAACTTTAATGACAGCAACATGGCCTGGCCGCTATTGACAAAAGATCGTAAAATAAAAATAAATATTATGCAACAATGAGGTAACTAATCCATAACATGGGCCTAAACTAAGATAATACAATGGTTTTCGTAATATTTATATGGTAAATGGACTGTACTTATATAGCGCTTTTCCAGTCATACTAACCACTCAAAGCGCTTTACACTACATATCACATTCACCCAGTCACACACACTTTCATACCCCAATAGGCACATCGGGAGGCAACTTGGGGTTCAGTGTCTTGCCCAAGGACACTTCGGCATGTAGTCTGGGGAAGCCTGGAATCGATCCTACAACCCTCCAGTTGAAAGACGACTGCGCTTCCACCTGAGCTACAGCCGCCCTATGAAGATATGGTTTCATATTAACATCAGATTGTACAGTATTAACAGTGCTTACATTCACAAATATGAACATATATATATGTGGCAAGGTACGCTACAGAGAGCCCGGGCGGGCTTCGAACCTCAGACTCCTAGGTGAAAGTCATGCACACTGACCATTCAGCCAAAGGGACATCCCTATATCTCCATTAACAAAGATAATACTTTTGCAGTCATAAATTTGTAATAAATTTGTAGCTCGCCTTCTTTGCCGCTTGCATTCTGAGTAGCCCTTACTCACAAGGGTGGTGTCAGAGAATCTCAATATTGAGGGCGATTCAGCCCTCAAACTTGCCCCTCAACTTAACTTTCTGAGAATCGGGACAGCACTTGCACTTTGCGGGAGTGCGCATTTTTGAGATTGAGGGTTAAAACAGGAATTGGAATTCACCCCAAGACATTGTACAAGACTGGGTAGTGTCTTGGTCCCTGGTCTCTTTAATTTCTTGGTCTCAGTAATGTCTCAGTAATGTCTTGGTCTTGTTGGTGTGGCCTTGACTACAACACTATCAGAGAGCTCTTCAACTTGCTTTGATTTTACTAAATCGTAGTCTGGGTAGATTTCATCTTAAAAAATTACAAACAGGGTCAAAGCTGTAAAAGTGGTCAGGGTGGCAATGGCCACCTTTGAAATCTGATTGGACACCCCAGGTGCCACCTCAGGTGGTCACTGGAGGAGGAGAACAGAAATGTCTTTCCACATATGCATTAATCACCAATATTACTACACAAATTTGGGATTTTATCCAAGCAGACCAAACTTAATGACCTCTTACAATTACATTTGCTAAGTGTGGTATGAATATTAACTAAGAAGGAAAAAAAATCCAGCTCATCGATTGGCTAGGACCAAACAATTGTCCAGTTGGAGAAGCTGGAAAAACAGAGAGCATATTGCACTTTGCCTCTTCCTCCCTTTGGTTCACTGGATGGTCCATTTGCTTTCATACTGCAAGCGGACTGCACCAGGTGCACTTGCAGGTTAGCCAAGACCTCTGGTTAGAACCAGACTTAAAACTGTAAGTCAGCTCCAAGACCTTCTCACAGAGCCCGGTCCACTGGTTCAGCTCCAGCATGCAAGACACCCACACCAAGCAGACTCAGAACTGTAAGGAGCGACCCAGAACAGCACCAAGCAGACCCACAACTGTTAAAGAGCTGCTTAGACCTGCACCGTGCAGGCCAGGACCAGCACAAGCACGATACAAGGCAGTCAGGAAGGACAGTGGCAGCCAACGCTAACTATCAACTCATGGCTAACCGCCAGTATGCGGCTAACTTGCGGCAAATAATGAGCCTTTAAAACCGAGAAGATAACAACTTCCATGGTTCCAGTCAAGTTTTAAATAGTTCCTGTTTATAAAGATAAGGATGGAGGGAGAGAAGAGTCTTCGGAAGCAGCCAGAAAAGTCCTGTGATGTCCGAGAAGTCCCATGAAGACTTGAAGAGAAATTGGCTCTGTTCACATCTGGACATCACAGCTTTGTGTAGCAAACACTGATGAATGAAGAATATTCCAGCAGACATGACTGCAGCTCTATGTGTTAAAAGTCTCATCATGTCGAGTAAACGGTGTCTGCAAATGGGAATTTTACTGGCAGAGATGTGCAGGAGGCTCCACAGCTTGACACCGATATGAGGAACCTATTCTACCCTCTTCTAATCTGTAGGAAACATAAATAAACTACTGCCGTCCTTATGAGCTTTTAAACATTAACTGGCAATACAACAGAAGGCTAAGTCGTTACTGTCAGTCTGTAAAACTGGAAAAGGAACTTAAAAACTACAATAAACCCATTAAAATCCATATTGAAAGCAGTGTAGAGCTCCCCTGGCTATGTCACGTCCGGTTTTGGCTCACAGCTCCACAGTCTGGGGAGATGTGCTGAAATGCAGTGATGTTTCCTACAGTAATAACTCATTTATGCTAGCGCACTTGTTATTGTTACATAGATCATCATGAAGAACGTTTTTGTATATAAACCATGGCAAAAAATGTCAAAATCATGTCATCAGCACTTTAAGCTGACTGTTCGATGCCAGTGTGGGAATACTTGTTCATGCTACTCCAGATTATTTGTACTATCCATGGAAGCTGACCAGGGGTCATTCAAAGTGGACCAAATAGCACAGTGTGAATGTACTCTCTTTCTCACCCTCTCGCCACCCCATGTCCAAAAGTCTAGTTCTGCCACTGCTTAAAAACCTGATGAGATTAGACTGCTCCAAGAAATGACACAATCCTGATCATTTGCCTGCTGTGATTATGCATGGTCTCCCATTGTTGACAAACTAGATGTAAACAAACCATAGATTTGTCTTCTCACTGCATCTTGTCTCCCTATATTAACTCTAATGCTCACACAGACCCAAATGTCAAAGCCTTTACTCCCTGCATAATAAATGTATTTTATTCTTCCCAAAGAACGTACAAGCACACCCACAAACCCCTACATGCACGTGCCAGTGCTGCAGAAGTGCCACTCCGAATCACAGTAAAAAGCTATTGAAGACTAACAATTTCGGTGCCCATGGCACAGAATCAGCCGCCAAGTCAGGCAGCTTTCTGCTGAGGACAGTGAACGCAGCATAGCAAAGTGCCACCAAGCAGACAATCCTGCACAAAATGGTCAAAAACCTCAAACCCACAGAGCTCACGCTGTGCTGACTGCTCACTTAATTGGATCACTTTGTTTCCACAGTGATAAAAAAGCGTGATGAGAAAGCTGTGCATAGAATGTTGTATTTCCAGATGTGCATGTGCATGTCTTTGGTTTGAGTGAATTTTAGAGGTGAATAAACTTTAACACTTTAGAAAATACCAACACATAAAATATTGACATGCAGCAGTTTCAGAGTGGACATAAATGGATTTGGGGTCAAAAGGAAATTGGAGTTTAAGATTTTCTTTCTTTAACTCGCAATTGCTCAAATAATTTTATATAAAGGGGTCCAAATCTCTCACCTTCTGTAGTTGTGAGCCTTATTAATTATGCCATACAGCTACTGCAAGCTGCAAGATATTTATGAGGGTAATGGTGGAGCTCAGAAAAAGTAATGTCCATGCATATGCACAGCATATTCCAGGCTTTTCCCAAGGCATGATTACAAGCAAGTTTTCCATCTCAAACCTTGTGCATGACCTTTTTTTTATTTCTTATTTTTATGCATATGTAATTTCTGAAGGGACACACAATGAACGTGTGGATAAATGATATGGTTTAAAGTCAACACATCTGAAGGCCCTCTTTTGTTGGAGCTCTGTTTTGAATTATTGTTCACTTCCTGACTGTGCACTTCCCTGCAGCTGAATGTTCTACCAGGTTATAGTCCCCTGCCTCCCCACATGAAACCTAATACAGCTTTGACTTACAGAACTTTAGCATAGTAACAATCAGGCTCTCTCGGGTCCTCTGGCCTTCACCCCTGCAGCTTACAATCACGTTGTATGTGAGACAACTGGTTCAATCGGGCCCCTGAATCCTCTGGAATTCATCCAAGCTGTCATTCAATTGCAGTAGAAGCAAAGTTTTACTGTGGCTAAGGGCTCAGATTAGAGCTTTTGTTTTTTTGCTGGTGTAGCTTGACTTTGATTATGAATGCATGGGATGCATTCAAAACTAATGCTTTTTTGCTTTTTATCAAAAGGTTTCCATCACCATTTAATGCAATGAATACAAAGCAAAAGCTTTCCCAATATCGTGTCTCCTCAGATCTGAAAAAAAAAACACACTGCTTTTGTTTATTGACACTTCAACAAATAAAAGAAATGCGAACACTTGCTCGCTTTATGGTGTGCTGTAATTGGAGAATATGAATTAACAAAGCTGACCGTCCATGAGCAGGGACTTTGAAACTCGCTCTGGACATTCACATGGCCTCATTAGTGAGCAACAGATCATATTATACCCCCAACATCCTAGAAAGGTGACATTTGTTGTCATGGCATTTTTAATACTAAGGGTTTCTTCTTTTCCCTACCAAAACAGCCCTGACCCATCAAGGTGTGGACTCCATGAGAACTATGAATCATGCAGTGGAATCTGGTCCACTAAAGTGTGATGCAGGCCCCCATGAATGGACTTCTTCCTTTTAACTTCTTGTGTTTCTTGAACCATTTTTGCATTTCCTTTTAAAGCATAAACATCACGGTAAGTGGTACATAACAACCTTACCTGCTCACTGATGGGGGGAATCTTAAATTTGCCAGCAGCGCATTGATCAAAGCATCACACAGCACCTGCCAGATTCCCCACAGTGCTCCTTACGGCCAATTCCAATTCCTCTTTTCATCCCTACCACTACCCCTACCCCTAGCCCTTCCCCTTGGCCCGATTGAATCATTCCTCAAAGAAATGGGACAACACTTCGAAATCCTCATGCATCACCAATAGTCGTCCGTGGCGCAGTAAACCAACATCACGGCTGTTTCCAGAAGAGTTTGCAATGCCGTCTACAGCATTAAATTGTCAATAAAGTTTTGTTGAAAAAGAAAAAAAAGCTGCTTGCAGCAGCAATAATCTCCCTTTCCTGGGCGACTGGATTATTTCTTTAGCTTTCGGCTGACGCCTTTGACTCAAACTTGCCGTTAATGTTACTTTTCAGACATGATCAGTTGCACGTAATGTTACAAAACTAGCGACTTTGTTCACATTTTAATAAAACTACATTGCAGTGACCTTAAATAGTGATTTTCATATTTTATTTACAAAAAAATACTCACATTTATAGGTTTCTCTGGCTGCTGCTGCTGATTTCCTCGCCCTTTTGCCTATATTTCGCATGGAATTGTGGTGATATCACATACCACTCGTTTTCTAGTGTGCCCCTGGAAAATCTCCGTTCCGAGGGCCAGATAGCCCTACCACTCGCCCCTCGCCCTTGGTCTGAACCAGAATTGGGACATCACTACCCCTTCACATGAATGCCCAAAACGAAGGGTTAGGGCTAATGGGGGACTTGGAATAGTGTCACATCTTTGCCAAGTGAGTGATCCATATGAACCTCACTATCCACAAGATGCAGAAGAAAACTTGTTTCATTGGACTCAGAAAGAGAAGATATATTTGTCCCAAATGTGGGTCATAACTGAACATAACTGCCAAAAGTGGTCTGGTTTAGGACTGGATGTGTCTGTTGTCTGGGTACCAGACCCCTGTGGTTTGGGTGCTTACATGTCCATTGTAAGTCCTTTCAATGGTAGACTTAGTTCAGCAAACAGCTGCCAAAGACCTTAAAGCCAGTTTCCCTTCCTTGGACCACAGTTGGTAGGTTCTGTTGGTGTTCCTGTTGCAGCTATCAGTTGAGCCAGCAGCATCACATCCAGAGATTCAAAGAAATTTAATATGCTGGCTTTGTGCTGGGGATTGATCTGGAGCTGCTGGAGTAGATTGTCCAGAGAAGGATGCTGCACAAGCTGCTAAACATGGATCATTTTTCACACCTTCTACAAGTGGTGACAGAGGGTTATTTTGGACTGGCCATTTTCATGCTTCTAGCACATCAGCCTCATGGTTAAAATTTAAACTTTCTGACTTGTATCCTACCTACAGCCAGGCGCCAATGTCACAATATAATCAGCATATTTCTCGTCACCAAACATGGCCAACTGGTGTATTTCACCAGCTTCTTATCCGTAACTGCGTTATTGTGTAAGGTGTCCTCCTCTGATTTGTTGTAAATGAGAATGTATTACACTCACGACACTGTCATCACAGTATTACATTGAAATACAGAAAAAAGACTATTGTTCAGACATACTACGACACACTTTACCAGCTCTATTCATCCTCACCACAGAGCCTCAGACAGTGACCTCTGTGACAGTGACTTAAGCTCTGTAATAAGCAGTAGATTCAGACACAAAGCCGAGCTCTGTGTTGCTCTGCGAATGGTTGGAGCATCACACACTGCTGCAGCAAGGTCAGCTGCCTGACGATGGAAGCCAGGGGTCACGCTGTTGATCCAATCATCTATCTGGTCATCCGCCTCTGTTTATGTTTATGGTCTTATCAATTATCAACCAAGAATTTTGTTGTTGTTTGTGAATCAGCTGGTTTAGCTATTTATTTCACTTTTGAAATATACACAGCAGAATGATTGTGTGTATCAATTTAAATTCATTTGAAGATAGAAGTCATCCTTGTCCTATGACTCTGAGGTAAATTTACCACAAAATCCAAATGAAACAACAGCACAGAAAAGAGTCACGCCTGATGTGGTGAGGAATTTGCCGAGGCCACCAGAACTTGGCCTTTGGTGTTTGGTCACGCTAAGCAGACCAGCAGGGTCATGCAAACAAAGCAGCACCTGGACACAATGGCAGTCTTTTTTCCCCCTGTGTGACAGCGAGGCAGGTATTTCAAGGCTGATGCTGAGACAAGGCCAACAGAAGAGTACATCATCATGGGAGCTGTTTTCATCTATCTTTTTTCAGCATTAACATGTAAGAACTGCTCAATAAAAAAGGATCTACAACAGAAAATGCACACTGTTATGTGGATACAACCTTTGCATCAATGCATCAATTCAAACCCATGCTAGCAGAGGTGCTCTGAAATCCTGCTTTTTCATTTATCCCAAGCTTTCTGTAACCCTCCTTTGCTTTTCACCAAATAACTTGAGTAATAGAAGTTTTTGTCCAAAAGCGTCCGACCGGTTTCCATGTCAGTTTGCAAACTTTTGATGTAGTTTTGTGTCGACAACACAGGACTTGTTTTCTTCTGATGATTCTCTCACAATGAAGCAATTGCTATTGAGTTTCCTTTCAAGTAATCCCACAAGCAGCAGAAAGTGTTCCTGGTTATCCAAATCACCTCTTAACTTTTTATTCAAAGTACAAAATAATGATAATTTGGGTAATAGTTTGCTTCTGCTTCTCCTGGGGTCAAAAATGAGTTTCATGATTAATATTTAAATTATCTTCAGAGTACCAAGCAGCTTTTATGACTATAGATAGCTGGGAGAATTCATAAACTTCTGATGTTTAGAACATCTGACCTTTCCTTCCACATCCCAAAGAAGCTGATTAAAGTCTGAGAATGAGCTGTCGCATAGCTCAGATTTGTTGAGTTTTCTACAGTGGGTACAGAAAGTATTCAGACCCCTTTAACCTTTTCACTCTGTTTAATAACAGCCGTTTGCCAAAATAAAAAAAGTTCATTTTATTTCTCATTATTGTACACTCAGCACCCCATCATGACAGAAAAAACAGCAGAAATGTAGAAATTTTTTGCAAATTTACCTTTGCTAAGTACTGAGTAGAAGCACCCTTTTGTGGTGGTGTTCAGCCATTTTCAGGTCTCTCCAGAGATGCTCAGTTAGGTTTAAGTCAGGGCTCTGGCTGGGCCAGTCAACAATGGTCCCGGAGTTGTTCTGAAGCCACTCCTTTATTTCAGCTGTGTGCTGAAGGTCACTGTCTGGTTGGAAGTTGAACCTTCAGCCCAGTCTGAGCTCCTGAACTCTGGAAGAGGCATTCTTCCAGGATCTCTCTGTACTTGGCTGCATTAATCTTTTCTTCAATTACAAGCAGTCGTCCTGCCCTGCAGCTGACAAACACCCCCATAGCATGAAGCTGCCACCACCATGCTTCACTGTTGGGATGGTATTGGGCAGATGATGAGCAGTGCCTGGTTTTTTTCCACACATACTGCTTAGAATTAACTCCAAAAAGTTCAATCCTGGTTTCATCAGACCAGAGAATCTTATTTCTCACAGTCTGGGAGTCCTTCATGTGTATTTTGGCAAACTTTATGTGGGCTTTCATATGTCTTGCACTGAGAAGAGGCTTCCGTCGGGCCACTCTGCCATAAGGCCCCGACTGGTGGAGGCTGCAGTGATAGTTGACTTTGTGGAACTTTCTCCATCTCCCTACTGCATCTCTGGAGCTCAGCCACAGCCTCAGCCTACATGGACTTTCAGGTGATTATCATATTTTAACATAGAGCCTTTAAGTCTTGCTGAATTGGGGCTAAATACAAATGTTTGCATAAATGATAAAAGTTTGTGCGTTGTGCGTCATGATGCAGTATTACAATGTTACTTTAACCCCACTATCAACGATGTGGTAGGCACCCCCATCGCACCTGCTAAAAACTAGTCTGGCACCTCCACTGAAAAGACCATGAACACAGCTGGACTCAGGGTTTCCTTGTCGGGACATGAGTCACCGGGGCCCAGCCTCTGGAGCCAGATCTGGAGTGGGGCATGGAGGTGGACTCTTTTCCTCTCTAGAGTAGCTCTCACTCTCCATGTTGATTCTGCGATGGACTGGCCTCCTGTCCAGGATCTACCCTGCCTTTCGCCTAGTTAGTTGCTAGGATCCAGCCCACCACGATTCGGCATCAGAATAAGTGAGTATGGAAAGCAGATGTCTGAAATACAGACTTCCCAACTAGGGAACAACTAGTTGAGAAAACTTTTATAAGTGAGGCAACCAGCTGCAAAGCACAGAAAAATCATGTGTCATCCTGCATTAAGAGTAAATCATTTAAATATTGAGTTGAAAAATTTTTAGAAAACTATTCAGGTTTAATCATGCAGTTAAGTTGAGGTAACTTGTTGCTTCAACTTTTTCAGCGATAGTTTCAATCCAACATTATGAGTTGTTTCAGTTCAAACACACAAGTAGTTTTAAACAGCTTATCGAATAGATTAATCTTTGAGCTACCCTCTTAAGCTAGGTTCACGTAACACCAGAGCCCCTTAGTTGAGTTTACTAAAAAAAAACAAAAAACTTTGAACCCATCTTACTTTTTAAAGTTAACTCAACTTTCTTTTTATGTATAGTTCAGTAAAAACTGTGAGGAATATACTACAACCAAAACCCCTTTATAAGATACTGGCTGATTAAAATTCTAATCTTATCTTCTATTATTTCAAGAAAGCTTTTTTTTTTTTTTTAATTACATCAGCCCGTAGAAAAAACTCCTACATAAAGCAAGACATCAGTTGTCTCCAGCAGATTCCACTGTGCATCCATGTTCGGCTGTGATAATTGGAGCCATGTTGCTTCACAAAGATAACGAAAGATGCAGAGAGAAGGAGAAAAAGGACAAGAGTAGATGCCATCTCATTCGGCTTGGCCTTTATGCAATCGTGTCTGAAATCGGGAGGAAATACAAAGCAGTTGCTTAAGGCAAAGGGGAGAGCACAGAGGGTAAGCTGGGAAGCCTATGAGGTCCTGACATGTACTATCCATCTGTGACTACAGAGCACACTCCCTTCATTTAGATCTTTGATGATTAATTCATGCCTCTTTTTGCACCTCAAATAGAAAATGCCAAGGCAGAAAAAGTAAGGATCTCTTTTAAATGGTTGGCAAATGGTACCTCAGAGGTTGCTTTTCACACATTTGCCATCAGAACATGGAAAATGTACGTCAAAGAGAGTGCAACGATGCTACAGCTAACCCTAAAATGTCCGCTTGACTTGCTTTGATTGTCTTCCAGGCAGTGGTGTTGTTGAACTCAGCACAGAAAAAAAAAAACCCTGCTCTGTCCAGAAGTGTTGCTTTGCTTTGAATTGTAGACGGATTATTGAATAGGACTATAAAGACACTGACCCAGGGGCCAAAGGAGCTTTGTCCCCAAGATGTATGTCCAAGAAAGGTTTACTACACTGCCAAAAGAATTATTGCAAAATAAAATACCACAATCCAAAATGAGACATAAAACTAAAAACATTTAATCATGAAAAGATGCTAAATGAACACAGTTGCACATAATGAATAGACACCGTAGCCAAATATGAAATAAGGACACAAACTTGCTACAAAGATATACAGTAGAGAGTGTGGGGGACCATAACCCTTTATTATATTTGTTATTATAATTAATAAAGGGTTGATAAAGGAAAGCGGTTTCTGAGACCTACTGTATCACTTTAGTGTAAAACCTTTGCAACCCTGTTGTATACAGTCTGATACTTGTTTTCTGCCCCATGGCAGCCTTTTGCACAACAGTAATTCTGACATATCACAAGGTAATACATCAGAATCAGAATGGGTCTTTATTGTCAAGTGAGTTTGCACATTTGTGCTGGGATGGTGGGGCAAAACAAGAAAGAAAGGACAAAAAGAATGAACGACAAACAGAATATGAATAATATTTACAGGGGTGGGGTTTATAACTCATCCATTCAGATGTTATGTAATCTTGAAATTGCACATAATTAGGGGCGTTTCATTTTGATTGACAGGTGGCAGGCCGGAGGTGAGACATGGAAAACCTGCAGGATTGTGGCCCTTGAGGACCGAAGCTGGACACCCCTGATCTATGGGTTGGGGTAACTTGACACAGTCAAGTACAGCTGGCATTGCATACTAATGGTTTTCAACAACTCAACTAAGTCAAGATGATACAGAAAAAAAAAACTTAAGGTTTTTGAGTAAATAAATTATCAAATCAAAGATACTTTATTGACTTGACGAATATAACATAATACTGTTTTAACAAACACCACGGTGGTTATCACCGCAGCCTCACAGTAAGAAGGTTGCTAATTTGATTCCCAGCTGGGGAGGGGTTTGAACAATTCCAACAGTGGCCTTCCTGTGTGGAGTTTGCATGTTCTCCCCGTGTATGCGTGGGCTCTCTCCAGGTACTCTGGCTTCCTCCCACCATCCAAAGACATGCATGTTAGGTTGATTGGTCACTCTAAGGGTGCGTCCCAATACACCCACTAGCCCTACTTTTTAGCCCTACCCCTAAATTTTGCGCGTTCCTGCAAAGGTAGTGCTGTCCCAATCCCTCTTTGCATGTAGGGGAAGTGGACATAACGAGGGGTAGGGGGTATGAATCTAGCCCTTCAGAGCGAGGGACGTCAGATGCTGACTTGCTGTGTAAGGGCCAGAGAAAAGGGAACAGCAGCGACCTCCGGAGAGCGACGGGACTCAGAGAAGAAAACACATGAATGTTATACAGATTACACGTTTGTTTGTAACACTCGTGCAATCAGCTGTTCGACCACGTGAAGCCCTTCCGTGCCTCGTCCTAAAGAGCCCAAACGAAACTTTCAAGAATAAATAATAAAACCATCCAAACCATCTTCTTTTGTCAGACTTCTTTTGTCCCCTTCTCTAAAATAAGAAGGGGAAATGCTTTGAACGGAGTGTTTCAGATGCAACATATCAGAAATCACACAAGCTGCCCATGATTGCAAATAGTATGGGAAGAATCAACCACATGAGCATGAAGATGTTTAGTACAGTGGGTAGAGCAACTGCCTATTGAGCAGAAAGTCATGGATTGAATACCAGGAGGGGCTAACATTATGCGTGTCATCAATGTTGCTTTTTTTTTTCATTCACGCGATATGATATGACAGAAAAAATTTTGGGAGATCAGGTGTTTGGCAGTTTACAAGAGACAACAGTCGTCAATGGCGACATCTTCTCCATGTGGTTGTTTTGTTTGTTAATCAACCAAACCACGATGAATGATGAAAAAATGAAAAAATGAAAAACGACCACAGCTGTTAACTCTGTGTTGTTGCAGGGTGTGTTGTTATGGTGACACGTATGTGCAAACGTCACTACGCAGTCGCTTACGTGCCTGAACGTAAATGCAGCAAGTTGTGTACCAATTCCTAGGGAAGATTACAAAGCCCACCCCTTGTGGCTTCAATTTGAAGGTGTAGTGATAGTGGATGAGGGCTAGGGGTAGTGAGTAAGGGCTAGTGGTTGAAAGTAGGGGGAACATTGGGATTGGGCCTAAATTGCCCCTAGGTGTGAATGGTTTGTCTCTCTGTGTTTGCCCTGTGACAGACTGGCGACCTGTCCAGGGTGTACCCCGCCTCTCACCTGATAATAGCTGGGATCGGCTCCAGCAACCCCCGCGACCCTGAACTGGATAAGCGGTACAGAAAATGACTGACATGAGAAAAAAAAGGACTGTTTTAAAGCCAACAACAGTGACATTTCATTTTTTTTTGTGTACATGCTGTTACAGAATTGAACAAATATCCACCAGTCTTCATCTAAGTACAGTCAGTCCTCTCCCTGAGGCCTGGAAAATGCAGACTAAAAAAAAAAATAGAAGATACTTAACGCTGCTCAGCTGCCAGTCCAAAAAAGGAGATGATCCTCTGGGTTCCTGCTGACTGGAGGAGCTTTGGAGGGCAACACAGGACGCTCCTGACACCGTGACCCATATGTCATTTGTCTGCAGGCATCATCAAAGCCAACTGTGGTGTTGGAAAATGTCTGAGGAGCTCCACGGTGACAGTGAGGAAAGTCTCTCGAAGAATTTCATTTGTTGACATTTTTCAAGTGAGTAGACCTTAGTGATGAAGGAGGGTGTATCTGTTATAGCAACAAAACAAACACAGCTTCCTACTGAATTATCCAGAAGAAAACACAGCCCAACATGGGCTTATATGTAACAGTCCCCAGGTAAAAATAAAGATGACATACATAATCTATTTTTAATTGATGGCAAGCCAGACGAGAGGGCAGAGCCACACTGAGCAGTCTGATCTCTGCTTTTATCAAAGTTATGGCTGAGCCAAACATTTGCAGCACCCGGATCCAGCTGATGTTTTACTGCTCAGGATCACAGCCAGCTTTCAGAATATGCTGATGTGAATTTAGGCACCTAAATATGCTGAATAAAGTGTATAATACACCCAGTGTCGCATTCCAGTCCTGCCTGGCCCTTCGTTAAAAATCTCAGCACTGCGTAGCCAGTAGAAAACCGAACAAAACTCCATTTATAAGATGTTTTTGTACAGTATAGCTTACAGTAAAACAGAGTCCTTACTATACCAAGAACCTCATTAATCCCTGTTATGACCCAACCCTCCTCTCACTGTCATTTGCTTTGATATGACAGCTCTCTGCAGTCCAGCCACATAATCTGTTGGCCTTTTTGTGCTGTGCTATTCATCCTTAATCTTCCAGGGCAAAAGCTTTACAGCGCTGCTTTAGTTAAAAGAAGGATTTCACTCTTTTCTCTCTCTCTCTGTCTGCCAACCCTCCCACTTACCGCCCCTCTCTCTTTCCTCTACCATTTTCTGGATATTACAATGAATGCAGCATTATCAGGACACAGCGGTAAAACAGATTAAAAGTGACATCTATAGCAGAAAAAAATGATCCTCCTCAGTTACAGAGGCCGAGAAGTGACGAGAGCAGATAAGTCACAGGTCAGCTGACAATACTCACTTATTATACATGAAGTTTGTGATTATTTTTTTTTAAATAAGTGATGCAGATATTGCTTCTGAGATGTGCAAACTAGTGCATCAATACCATGCCATGCCACAGATACAGTAGTATGAGGTCATATGTGGACTGCGGGTATGCTCATGCATGTGTGCAGCACTGCTTGATTTTCAGACATCAAAACACATTTTGAGCCTCGTGAAGTGGAGGACAGGTGCAACGATCGCTTGCAACTATCTCAATTTATTCATTACAGCGTGAATACCCCCCAAAAATTCACTGACATCTTGTTTCGTGGCTATCTTTGACTTTTTGTGGAATTGTGTAAGAAACATAAAGTTTGTTAAAAAATTTCTGAAATCTGATACTGGAAAAGTCTGCAAAGATATTCAGATCAAGTGAGTAACAACTGACATCTAGCGGTAAATATAAGCATAGAAATTACTTCAAATACCAAGCACAGTTGTGAGTGGACGGTGGCTGTCAGTGGCCAAAATTCTTCTAGACATAAAAATGTTTTCATGCTTTCAGTCTTAAGCTGGATTTATACTCGTCTGCATCCAGTCGAGTCTGCGTAGCTGGCACAGAGGCAGCGTGTGCTTTTATTCAAGCGTAGGGTTACGCCGTCACGCTGCAGTTTCTTTTCCTGATCCGCAGATGACATCAGGGCTTTTAATGACCAGGAAACTCCATAGAGTGGAGTTTGTTTTTCACCCTGATGGTTCGCTTCAGCCCAGGGAAGTATTTCCTCTTTTAGAGCAACAGTTGCAGCTGAAATGCTTTCATTCAGTCATTCAGCTACGAAACCCAAACATCTGGAGGCACATAACCACACTGACCAATCACCAGTGAGTACTTCTACGTGTCTGCGTTCGTGTAGCCGGGATGCACATCGGGTCTGAAGAGGTGCGCGTCAGGCCTCCGCAGAGCCTATGGAGGTTACGCAGATGACGCGCGAGTATAAATTCAGCTTTATACCATTGGAAAGCCTGTTTACTTTGAAATGGAGCCATGTTTGTGAGGAAAATGTTTGTGGGATGAGCAGAAGAACTGCAGAGTTGAGCATGTGTGTTGTGGTTATAAAAAACCCCCCAAAAAAACAGAACAACTTGCCAAATCTTTTCTGCCAATGCCAAACAGCTTATTCTGCTACAGACTCTTGATTTGGGCTTCTGGTACTCCAGGCACTGGCAATCATGTGCCCGATTGGTGCCTGGATAGCAGCACCTGTGAGTACACATGCTGCCACAGTGGTTAGTTGAAGTCAGTGCTGATAATGCCGGGTTTAACTGATCTGCAAAGTGCCAGTGCCCTCGGGCAACATCCAGCTGGTGGTCTGCAAAAACAAGTGGGAGCCTTTTTTTGGAGTCTTATTAGCTGCATTTGCACACAGCAGTTCTAAGGACTGCTCACGTCAAGTTTCATTCAAACTACCCCTCTCCAGGGGAACTGTTTCATTTTGCATTAGGACATGAGTCAGGAACCTTGATGGGGACCGATGCGACGCAACTGTCTGTGACCAAAGACAAAATATGGACGTATTATCCGGTCACGTCTGAATAGGGAAAAGTGAAGCCAGTTGGGCATTTGCCATCATCGCCATCTTGCTGTGTCATGTGTGTTGTCACCCCCGGAAAATACTCAGATGGGCAAAGGGTGGCCTCGGGTCAAACAATTTACAGCTGATGTACTCTGGGCTAAACGCTAACCAAGCTAACTTGAAACTAACTTGAAACTAACTCGAAACTAACAGGATCTAACAAAGATTAGCCTCCTAAGTGTCGGGGTAAAGGTGAGACATGCTTTGACTTGCTATTGTTTCGACGAATCAGAGTCCAGCGCATTCACAATACCCCCTCAAATGGAGAGGATGGAACAACCTGCTTGGAGTCCTGACTTGAACCTTTCTGGGATCAGCTATTTGTGCCGTTTATTATGTTTGTAAATGATTGTTTTTCTGCTCCTAAACAAGTGTTTTCTGGTTATTTCAATCTCATTTCAGAGAAAAAGAAATTATGAAGCTATCTGAGCTTTGAAAAACAATGATCTTGTACTTCAACGCCTTTTTACCAAATAGAGTAGTCTATAAAAGCCATCACATGCAGTCTGACAGACACTTTCACTAATTCCCTAAAAACATCACAAGTTGGCATCTGACTAGTTGTAATTACTGCAGGTAATAAAATCAGGAGTGATGGATGTTTCAGCCACTGCGTACATCATTAAAGCTACTAATGGTGGAGGTCTGCCAGTGTTTACCCACAAAATCATCTGGGTGCAGCTGTCAGATTTGAAGGCTCCATAATTACTGTTGGGCCTGAAGTTCAATCTGTCATACTCATCAGCAGTTTCCCCAAATGCATGTTGAAGTGGATGTAAAAGGTGGCTAATAATAGTTTATCATAAACAAGCCATTTTCTGTTAAATTCTCTTCATCACTTCATAACACAGTAGCACAATGGCTGAAAGTGACAAGACACTGAAGTCCCTGAAGATCAGCTCTGACATTTGTTACTAACTGGGTGAGGTGTTACCGAAGGGGCCAAGCAGAAAAACGGACACGGAGCATTGGAAAGGGTTTGACACCAGAAATGATATCCATTCAATTCAATTCAACTTTATTTGTACAGCGTCAATTGATGACAATGTCACCTCAGGGCGCTTAACAGACAGAGAAATTTAAGGCAGATTCATAATAGCCTAGCTCAGGAAACCAACAGATTGGATCGAATCTTGACTTGACCCGGTCCACCACAGGATCAACCTCATAAGATTTTATGAAATACCGGAAGATTTTATAACAAAACAATGATATCTTGCAAGATTTCATTAGTAAAATAGATCGATACCACATTTCTAAATACAGATATGGTATTGGCATATGAAAATATCGTGATATTTCAGTGTATCAATATTTTTTCCCATCCCTATTATTTAAACTGTCTGGAAGACAATCCTCCCCAAGACTTTTACAAAGAAATCTCCACCCAGAAATGTCCCTAACACATAAAAACCATGCAAAAGAGTGAATTACAGGCAGGGGGAGAGAGAGTTGCATTCAAACGCACCACGGCACGCGAGTAGAGGCCCAAAGGCGGGTTTGAGACGGATTTCACTTGCTCAAGTCTAACGTTTATTTTTTACGGGGGGAACTTCGGACTATACCTTTAAGTCATTAAACGATTTTCACAACAGGGGTTCCATTGTTTGGAGCCCCCCTGTAACTTTCCTGTAGCTGGTAGAAAGCTCATCTTGGGCTCAAATGGAAGCTTATGAATTAAGAACATTTGTTACACATGTTAGGCAGAGACATTCTCCATAAAACGTTGAAAAATAGGAAATTTTTTTATAAAGATTTGCCAGTCAAACATGACCTTTTTGTCTTTTTGGGGATGTTGGGGTGATAACTTAAAATAGACTTGCAGCAAGGCCTTATGTGTCAAGATACTCTGCCAAATTTCATACTGTAGTTGCATGACTGTTTATGCCATTGTTGTACTTACAGTTGTCCTCAAAATTATTCAAACCCTACAATTGAAGAAAAGGATAAATTCATAATAGTAATTCAAACAACAAGAAACCAAAGAAACTAATAATAAATAAAAATTTACAAAATTTTAATTTAGTGAAATAAGATATTGCTTTTGATGGCTGGAAATAATAATAATAAAAAATATAAACAAAACTGTCCCATTTTTTTTTAAAGGGTACTCACTTTAATTGGAGGGTATGAATCATTTTGAGGCGACTGTAAATAATAGGATTTTGATAATTTTGCATTTAAAATGGCCCCTGAAAGGATTTTTGGCCCCTTGTAGCTATCCAGCAGCTACTGGACCGGGTTGTCCTAGCAGGTTGTGATCCTTGAAGATCAGATACCATTTCTGGTGTCAAACCTTCCCGTTTTCCAAAAAAACAAGATTTTGCCCCCTGGGTATGTAGTATTATGTACCACTGGACACGTTACATAACAGGCACTGGCTGTAAAACAATAAAGATTGCATTTTGATTTCCATGATGTTCCGCTGCATGTTATTTTAGATGACAATGTGATTGTGAGGCCTGATTATAATAATTGGCTTCATTAAGACGAGTCCCAACGTGCAGCTGTGCCTGTGGGTAAGAAAATCAAAGCTTTGCATTCATTAACGTGTGCAGGAGAGGTTAACGCAGACAGAACATGACAGTGAGATTTACAGAGGCAGCAAATACTTCTGAGAAGACTTTGACATATACAGAGTGATGGATGAGTGAAAGGGAAAAGGGAATTTTTGGGCCCGTGGCAGAATGTCTGACTGTCAATCTGATTTCTGACATCATGTGACAAGAAGCTGGCAGAGGAGGTGGCTCGACGTCCTCCCAACTGGGGGGTCACCACAGGAGTAACTGGCACATAAACACAAGCAGACATGGACACGCCACTCTAATCTTTACTTTGCCCAGTTTGACCGTTGTCCCATTTGTCCCCAAATTGGTAACAGTGGGACTGAAAGTGGCTTAATATCGATGGGGATGTGCGATACTGCAAGATTTGGTATCGATCTGGCAATGATAACAATAATGATTAGGGATGTTCAATATTGGCTTTTTTTTACCGATTTATCCGATATTGTCCAACTCTTAAAGCAGAACTCAGTAACTTCAGCTTGGGGCTCCCTCTAGTGGCGTCCTTTCACTGTTGTAAAGTTCTTTCCCCCCTACCCCCCACAGCACACAGACAGCTTCTCTACCTGTCTTTCCTCTATTCTGATCCCTGAATATATTTCTAAGTGTTTACTAGCTTGTTGATGCTACTTTGCTACGTTGGTAGCAGCAGCTCGTCTCTATCTGCTCAAAGCAGAGTCCTGTCTCTCCTGCAGTGGGACGTTTTACCCGTGTTTTGCAGGTAAATATGCCGTGGATTATATTTTTCTCTGGTGGTGGCAGGTAGCAGGTAAGAATACAAACTTTTATTTACTTTTGGCGGACATGACAAGTGATTATGGAGCCTAAAGCAGTGATGCTTCACCCGGCGCCCGGGCAGCGCAAGCTACATGAATCGGTTCTTCACTCTGGTCCAGCAAAGAGTTGGTTTTGAGAGCCAGGAGTCGGTGTTTTCTTCGAATCAGCCCTGGAAGCAGCTCGGTAGATAGGGGACCTGAGTGCCGTACAGCGGTTTCTGTTGTCGTAAGTTCTGTGTCGGGGTCGGCTCAGGCAGACTTGCAAATGCTGCTCACAGGCCAGAGACACCGGTGGGAGGGGGGGACACATCGAATTGCTCCGTAAACACTTTGTTTAGCCCCACAGGGATTTCGAAAAGCATTTATTGAGGTGAAAAAGTTACTGAGTTCTCCTTTAAATTCCGATATCCGACATCAACCGAAACTGATCTATGCAGAATACTGTGAGGTTGTATCTCATATTTTGAGAAATACAACTATATTCTGCTCTGAGAGCAAAGATCCCAAAATACCCTTAACTCAGCCAGAGGAGTTCATTTTGGACATCTGGCTGCCAGATATCAGATACTAGCAGGTATTAGCCAACATGTGGCTAATACTTGCCCACCTGTCAGTTTCATGACTGCATAAGAAAGACTGATATATTTAAAGATGGCACCTATTTTATTCTGATGCACAGCCCCACAAGCAGCTTTTATGCTTCAGCGGGCTTCCAAATGCCTGTTTTGGGACCATAAATAAAAAAGAACTGGTGTCCTTTGGTGAATCAGGATAAGAGCATGCATTTCCATCCAGGTCCTGAACCGCCTGTTGGCTGAGTGGCCTCTGTCCACTTAACCAAGATAAAATAAAGACTCTGAGTTTTATTGAGCTGAATAAATGAATATTTGAATGGAAAATTTGCTTTTTTTGGTGCAAAAGAATCAAACAAGCATTTATGAGTCACTGTCACATCAGATTATGAGATACATGTGGCAGGTACGACCATCTTCCGGTCCTTTGTTCCTACGTTTGATCAGCACCAGAAGACTCGCTCTCCCTCAGGCTTTGCATTTGACTTCTTGTTCTTTCTTTATCTTAACAGCTTGTCTCTGCTTAATGTATTTTTCATGGTGAAGACAGGAACGCCGTGTTAGGGCTGTTTAGTTTAACGGTGCCGGCTAAATGAATGAAGATGTTCATAATTCATGACACATGTGTCTTGCATTACATTTTATGATCTTATCTATATTATTGTTTATTGTTCAGAGCTTGCTTGTGGGTAAGGAATGTCCCTCCGAGGAAACTACATTCAACAGAACAAATATTAATCATGCACTTCTTGCATGAGCAGCTGATAATGAAAGAAGAGGCGGGGAAGTTCCACGTTTGGGCTTAAAAAGTGCTGCTACTTCCCATTCCATCCAGGCCAATGGTTTTTCTTCCCAAGAGTGCATAACTGATATTTTTAGACTGGGAAAAGCTCATCTGCCGCTCCCTAGGTGAGAGGCCCAGTCTTTTCATCCCTTTGTGTCAGCCAGCTGTCGGTCTGATTCTCGCCATCATCTCGCTGACTCTTGGATTAGGACCCCGATTAGCAGCTATGGCTCCTTGCCTTTCTCAGAGTCATTTTCTACCTCCTAAATAACATTTTGATAATTGAAAAGATAATTATGATGTCTGCGTTGACTGATGATGTTGCCAACAAGTGAGTCTGTGTGCACGTCGAGCTTTGTGAAAATGGAAAACAGGAGTAAATGAGGAGTAAAAGTCACATGCCTTTAGCAGCTTCACTGATTCATGAAATCTGTGTATGATGTAAGGAACAGAGGGAGTGTAAGAGAAGAAAAGGGAGGTTTCAGACAAGCATGAAGGCATGGTGTGTCACCGTCTAAGGGGCGCCGCCAGGGATTTTGGGCCCTATGAAAGACATTCATGTTGGGCCCTCCTCCCTAAAAAAATTAATGAAAAAAAAAAAAAATTAAAAAAAAAAGAATTATATTTATTAGATTTTTTTGAGGGATTAAAAAAATAAAACGAAAAAATGGGTGAATAATTAGAAAAATATGAATAAAGGGTGGAAGGAATTTTAATTTATATAGTAGATAACTAACCCTAATGCTAAAAAGTGAGGGGGGGGGGTGAAAGGATAAAGCAAAAGGGTAAATAAAAAAATTAAATAGGTGGGTTGGGTGGAGGGGAAATGAATTGTTGGTTTTATTATATAATAAAAAAAAAAAAAAAAAATAATATTTTACAAAAAAAAAAAAAAAAAAAAAAAAAAAAAAAAATATTATAAAAAAAAATTTAAATTTAAATAATTATTTTTTTTTTTCCTCATCTATATTTTTTTACTGACAAAGGGGAGGGGGAGAAAAAAAAAAAAAAAAGAAAAAAATAAAATTATAAAATAAAAAAAAAAAAAAATAATTAATTATTAAAATATGGATCTAGAAAAAAAAGAATAAAGGAAAGGTATTAAGAATTAAAAAATTAAAAAAATAAAAAAAAAAATTAAAAATTTAATTTTTAAGTGAATAAAAAAATAAAAAAATAATAAATATAAATAATAGTAAGGGTTCATATTATTTTATATAAATATAAAATCTAAAAAAAAAAAAAAAATAGAACATATATATTATAGAGATATTTATATTTTTTTTTTTTTTGTTTTTTATTTTTAAAAAATTTTTTAAATATCATATTTTTAATAAAATGAAAAAAAAAAGAAGAATAATAAAAGTTCTCTATAGACTAAGGAGGGGGGGGGGGGGGGGGGGGGGGGGGGGGGGGGGGAAAAAATAAAAAATGAGAGAAGGGGAAAAAGAAAATATAAAATTTAAAATCTAAAATAAAAGGATATGAGAGTGGATTGTTTGGGATAAAATATGATTTGGATTTTGGGTTTTCTTTTGGTTCTGAGAAAAAAAAAAAAATATGAGAATCTGGTAATAATAAAAAAAAAAAAAAAAAAGACAAAATGGCCAAATAATAAAAGATTCACATAAAAAGAAGAATAATAATAAGGTTTAACAAAAAAAAAAAAAAAAAAACTAATATCTTAAACTTCTCTTTCGTTTCTTTCCTTTCTCCTTTTCTCTTTTCTTTTAAATAAATCATTTCTTGTGGGGGGTGTTTTTGTGGGTTTTTAATTTATTGCATATTTTTCGTTGTGGAATGGAGAGAGAAAGGAAGGAGAGGGGGGGGGGGGGGGGGGGAGAGAGGGAAGAGGGGGGTGAGTTATTTTGTGAAAAAGAATATATTTTTTTATTATTTAATATATATTTCCCTGGGCCCCGGGCCCTGGCCTCCCCCCCCCCTCCCCCCCCCTGTCTAACCTGAAATGCTAGAATCCTGACAGGCGGGACCACAAGGTTTACTGGAGTGACTGGTACATGACCAAGTTAACATTTTCAGTCTGGATCACAATGGAAACTATTGAATACATTTTATTCAAAGTCACAAAAATCTGTAACACAAACAACAAACTATTCTTTAAACACCTACAAATGAATGACAGAGCTTTTTTTTTTTTTTTTTTTTTTTAAAAAAAGATAATAAAAAAAAAAAACAGCTACAATTAAACTGAAGGTCTTTATCGAGTAAAACCTACAATCTAATGTTTTGAGCTCCTTTTACTCTTTGGGAACTTCCGAGGTAGTTTCTGCGTACAGAGCAGCACGCATGCGCCCTCTGTAACTCTGCTGCCTTCAAGTACTCCTTGCAAGGTTTGGATAACTGAAAAAAAAAAAAAAAAAAAAAAAAAAAAAAAAAATTGAATAGGTTTGGTTTTCTCACTCAGAAGACCACACTGTTAACCAAACAAATGACTCCATAAAACATTACTGTGCACGAGACATTTCTCTCATGGACACATAAACAAAGATTCAGTTTCTCAATCAAAATGTCCGATGATCATTCTTTAAGGTCGTAACTTGACTGTGTAAAATGTATACAGCCTACAAAAACTACTTTCTTTTATAGTTATGGTGATAATGTGCGCATAACATGGCTAGATACTAAACTGTGTACAACTATAAACGGACTTCAGGAATCCAATTTATTAAGGTTGAATCAAACCTTATAAAATATAAACAATCGCTACAAACGGGACTGATTTATCTAGAATTATGTTATAAAAATTAAAACGTTTTTTTCATTAATATTCTTTTGGAAAAATAAAATAAAATGAAGAAAAATACATTAATACGTCATCATAAAAAGGAAGCATGATATTCTGTTGCACAATAGAATGCTTACAATGAATAAACTAGACAAGTATCAAAGCAAAAACAACTAAATTAAGAAAAAAAGATAGATAGACCTATAGATAATACTGATTATGTGAATAGCGACCAACGGTATTTTCAGACATGATACTAAATGTATATCAGAGCTAGCAAAAGATCTGTAAAATTGGTTTACTACATTGGAAACCAAAATGCGACTAAAATATTAAATTAAATGCACAGTTGGAAATGATCCAGAATTTTATTTTAGGAAAGATGGGAATTTTCTGAATAATCAGCATAATAGATTTCCATTGTTGTATAAAAAGAAAACGTTCATTGGTTAATGTTGACAAATTCATACGTAAAATTTATAATTCACTTTACCTGTAGTTTGACATGAGAGGTATCACCGGTGGTGGGTAAGTCGTATAGAAGCCAAATTTCCGACAGTATTTGAATGCAGCACAAACAGCAACACTTTCCCAGCACATCGGCAGAGTTCAGAGAGAGAATGAGATTCAGCTCGACGCACGAGACCTACGTACCTGGTTAAAGGAGTCCAGGACGCTTCCTATCATCTACTCAAGCCAACAGTCTGACAAGAACGGGAAAAATATACTCGCTGTTAACTTTGGGAAAGAAAGAAACGTAATTCAAGTGTCCTTTTTTTTTCTTTCCAAGGATTTAATCAGTGGACGCGAAGTCGCGAGTGGGACCGTGTCATATGAGATGTCGCCGATTAAGGACGTTTAAACTGCAGGGATGTTTGGACAATGATGAGAACAGTATCTGCACAATAAGGAGAGATTAAGAGTCGGCAGGTATGGCTTGATTTCTCATCCCGAGGAAGCGGCGGGACAATACTGCGGGAGGCACTCATGTTTCTGTGGAAGAGAAGGAAAGTTTGTTGCGCTGCGCTCGGATACTAGACTACTTTGTGAGTGGCCAAAGCTGCTGTGACTCTTCCTCATCTCGGTGGCTGAGCCCGCCCGGTTCGGTGTCGGCTCAGAACTGTTCACAATGTCCAAACCCGCGCTGAAGAAAACCCACTGGAGCTCCAAAGTGAACGAATGCTCGGTGTGCAAAGATGCCCGCGGTGACTTGAACGTGTCGCTGCGCGGCGGTGCGGAGAACGGAGAGTTCGCCTACATCGGGCACATTTACGAGGATGTGGTGGTTTACAAAAGTGGAAAATTAAATGAAGGAGAGCTGTTGCTGGAGGTGGAGAACCTCTCGATTTCGGGATTACCTTTGTACGACATACAGACGGTAATAAAGAACTGCAAAGGTCCCGTGAGATTGAAAACGGTCAGACAAGGTAAGTGCTGGAGGAGGCGGTGGCACGCGCCAAAGTTGGTTCAAACATTTTGTCTTTTTAATGTTGCTTTTTCATATATAAAATGTTACAGGGAGTGATGGCCTATTTGTGCGCCAGGCATTTATTTCAAAACACTCCTGAATTCGGCTGAAATAAAACATTCACGGATGCGAAGGTTTATCTCAGAAGATGCGTTTAAACGAAGGTTTGCGAGACTAGAATAAGTTTTCACAGGTGTGCATGAATTTAACAAACTGAGAAAGGGTTCAAAAGCCTCCAAATTATACCTCTTAAAAGAGCAAGGCCACATTAAATAGTCATTTTATTTGAAGGACATTTGAGTTTGAGAAGTCTAATTTTCTCTCAGGCGAAAATACTACTTGTCAAGTCTATGAAGGCAGTTTAATCAGTTTTCCTTTGTCTTGTCCTTCATAACGCTTTGAAATGACTGGTATTGTTAATTAAAACTTTTCCGAACAGTTCGATTTGTTTAAAGACACTTGTGTAGTTGGGCTTATAGATACTCAGCACATTAAGTGGAAACTGGACTCAATGGAGGAGGCCTGTTTGGTGGCTGAAGCTCTCATTCAGGGGTGTAAATGGTTTTGGAGGCACATTTGAAATTCTTTAGCTGTGACCGCCTCTGATGACTCCTCTGACAGGCTCGACAGGCAGCATTTCTGTGGCATCAAACAGGAATGTGAACATCAGGCTCCTAACAGAAAGGTGAACATCAGGCCAGTGAGGCTGGTCAGGCTCGTCTCTGGCCAGCTTGATTCAGCAGGGCAGGGGAGTTTGACACTGAGCCATACTGACAGGCTCCCAGCATGGCGACACAGCCTGCTGAAAAGATGCTCAGAGCCAGCCTGGCCTACAAGGGCTTCTTATGGAGACAAGGGGGAGAAAAGAGCAACTCTTCAAGGACAGTTTCACAGATTTCTAACCTGTGAACGCCGGCAGCAGCAGTTGTTTGGCCTGAGCAGATGCGCTTTGGTAGTTTCTAAATGTAGAATCTCATGTCATTTAAAGGCAGTGTTAAAACAGCATGGATTATGTTAGAAATATTTTTATTAGTTGTTTTGAGATGGCTGGGAAAAAATATCGATACACTGGAATATCGTGATATTTTCATTTGCTGATATATCAGTATTTAGAAATGTGGTATCGATTGAAATTACCAATTAAATCTCACGAGATTTCGGCGTTCAGTCACGAAATCTCGCAGGTCTTCGTGAAAAATCGCAATTTCATAAGATGACAATAAAATCTCACCAGATTTTGTTGGTAAAATAGATCAATATCGCATTTTTAAATATCTATAAAAAATCTGCATTTGAAAATATCGTGATATTTCAGTGTATTGATATTTTTTCCCAGCCCTGCTAATAATGTAGTTCAGTGTAGTGAAACCAGTGACTTGTGACACTTCTGTATTTGTCTTAGTCAGGGGCGCCCAAGTCCAGTCCTGGAGAGCTTCTATCCTGCACACTTTGCAGGATAGAAGCACACCTGAATCAAATGAATAGCTCGTTACCAGCCTCTGCAGAGCTGAGTGACATGTGCATGAGGGAATTAGCCATTTGATTCAGGTGTGTTGGAGAGGGTATGTTCTAGGGCTGGGCGATACAACCTAAAGTCAATATCACGATATATTGAGCAGTTCACCACAGTAACGATAAATAGATGATAAATTGTTACGGACTGGATGGGGTGAAGTCATGTGACTACTAGGGATGTAACGATATGAAAATTTAATATCACAGTTATCATTTTTATTGCGGTATTATAGAAATACCCCCCAGCATCTTTAAAAATGTCCAAAATGGGTTTAAATGTCTACTTTGTCCTTTTTAAAGGGGGAAAAATCTCAGAGAACTGTCCATGTGGGCGCCTTTGTTGCCTTCCACCATGTTTTAATCAATTAAACGTTGCAAACTGGGACTGCTGCTGCTTTTCCAGCCAACTAGAGCAGCATCACTGGGAGTTTTTCAAAGTGCAGTAATCAGTCATGGTTTTAATGATTATAAAAATTTGAAATGATATTACTAATTGTTGGGAATTTTATCACGGTTAATCATTTTATTGGTTATTGTTACATCCCTACTCGATGCTGACACTAAAGATGGTGGTCGAAACTTGATACTATTTTCAGTACAAAAGGGAAGAAACCCCCCCCCCCCAAAAAAAAGACTAAATAAATAAAATAACGATCCAAACAACAAAATATATAAATAAATTTGATAAAAGACCTTAAAATGGAAAATACATTATTTTTAGGATCTAGTTTGTGCAGAGATCCAGTCTCCACTGTGATTCAGAAGAGACCAACTAAAAAACTTCAACCACCAGTTAGCGTACTTGTTTACGTGTCCTCTTCGTATCAATACTTGAGACCAAATCAAGTAAACAATAGAACAGACAAACTAGTTCAGGTGAAGCTGAGATGCTGCTGTGCAAGCACAAAGCTCGCGCTTCTACACGGGGGCGGAGCCTGTGGTAACAGCCGCGGCTTTTTGAAAAAAGTAAACGCTTCGTGTTCTCATGTCAGTCTGCATGAGCAGAAAAAGTCACAGGATTAATCGCTAATAACTTGTTGAAACAAAAAAGTAAACAGAGAGGTATAGTCGTTAGCCACTGTAAACAATGGGTCCTCTAGGGAGATGCTGTAGAGAATGAGCTGTCTGCAGCAGTGCCTGTTTAAAACGGCAGAGGCGGCTGAAACTTTCTTAGACTCAGAAGATGCCAAACAGGCATTAAGTATCAATACCCATGCTAATTAATATCCAATTTTTAGAATCGATTCGTATTTGAGAATCAATTTTTTTGACAACACTACCAATTACTGTAACTGTTAGGACTAAACATGCATATGTGTTCAAGGCTAACTGTAAGGGATTTATTAGTAATAATTAATACGATGAATGTGTTTATTTGCAGAACGAATGTTCCTTGTGGCTTTGTATTTTCTGTTTATAGACCACACTCACTTCCATCCAGCATTCACCTTAACTAGCCTGGAATTCCTCACCTGTAAGCCTGTCGTTTGTTGCATTACTGTGCTGTTGTGATTAAGAGTGACCAGTAAAGACAGTTAACTGTACAAGTGAGTCCTGTGTGTTCTGACCGACACCCCATGGTGAACATCAAACCTCCTTACCAACGCCTTAACAGTCTTACATCAACATCACCCTAATAGGACACATTTTTGGAATTTTTCCATATAACTCCATACAGATGGTCCAAATGTTTGGTAAAAAATTACAAGAAAGGATCTCAATGAGTTCTACAATGTTTTCAAAGTTGATCCGGATCCAGAGAAATTCAGGATACTATGATCCAGAACACACAAAAATAAGGGAGTTGAGCTGCTTGGCGGAGGTCTGCGCTCTCCGAGTGCTTTTCCAGTTTATTTTTATTTTAATCCCCATCATTTTTTTCCAGGAGCTTTGACTGGTCAGTATGCTGCTCTTTTCCATGTGTTAATCTCTTAAGTCAAACTTTCCAGTATAAATTGCCATGGCCATAAACCCCGGGGGGAGGGAGCTACCTTAATGACACTGAAAGTTCAAATCTTAAACCTGATGCTTTAGTCATGATCCTGCCCTGAAGTGGAAGCTCCTGGTGAAGCTCGATGGTTAATTTGCTTTATGAAGTAACTGCAGAGGTGTGTTTGCACAAAACTCTTTAAAAAAATAATAGAATCAGATGGTGACTACATTTTTTTTCTTTAATCTACTGTGTTGTTCAGGATGTAAACAGGAAAGTTTCCCATCAGTTTGTTCCCTACTCTCAGGAGAGCCACTCGTGTGAAAAGTCACCCGAAGTTGAATGTCCACCCCCCTCATTCGGATTTGTAACAATAGAAGGAAACTCTTCTCCCAGTTTAGGTCAGGCGGACGCCTCATGGTTCACAGCTCCCCCTCATTTCTTTTTTTCCCCCTTCAGAAGATCCATCTGGGAATGTCGGGTGTCAAAGCTGTGTACAACGTTGCATGATAAGATTCCATTTCAAGTTTTTAATAATTCACGCTGTCTGGGAATTTCCCTCCCTAATCAGCCCTAATTGGGAAAATATGCTTGGCAACAAGGGCCATCTGTAAAATCTAAGTGACCTAATTTCACTCGGAGCTTGTGCCATTTTCTCACTTTAATCAAGTGAGATGTGAAGAGAGGTGCTGCAGTGTCCCGGCTCTCTGCTGATCACAATGCCTTTGTTACTGCTGCGTGAAGAGATGCCTCATTGCGTCATGTCAGGGCCTTCTGAACTCTGCAGACACACACGGATATTTGCTTTCTGATAGGGATGCACAATATAATCGGCCAGCTATCGGCATCAGCCTATATCGACTTTAAAACTGAATATTGGACAAAGGCCACCCCACCGATATTTAACTAATAAGCCAGCTGTTTCTAAAGTCTATAAAAACCAAAAATAACTTCTTCAAAAACTTATTTTTTTTACAGAATGTAAAACTTCTAAAGACTTGGGGTGGGAAAAATATCAATACTCTGAAATGTCGCAATATTTTCGTATGCTGATATCATATTGACATTTAAAGGGACTTGAGGCAAGATTAATAAATGAAACTCATGACTGCCACGACTGGCGCTGCGGGTAACTGCAGCCACGAGCCAATCCGTCACGGGAGCACACACTGAAGCTATAACGTTGTTTACTACGCTGATAGTCTTCTTCTTCGTAGTGACACTTTTTAGTGTCTTTCGGTTGATCTGGATCGTTTGCTGACGGCAGAAGAATCCATAACTATCCCTTACAGTGTTTGAATTTACCACGACCGTCTCCTTCCTGGATCAAAACTGTCAGTAATGCAGATGCAGCGTCATTTGACGTCAAATCTGCAGGACAGCGAGGGAAATTCAGCTACCGAATCGCAGCACATTATGCAGCACACAGCCGGTTCAAGGCAACGCAGAGAGACGTGAGTGGGCTCTTTCTTTTTGGTTGTTAACGCTTCATCACCCATTTATATAAACAAACTGGACATGCTTGTTTATTCTTTTGCAATTCCTGCCTCTATTCCCTTTAAAAACACACTATCAATCTATTTTACTCACAAAATCTCACAAGAATTCCCAAAAATTCACGATTCTTCATATGCTGATATCATATTGACATTTAAAAACACGGTTTCCATCTATTTTACTAACGAAATCTCGCAATATTTCTTCGTTCTGTTACGAAATCTCGCAAGAATTCACAAAATATCAGATTTTGTAACAGAACGATGAAATCTTGCGAGGTTTTGTAAGTAAAATAGATCGATACTGCATTTTTAAATACCAATTTGATATTTCAGTGTATCGATGTGTTCTCTCACCCCTATTTTTCAAAGTGTCGGAAACTGATAACAAAACTGCTCTTTGCAATGACTGCTTATTTTTTAAGCTGCAATATCGATATCAATATCAGTTATCAGCCACATGAGTTTTAAAATATCAGCATATTGGATATCGGCCAAAATTCCAATATTGTGCATCCCCACTTTCTGAGATTGTAGTATTTGCTTGGGGTATCATATGGAACATTAGTTGAATTATGTGATTAAAAATACATGCGAACTTCCCATACACTTTAGAGAATAATGGAACCAGCAACCTTTGACCCTGTGAGGTTCAATGTGTAATCCTGACTTCTTCCCACACGGCTAATCCTGCAGCTGTTTAAAACACTTGTTACACTCTAACATTGTCATCATGGCACACTGACTTGTCATTAAAACTGTCAGTCTGATAAATCCCTGAACTCTTTGCAGATAATCCTCTTCATACTCTCCGCTTCTGTCAGCAGACCGTAGATAATACACACAGCAGTGTGCAAACACAAAATCAAAACACGGAGGTATCAGATTGAGAGCAGATTAGCATCATGCTCTGGAGTTGGTGCACAAGCTGATTGTGTTATTGATATGATGTCGCGGATGCATATGTGTGGTTGTAGTTGTTATAGGTGTGTCTCAGAGAATTCTTTCAGCGGCATGAGAGGGAATAAAAAGCCAAACATCTGCGTGTGCATGTGCGTGCTTTCTGGTCATGACAAATGGCACAGTGGCCCAGAGTTCATGGGTTTCCCCGGCTGGAGGTATTCTGTGTGTCTGTGCGTGTTTTGCTTTATTCAGAAGGATTTGCTGCACGTGACCACACGCTCGCACATTAGAGATGTGAATCCTCTCCTTGCAAAAGCACATCTCTCTCTCCCTCACCATTAACCCTGCGCTGCAGCTACGGTGGGATGCATTTCTCTTTTATAGAGCTGGGGTGACGGATGAGGGCTTGTTGGCTGTAAATTTCTGGAAGCAGAAAACATCCTGTTCTTCGTAAAGGCGTGAGCTGCTAACTAGGTGTCTGCATACTCAAATTTACAACACCGTTAGCTGCATTAACTGCAGGTGTTGCATGTGCAAGTGTTCCTGGCAGGGATTGGATATAGAAGTGTTTACTTCCTCTCTCAGCAGGAAGTTGGATGCCCCCCCCCCATCCCAGCCGCCCGTCCACCTTTGTGTTCTCCCACATTTGCGAAGCAGCTTGACTTCCTCCCTTGCAGCCAGGTTTACAAAAGATCTCTGGCTTTAATTTTAGGGTGTGTGTTTACATTTGTACAAATGTGTGTGCAGGAAAGAGAGAAGGGAAGTGTGTACTCTGCTGTATACTGTCAGCATCCTGCCTGCTTTGAGCTGAAGCTCTGCATTTCAGTGCACTGGAAGGACACTCGGCGATCAACTAAATAGACCATGAAATGCTGCCTCACTAATGCAGCAGGAGGTACAAATGCACATGTGAGCCATTCCTCTCCTGTTTACCAAAGAATCATCTTTCTCCTCCTCATTAGCAGGAGTGGAGGCTGTTATATTGAGTGTGAATGGGGATTGGTCACACTTGGCGCTTGTAGTTACACACACTGTCAGAGGCAGAGAAAAGCCAACTAATTTACAATGGTGAGTTTAACAGGGAGGGAGGGGGGGGTGATGAGGAATTTCCCTTTTGTCAGCATTTCTCAAATATGTAAAGTAAAGAAATGTTTTCTAACAGTTTTAAGCTAAAATATTATAAAAATCCAAAATGTAAAGAAACTGCAGGAGCGGTGGATGCATATTACACACCAGGGCTGTGTCCGAATGTACACCCCATTCTGGGGATGCACGATATTGGAATTTTGGCCGATATCGGATATTTGGAATCTCGAGGCCGATAACCGATACCGATATTAAAGCTGAAAAAAATAAGCAGTCATTGCAAAAAGCAGTTTTGTTATCCTTTTCCGACACTTTGAAAAATAGGGGTGGCAAAAAATTATCAATAAACTGAAATATTGCGATATTTTCAAATGCCAATATCAAATCAATATTTAAAAATGCGGTATCGATCGATTTTTACTTAAAAAATCTTGCAAGATTTCAACGTTCTGTTACACACTCAATATTTCATGAATTCTCACAAGATTTCGTTTGTAAAACAGATCAGTACTATGTTTTAAAATATCAATATATCGGCACATTTAAATATTGTGAAATTTTCATGAATTCTTGTGAGATTTCGTGACAGGACGGTGAAATATCACGAGATTTTGTTAGAAAAATAGATCCATACCACGTTTTTAAATGTCAATATGATATCAGCATATGAAAATATTGCGATATTTCAGTGTATCAATATTTTTCCCACCCCTAGTCTTTAGAAGTTTTAAAGTCTCCGCCCTGCCATATTTAAAAAGTCCCACAGCTGTTTACCTGTTCAACAGTTTACCAAGATCGTAATAACAAGAACTATCACAATAGGAGTGTACCAATTCATTTTTAAATTCATGCACCACAATGGTGCACATCCCAAATCGATAACTATTTTGAAATGTCCAAAAGCAATTATTTCCATACTTATTCAATGACCAAATACAGCTGCAAAATGTGGCAGTAGAATCTGCGCCTGACGCCCGGTCTGTCCACTAAAGTGTCTGGGCGCACTTCAACAAAAGGTTAACAAGACGATACATACGACCGTGATGATGGGAAGCTGTTAAGCTAGCTTTTTTAAAGGTGCCATGACATCAAATTTCACTTTTCTGGGGTTTTGGGTGCATAATATGATCTATTGTGCACTGATGAGGCCATGTGAATGTCCAGAGTGAGAATCAAAGTTCCTGTTTATGGTCTGTCAGCTTTGTCTCTCTGCTCAGAAACAGTTGAATCAGACAGCAGGCTATCATTCTACGTAGTTCTATCATTCTACGTAATTTAATTGCTCCAATAAGAGCACACTATCAAGTAAACAGCGCCCCCCCCCCCCCCTCCCTCTCTCTCTCTCCTAACGGTTTATGCACCGTACCTCCCCCCTCCCCCTCCCTGTCTGATTCAGCTTCGTGTATGGAGCTAGTAGTAACTTCTCTGCAGTCAGGTCTGGATTTTCAAACAAATGGATTTAAAAGAAAACTTCTGCAGCAACACTGAGGGAGGGGGCCACAACCTTGTCATTACCTGTAAGTTTATTTATTTTCTAAATGCTGTCTTGTCTGATAAACGTAGCTCACACTATCTGAACTGCCCATGTTGCTAGCAGTTAGCCTTTAGCAAACTCCGACCGCAGCTTGACCTAGATTCTCCAAATAAGGTCATAGCCACATAAGGTGTAGCCAATCAAAATGAAGTCAACGTGGTCTCCGGGTAAAGCTCCATATCATCACCGGACCCAACTGTATTACTGAGGAAGTGAGGTCTGGCGTTTCAAAACAATACTCCGCTGTAAAAAATGCCGTTTTTTTCTTTGGAGTATTTACATATAAAGTAATGCCAACAACATAAACTAGTTTTTAACTGTTATGTCATCACTCCTTTAATAGCTTTGAATAAAAGAGATGAGAAACCTCAGTTTTGTATCAGATCTGCTGGGGCATAAATTTGTCACGGTCACAGATGACTGCGTCAAACATGGTCCTTATCAAGGTCCTCCCTCATGTGTGAACGCAAACTGATGGGGAAGGCTAGTTCTTATAACTAAACTGGAGATGGGTAGTTATAGGAACTGTGTTCCTAGAACCTCTCTGTCCGAATGCGCCTATGCCTGTCTGATTGGTCGGGTTTGTCATTGCTGCACTTTGTGTCAGTGTGTCCGGTATTTCTTTCTAATGTTTGAGGTTGGATGTTAATTTCCTTCCTATTATGAGTTTAATCTTTGATTTGTTTGGGGTTTTTTTTGTTTGTTTTGTTTCCATCAGCTTCACAGGCTGATGATTTAGTGAACAGCCTTTTTCTACAAGGGTGCAGTTGAATTTCCTCTTGAGATCATTTCAGCCCAATTTCAACCCATTTTTCAGGAATCTGTCACCACACCCACAGTCAGTGGTCATGTTTTGAGAATTTGTAACACAGTCATATTAACTGCTTTGCTTCTTTCCATCCATCAGACCATGAAATGATGAGCAAAAGTAAAACGGAGGCCTGGAGCTTAAAATCTGTCTGCTTTGGTTCAGTAAATGAAGTGTTAACTGAGCCGAGAGGTTAACAAATCTACTCAGAAGTCCTTTGTGTGTTCCCACGCTGCCAATCCCACTATCTGGTTAGCCTAATCCCCATCTTGGAGATACAGCTATGCTCAGTCTTTTTTAAAATTCGCCTCCAACCTCTGAGAAGGTGAATGTCTTAATGAAAGGATGTTCAGAGCGAGATGCCTCAAACTTTTATTCTTGAATCATCTCAGATTTAGAAAAATGCAAAGTTTAATAGCAGCAGGTTCCAGGATTGAAGCGGACATGAACATGAAATCAAATCATGAAATTTGTACCAGGATCACAGCCTGCAGTTACACCAGCTCTCTCTTTGTCTTACATTTAGTTAGAAAACATCTCATATGCATGCCTGCACTTGGTAATGTTGTGTGCAAGAATTTGTTCCCACGAGTGTTTGCGTGCTGAGCAGGCTGACGCGGCCGAGTGTTTCTGTCGGCTCTGCCGCTGTTGGACTCAGATGAGAAGCAGTTATGCCTGCAGTGGTGATGACAAAGAAACAAAGTGATGGGATTGTTTGTGGCTGTTATTAATATGGTTGAGGCTAGATCCAGAAGCAAGTGCTCTGCAAAGAAATGCTCTTTGTCTCTTGAGAAGATGAATTTATTAGAAGTTCTGTCTCAATCTAGGATAGAAAATTGTAAGAAGACACTTGGCTGACATGTAATTAATTTGTTATTTGAGGTAATAGTCAGCTTGTTATTGTTCTAGCTGTGGTTGCTCACAGCAAGTTTATCTCTCTGGTTTCTTGAAGTATAAAGGTCCTTCGCCCTCTTCTGCTTCCTCCTTTTCTTTAGCTTTAATTACATTCTGCTGGAGGCTGAAGGGTCTGTTTACACAAATCCCATTAATGTCATGTCTTTGAGAAGCTTATTCACACGCATCCCCATGCACATGTAGACAAAACAAGAGTATATCTGCAGGTTTAGTCAACGGTCTAGCCCTGATTAAGAGGATTTTGACACGGATCTGTCTGTTTGTCCACAGAACTGAGTACTTAAAAGACCCAAAACCCTGAAGTAGCATTTTTGCTGCACACAACAACGCTTCACTGAGCGACTCTGTGTTCTCCTTCCTGCTTTCTGTCCCACCTCAAGTCCTCTTATGTTTTCTTTTCATCGCTTTCCATCTGTTTTCTCTGCTGTTTTTTTGGTCCCAGCTCTTATTGATGAGCATTGCATTCTAACAGGCCCCCTAATCCCCCCACACCGTCTCGTTTCCTGCTTAAATCTGCTAATGGAATGAATGGTTTAACTGGTTGTTTCGCAGCAGTTCTAGATAGCAGTGTGTGGCGAAACACACACTCTGTGGTTTTGGACTGAGATTCTGCTGTAGTTAATTCATTTCCTTTTTAATGAATACAGTGTGTCTTGGATTACAGTTCCATGCAGGTCTTGCTCTTACTGGGAATACCGGTTCAGAAATGTTTGCACTCCCACTGCATGCTTTTGGGTTTGTGTGCACACAGTTGAAGTGTGCTGGTGGTGATGCTGAAGCAGCTTTGATTGAGACGACATGTGCCATCAGATAAACTGAACTCCTGCAGGACACCATCATGATGCCTCCAGACACGGTTGTGTTGCAGCAGCCCCACATCTGATGTAGGTTTAGCAAGTTATTCAGCTTCCCTGCAAGGGGCTACAGGTATCTCGCTCTAGTGCTTCTTGTGACTTTGCATCATCCCTTTAAGTGGACATTCGCTCCATGACTCAATCATCACATGCTTGTCATATCACTTGTATTAAATTGCATGGTTTCTTGTAGTCTCACATTTTCAGTGGTTCTGTTTTGTTAATTGCATTTTCAAGGACCGCACTCATGAGCGTGCTCATCAGCTCAAATACAAACTTCAATTGTCAGGCTGTGCTGAAGTGAAATTGCTTTTTTATTTTCTTATATTAAAGAAAAACATTCAAGGGCCTGCAGTAGTTTGCTGTGCTGCTTTATATTCATGCTACATGTTAAAGTAAACATGATTTTGCACAGTTGAATGTGTTTTATAGTGACCGCGGTTCTTCTTGACCATTCAAAAAGAGGAGAAATAAAGTAGACACCTGCTAATTTGAAATGCATAGAGAAATATAACAAAGTTAAAGGTCCTCTAGAGCATGTGCTCTAGAGAAGCAAACACACAAATGAACATCAACTTACACTAATTGCATCCTAGAATCATTAAATGTTAATCTGATGGAATTAAATGTTCAAAGAAATCCCCTTAATTTGTTCATAAAATGTGAGACTGGGCTCAGGGTTATAAAGTTATGTTCTCAATGTTTGTCATCATGTAAACTGCTTTAAGTTCGAGTTAGGGATGCTCGATATAATCAGTCCCTGTTGGTATCGGCCTATATCTGCCTTAAAACTGAGTATAGGATATCGGCCACCCCACCGATATTTAACAGATATTTAACCGATCAGCCCGCTGTTTCTAAAGTCTAAAAAAAAAAAAAAAAAAACCCTTCTTCAAAAACTCCTTTTTTACAGACTTTAAAACTTCTAAAGATTAGGGGTGGGAAAAAATATTGATACCCTGAAATATCGCGATTTCTTCATATGCTGATATTGATATTATTGACATTTATAAACGCGGTATTGATCTATTTTATTAATGAAATCTCACAATATTTCATCATTCTGTTACGAAATCTCACAAGAATTCACAAAACTTTTGCAACATTTTCATATGCTGATATCATTGACTTTCAAAAACGCGGTATTGATCTGTTTTACTAACAATCTTGAGAGAATTCACGAAATATCATGAGATTTTGTAACAGAACAATGAAATCTCGCAAGATTTTGGTAGTAAAATAGATTGATACCACATTTTTGAATATTGATTTGATATTGCCATTTGAAAATATCACGATATTTCAGTGTATCAACATTTTTTCCCAGCCCTATTTTTTCAAAGTGTCAGAAACGGATAGCAAGATGACTGCTTTGCAATGACCCCTTTTTTTTAGCTTTAACATCTGTATCGATATTGGTTATTGGCCACATGAGTTTTAAAATATCGGCATATCGGATATCAGCCAAAATTCCAATATCGTGCATCCCCAGTCTGAGTAGTTTTTCACACCCTGTGGAGCTGTTGATTTCTGATTCTGATTTCTTGTCTGCTTTGGTTGTTTTGGTATCGCTCGACACCACGGCCGTCCAGAGTGTGTCTGCGTTTGTGTTTCTGATGCTCAAACGTAAAGCTCAGCACACTGACTGGATGTAAAGTACAAAAGAAACACTCTGTCCTCATTTTGCTCCTCTAAAACTGCACATTCCAGTGAATAAAAATGCTCTGGCTTAATAATTGTGTTTTAATTAGACAAGCTGTGGCTAATTAGCAATGACAGAAAAGTATTAAGTCTTAATTAAAATGCCACTGGTGTCCATCTTCTCACCCGGCTGTTGATGTGACGTCTGTTTGTGAGAACTTCTTCACCTACTTTACATCACGGTGAGCAGATGAGCAACCTGATGCTTTGATGGTTTTTGGAATATTAATGTGAATGAAGAAATTAAAAGGTCCATAATAATAATAAGGTTCTAATAATACGGAGTTGTTACAGAAATGGTGAAAATGCCATGAAAATGAGTCTCTGCTGTCAGACTTCCCCTAATAATCTGTTAAAGGTAATTCAGTACATTTCTCTGCTTGTGAAAATTAGGTAAGACATTTTTTAGTCAAGTCTGATGTTGCCTTGCACAAAAGAGTGATCTCAGTCATTTCCACACAACAAGGCTTAACATTTGGGATGTCCCGATCCCATCATGTGATGTGAAATCTGGGCCGATCACGAAGTTTCAGACTCAATCGAAATCGGATGTTACATGCCGATTAGGGATCGGATGTGTTTGTGTCGGCAGCGGTGGGCTACCAGGGCTAGGGATGGAATGATTTTCGATTGAATAAGCTATTGGCGATTGAAGGGGAGGATCATGATCTTTTTTAAAATGGCAATCTTTAATTAATTTACTCCCTTAAGATGTTAAATAAAAAAAATCTCTAATCTGCGTTCTACTGTGTTAGCTACTTAAAATGTTTCTTGTGGAGCACCATATCTGCATACAGAGCCCTTTGATCTGTGCAGCAGAGGAGTTGATATTAAACTCTAAATTACACCGTGTCTCTCTTTTTCCTCCTCGTTTATCGGAGGAGAGTGCCGCGGACGCAGACTCAGACGCAGAGATCGGACAAGTGTTCATTTTCCCAACTGAAAAAAAGGTCCATAAAAGTCCACAAAAACTGCTCATTCAATTAGGGCTGGGCGATAGGGATCAAAAGTCATATCTCGATATATTTAGACTGAACATTGGTATAAGATATATTATATATCCCAGTATTTTTATTGCAAAGTGAGAGCAAATTTTTAGTCACAGTCAAAGCCAAATATGACGTCACAAGTAGTTCTAATTAAACCTGCCGGATGAAATAATGCTTAGCTGTTCAAAGAATAATAAAATGTAAACATGAATACCGTTTAACTGTACAAGAAACTCACAGAGGCAAATAAGACTCATTATAAAAGAATTAATCGTTACAAACCCTAGTAAGAGCAGTATTTCTGTAAGAAAAACAAACAAACATTGAACAATGTACTGTATATCGATATATACGATGTGGCCCAATTCCATATCTCATTTAAAAATATATTGATATATTTTTCATATCGATATATCGCGCATCCCTACGTCCAATGTCATCCAAGTGTCCTGAGTGTGTAACGTCCATAATTTACCCGTAACGACTTAATTTAGTATATTTTTCTAGCTTAAACAGTACTACAGGTAGCTGCTGCGAAGCACGACCTTCCAAGATCACTTTCTTTCTTTCTTTGTTTTAAATCACAGCCAACCCCTTTTGTGTTTGTCTGCAGCTCATTCACTCTTGGCACAAGGTAAAAAATGACTTTCTTCTTCTACGCTTGCATTATCAGCAGAGTAGGTGCTGAACGCCGTGGCTTCCGTAGCATCATGAACTCGCACCAACGCGCAAGTAGAAACTGCAATGTAGTCCTGTTTAGGCTATAGAAATATACTAAATGATGTCTTTTTTTTGTGTAAATTATTGACACTGCCCACTCGGGACACTGCGATTACATTGGACTAGCAGGATGGAGGAATATTGCCAAGTTTTTGTGGACTTCTATGGACCTTTATCGTTAATTTGCCGATTTACTCCATTATATGAAAGATGGGGGAAAATGAAAACCTGTCTGATCTCTGGCTGCATTTCAGATATTAAAAAAGTGCTCCAGAGTCTTGCTCAGCATGAGGGTGAGTAGAAAATGAAGGCACATCATTCTGTGGGTGTACTATTCCTTTAAATCAAAACATCAGCGTAAATGAAATTCTCCTCATAAATAACCAAACTATAATTAAATTTTGAGCCACAGACACTTCTATCTCACATTAACTCAGTAAATAAGTGACTGATTACAGCTGCCAACATAGTTGTCACTTCGAACAAGAAGCCGATAGCGGAAATTCGCCAAAAGAAGGGTCAAGCAGATGTGGTGCAAAACCACCAGGCGAGGCTTTGTTTTTTTATGATGGTGTAACTGCACTGCTTCTCAGGCTCATATCGCTGATTGGCGACTGACAGCGGCCACGATCGAATGATCTGAAGGCGGGTCCGATTTCACGTTCCTAGTGAGACGTCTGGATGCAACTAAATCAGATATTTTCTATCCAGCAGCTCAGCGTCATTTCCTATCATCTCTTAATGTTGTGAATAATGGGAACCAACCTTCCTCTCATGATGCCTAACTTAGTAGTAGCAAAGAAACAAAAAGCGCAAAAGAATCCTCATAATTGGCTGTTTTTTGATGCATGGCTAGGAAAAGCCTCTTCCCAACCATGAAAAAGACTCGCCTAAAAATCTTTTATTACTACAGTAGAGATGGCATATCGTTATGGGGCTGTTGTACATTTTCTTGGTGCTTTTTCCTCTGAAATCTGTCTGAAATAACCACAAAAGCCGTGTTAGATTTGAGTGCTTTCACTGTGGAGCACTTGTTATAGAAAATGGAAAATGAGAGGAGACGTGCAGACAGTGTGATGGTGTGGATGTCCGTGCCACTGCCAACACATTCATGAGCCTAATCAGAAACCCATATGTAAACACTGCCATGCATCAAGAGGGATGACTTTGTACAGCCCCCCGGGTTTGTCATCATGCCTCTATCTGCCGGCTGGTCAGCAGCATACTGAGTCCCTGGATTTGGTGGAGACTTTGTGAGGTTGAGTTTTATCATGAATAACCAACCCTTAATGCTGTTTGCAAGGCTTTTATGTGGTATCATGTGATCTTTAGCTGTGTGTTGGGTCAGATGGGCAGGGTTGTGTGGTCTGCGTAGTAAATCCATTTGTCACATGGCTTTGTCCCATTACTCGCAGTGCAGGTTTAGATTACTCACTCTCCTCTTTCAGAGATCCATGCCGTGGAGATAAACATGCAAGCATTATTGTTTCCCCAAGTTTGCATGCAGGGATATGTGTATATACCAGATTATCTTCGCTCTGCTGTGGGTAGGAATGCAGTGTTTACATAGCTGGGCCTGGTCAAGATTAGGATTTTAGTATCTCAGGTATCTGCTGAGTGTCACTGGCAGCTTTATTAATGGCCTCTGTATTCCAGAGGATGCAGGTAATGCTGTTGCACCATGACACACGGACTTAATCAGGAGTATTTCTACTGAAAAGCCACAAGCTCTTCGTGCTGTAATCAGTGTTTGTCCTCAGCATGTAAAGTTTGCAAAGTGTGTGTCTGCTCCTGGGAGTGGATCTATCGAGCCAACCACATCATTGTACAAGCAACAATCAGCATGCAGCGTTTATGCTTTATCTGTCAGGACTTCAGCCCCCTCCACAAGCCTACCTTTAATGTTCCCACCCAGTGGACCTTGCTGCAAATGACAGCTTCTGTACTGGTGATGTATTGCATCAATCTGTTTAACACATAAGGAATCACCTATTTTCTTAAAAGTTGCTGGTGAAAATGGGCAGCAGATTGCTGGTGAGCACAGACGTCCCTCCATATCCTCATGCTCTACTAGGCACCAGAGCTCATAAATTAGACAAGAAATCTAATTTCCCTGTGGGGTTCTTAAGCTCCGAGTGCACACAGACACACTGTTTCCTTTCAGGGGCAGTTGATTTCTATTCTTCTTGATGTAAATGGGCTGATAAAGGGACAGCTGGAACTGGATTGTGGCCTACTTGCTTGCTGAGTCACTGTGGACAAGTAGTACTCTTTCTGACACACTGGGCTGTGGAGCAGCACACATGACAGATCTTGTTTTGGAGTCTACTGCTCACAAAATGTCTTTTTGTGAGAGGGAGTGTATTACAAGCATTGAATTGTGTTGGTCCCGAGACACTTGAGGGTCAAAGAAAGCACCACACAAGTTTGAACAATGTTATCACAGAAAGCAGCTGGGAAAGCAGACCGAGGATGACTGTGATAAGCAGAGCAATAGCTATGTTAGCCATTTTGGCACTTTCATATAAAATCAAGCCCTGCTACCGTACGAGCTTTTTGTCTTCTTTTTAAAAGGGGTTTCTTGTTTTGTTCATTTTCACTATCTTTATCTTCACTGAATCTTTGTAGCTCACACTCCTGTTGTCACTTCCTCTCTATTGTGTTGCTTGTCTCCACCTGACTCTTTGTTCTAGCTGAAATCCTCATGATTGCTGCTGTGTATTGAATTTAGTACAAGTTTAGGACATGTAGTCCTCAATTATTCATACCCTTTCATTAAATAAGAAGAAAAAAAAAAATCAGCCATCACTGAAATAAGTTGAAATTGAACAAATAAGTTGAAATTTGATGAAAATCATGTAATTGACTTTTGAATTATGGATTAACAGAAACATTTAAAATAAATAAACACAAAATAAAACTATAAACAAGCATAATGGGGCTCCTGAACTAAAATTTTGTTTGATCAACCCTTTGATCACTGCAATAAGGTGTTTTCTGTAACGTCCAGTTAGATGTCTGCACCCGTTGAAAGGTTCATGAGCAAGGTGAATTTCTCTGGGACAGTTTTGTTTTTTAAAAATCATTTTCAACCAAAATTTAAAAGCAATATTTTACTTTACTAAATTGTATTTTTATAAATTTTTATTTATTACAATTTTTTTTTTTTTAAAGTTTCTTGTTATTTGAATTATTGTGACTTTAGGATTTTCTTTAATTGGGGGATATGAATAATTATGGGGGAAACTGATGATTCCAGAACATGCTGAGCAAATGGCGATGAAACATTTGGCTGAGTTTCATGCTTTCTCTTGAAATTCATACATGCTGATGAGATCTGTGCACGTGTTTCACCTTCTAGCTGGGTGGACGTGAGCAGGTAGTCTTCATGTTGAATCTGAATGACATGGCAATGTCGTTGGAAGATAACAGAATCTGTCATAATGGATGGGCATATTGATACCTGGAGTTGATACTTCGATACCAGCCAGATAAAATATCAAATTTAATACTTTTTTGAGGATTGAGATACCACTGCACAGATATGAAATATGCAGTTTGTCTTTTGTGCTGAGAGTTTTAGGCAATGAAATGATGTGTGGAAGCAGCCAGATTCTAACTTCTGTGTCACATGATGGTGGTAGCCTATCAGATGTCATGATGCTGTGGCTGCTGTTAGTGATGATGTTTTTATTTTTCAGTGCTTTAATGCAGGTTACTGCACATTATGTTTTTTGTAAATTTATATTACTGCTACATCTCATATTTGAACATTTTCCACTGAATAAATCAAAATAATATTAACCTGTACTGAAGTTATTTGAAAATTGTAAGAAGTTTTTAATCTTATTTTTGTTTAATTTACTCATCAGTATAATTTATTGTTTTAAAAGCCTTTAAAACTCAAGAACTTGTGTTCTTGAGTTTTAGTTGTATTTGATATTGCCCTTGCATTCAAGATATTAAACTGTATTATGTATCATGCTTTTCAAATGCTGCAAAAGTCAAATATAGGCATTTATAAGCTAAATATTTTCCCATCGCCACTATAGAAACTAATTTGGTGTTAAATATTAGTTTTTTTTATGTGAGTAATTTCCAACATGGAAGGAAGATGGTTAATTGTTCTGAATCACGGAAGCTCTCGACTAATCTCAATATGTTTTACGCCCATTTCATGACGTTGCCCCGGAAGAGAGACAGATTCTGAAAGAATTGTTTTTAGCACCGGCTTCGTCACTCACATGGATAGGCCTATTTATTTTAAACATTGATGGATAATCCGACTCCAATCGACGGAATAAAATGGACCAACCTGTCATGGAGCTGTATGCTCGACCCAGAGTCTGATATGGAGTTTGAAGTACACCCAGTACCACAGAAGTACCAAAGAGACCCTGACAAGTAAGTAAATTATCAAACAAATCATAGGCAAATGGTTACCATCAAGCTGGGAGACGTTTTCACTCACTGGTGGTGTTGTCTGTCCGTGAGGCGTTTTTATGGTGGGAACTGCGTCAGGTTTCAGAAGTAATCCCCGAGAAAAAACACTTTACTGCCCGAGATTCATGAAGTTGTCAGGAGTGAAGTTCACACACAAAGTTTTTTTTCTGCTCCTGAAGTTATAATCTAACCACGTCTGGCAAGTCAATTCGTCCAGTACAACAAATAAACTCCCACGCTGAACACAACCACATTTTCCCAAGTTGCCGTCCTCTAGAGCTTTAAAAAAACAAAACAACCCCAAATTAAGAAAAAAGCCTTTCTTCTGAACTGTGGAGCAAACGTCTGTTAGCTGATGGCTGCTTGTCTCTGAGGAAATCTTCCCGCAGGCTGTTAGTTTCTTCCTCAGAGAGTGTGTATAGGGTAGAATTCTCCTCGACTTTCTGTTGAACAAAGAGGGGGTCTTTTTACGGTGCTGCACATACACATTTGTTGCTTCATGATTGGTGCCACCTCGTTACGTTCACCGGTGGTCAGTCAGTCATGTTAAGGAAGCTACAGCTTGGCCTGAATATTCATGTATATTACTCAAATATGCACAAATGAAGAAAATAACAACTTAAGTGAAATTTTTATGAGGAAATAACACATTAACTAAAAGCTCTTAAAAATCCATTTTTCTCGATACGGCTCCTTTAATGTAGACTGTACAATCATATGATTTTTGTTTTAAGGGACAAAAAGTATTTATCAATGAAAAAGTACAATAAACTACTTGTATCGACAGGAAAAATTTTGGTATCTGTCATAACTTTTAGGAAGAATTTTTTGCTCTCGTGCAGCTTCGTGCCACTGATCATCTAATAACAAGGATATTTCAGCAATGAACCAATACCAGCCAGAGAACAGGCTTGGTTAGTTAAAAACGCAAGTTTAAAGAATCACTAAACTTCCTGCATCGCTGTGTTGGATCTCTAAAGTCCCGGCTTTAATGCCGTACTACTTGTTAGAGACAACCTTCTTTAACAGTCATCATTTAAACAGTGCAACTCAGACTGAAGTCTCAGAATTTCCATTTAGACGTCCAAGGGACATAAAGGAAGCGTTAACCTGTGAAAATGCCTTAGACACGATGTGTGTGTGGTTAGTTGCTACACGCAGACTCCACCGGTTCATTGTCCTTTCAGTAGGAATGGTAGGAATCCTCTGCAGCCAGTCAGGGCTGTTTTCTCCGTTTATCTGGTTTTCTGTCAGTCAGAGTGCAGGAACATGGTTGTCTGAGTCACCTACTCTGTAATTTACATAGCAGGAAAAACATTTAAGTATGATGTTATGGTGTGACTTATATCCTTTAGAACAAACTGGAAATACTTAACTTATTGCCAAACACCCAAAAAATTACTTTCTTTGTAAGAAACTTCCACAGTGAAGTATTATATGAGCTCCAGTCGCTGCGTGATGAATAAGCTGTGAGTGTTGACGCTTCCCGGTTGCAGGGCCAGTCAGACGGGTTGGGATGAAACTGCAGCATACCTGCGCTGCACCTGTCAGGCACCGTGGGTGGCGTCATGAGGGCGCGCTACCATCATGGATCAAACGCTGCTGTGTTCATTTCCTGGAAACGTGACCACGCCTGTCCTACTGAATCAGGAAAGTCAAACTCACGGCTGAGTTAAAACGTTGGGATTGGATAAATATTCCCTGCGACTGACCCTGAGAAGCTGTTTCTCCTCTAGTCCGGGCCGACGTGCCTTTACTCTGGTTAAATCCCAGACTTTCCCATTCCGTTCGTCTGGACAGTGTAAACATGACGTCTGAGGTGATCGGTGTCAGGTGACCTTTTGGTTGCCACAGCAACAGGGTCCTGAATGCCAAGGCGCCGGTCATCTCCGGGGGCATGGCTGATTACTAAATAAAATCTTCCTGGACGCACACAGACCTGGGAAGTGGTTGGGAGAGGAGCTCAGGCTTCGGTCTCATGATGCTGCAGGCAGATAACTTTGTTTAGCTGTTTGAGTTCGGACAGACCGCATTCCTGTCGTCTCTCCACACAGACGACGAGTTACCACAGCCGGGTCACACACATCTGCGTACAGCTGGATCCTTTCCCCTCTGTGGTGCTTCGCTGCTCCTTTAGACCGGCCACAGCAGCTCAGTAAGCAGCTGACTAACATTTGTGCTTTCCTGCATCATTTTTCATCTCCCTTTTATTTGAAGTGGAACTATTAGTTCATTATGGATAATTATACCAGATATTTAACACTATTTTTAATTAACGGGTGACTGAAATAATAATAAACAGCCGGTGAGAATGTGAGGTTATGCAAGTTTTTCACTTTCAGTTCAGATCTTGGATGTAATGAGAGCCGCCACCCTCTTTTCCTCTTGGTTCTAAATGAAATTAAGTAGTTTTGCCAATAATCCTTGTGCATTCGTTGATGGTCTCCTACTCGTTTTGCTCCACTTAAGCTTGCCCTCCCAAATAGGGGGGCTTTTCTTCAACTCTCGCTTCTGCTAATCTGTGGTATGCAGGAGAGGGAAGGGCCAAAAGATTAGCATGACAAATTGTGTGTGGAGATTTTCTGTTTTGGCAATAAAACGCATGAGAATAATGATTATTTTTCAGGTTTTAGCAGAGAATTGTGATCATTATTGAAGGTACCACTACTGTTATTTAGGTGTAACAAATACTTCTGGAATACTGAATAGTACAGTGAACTGCATGTGCATGAATCTGACCTTTTTCTCTCTGGAGCCTCTGGTTCTGGCTTCATTTGGCCTTGTTTTGAGCTTTTGAGCTAAAGGTCATGAACAGGAGAGGCCTACTAATGCTACTAAGGGTGTAGGGAGGTTATTTTTATATAAATTCAGTTAAGCAGTCCTTCATTTTCAGAGCAGGTTTGATTATATAAGTACATTTGTAATAAAGCTGTTTTTTACTGTATAATAAGCTGTTTTGATTTGGTGGAAACAAAAATGCCAGTTTGTCAAATCTCACATAGAAATTTGCTCCTAGGGTTGTAGGGGTTAAAGAGTTAAAATGCAGCAGAGAAATATGGGTAAGTAGCATTAAAGCTGCCACGGGAAACTGTTGTTGTGATGGTGGTTATATTTAAAAGCCGTCAAAAACAACTGATGTCATAGCTGCGCTCTCTATTGTAAAAAAAAAAAAAAAAAAAAAGAAGGAAGAGGAAAATGTGTTGCTTTGTTCTGAGAGCAGCCAGACTTTTGACCACAGGCTCTTTGTGTGTGAGTGTGTACTCGCGTCTGAACTGACATGCACGGTTGTGTGTGGTCTAAATACAGCTCTTAAATGTTGCCTAAATCACTGTGCACCAAAAAGCACAAACAAGGTCATAACAGTGACTTTGTTTTGCTTTTCTCTACGTACACCAGCTCTGCGTTTTCTTTCCATTCTCCACGTGTTTGACGGATCTATTTTTAGTTGCTGTTTACTCATGAAATATCAACCTTTGGCTACATTTGTGTCATTAACACACTCACTGATGGTCTTGGCTTGCAGTGAAAAAGTTGTCAGAGAGGTTAGAGTTTCTTTTCCAGCATGTTAGCAGGGGGAACATAATGAATTTGGAGTATTTCATTTTCATCCATTCAGGCTGTCCTGATCTGATACCACTATCGGATATCGGGCGGATATTTGTTGAAAAATATCGGCGTTCTGGATCAGAACGCATTAAAATTTGCCGATCCAGGAAATCCATTCCAGCTTTTCTTTCAAGCACTTCTTCCTGAGTGGGTCTTTTATAATGATTTAATAATATAACATCATTACATATTATAATTACTTAACATAATTAATATAATATTATTTTATAATAGTTCAGTTTAATGAATTGAGCCATGAAATCCACACCAGCAATCTCATCAGTCATCCTTCCTATCCATCACAACACTGCCATAACCTGGCTGAATTTGCAGAAGCAATAGCTTAAATGCTTTAAAAAAAAAAAATAAAAAAAATCAAAACATTTACATTTGAAAAAAATCCCATTAAACAGAGAAACAAAAAAGCAAACATACAAAATAATCCAACCAAACTTAATCCAAGCAGATATCAATTAGAATGGTCAACCTGAATTTACAATTTGACCATAACACTTTATTGTATGTCATTTTTGTAACTCAAATATGTTTGAAGTTTAGCTTTAAATATAAGTTGTGACTGTCTAAGTTTTTTCTTGTTCTGCTTTATTCCAAAGCTTAAATCCTGCACTAGACATACATCTGGCTCTTAGGGTCAAGAGTACCTAACTGCAGTTACAATGACCAACAAGGGCGCCGCTATACATCCAATCCAAGTCTCATGCGGAAGTTTGTTAAATAACGCCAAGAGTAACTATCTGCTGCTTTCAAACAGATGCGTATAGTGTAGTCGGGTGGTTAGGGTTAGGAGAAGGGTTAGGGTTAGATTTTAGTAAGTTACATGAAAAACAAACTTCTGATTGGGACTTCCGGCGTGGATTGGATATATGGCGATGTACCGTGACTGCAGTTGGGTCCCTCTCCTTAGGGGTGTAACGATTCATCTAGTTCATCGATGGATTGATTTATATTCCTGTGATCCAACCACATCGACCTCTGCTCGGCAAACTGTTAATAAAAACAACATATGCTAGTCTAAGATCATTTTAAAAGGTACTTGATCGATTTATATCGATATTATAAAATAACACATTGAAGTACAGTAGTTTTTTTTTTCTATGGATGCGTTTTCTGTTTGCACTTTTAAAGACATTAAATGTGACTCAGTTAAGTTCGTCTGTCTGTGACGTCATGACCAAGCGCAAACAGCGTGGACTTCACGGTGGAGGAGAAGTCAGAGTGAGAGATTAACAATTATTAACAAGCCACCGTACCGTGGCATCGTTCCTGCTGCAGGAGCATCAGAGCAAGCTAACGTCAGCCCTTCTGCATAGCTGACTATCAACAAGTCCCCGGCCTCGCCAGCATGCTACAAGTCACTCAGCTCAGGCGAAAAACAGCACGGTCAGTTTATATGCAAAGACTTGCAGCCAGATCATGTTGATCAGCTGATATTGTTGAAGAAAAATATTTGTATTCATTTTACAGTATTAGTTTCTAGTGCTTTGCTTTTTCTTTATTATAATCACAGTAACAGCAGGTGGAGCAGACAAACCAGGTAAGACGGGGACAGGAAGTAAACAAAACAGAATACAGAAGGGGAAACTCTTCAAAATAAAACGGGAAACATGATGGGCAAAGAGACTCAAAACTAAACCAGAATCAATGAACCCTGACAGTACAGTCTTTGGCCCACACACAGCTTAGCATCTATATTGGGCATTAGCCGATACTTGACCTGTGGTGTTGGTATCGGAAGTGAAAAAGTGGGATTGGGACAGCCCTGTCATCCATATTGCTGCGTAGCCTCTGTAACCTCGGTCACCTCTGGAATCTAGCAGTGCAACCAGCTTGTAGTGTATTTCTGCAGACGGGACCGAACGCAGTCCAGACTGGGGTCCTGGCTTCCACATAAACCCTACTGCAGGTTTCCCATCTGGCCGACGCTCGGATGAATTAGAGCAGACACAGGAAGGGAGGCTGGATCTGAGTTTTTCACAGATTTCTTTGTTTATTTTCCTTTAGTGTGTGCTGTGTGTGTACCTGCTCATCTGGCCCATTTCTCTGCTCGTTTCTGCCCTGCTAGGCGCCAGCTGTACAGCGAGGTATTTCAGTCTACCTGACGGTAGGTTAGCCACTGAGCCCGTCTCTATTTATAGTAGAGTGACTGACAGGCAGAGGATAATGTAGGTCTGGATTAGACGATGTTCATCTGAGACCATGCAGAAGTTGAATGAAAATACGAGACCCCTGACTTTGGAACATTGAGCTTTGCATCAGATGAAGTGACGATTGTTTCATGGTCACCTGGAAATGATCTTTTCCAGCCGTTCTGACAGCAAACTGGCAACTTCTGCTTCCCTCATCACGACATGGAGGTTGTTTCGGAGTTATGGCCACACATTTAGCCATCTCCACCGACACACAGCATGCTCGTTGGCATGGCATCACAGTTGCTCCTCCTGTGGCTGAACTTATTTCCCATTCAAATGATTTTCTTTTTTCCCATGAAAGTAAGTAAATGAAATATGCAGCTCTGAGTCATGGGAAGCAGAGATGAGAGGTTACCTCATTCTGCTCTCATTAGCATTTTAGTTCACACCCATTTTAACGTAATTTGGTTCCTCTGGAGATGTTTTCCTCCTGGACGGATTGAACAGAGTGCGTGTGGCTTGTAAAATCTGGGTGTGTGTAGTTTCTCTAGGCGGCTGTGGTCGACGTGACACGACCTTATGGAGCCAGTGCCCCCCCCTTCCTCTTTGACTCATTCCAGCGTTAAAACCAAAATCAATCCTCTTCCCCGTCTGTATGTGCCCCTCCTCCCCTCGTCTCCCTCGTTTTCTCCCCTACCCTTTCCCGAGCTCATATTACCCAGAATCCAATTACATCACATGACAGAGGTAACTCAGAGTAATGCTGGTGTGCCGCTCTTTTTCTCCTCAGGAAAAAGAGGATTTCCATCTTCTTTGTCCGTTTGGTTCCAGGTGTGTCGGTCCTCTTGGCCCCTCCTTCCTGGCCCCTGGGTGCCGGGCTTTCTCTGCATTCCCACACCAAACATTTGCTGTGTTTACACTGTTCTTGTGACGCTGTCACATTTTTCCAACAGGTGACCTTTGGGTGAAAACAAAGCTGTCTTTCTTTCTTTCTTTTCTTTTTGTTTTAAAAAAAAAGGGTATTCTTTCTGGAGGGATTCAAACATCCCGTTCTCATGACTTGACATGTCTTTGATAAAAAGGAAAAAATGATTCATGAATATACAGTAATTAGGTATTTAATAATTCTGAGCAAAGTCTTTCATGATTTAAGACACACATTGGTCTAAATCTGTTTTTTGGGGTTGGATGTGGTGGTTTATGCTCCTGTTTGTGTCTTTGTCAGATATGGCTGACTGAGTCATTAAGCTATCAGGATCCTCCAACAGCTGGCAGCAGATATTGCCTCCGTATTTCATGTCAGGTGGAACAGCCGCACCCCGACAGTCGACCCTGTTCAATCAGCCTGCTGTTTCAGTATTCAGCAGCCACCAATCACACGTTTCCCGTCCTTTGGAGAGGCGTTGGGTGTTGTTGACCTGCAGTCTTTTCCTCACTAATTCCACCTGCCAACTTTATGGCCCTATGATTTCCTCCATACAGAAAATGAAGATTGAATCACGTATTTTGGAAGAAAAAAAGAAGGAATTGGTTGTAAAATAAGGAATAATGTGGAATTTGCCGATATGAGGCTGAATTTTCAGTTTTCTCTATTGAATTAAGAATTTTCCACGGAAAAGCAGGGTGATGTCACTGTGCTTGCAGGACTTGCATCTCCTTCAGGAAAGGCAGAAACACTGAGGCTGTCCAAGAAGTTAGGAAGTGCTGCCCTGAGTGGCTCTAGAAAAAAAAAAAAAGAAAAGCTGCCTCTGTTTCTGCTGAAGCGTTATAAACAGGGAGTGTTGTCATCAAGCAAGAGCAACCTTTTAAACTCACCTCCTCCATGTGTCACGCTGTCCTCAGGAAGAGTCGTGGGGAAATATATCAGTCATGTCGACAAAGCTACCTGTTGGAGAGACTTGATTACTATTCACCTACGGTATGATGCTAGTTTCTGCTGCATATTGGAAAGTATAGTTTGAAAAGCAGGTTGGTGTTTTTTTTTAAACTGCTGAGGAAAATGGTTCCAGTACCCACTATTTCTACTGTAACTTCCACTGTAACTATTTTTTGATCATGAATAACTCGAGATATGTTGATCATGCTAATCCACTATTTCTGAAATGCTGAAGTTCACTGACTTGGTTAAATTCAAGTCTTCACAAATTTTATACAAAGTAAGATACTGATTTTTGCTGATTTTTTTTTCTTATAACTGACAGCTTCATTGTTCAAATTTAGTTTTATTTAAAAAAACAAACAAATGATACAAGTGAAAACTAGTTTAAACTGCACATAAGGTAGTATTCTCAAATACAGTATAACTGAGAGGTTTTCAGCATTGCTGTCCAAACTAGGGGTGTCAACGTTGACAATTTTTTCTACACGTGTAATCAGGACTACGAACCGTCGTGTACACGGTTGCATGTCAAAGTTTAATGATTGAGTTGCAGATGATGATGATGTCACCTACGCATTCCACCGTGCTCCCGCCGTCATATTGAACTCGAGCAGAAAATAGGGAGTGGGTAGCGTAGTGGTAATGTCGCAGGCTTTGGCGCGGCAGACCCGGGCTCGAGTCCCTGACACAGCACTCGGGTGAACCACAGTGGACCCTTGAGCAAGGTCCTTAACCCCCACCAACTGCTCCCCGGGCCCTTTAAATAGCAGCCCACTGCTCTCAGTTTCAACCTGAGATGGTATGAATGCAGAGAATGAATTTTCTAATTGGCTCACTAATTGGGATTAATAAAGTATATCTTAGATCTCTCTTAGAATACGCTGAGCCAAAGTAAGTTTATGGATATTTGTCATTTTAATACCCGAGAACTGAAACGATTCAATGGAAAAAATCTCTTATCGGGTGCGACCCGAACGGGGTCCCTGCAGAAGTTTTCGAACAGCTGACATCGGCTGACCGGATTTTTCCTACACCTGTCAGACACATCATAACCCGTCTTCATACACAGGAAAAAGAAAGCTTTCACAAGCAGGGATGTCTATCCATGTTTGTTGGCTGGCTGGGCTGACCCGAAAATATGGAAATGTTTTATCTGAGAGACGTGAGTCGTGTTCTGGTGATCAACTTTGTGTAAACAGCGGCTAACACGAGCGGTTAGATCTTCTGCTAAACACATGCAGTTATTACAGTCAGTGTCTGATCAGATTCACGCTCATAACTTCATTTTTCCCCCAAAAAAGACATCAAACCCAGTTGGCAACAACAAAAGCCAGCTCTCCTAACTTGCATTGAAACTCACCCAGTACGATGTTTCCACTGCACAGATGCAGTCTGTGTCCGATCAGCTCTTCTAATCACTAAAAGCATCTCTGACCACGCTATTCTTTGCTAATCCATAGAAAGAAATATCTGTTTCTCCCAGCTGCACAGTTTATGGATGAGATCTCTTACGGCTTGAATAGAGTTGCTACAGCGCCACAAAGCAGCGCCGGTCCTCTGTTGCTGTTCGCCGCCACCGCATCCCCGAGTCAACTAGAGGTGACGCGACAGGCTGTGGCTGGTTTATTATATATAAAAATATCAACGGAACATCGCGGCCCGGGTATCTATTATGTATGCGGATAGTTAGTTATTATCTGAAGCTTTCAGGCAACATTACCACCCGTAAAATACAGTACTGGAGGGGAAAATATACGGTTATTGATTTTTCTAAATGGTTATTAGTTATCCGTGTACCTGTTTACACGTGTAGACGTTGACACTCCTCATCCATAGGATTGAGACTTTCAGCCGTGCTTTCCATGTATGGTTTGGAATGTGTTGAAAGGATGAAAATGGCCTCAGCGATTCCAAGCTGCCATCTCTGTACCAATAGTAAAAGATAAGCCATCATTTTAGCTTGCATTTAGTTTGTCTTATTCCACAAATCAGCAATGATCCATGGTTGGAAAGTTTGTCCAGCATCCATCTTACAGAGAGAGCATGCAACTATGAGGCGGGCTGTGTCAGAGGACTCCACCCAATACAGTCAGGTGATGTTATTTATGTTCAAATTTATACTTTTCCTCCTCATCCCCAGATGACATTTATCCAAGTACTCTTTATTTAACTACATACAGCTGTTTCTGGAGTCTTGAAAGCCTTTTATAACCTTTTTCATCTGTTAACAGACTGATTTAAAAATATGTGGAGTTTTCCTTTAAATGAAAGGAATCTGTCTTTGTTACAGTTGTCTTGTTCAAGCATTTCTTGCTTCACAGTTATGTTTAACACACTCCCGAACACAAGCTCATGCAGCTTTCCTCCTAAACTGAATAAGATGTAGCAGGCTGCAGGAATATTGGTGAGGCAATAAGGTAAAACATAATTGTACAATAACTATAGTCTGTACCAGACTGATGTACATTATAAGTTTTTTAGAAAGGATTTAAAAGTATTTGTTTATGATGCCTGTGCTGCATAATTGGCTGTGTCAGATCTTTGTGCTTCTCTGTAATAATCACTCCTTCCTATTTCTCAAACAGGAGTGTAAACATTTTCAAACAAGCCCTCTTGCTCATCCCTGTGTTCCTCGGATGTTTTTCTTCTTTCATTTCTAATTGTTAAAGCCCTTCAGAGAGCTCAGGGTCTTGTGCTTTGGTATATTCACCTTCTTCATTTGTAGTTGAGGTAGGGATGCACAATATTATCGGCCCCCTATCAATATATCGGCCTTAAAACTGAGTATCGGACATCGGCCACCCCAGCAATATTTATTTGACCGATCAGCCCGCTGTTTCTCAATTCTAACACCCTACTACTGGACTACTACTACTACTTCTAACACTTCTACTTTGTTTTAAAGTGTTGGAAACGGATAACAAAACTGCTATTTGCAATGACTGCTTTTTTTTTTTTTTTTCAGAATATCGGTTTTCGGCCACATGAGTTTTAAAATATCGGCATATCGGATATCGGCCAAAATTCCAATATCGTTCATCCCTAAGTTGAGGCTTTGCTTGTGTGCCATTGTCCAACAAGTGGTTATGGCTGGAAGCCAGGTGTTGTAAAGTTCATCACTGTGAACACAGATGTTGCATAAAAAGTTATCTATTTTTTTGTTTTATTAATTTTTTTTATAATTTCTTGTATCTACAAGTTCTGTCAACTCTCCTGTTGCATTGATTCATCACAACTAAAAAACAAACAAAACAATGTTGCACTCCTGAAACATAGCAGTCATAGCAAAAACATGTTCAGTACAGTAGATGGGTAGAAAAATACTCCGAGCTCATTTTAATTTCCAGTTTGGCCTCTGCAAACTGAGCATAGCAGATGAAGCAATGCGACTGGCACAGCTCCTCGTAAAGCTCTGCAGCCCCATAGGCAGCATGCTAATGTAAATGCTGTGCTCCACCACCCCTTTTTTAATCACAACCATATGCCTTGCCTTCCTCCCCCTCCCAGTACCTGTACCCTCCGCTTGCCTGCAGTCAACCACAGCTGTAACCGAGTTTGTTGATATGCTTGGATGAAATACCTCATAAGCAAGACTGCCTTTTGAATATTATGTTTCACTGTATTTCAGAGTTCATATCACACCCGAAGAGCCAGGAGCCTCGCAGTTAAAACAAGTGTTGAGGTTAGATTGTTGAAGAGGGTTGTAAAGCTGCAGAGGCTGTCTCAGAGGGCTGTGGTACTGTAAGAATTGCTCATTAGAGCTAAAAAGCAGATTCAGAGTCTATTGCGATTTAAATGATCATCTCAACTTGTTCTGTACCTGGAAAAAGACAAAAGGCTTGTTTATTCTTGGTTTTGGATGTTGAGAAATGTGGTTACTGTGAATTTTGACATGCTCTTACCATAATCCTCAGAAGGTAGCGATCCACACATCCAGTTGGTCGGATTCTGCAAAAAAAATGGGTTCTGTGAGCTTCTGCATCAAAATTGCCATGTCCGTGAGGTTGAAAGAAAAGTGTGCAGCAGGGAACTTCTTTTACACCCTTTAGTAACATTGTCAATCCGTGGACCCCACTGGGATTGTATGCCCTGGACTCTTGCACTGTATTTATAATACTAAGTAATTGGAAACCTCCACTAATGCAGCAAAAAGTTTGAACGTACTTTGGACAGGTTTTTTTATTTTTTTATTTTTCCATTTTAAAGAGGTCTCTGTGACTTTTAAACATCATGTAAACAGTTTTGGCCATGTCTCTGGCAAAGATTAGGCTACTGGGATGAGACTGATCAGCTGGTTCCAGTTTGGGCCGACACACATGGGACTGACTGGCATCTTCCCAGATACAGTATGTTATCTTATATTTCCAGGGATGAAAATAATTCCACAGTTTCCTTTTAGTAATTTTTTGTTTTAGTTCTTTGGTTTGTCACCTTGAAGTTTATTTCCAGATAAGATTAGGGATGCAGCCAACAACTATCTTCTATTCAGTAGAGATGGTGCCGATCGATTGGCAACTGATCGGATCGGGGCAATATCGGGGAACTAGAAAAGCACTTTGAGAGTGCAGACCTCCGCCAAGCAGCTCGGCTCCCTTAATTTGATGTGTTCTGGATCATAGAAGGAGCTAGAAGTCTGTCCAACTATCTTCTCTCCTCATGCTCACTGCTGCTCATAAGTTTCATTTTCATAAATTTCTTTTTTGTTAGTGTGTTTCATAACGTGCAGTTGCACACTTCTGCAACAAGAGGGCACTCCCGCCTCATCAACAACCTTTTCAACATGGCCGATCTCACAATGATAAAGAATCCTTCAAAACAGTCCTGGATCCAGAAGGTGATCCGGGTCACCACCAAAATTTAATGAGTTAGTCCTTGGGCTGAAGCCCGTGGCTGGTGAAAATTTCAGGTCAATCTGTCCAGTACTTTTTCCGTAGAGTTGCTGACAGACGGACGGACGGACTGGTTGTTGCTAGCCCTGTCTGCCCATGCGTGCGTACGTACGTACGGATGCACGGACAGATGGACGCACGCACGCACGCTACCGAAAAAAATTACCTCCTTGGCGGAGGTAATTATCACTCCGATTGCATTATACTTACGTCATTGCATTATGCTTGTGTTTTATATGGTCTGATATCCAAAGGTGGCCGTAGTGCGCCAAAACGCTGCCTCTTCAAGTGTTGTGTTGTGATCATTCTCCTATTCACACTTCACTCCAGAGGGTGGCAGTAATGCTTCTGTAAGTTGGTTGCCAACTGCCGTTCAATCAATGCTTGATTCCAAAATCAAGCATTGATTTTAGCATCGATGCTTCCCCTCAGTGATCAGGGAAGTTTTACCAGTCACATATAGGCCTATATGGAAAATAGCCTTATTTCAGTGAGAGTAATTCATGTTGGAACACAACTTTGTGCTTTAGCAACGCATGATGACAGTTTTTTTTTTTTCCCCTTCCGATGCTATCAGAGGCCTCCATATGTACAGACTTTAGCTATAAATTTTTATAGAAATTTTTACTCAGTTGGCAAATCATGTGTAATTTCCCCATAGACCATTATGGAATCGAATAAATTTAGCAATTATTTCGATGTTGAAAAGAATACTTGTCATTTTCATGTTGGCTTCACTTGTCAGACCAAAGGCTACGCTTCCCTGCAGTCTACAGGAACATCAGTCATGACCGTAGCGTATTGCAGAGCCACTGAAAAGCTTTAAGCAAGAAATGAAAAAATATTTGAATTAATTAGTGTCCAGTAATATAATTTTGTAGCCTCGTGAGACCATCCTGATCTTGCGAGCTTCAGGTTTTCACTCGCAAATCAGTCTGGCTACTTTCCGTTGAAGAGAATTTGGAGCAGTTCACGAAACGAACGTCAAATCAGCATTGGCTTTGAGGCGGGTTGAGGTGTGATGCAACGAGAAGCGACAGTTCAGTCTAAACAACATGGCAGCTCCAGCAGATGAAACTAGCGTCAGCGTGGCTATCGCTCAAGTTTTATCGGAATTACTGCCGACATTTCTCTTGTTTGCTGAGCTAACGAGCCATTGCCGGCAGCAGCAAGAGCAGCCTGGCTTGTAGGGCTGTGTTAAACGATTATTTTTTAAACGATTAATCTATCGATTATTTTTTCGATGCATCGATTAATCTAACGATTCACTTTTTTAGCTCGATTCGACTCGATTCGATTCGATTATCGATTATCTCCTCATAAATTGACAGACAGCAATTTATATGTGCTGATAAAGATATCTAAAATGTAAAAAAGAGCATGAATAAAAAGGCAGTGGGAGCCAGCAGCCGTCATGGAGTTTTTCATGAACCAACAGAATGTAAAATTTATGTTGAAAACACAGCAGACTGAAAAACAGGCTTTTAATTCTTTCATTTACATGAAAATAATAATAAAAAAGTCATTATTAAAATAATATGATCATGTAAAATTGGAGGATTTAAGCTAAGACAGATATTATTTTCCAACAAAAGATAATGAAGATAAGTAAACATTCAGAGTTGAACATTATATTAAACATGGGTCTAGCTTTCAGAAAAAGTGCATCTTCATCTTTATTCTATGCTTAATACGGGTGCCAATCACTTGGAAATGAAATTAAAAATTCTTATTCATCCCAGAAGTGATAACAGTACTATTACCAACAGATGAAACACTAATATGAGGTTGACAACGTGACCCTGCATCAGCTGCAGTTCCACCCACGGCCAGCAGATGGAGCTCGTACTTCATGCTGACCGTCTCAAACAGGCCTGACGTGTCTGAAGACATGGCGTCCATCTCACGGAAGTTGTCTCATGTCTCATTAGGCTTCGGATTCGCCATCCCTAATATATAGTTATACCTTCGATAAACGAGTGTGGGCCTTCACTGCCTTACACTTTGGAAACTTGGAAGAGCCACTCGCGGAGATCGCGCCGCCATCTTTGTTTTAGTCTGAAGTCGCATGGCGCCGCCATCTTTGTTTTGGTCTGACGACGCATCGGTACGCATATTTTGCGTCGACGTATTTTTTGCGTCGACGTAATCGGTTACGTCGACGAATCGTCCCAGCCCTACTGGCTTGTGGTTGTGTTTTCGTCGTCGCTCTGTTAGTATGTCATATGCTTCGCTGACCTGATTGGTTAATTTGGCCCGTGTATCACCAGCATAAGTGGTGATAGACAGATGCCTTATCCAATCAGCTAACCAGTATTTTCGCCCCTTCCCAAAACTACTCTAACGGATGATTCCCAGATGGATATGAGGGAGCAAATCCATCTGGGGGAGTCAGGTTAATAATTTTGTATATTTGGGAAGAAACAGTTGAACAGGCTGAAAGTTGCTGCCGTATATCCTAGGACGTCATCTGTTTTAGGAAGCATTGCTGAGAAATGATGACTGTGCTCTTTCTTTAAGTGCTACAGATCCTAAACCCTTTTTATTTCCCTTTTGGTGTGACTCTGCTATGTTAAGGATGTTGTTTCTTTTTGTTTTGTTTTTAGGCTGATGAGCTGATAAATTGGGGCTCCATACGGCTTATCTCAGTGCTCATTTAGAGAGACGGGGAATCTGTTAACTTGGTGCATCCCACACTGCAGCAGGCAGATGGTGACTTGGTGTGTGTTTGTCTTGTTAGACACCAACTGTGTTTATTGCACGCTTGCTCTAAGCTTCTTTCTCTGGCTCATTCTCATTTTTATCTTCCCTAGTCTCTCAGTTGGTCTTTTGCTGCCGTCCGGTTACTTGTAATCAATCGCTCAAGTGTATCTGACGTTTCTCACCATTTCTTGTCTTTGCCCTCTGAGGCTGTGATGGATTGCCTTTACAAGGCTAATAGCCTTCCATTCATCACGCCAGCATACTGACTCCACAAATATAATTTCTTTTCTCTGTCCCTGTCATTAAACTAGGTTTTGCTTTGTTCTGGACCCCCAAACAAACTAAATAACAGCCTAGATAAGATGGCTCTAATGTGCTTATGCGTCAGGGCTGTTTGTATCAACTCTTGAAAACTGGATTAGAAATAGCTTTATTGGTTTTAAAGCAATGCAAGAGAAGTTGGGTACAGATTTGTGAAGTGGAACTGGACTGAAAACAACAACAACAAAAAAAGAAGAAAAAATGTTGTATAGAATGTGGTTGGACTTGCTCAGTTGGATTGTGGGTGGTCCGATGTCATCATCTTCACATGCCGCCAGTTTCTGCCTTCAAGCTGCACAACCCAGCCTCAGTTTCAGTGTAAATGCATAAGCTTTATTTCCCTGTCTGCTTGTTCTTTGATCTTCCATCACGTCTACTGTCGAGAGAGCGTTTTCAAAAGCCCCTTTTTTTCCTTCGTTTCTTTGGAATCTGGGAAAAAATAGCTGTCCAAACAACAGATGTGTGCTCTGATCCCAGGCCACCACTTCCACTTTCAAAGAATGCTATGTTCCCGACCCCGAGCACAACTAAGGCAACTGTTTGAAACAACATTAGAGATCTTCAGTTGAAGCTCTCCCGGCCAATAAGTGTAAGTGTGTAAAAAATTGACTGTGGGTTTGAATTGACCTGTGATTTTGGTGCTGTGACTGCAGTTAGGGTGGCAGTGATAAGATCATGCCCCCCCCAACCCTCCCCACTCTGACTTTGTGACGAATGAGCATGCAGGTTTGTCTGTTCACACTTCACGTGTATCACATACAGGTTGAGCCACACTAGATGTGCTGAGAAGACGGGAATATTGCCTGATCTCTGCCTGTTCCCACACTTTGCAAGAACAACATTTTCATTCATTTTGGTGAAGACACAATCAGAAGGCAGGCCTTTTTTCTGGCTTTTATCCCAGACAAATACCTTTTTATTAAGTTTCTGATTTCATCTTTCAATCAGGTATGTTTTTTTTCCCTTCACTTTCTACTGTTTAGTTTAGTTTTGTACAGGAACAAGAACAACTCTAAGAACAGTTTGTCAGAGTTGTGGTTAATGTACAGTTCAGGACAAGGTGGAAATATGTGGGAATTAAGGCCTCACTGAAATGTGCAGTTTATGAGAGCTTTAATGCTACACATAATTCTGAAGTTGAAGTGACTGCTGTAATTGTGTGTGATTGTGAGAAGCAGGGAAAGGCTTGCCCTGCTTTATAGCTATAATGCAAAGTTTTTATAGTTTCCCTCTAATGTACAACTTTAAGAACAAGTTGGCTTGTGTTTAGCAAACATGTTGCTCTCTCTACTGTTATGAAGATGATATCCCGCCACTGAAAAGCAACTTTCAGCCTTTTCCATTACCTCTCATAAGTTGTACATAATGTTCTTTTGTTATATCTGTTTTGTTTTTAATCATGAGTGTTGGCTGGTGTTCTGAATATAAGGCTTCTACTAAACACTGATGGGCCGTCAGGGCCAGCAAAGTCTTCTCTGCTGGCCTAAACGCTATCAGAAGCATGAACCTACATTTACAACCTAAATTCTAATTTTATTTTCCACAACTGTGTTAATTGGGTACCAACAATCCATTCTCTTCATTTCTTAGCTTTTCTCTTGGCTGCTTCTTCCTTTACATGTATGTGGTTGCTTGATTTTTAAAAAAAATTTTTTTTTTTTTTTTTGTCCAGTCAGATTTCAGCCTCTGTGTGTTGCCATGTTAATCTAACCTGCCAGGGCCTTCAGAATCAGTGGTGCTGGCCGATGGGACCCTAACAATATTAGAAATGCAGTTTTCTGCCCGTGATGTGGCACATGCTCAGTATGTGTAAATGGACGGTCAGTATTTTTCTTGCGTCGAGCCTTAAACGATTCATAAACAACGGTATGGATGCAGATACGACAGGGAACCGCTTAGTGCAGACCTGGCCTCAGTCCCATTGTCTAAATTGCATCGATGAAGTCTGTAAACGTGAATTATTGCAGTATTTTAAACTCTTTCTGCATAACCTCTGCTTTCTTTGCTTTCTCTCTGGCTAGTCTAGGAGTTCATGCTGTATTTCAGCTGTGCTCCAGCTGCGGTGGTGATGCTGGTACATTTAGTCATTGCTGGGGACAGAGGACGGCTGTCACTGCCCTGGATGAAGCTGCTGGTGTGGTGTGTCCCACTCTGTAGGGTGACGCACACTAATGTTAATGCACAGATCCGTCTCAGGATCACTGAAGCCTTGTGAAGAGTGTGATGTGTGGTCATCATGAATGTTGGAGCTGGCATTAGTTGATGTGAATGCTTAACACTGAAGCTTGTTTGACTCGCACTCGCTTTTATCAGTGCGTGAATCATCTAACTTTACTATTGGTGGTAGTGCCGCAGGGCCAAAGATCTCCCCCATGACACGGACACCGTTATGGGTCATTTATTGTAGCTCATACAGTATGAATCCATCTGAAAACGGCCACACGAAGGATTTTAACTTCAGTAAATGTACAAAACTTTGTGCTGCACTTCAAAAGGTTAATATAAGCGTTATTTAAAAGAAAGCTTTAAGCCTCGAGTCAACACTAGGACTCCCAGAATTCCATCACTACTAGAGATCCCAAGGCCGTCAATTTGACGGCTGGCATTCTGAATGCCAGGGTGGTGATGACATCATCACATTCCATTGGCCAAAAGGCTAAGGGTATTCTTACATGTTATAAATTATGATTTTGGCAAGGATTAAAAATAGTATTTGATCAATAACCTATTGTTTTGTTGGTATTTGTAAATTTTGTAGTATTGGCAAATGACAGAGTAGCAGGTGCATTTTTTTAAAAAAAGCTTTACTATTTATTTGGTGGATCATTTGTTTGTGTTAGAACTTAAGACAAAAATATAAAAATACAAAAATCATTATTTTTTCAAACATTTGGACAAAAACAGCTTGACTTACAGGTTATTATTTAGGTATGTAGGCTATAGATGTGAATAGTTTTTTTTTACGTATCTTACGGAGATAGGAAAGCCGCCCTCCACCCCCCTTCACTCCGCGGACATAAATAAGTGTTAAAACATTTTCAGCTCATCCACATTCATGTCCCAGGAGGAGTCATCTCTTAAAACTCTGCGGGCTTTAGCCACAGTAGTCCCGTGTGGGTGAGCATTCGGTGTCCACCAAGCAGAGGAATGCGGTCTGGGCATGTCCAATCTCCTCCTCCCGCTCAGATGTGCGCTCGTTCGTGAAGACGCTGTGAAATGCAGAATGGATCTTTCTTACTACTTTACCTGGTTTTGGCCTGTATTAATTTCATAGGCCATTATCAGTACCTTGAATTTGAAGTTTCTCTCCAGTCAATGAGCTGAATTCGTGCGTTTATAGCAGCGGACTGTGCGCCTGGCTCGTCTGTCCCTGAACCTGGGAATGTGGGATCTAAATAGTGTTTTGATTATTAGCTTACTTATCTGTTTATTATAGCCCGGAATTGTAAAATACTTAGGCTATACCTGTATCTTGAAATAATGTGTCACCTCCTGATGACGGGAGAACTCATCACTTTCTGATTCGCTGTCACTGGAACTGACGACTGACAGAGTCGTCGGACTCCCCCTCGCCTCCAGAATCACTCATCCAGATTTAGAAGTATTTCCAATGCCTCTTGAACAAAAAAATCTCCTTTTAGAAGCCATTTGTATGATGCTAGCAGTCTCCTCCTCACGCAGACAGCTTCTAGAGTGTCTGTTGCTAGGCAATGCTCGCACAGTATGCTCACACGCGGGAAAAAATACAATCAAAACATCACTGTTATTACCATAAGGTTCTTCACTATCTGGAACATGTGGATCTCTGTAAATGTAAGTTACTCCAGTCGCTGATTCCAGTCGGCCCGGCTGGAGCAATCTCTGGATCCAGGCTAGTGCTAACATGGGAGCTAATGCTAACATTCCTACTTTTCCCCATGAGTGAAAATGATGTTTTAGCCCAACGGACAGCCCTTGAGCCCACCCGGCTGCCTGCAAGGCTGCTTTTTGCAGTGCTTATTCCAAATGTGAGCTGGGCTACTCACCTGACACAACCGTAAACACAACCATAGAACCAACCTATCGCTGGGACTGAGCCGCTTACAACCCAAGCTCCGGACATTAACCCATGCTATGATCGTAACATTTTTTTCCACCTTTATTTATACAGGTTGTTTCATCGAGATCTAAGATCTCATCTGCAAGAGAGATGTGTCTTGATAAATCGGCAGAGCAACATGTCTCTAACGTAACTGTAACATGAATGAAAACAGACATTCGTGCTGTTTCTGTTGGTAGTTACCTGTCCAGGAGAAGCAGAGCTAGCTCCGAGTTGAACTGCAGCTGCTTCAGCTCTCCCAATGGTTTCCACCGTAGAAACACAAGGCCAGTGTTAATTCAGGTTTGGTCTCTTTCTTAGTCAGACAACTTTCTTCGCCAACAACCGTTTTTTTTTTTTTTTTTTTTTTAGAGGTTATGTTGGATTCAGGTCCGATCCTGGTTGTCTTCAGGTGAATGTTTGCTTTCCATGTCCTCCATTTTGCATCTAAGATGCGTGCTGCTGCCATTGGTCACTAGCTGTTGCGTTTTATAGGGAGGGAGGGGCTAAGGGCTCCCAGAGGAGGGAGGAGGCGGGTTTCACATGAACATACATGAACTCACGGCCATTGTTGCCAACTTAACAACTTTGTTGCTATATTTAACAGCTTTTCACACCCCCCTAGCGACAAAATCTAGCGACTTTTCCTGATCATGGAGACAGAGTTCATATCGCTCCACCCGTTTATTGGGAGCTGGCTGCAATCAGCCCCTCCCTCCCTGTTTCCCAGCACTCACTCACTGCTCTCGCTGTCCCTTTGCAGACAGCAGCCCTTCTGAACTGCTGTGTGTGAGATGACCACGCCTCCTCATCCAGATTATTTCCCATGATGCTTTGTGGCACAACTGGGTCTTCTTTGCACCATGACTCAAATGTGTTTGTCACCCCTTCAGTACCCTTGTTAATGAGCAATGTAATATGTCCAAAATAGATACATACGATGCCAGTATATAGTACTGCGCATGCGCGTAATGGATTTAGTTTCGTGATGTCATTTAGCAACTTCTGGCGACTTTTGGGCCAGCCAATGGCGATTTCTCTCGCTGAAAGTTGCCAACAGTGCTCACGGCTGGACTGGCTCATGATGCTGGAGATCAGCATAGAGACGGTGTGTGATGTTATGCTATACTCCAGATGAAAATACACATCTAGTTCTCCACATAGCCACTTTTTAAGCATTTCTTTCAGAAATGACAAATTTTCACTTATTTCTCCTTTAAAAGTTGAAGGGTTTTCTGCTTCCTGGTTGTATAAGAGCATGTTTCCAATATTACTGAACTGAACCTCATGTGCTCAGTAACCCCATCACGTTTTAGTCTGATACTGCAGTAAAAAAGAAACTTTCACTCCTTTTTTCTCCAAAATGTTGTCAGAAAAGTTCATAACAAAATGTCATTCTATTGACGAGAGTGAGTGGGGGGTGCCCTGGCCTGCCCCCTGTTGAACGACTAATTGAAGAGGCTCATTAGGAGGGCAGGGGTTGATTGTCTGCAGGGCAGAGAGCGTCCAGCTGCAGTCATCTGTCCCACAGCAGGCTGAGCGGCACTCATTTGTGGAATGCAGGGATTTGCTTCGAGACCAGCGAGCATGTCAGCAGCTGGCACGGAGAAGTCTGCGGTCAGCAGCAGGTTAATTTATACAGAAACACAAAGCAGAATTTACTGGGGTTCTCTCTGTTTACAGGGTTGCATCAACTAACACGTGTAACCCAGGTTAATCTCCATTTTGCAGGGATTTTCTAGAAGAATGATTATGAAGCAAATTTGTCATCTCACATTTTGATGGTGATTCTTTTTTGTTGTTTTTTTTTCCATGTTGTGATTGTGGGCTTTAATCTTAATTTCCTGTAGTTTGATGTGGGAAGCTGTTTTCCATAAGTTTGCTTGGACCATGTGACTTTTCAGCTAGTTTGGCTGGCTGTCCTGCAGCCCCCCGTAGTGTAAGATGTCATTCATGTAAACAGACAGGCAAACAGCTTCTCACATCATTAAGATGTTTAGTGTAATGAAATTAAATGAAAAATACTTTATTTATCCCAGCAGGGAAATTAAGTTATGGGTTTACAGGATCATATCTGTTTACACTGCACAGCATGATCACTGTCTGCTTTGGGTTTTAAACAGGTGCAGCAATGAGAAAAAAAAAAGCATATTCTGAATGAGTTAATTCAGGAGTAAAACTTCAGTATCAGATATAAGGTTTTACACAAGGTGTGTGTATCACTGCCTCTTTTGCATTGCAGCCACCTGATAGGTCAGCTGCCAGCTGGCTTCACAGATTTTAAAGGTGCCATAACCTAGTGTTTTACATACACAATCCTTCTTAAATTATCTTCAAATGAATTTTTAATTATAGCTGGGTGGGAGGAAAATTTAATGAGCTCATTTTAACCTCTTTTTTTCCCCAACTTTTGTTTGTCGCGAGAATACGCACGAGAATAAGACCTGTCTGTAAACGCGTTCAGGAGACAAGTGAAGAAATGATTAGAGCTGCAGCTAGCGATTATTTTAAGTGTCGAATAATCTACCCCTGTAATCGATCAATTAATCGGATAAGCTCTATGTTTTTAAAGATCTGACTGAGATGCAGTGGAGTAATAATGAGTCCAAATTGGCATCAAAGACTGTGGATTGACACGCAACGAGTAGGTGCATTACTGCCACCCACTGGTAGGGAGTGTCCGGAAATAGTTTGTACAGACCGGAAGTAGGGCTGGGCGATACTGAATTTGAGTAATATCCCAATATTTTTATGGCATGTCAAGATACACAATATATATCTCAATATTTAACTTTGGCCTTGAATTAATGCTTTGATGCATATAATCACATTGGTAAGTTGAATTATTAAACATTACTGTTCACACTGCATTAATATTTGCTGATTTTAAATATTCATGCCAAAAGGTGAGATCATAACTAAACAAATTGATCAAAACTGTATTGAACAGTTAAAGCAGTGCAATAAACATCATGTAATTAAAAAACAAAACAAAACAAAAAAACAAAACAAAGTGCCTGCGACTACTGTTGTGCCTTTTTGTAAAAGAACCAGATAATTTGTTCATGGTGAGAATTATTTACATTAAAAAAGGGAATAAGTAAGTTGATAGTTACTAAAAGTAAATTATTTCATGCTGGAAAAAAAAAACAGTCAAAATATTTGGATTTCAGATCTAATCAGTGTGACACATCTTCTTAAAAAGCTCTTCGTTAAAACGCATGCTCAGTTATCTGTGCGAGTGAGTGCTCACATCTTAACGAGGGTCTTTGTTGTTTTTTTCTCCGACAATGTTGTGAGCACTTTATCAGAGAAACCAGTGAGGAAACAACTCATGTTTGCACCAAATATGTTCCTCGGAAAACTTAAGTCTTTGTAAGTATTGTGCTGTGTATGTGTGTAATGACAGCAGTTAGTTGGTGGAAATTCTTCATCTGCAGCAACTGGAGGTCTGCCAGAGAAGCTGCTACAGCTGGGCACGTGACGTAGCACGTAGCACATGTAATTTACGCAAGTCTTTCCTAACCGGGAGCACTTTATACAGACCGAAAGCAATGCGTGAAGCGGGACTTTAAAATGTTAAACGAAGCATCGATTACTAAAATATTAATCGATAATTTTTTCTAATTGAATAACTTGAATAAATCGATTAATTGTTTCAGCCCTAGAAATGATGTCCCAATAGAGGAAAATGGATAAAAACGCAACTGTACGGTTGTTAGAGAGGATCCGCAGAGTAAAACAGCTGGACTCTGAATATAAGGAGCGGACATCTGACGTGAAGTTAACCAAACAGTGCTAGCTTTAGCTACATTAGCAGCGTATCCGTTCTTCTACCATCGTTTACTGGTCTCTTACACAAAAGATAATAAGTTACACAAGCAGGAACACTTACCGACTGCACATCTTCTCTGAATAAATATAATACACTGGTCCCTGGTCGTGCTGTCCCTTCTGTTACAGCACTGAAAACTGCTGAATTTCTGCCGAGGCAGCTCAGCACGGCAGTTTTTCCCCCTCCTCCTAGTCTTCGACAAAGCGAAGCCACTTTCACTCTTCAGAGTTTCTAGCACATTTGAACTGAGGTCCTATTCCAATACTCATGTTTTAATGTGAAAAAGTGAGATTTCTGGGTGATGACTCCTTTAAGTGTTTTTCTTCCTACTTTCCCTCTGCCCTGTCTCTATTATTATGTATTTGCATTTTTATTTTTAACATATATTTTTCTCCTTTCCAGTGGCTTAAATATAAGTATATAATTCGTTCCTTCCAATTAAGGAAGATGCTAAATTCACAATAATTATTTCAATGACAAGATACCAAAAAGTTAAAATAAATAGAAATTTACAAAATTACACTTAATTGGAGTTAGATATTGCATTTGAATTGTAGTTGACAAGAATAAATTTCATAAAACAAATTTATTATTTATTACTTTAGTCAATTTCAACTTATTTCAGTGACAGCTGATTTTTTTTTTCCTTATTTAATGAGAGGGTTTGAATAATTTTGAGGACAATTGTATACAGCAGGGGAAAAAAGTACTGAACATGTCAACATTTTTCTCGGAAAATATATTTCTAGTAGCTATTGGCACCAAATTTTCACCAGATGTCGGCAACAACCCAAGTAATGCACACGTGCAAAGAAATCCTAAAATTTGTGTCCATAAATGAAGTTATGTGTAGTAAAGTGACAGGGAGTATGTACTGAACACATGAAGAAATGGCGGTGCAAAAAGATATAGAAAGCCAAGAAGACAGCTGGAGTCTGTCAGTGGACAGGATTACTTTCTAAATACTATCAGTGCAAAGTAATATCAGCTGGTTTAGTCCTGGTTGATGCCTTTAAAAATTATTTTCATTACCAAAGTGTCAGACAAGAAGCATTTCATGATGGGTAAAAGCAAAGAGCTGTCTAAAGACCTACACAACCTCCAGTGAGCACCATTGGGGCCATCATCCAGAAGAGGAGAGAACACGGCATTTTCACAAACCAGCCACAGCCAGGTGCTCCTCGCAAGATTTCAGACGGAGGAGTCGGAACAATAATCAGAAAGGTTCTCCAACAGCCCAGGACCACTAATGGAGAGCTTCAGAAAGACCTGGAATCAGCAGGTACAGTTGTTGCAGAGAAAACAAGAAGTAATGCACTCAACCGCCATGACCTTCATGCATGCACACCACGCAAGACTCCATTTCCGCATGATCCCAAAACACTATAGCAACAATAAAGTTTGGAGGTGGAACATAATTGTGTGGGCTGTTCTTCAGCATGTGGTACTAGCAGACTTCATACCATTGAAGGAGGACTAAATGGAGAAAAGGAGAGAGACATTCTGGACCAGAATCTGCTGCCATCGGCTGAAGATGAAAGAGGCTGGATCTTTCAGCAAGACGACCATCCCAAGCAAACAGCCAAGGAAGCACTCAACTGGTTTAAGAAAAAGAAAATTATGCTGGGAGTGAATGCCCCAGTCAATCACCCCACTTGAATCCAATTAAAAATCTTTGAAAGAACTGAAGATCCAAGTTCACAGAAAAGACCTGGAACTTTTGAAGGCAGTTTGTGTGGAAGAATGGACCAAAATCACCCTGGTTTCTCCATACAGGAGGTGTCTTGAGGCTGGGATCACCAACAAAGGCTTTTGCAGGAAGTATGAAATAAACTCCAGTAAGTGTACTTGGCTTGTTGCCGACATCTGGTAAAAATTCTGTGTCAATAGCTCTACTAGAAATATATTTTATAAGAAAAATGTTGACGTGTTCAATATTTTATATATAAATAAAGAGAAATAAATAAAAATATATATATTCAGGTTGAATTGAAACCTTTGTAACTGCAATCACAATTGTCTCTAATGTATAGTCCCAGTGTTAGCACTCTAACACCTGTAGCTCTGATCAGTTTAAGGAGTTTTACAGAAATATGTAAACTTGTCTTCTGCTTATTTTCACATGCTCTTCACATTCTGTGAAAAATGTTCAGCTGTTTACCTTGATGAATTATGCCCATGGTTATTAAGCATAAAAAAAAGAAAACCTCATGCTGTCCATAAAACAGCCCCTCGGGTTGGTGATTTATGAGAATTGGCAACAGACCTTTGATAATAAACAGTTGCTCTTGATGAAATTGGCTTGCTGAGAGGTTCAGAAAGCAAACCACGATGAACGGTGTGTTTATCAGTATATTGTCTTGTAATGTGGAGACTTGCATCCTTTTATTAATTGCAACAGAAGATGTATAACAAACATTTAGACATCTGAAACCTGATTTAATTCTCTCTCTCCACCTTCGTTTCCACTCGCATAAATACTCACCAGCCACTTCATTAGGCACACCTGCTTATACTGGGTTGAAATCCATACTACCATGCATGATAGTACCACATATGTGCTGCACAAGTCTACCACATCCCAAAGATGCTCTACTGGATTGAGTCTGCAACAACACTCAGTTGGTACTAAGGGGGCCCAAAGTAAGCCAAGAAAATCTCCCCAACACCCTTAAACCAGCAGCAGCCTGAAGCCTTGATCCAAGGCAGGATGGATTCCTGTTTTAATGATGTTTCCACCAAATTCTGGGCCTGCCATGCGAAAGTGGAGCAGAAATGGAGACTCATCAGACCAGCAATGTTTCCCCAACTTCTGTTGTCCAGTTCTGGAGAGTTTGTGTGAATTGTAGTCTTAGTTTATCGGGTACGGTCTTCTGCTGCATTCTGGAAGCCCTAGAGATGGTTGGGTGTGAAAATCCCAGGAAATAGACCAACAACCATGTCACTTTCAAAGTCACGTAACCCCCCTTCTTGCTCAGTTTGAACTTCAGTGAGTCGTCTTTACCATATCTACATAACTATGTGTTGAGCTGCTGCCATGTGATTGGCTGACAAGTTATTTATGTCAACAAGCAATTGAACAAGTGTATCTAATAAAGCGGCTGCTGTGTGTTTCTGTTTCTGAGGCTGTTTTAGTTGAAATTCTTGACATTGTGAGCAGAGATCTAACTTTATTCATTGCTCTCCAGCTCTGACTTTTCTTTTGGTCCTCGCAACCTTCTCCCTGCCCCATCAGTTTGTGTGCATGACAGCAGTGTTCCAGACACCCTGAGATGTGTTTTATGGCAACACAAGCACCCAGAAGCTGGCAATTACAGTTGATGTTTTATAACCTCATTCTGCTCTTAAGGCGACACCACCTTTTACTGTTGAATGGACTCTGCAGCCAACAGCATGGCCATTCCAGTGCGATGAAGTCGAGATGAAGATGTATAAAAGGTTTGAGTAGAAAATGTAGGGTGACGGGATGCTTTGCAGTGCATGCAAGAACATTAGGGAGAATAAAAACTTTATTAAAATGCATCTCTTAAACATCGTTCACCAGCAACCAGTCATTGTAGTCCAGGTCTGCAGACATCGTTCTGCACAAGCAGCTCAGTTGCTTCGGGGTGACTTTGAAGTTAATTCAATAGCGTGTTCTCCACCGCTGCGGTGCATAATGAGATTGGAACACAGGCTTTTGGGCCTTTTGATTAAAATGTCCAATCAAAAGGAGGCAATCAGGAGGCCTGATTCCTAAAGCTCGGACTGTAATAGAGCGTTATCACAGTCTTTGTCATTATTGTTTCCTTAATTACAAATGATGTCATTGTTCCCTTTGCTAGACTTCTCTTAGCAACGTCAATAACAGGGTGTGATAACACACACACAACAAGTAGAAAATACTAATCAAATAACCTGAGGCTCCCAGATTTTACCTAAGTAATGAAGAAACTACAGTGAGTGAAGAGTAACTGTGTTATAGCTCAAAGAAGGGAAATTTGTTGCATTTAACTAGCTGGGAATGTGAAATATCTACAGGTGGTCAAACATTCCATCAGAGAGGAAAATGATTTTTCTATCAATTATAAAATTTCAAAGAGACAGGAAGTGTGTAAGCCTGGATAGAAATAAATACAGTATTACATTTTAAACCATTCCCGGCAGAAGGCAGTTGTGTTCGTATGGGCTCAACCAGGCATAAATAACACTGAGGCCGTCAGCGGGGCTTTATTGGTCGACTTCGGCATTTACAAAGCTTCATAAGCCAGCATATTATGTTTTCCTCTTTTACAGTTGGCATATCTCAGACTTGAAATGTTTTTTTTCTCTGCATCTATAATGCCGCCTCATGTCTGTTTTTAATATTCCACTTATGGACCGAATATTGTGAGCAGTATATCTGGTCTCAAGTAGACGAGACTTGAAAGCAATGTTTTCTTTTCATGAATCTAAAGGTTTGATTCTCGCTCTGTAGTCAAGCTCTCTGAAGCTGAATAATCTGAATCTGAAGATTCAGATTATTCTAATAAATGAGGTTATTTATGTTCAAGATATCCTTGCACCTTTCCTTTCAAGGATTTGGATATTTTCTGCTACCTCACCTAGACTGTCACACTTTGGCCTTTTTCCAGTACATTTCCACCACACCACCCCGATACATCTCAATTACCTATTGATTTTTTTTGTTTTGTTTTGACTTCAGTATAATTTGTTTTCTGTAGTTTCCTACATCAGCGTTGCTCCAGCAGTTACATCGTTGGCATAGATCTGTGAGTGGATTTTGGTGCTGAGTTATTCTGTTTTTCTTTTTTGTTTGCAGAGTGAAGCTTTGATGGCAATCACAGGTTTCACTCTCTGAACCAGTATTTTTCTTTTGTTCAGTTAATGGAACATGAAAGCTTTTTCCAGCTCTTCTAAGTGAAGGAAGCATTATTTTTTAATGCCATTTTACCAGAATTATGACAGCCTTTTCTGTGTTGTAGCCAGCATGAAAAGTGAAGTTTAACCTGCCTCAAAAAACAAAAATGGCAATAAAATAAAAGGAAATGGAAAAGTTTAAGGAAAACTGGTTGATCGTATCTTTAACATGTAAGGTAAATTTCCAAGAAGCAGGGATAAATGAATGGTAGGGATGCATGACAACTTTTTTTTTTAAAACCAGATATCGATGACCAATAAATTTCAGCTCCTAAAGCCTGATACCGATAACTGATAACCGATAACACACATCACACCCAATCAGGACTAGGGGTGGGACAAAATATTGATACACTGAAATATTGCAATGTTTTTTATGGCGATATATCAAAATTTTAAAGTGGTATTAATCCATTTTACTAACATAACATGCAACATTTTATCGTTCTGTTATTAAATCTCGCAAAATTTGGTTCCATCAGCAGCAGTCCAGAATGTGGAAAAGTTGCTGCTTTCCACTGATGTCTTTGTGCTAGGGCTGAACGATATGGACAAAATTTCATTTCTCGATATCCATGCCAGACATCTCAATATCGATATGATACGATATGACTACGGGTTCGTTGAAAACCAAGCACTTTTGTGGAACGTACAGTTTTGTTTGTGACTTCCAGAGCTTTACATGCAGGACAAGCGCAGGGAAATCTATATCTTTTATATGGTTGCCTTTTCGATATTAATATCTTGAATGTTCATATCTCGATATAGATACGATAATGGTATATCTTTCAGCCCTACTTTGTGCATCTGCAGGTTCAGGTTAAATTTACACACAGTGGAAAGTATAAGTTAAAATGTGTGTCCAGGTTTTCATCAACCTCCCAGTTGTTTTAGATTATGACTGATGAAATGATTATTTCTCATATGCACTAATACGCGTTTTCATGTACTCACATACTACTTTGTTTTACTGTTTTACTAATTTTACCTGAATTTGTGTACATTTATACTAATCCAGCTCAGCTGTGGTAATATTGTTTTCAAAAGCACTTTTTTTTTTTTTTTTTTTTTGCACATCTATTCAGTTGGGTTTTCCCAAAGTGAGAAATATTTATGTTCAGGGGGACGATTGTAAATGCTTTTATTATGAGATCCAAGTGGCAAAGAAACCTGTCCAAGTTTAATAAATTGGACGTAGATGAGTTGAATTTTGTTGATTTTGACTCATTTAGTTGTTTTAGTCATCTGATGTATGTACGTAGTACAACATTTATTTCTGGTGGCAACCCTGTTTTGTTGTCAGGAAGAAGAAAGGGAAAAAAAAAAAACCCCAGCCTTGTTGACATCCACCATTTTGTGTTTATACAATAGACATGTAAATTACGACCACATGCCGTTTGTATACATGATATGATTTTGCTTTTATTTAACTTTCATTGAAAACATTTGTGTGAGTAGTGCTTTATTTACAAAATGATTTCATCACTTCATCTTTGTTTGAAGGTCATTCCCCATTATTGCACATCATGGATGTTGCAAACTGAGCTCATATTCATAAAGTGATCAAGTTTTTTAAGAAAAGGCAAAATGTCCAACATCATATCTGCAATGGAAAAACTTTACCCATGCTATTGTTCTTAAACTTCCAGAGACTCGAGTACATCCACTCTTCCTTTTTAGCTGCAGCATGTGGGTCATTTTATAGTTGACTTTTATGTAAAACCATTATGGAACATTACAGCCATTTAGCACTGTAGTGAGCCAGCACTTTCTCTGCAGGATGAAAGAATGCTGTACATTTTCAGGGCTTCTTCTCTTTTTGCACATGTTCTGAATTAAGATGTCAGTCTTTAACATAAATGTAGAGATGTAAAAATGACATTACTTACTGTAGAGGCTGCACTCAAACAGCTGTGCCTACTTACTGTATAACAATGGAAAGCGCTTGTGGTGGTTTTCTATTGACTTCAGTAAAAGATCTAATTGTCCTGTCTGTCTGTATCTAATGTTGCTGCATCACATATGTTTATTTATGTAAATAATACGAATCCTGTCTTCAGTCACATTTAGCCTGAGACTTTGTTTTGGCGTTTCTGTGAAGCGGCTCTGTTTTAATCAAGGGCTGATATTTCCTGCATAAAGCACGAGTCTGAAAGCAAACTTAAGCTGGATTAATATGTCAGATGAATGCAGAGTCTACGGTGTTGCCATTTACCGGGCGTACACCCAAATGCTCTGCTATTTAGGATCTTTGTTTATGGGATAGATAATCTTTTTACTTTTTGGATAAATGGCAGTGTGTATCTCTCCTGGTAGACTGCGTGAGCCAGTGAGGTGGCCGTTTGCTCAGGTCAGTACCCTGAAATAAACTTTGCAAAAGAAAAAAAGAAATTCAAATCAGCCAAGTTTCCATTTCCATGTTTTGAAGTGGAAATTGAGAAGTTGGAGTTAAAATCCTTGTTGGAAACAAACATCAAGGAGGAATAAAACAATAATGCTGGTCATCCACAAGAGGATAATATTCCTGAGAGCCCTTTTGCCGGGCTATACTCTTGACAGAAGTGTTTCTATTCCCCCTAATGCATATCTATACCTCTTTTAAACAATCTACCTCGTTCACCTTTTCTTATTCACATCTTGTAAATATGAAATCATAAAAGGAAACCAGGGCTCTAGGATGCCACTGAATGTTTGTCACCCAACATTTTGCAGGTGTAGGACTGTTAACATCCCAGAGAACGTCTCTCTGTATATTCGGTATTCAATCCCTCCCCGACCTGAGTTCAGGGAAGAATGACACATGCTAAAAAGCCAAATAAAGGCAGAAGAGTGGTGGATCTTCTCCTCTGTTTATCTCTGATCTACTGCTGTGCACTGTGTTGGTTTGAAATTGCGACTGCTCACATTAGACACCCAGTTCAATGAAGAACGTCAGATTCAGAGAATTTAAGTGGAATAAGTTGTGAAACACGGAATACTGTGGAATTTGCTCATATGACGGTGTGATCTGTTTCCCCCACTAATCTGAGCGTTTTTAACGGTATTTGAGCCAAATGCACAAGAAAAGCAAGACCAGAATGAAACATCTTTTGAACAGCTTCCTGTCTGTGTGACGTCACCTGCACTGGCAGGGCTTAAGTCGCCTCCACATGTACAGCAGTGGCTAAGAGGCCAGAGACAATTCCCAAGTTGTCCAAGAAATTAAGAAGTACTTCCCAAAGTTGCTCCAAAAATTTTTTTAAGCTGAATCAGTTTCTGGTGAAGCATCAGGCTAAAGGCAGAGACACACCAGGCCGATTTTCGGCCGTCTGGTGTCGTCGTGGAGTCTTTTGAAGTTGGGGTCGTGAGTCATTTTGGTGTGTTCTGTCTTGTCAGCCTTCTGAAGCCGTCTCCAACACTGTCGGCATTCTTTTCAGCTGATTGAACATTTGTATTCTGCGTCGTTCAGTTGGTGATGGGCTGACCAATCATATTGGAAGAGGCTTAACCTTGCTCCCGAATCAGCAAACGAGAAGACCCGAAGTGAAGGTAAACAAACCAGATGAAAAGCGAACATAATGCAAACTCTCACACATCGTTTGGCATCATATTGCGACCTTAGCTAGCAGTCCGCGCTCTCTTCTAACAACAGCTGCAGCTTTTAAGTGTTTTTGTTCTGAGAAATGGTCCGTTATTTTCGGTTTTTGGGGCCACAATATAGATCAGCGCCGCCTGCTGTTGTGGCGACATTATATTTTGTGCATGCGCAGAAGGTACACCCAAGTCTGGAGACGGCTCGAAGTGTTCTTTGACACTTTTCTCACCATGTCAGCGAGACTGAAGCCGATTGATCAGCCCGACCCCATTTTCTGGTGACAACCGCGACGGTTGGCAGTCTGTCCGGTGTGCCTCTGCCATAAGATGAAGAGCATCCCTGGAAAACCAGAGTGGTCTCAGACAAACTCAGCATGCATGTTAGAACCCCACCTGAAAGCTGACCTGAAGATGATCCAAAATTCAATCAGTCAATCATTGAAACTATTTGAAGGAGATGTTGGCCATACCATACCGTCTTCTTCCGCTTATCCTGGATCAGGTTGCGGGGGCAGCTGTCTAAGCAGGGAAGCCCAGACTTCCCTCTCCCCGTCCACAGCTGCCAACTCATCTGGGGGATCCTGAGGTTTTCCTAGGCCAGCCGGGAGGCGTAGTTTCTCTAGGGTCTCATCCTGATGGGACGTGCCTGGGAGGCACGTGCTCCTCACCAGGGAGGCGTCCAGGAGGCATCCTGACCAGATGCCCGAGCCACCTCATCTGGCTCCTCTGGATGCGGAGGAGCAGCAGCTCTACTTTGAGCCCGTCCTGGATGACCGAGCTCCTCAACCTATCTTTAAGGGAGAGCCCGGCCACCCTGCGGAGGAAATTCATTTCAGCCACTTGTACCCGCGATCTCGTTCTTTCACTGCCCACAGCTCGTGACCATAGGTGAGGGTAGGAACAAAGATCGACCGGTAAATCGAGAGCTTCACCTTCTGGCTCAGCTCCTCCTTCACCACGACAGATCGGTGCAGTCTGCATCACTTCAGATGCTGCACCGATCAGTCTGTCCATCTGCTGCTCCATTTTCTCACTCTTGAACAAGACCCTGAGATACTTGAACTCCTCCACCTAGGGCAGGACTTTGCCCCCGACCCGAAGAGGACGCTCCACCTTTTTCCTTTTTTGTGAGAACCATGGTCTCGGATTCAGAGGTGCTGATTTTCATCCCAGCCGCTTCATACTTGGCTACGAATCACTCCAGCGAGACTTGGAGATCACGGCCCGATAAAGCCAACAGGACTACATCATCTGCAAAGAGCAGAAACCTGATCCTGAAGCCGCCAATCTGGATCCCCTCAACACCTCAGCTGCGCCTAGAAATCCTGCCCATAAAAGTTATGACCAGGATCGGTGACAAAGGACAGCCTTGGTGGAGTCCAACCCTCATCAGAAATGGATCCAACATACAGCCGGGAATACAGACCAAGCTCAGGTACCAGTCATACAAGGACCGGATCCCCTGCACAAGGGGTCTGGAACGCCTTACTCCTGGAGCCTGAAGAAGGATGCAGCCATTTGTCAGAGGGGAGGAGCGCTCGGTTTTAATACTGTTGTTTACAAACAGAAATGGCGAGGAACTTCGGGCTGTACTCTCTAACAATCGTGGTTCAAATAAGCATAAACGCGTTCGTTTTGCTCATTCCTAATCATTTAAAGGAGCTGTATCATGCTTTTCAAATGTTCCAAAAGTCAAATATAGGCATTGATAAGCTAGATATGTTCCCATCGTTACTATAGAAACTAATTTGGTGTTAAATATTAGTTTTTCGATGCATCTAATTTCCAACACGGAAGTATGATGGCTGACTGTCCTGAACCGCGGAGCTCTCGACCAATTGCAGCATGTTTTACGCCCATTTCATGACGTCGCCCCGGAAGAGACACTTATTCTGAAGGGTCACAGAATTGTCTGTAGCACCGGCACCGGCAGCTCTCATGTGGATGTTGGTATTAAACATTGATGGATAATCGTACTCCGATCGACGAGATCAAACGGAGGAGCCTGTTATGGAGCTGTATGCGCTCGACCCAGAGTCTGATATGGAGTTTGAAGTATACGCAGTACCACAGAAGTACCACAGAGACCCCTGACAAGCAAGTAATTTAGCGAACAAATCATAGGCTAACAGTTCGAGCTGAGCTACATGGGTTTGTAAAATGATGGGGAATCGGGGTCCGATGAGAGATAAAGGGGAGGCGTTGGGGGGTTTGCGCCGCAGAGGATATGATGGGGGGTGAAAACGACACACAGGGAAGACAAAAAGACCCAGGAAGGAAATAAATAACAAAACAAACAAAACAAAAAGGAAAGAATTGAGAGAAGAGATGATTACCAGTGTTTTTTTTTTTTTTTTTTTCTACTTGTCCTGTCCAGCATCGAAGCGAACGTCTGTTAGCTGATGGCTGCTTGTCTCTGAGAAAATCTTCCTGCAGGTGTTAGAGAATCCTATACACACTCTCTGAGGAAGAAACTCAGTGTCTGTTCAACAGAGGGCGTCTTGCTACGATACTGAGCGTGCGCATTTGGACTTTCGTGATTGGTGCCACGTTCATACGTAACAGGGTGGGTAGTCAGCCGTTTGCAGGGAGGTAGCGCTTGGTTTAAATATTCATGTAGATTACTCAAATATGCATGAATGAAGAAAAATAACGACTTAAATCATTTCTTGATGAGGAAATAACACACTGACACGCTGAAAAGCTCTTAACCTGTTTACCCCCGGCGGCCCGGCACCGGGCCAATACGTAATTGCAATTTTTTCAATCGATCTAAAACAGGTGAATATGTAAACGAGGACATACATATTGCATATTGTTAGATTCAGGTCGGTTTGAAGAAAACGGTTCACACTTCCAATCTTGGCCAACCATCCATTACAAATGTTATTAACCATTTGTTTGTCCTCAAAAGAAATAATCAAAATTGTCATTGTTTACCTTGCCTTGGTCTTCACGACATTAAAAACAGTTCCAGTCCGACCGTAAATATATCCATTCTGTTCAGAGGACTCCATAGAAGCATAAAATCCAACTCTTTGTGTCATACAGTGTTGTAATGTGTTGTAACAGTCCATATTAGTCCATCATCTTCGTGAAAAACAAACTTCATAAACAAAAACAAACTAGCTTCCTCGTGTAGTAGCGTCGAGAACCGGCAATTGTGATCTCCGTCTGTTTGTATGGAAATCCCATAATCCATTTACGTTCGAAAATCACCGTAACACCCATTTATTCTGCTTCTCCTTACGTAAAATACGCACAGTAAACCAGCGTACTTGAAACTCTACCGCCTCTTCCGCTTTTCTGACCATTCAGATCCCACAGCTGTGAAGTCTATAAGGTCAGCTGACCGGTGACCAATGACTGATTTTCTGTTAGCCAATGAGGTAAGGCTTAGACCACATCCAGGAACTTGGCATCCTGTTGTACTTTTCCACAGTTCATTGGCGTGCGTAAAGTCAGTTGACGTTGGACGTAGCGCAGCCAAAGGCGCAGCAGGGCGCACAGTGACCACAATGCACTGTGGGTCAAGAGAAATGCCCGTTTCATCTGTGCCGTATGTCACTTGACAAATGGATTGAATTGATAAATGTTCATTTTTTATTATAATATGAGTTTTTATTGTCAAATTAGTCATAAAAAACAAGTTATTATGTTTGGCACATTTGGGCACATTTGGGCACATTTGTGCCGAAAGGCTCTTATACATCCAGAAAGGCTCACAGTTTCACTATACTTTGGACTACAGGGATGATATTTTACACAGCTGTTCTTTAGACCTTGAACATCAAGTCCAGTAAGTTGGAAAGGTCTGCCTTGAAGTATGCCCATGATATAGACTTTTGGAAATTGGAAAAAAATTCCGAGGGAAAAATTTGAAATTTTGCACATGTTTGAAGCTGTAGTAGACAGGTTCTGTATGACCTACAGGTTTAATATACATATGTAAATAAACTAGAGGGTCAAAGCTTTCAAATGAGATACTGCACAAGCATGTGTGAGTAATAATATTATTTCACTGATCAATGGCATTTGGGTATGTAATTTGATTGTGCACAAGCCAAAATAAGGTGGGTGTCAACAGGTTAAAAGTCCATTTTTCATGATGGGGCTCCTTTAAATATTCATCACTGTATAATGATAAAAAGACAATTATGATTGTGAGTTTTCTAAAACAAAATGACGAGTTTGGCTGTTCTGATGAAATGAAGAACACTCTAGTTTACACCTCTTGGTTTTGTCTATGTTGCTGATTCATGTGCAAATAGAGGGAATGCTTTTTTCCTACAACCCCTAACATGGTCCTGCAGTATGTTCCGTGTTTTTGTAATCCCACTTCGCTTCTGCAACTCCTTACATTATCAAATCTGCCCTCTCCTCCCCCTCCTACCATCAACACACCCATCTGACCGCTCTGTCCATCCCCTTCAAAGGCACAGCTGCATCTTCAGTGCTTCCAGCTCTGTGGCTTTCTCAGGAATCTGGAGGTTCAGGAGTTGAGGAGGGGGTGCAGAGGCAGCTACACTGATGACTTACTAATGCTGCCCGAGCTTCACTAAAAGTACCACAAAGGGTTATCATTTGAGGTTTGAGCAGATGATTTAATTTGACTGCAGGGTTGATGGTTTGAGTTTGGCGGTAAAATGGAGGCAGTTCTACTGCTTATCAGTGTTTTATCAAGAAGGATGAAGTAAAACAAAGAAAATATCTGATCTCGCTTGTTTATGTTGTGGTTTTAGCTTTTCCTTACATGGCGTTCCAGGCGACACTCCCTTATTCCTCAGAAAGGTTTTACATTTCTCTTGGGAGATGAACATACATTCCTGTACAGGGCTGGACAGATATATCCTATATATTTTCTTCTTTTTTTCCAGTCACCATGTTGCTTTTTTCCAGTTTAATCTTGTCACATAATTTCCAGCCTTTTTGATTGAACTTTTTTTCCTCCCAGTAACGTGAAGCCACGTGTAGTGGTGTGTGGGCTGGTGACTGGTCAGTCTGGTCATTACGTCAGTCAGTTGTTTAGAGAGCTGTTTCTAGTTCAGCAGCAGTGTGTACTGACTCTGCTGCAGGGGGAGTCTGAAGGGAGGGAGGGGGTATTATGGGAGCTGGACTCGGGGCGGGGGAAGTCGCTGACTAATTGTCGTAATGTGGTCTAAGGGCGCACGACTCGCGCTCTCTCTCATCTTTGTCATTTTGCTCTAACATGCCTCCGAGTGTTTCTCTCCTAACTCATCTGGAGCACGCCTGCATGCGCAATGAGTGACAAAGGACGGATCCACAAACACACACACACACATATATATATAAATGTGCACTTGTTTAACAGAAATTAACCCAAACAATGAAGTTTATCCATGTAATCTGAGTGTTTGTTTTTCCAACATTCATGCCATCGGAGTTCTCTGCTGGCCCTCAAAGCTGGGAGCTTTTCGGTACTGCATGCTGGGAAGATACTTGAACTCTTTCATGATCTGTGGTCCATTATAGCTTCCTAAAAAAAAAAAAAAAAAAAAAAAAGCATAGTAAGAACTTTATGGCTACAGTGGAGGACTCTTAATCACTTAGTTTAAAAAAAAAAGAATGAAACTATGTGAAGAATGATGTTTCTTATCTTACTCTTATCTTGCCTCAGAGCCCTAATAGCTTTTTGTTTGCTTGCTGTAAACTAGGGATGGACATATAAATACCCTGGAGTCGATACTTCGATACCAGCCAGACAAAATATCAGAATTGAGACTTTTTTGAGTAGCGTGATACCACTGTACAGATACAAAACTTTTATGGGGGTAACGACATGGTTTAACGGTTCTGTGCAACCCAGTTAGGCTGAATAAAATGTATTTTTGCTCTGGAGCAATTTGTAGAAGTACTAATGGACAAATGATGATGAATCAACAACAGACATTTCAACAACCCCCCCCCCCCCCCCCCCCCAAAAAAAAAAACAAGAAAATATGAGGAGGCATATCTAGCCCTGGGGTTTACCAGTATGATGGTGGGTAATGAGGAGAGACCACAGTGTCATATGTCTCAAAATATTAGCATCAGACAGTATGAAACCAAACAAGTTCCAACGCTACTTCAGGACTTTTCCTGAACACATAAAAAAAGCCTGTAGATAATCAGAAATTATTCACAGTGGGGCTTGACGTCGTCTATTTAAAATGGGGTCCTGCAGAAAGAGCTGCTGGTTCAACAACTGATTACATTTCTTTATCAAGTTTAGTACTTTTACAGTGAGCATGAGTCAGTTGTTTGGCCTGTGGAAAGGATTTTTAAATTATTTCCAGATAATTGGCACACCAGGCTTTTTCAATAACTAAATAGCTATTGAGTATTTTTAGATTTTTCTTTAAATTGTGAGTTTGCAAAAATGGAATAAAGAGGAATGATGACAATGAGTGCTATCAGGAATTCGCATAAACTTGGAAATACATCCTGACCTCTTTTTTGATAGTTTATTAGATAAATTGTAATAACAGAGATTTATTATTTGGTTATTTATTTGAAACTCTGCCCTCATGCATGTACATGCCTCTGCAGCCTCTCAGCTATACATTCTGGTTTTGCTCTATAATTGTTCTGGCTCATCAGGGGGAAGCCTCATGAAACAAATTGGTCCGTTACTGTGCTCTTTGCTTCACCTCCCCTCACTCACGTATAAAAGGAAGAGGGAAAAAAAGTTCTCTGGTGGATTCAGGGGTTAGCCACACCTCAGTGCATTCAGCCTTTTCAGTGAGCTGTCACTGATTGAAGCTTATTTGCATAAAAATGGACGACTAATTTTCTCCTCCTTGTGCTTGGATGACAGATTTAAACACAAAAGAAAATGGATTTGGTTGTTAACATTTAAATTGAAAGTCTTTTCAGGAAGACAAACTTAAAGAGGGATCACCAAAAGATGTTTTTCCTGTTATAACTGCATGTGATGGTGCATATACAGTAAGGAGACTGCATAGCAGTGAGATGGGTAATGAAGAAATAAAGGTAAAAATTGTGATTTTTTTTTTTCTTTTTTTTTCCCCTTTTCTACTGCATTGACCTGTGACCATGTCATGCAGCTTTATGACACATTCCTGCTAATCTTTCTGATCTGAATCTTGTCCGTTTGCTGGGAAAGTCACTATGTTTGGGGAATTGTCAAATCAACTCTGATTCAGCATAAGGAAATGGACTCAGTCCGCATTCAACCACGAATCTCAGTTCACTTCACCCGGACCAAACACATACTGTACAGTGGACTACAAAGCAAAGTGTGTTGTAGAGCTGGGCGACTGTAATTGCCAGTGTTTGTCTGTCTGTTAGTTATAGAGCTGCAACTATGATTGTGTTTTTCGATTGATCGATTAGTCTGATTATCTCCAACAAAATATAAATGCAGTACACTAAAAAAGTGTCAATCAATGTCAACCTTTTCTTAAAATGAAGGAAACAAAAATGCAGCATTATGGATCTTAATGTAAAAAAAATATTTTTTAAGGTGCTTTTAAAAGAACAGCATTGCAAATAGTATGACAAACTAAAGTGACAGCATTAAATCTCCAAGAATATTAACTTACTGGATGTGAAATGATAAATATAGTATAAATTGCTAATGTAATGTACCTTCATCATGAAATATAATCAAGTAATATTGTCTCTCTTTCGTCAAACATTATATAAAAAGAATCAAAGTGAAATGCACGAACCACAAAATGAATCATGATAGAGCCAAAAACAAAAATCAAGGTGATTTCTGAATAAGCCATAATTACTGCAATTTAATAACCACTGCAAATAAGAACAGTCGCTGTCAAACATATACTATGTTGCCAAAAGTATTTTCTCACCCATCCAAATGAGGAGGCATGCAGACTGTTTTTACAATCATTTGTGAAAGCATGTGTCGCTCTCAGGCGCTCAGTGAATTCCAGTGTGGAACTGTGATAGGATGCCACCTGTGCAACAAATCCAGTTGTGAAATTTCCTCGCTCCTAAATATTCCGGTCAACTGTCAGCTGTATTATAAGAAAATGGAAGTGTTTTGGAACAACAGCAACTCAGCCACAAAGTGGTCGGCCACATAAACTGATGGAGCGGGGTCAGTGGATGGTGAAGTGCGTAGTGTGAAGAGGTCTCCAACTCTCTGCAGAGTCAATCACTACAGACCTCCAAACTTCATGTGCCCTTCAGATCAGCTCAAGAACAGTGGAATGGGTTTCCATGGTGGAGCAGCTGCATCCATCCATACATCCCCAAGTGCAATGCAAAGTGTAGATGCTGTGGTGTAAAGCAGCCGCCACTGGACTCTAGAGCAGTGGAGGCGTTCTCTGGAGTGACAAATTGCGCTTCTCCATCTGGCAATCTAATGGAGGACTCTGGGTTTGGCAGTTGCCAGGACAACAGTACTTGTCTGACTGCATTGTGCAAAGTGTAAAGTTTGGTGGAGGGAGGATTATGGTGCAGTGTTGTTTTTCAGGAGCTGGGCTTGGCCCCTTAGTTCCAGTGAAAGGAACTCTGAATGCTTCAGCATACCAAGACATTGTAGACAATTCCATGCTCCCAACTTTGAGGGAACAGTTTGGAGCTGGCCCCTTCCTCTTCCAACATGACTGTGCACCAGTGCACAAAGCAGGTCCATAAAGACCTGGATGCAGAGTCTGGTGTGGAGGAACTGGACTGGCCTGCACAGAGTCCTGATCTCAACCAAATGGGACACCTTTAGGATGAATTGGAGTGGAGACTGAGAGCCAGGCCTTCTCGTCCGACATCGGTGTGACCTCACAAATGTGCTTCTGGACGAATGGTCAAAAATTCCCATAAACACTCCTAAACCTTGTGGACAGCCTTCCCAGAAGAGTTGAAGCTGTTCTAGCTGCAAAGGTGGACCAACATCATATTGAACCATATGGATCAGGAATGGGATGTAACTCAAGCTCATGTGAGTCAAGGCAGGTGAGCCAGTACTTTTGGCAAGATAGTGTGCATGAGACTATTAATCTGGGAAATTGATGTTAATTTTCTAAACAACTAAATTGTTACTCGTGCCATATAAAAAAACTAATTCAGCATTTTCTCTCTGAAAGAAGCAGATTTTTAGATTGTAGGTTGCTAGATTCAATGGTGACCTGAATCCACTAAAGAATACTTCTTATTTATTAGGGATGCACCGATCCGCCTTTTTTGGGCTCCGATCCGATCCGATATTTGATGTTTCAGTATCTGCTGATACCGATCCAATACCGATACAGAAATGGGGAAACAAAACAGCATGGTATTGTTTGATTGCACACCTCGTTGTGAAAACAGACTGGGATCTTTCTTTTGTGCAAGGCAACATCAGACTTGGCTTAAAAAAAAATTGTTTTCCCTGGTTTTTAAAAAAGGAGATAAATGTACTGAATTACTTATTTAACAACTGCACACACACAGCAATCTTAAATAAACTAACAATCTTCACAAGCTTGCTCACATGTGTAAATATATAACAAAACGTTCTGATTCAGTCTGTGCAGTTAAATAAATGTAAAATAATAAAATGCTGAAACTGAGGGGAAACAACAGCCCTACTCCTCAGTCAAACGTCAAAATAAAAAGGAACAAAACTTCTTTCAAATGGTTCAGTCGGTGCAATTAGAAATTTAAAATCCAATTTAAAAGAAATAATAAAGGAGCTGAAATTGAGAAAAAGAAATATCTCCACTAGCTTGACATTTTATCTTTAAAAAAAAAAGATTTTGTAGTACTTTGAAAATAAAAATAAAAGATCCGTGACAAAAGCAGCTGAATAAACAAACACTTAATCAGAGTTTTAACATAGAGCTTATTTCCAAACAGAGAGATTGGAGATTTTTTCTTTTTCTTTTTAAGCCTCTCCCACACTGCACCGGATGCCGGTGGATACACGTAGTGATAAAACTTGTCCTGTCCAGAAAGATTTAACAGTATTTCCTACTTTCTCTGCGACCTGTCGGCACTCGCGGGATTTTTACCTGTGAAAGGTGGAAACCAAACTGCCGCAGGACTCTTGTTGGAGCAGCAACAGAACACACGGCAGCCTGCTAACTGCTAGCTGCTAGCAGCTAACAGCTGCGACTCTGGCCTTGTAAACAAACAGCCTCCACGTGCTGTGTCGACAACGCGTGATGTCACTTAAAGGGGAAGCTTAGAAATACACTGAATAGATCTGCACCAACGGATCGGGCCGTGGATCGGCTTATGTTTACCCTTACCGATATTTACCGATCTAGGATTTTTTCTCTATCGGAACCGATCCCGATCTGAAGATCGGATCGGTGCATCCCTATTATTTATGAAGTTTATGGTATCTATTCAGCCTTATGGCAGCACCACGTTTGACAAGGGCACACGTTTAGACAGAACACCGGCTGCGCTGCCGTTTCGTTTCATGTGCATGCGTTCACGTGAAGAGCAGATTTTTAACAGCTGACCACTGCTCAGAGCTGCTGCTTCTTGAGGCGTGGTACCTTCCCCTGGAGGACATGATCATTATGGCGTCATTCACAACGCACAAAATTTGCGTTGACGTATTTATGTCATTGATTACGTCAACACATTGTCCGAGCTGTAGTTAGTTACTAAAATAAGTCAAAAAGTTGCAAACGGATTTGAATGAAACTGGTTGATAATGGCAGAAGGAAGAACTGATTTAAATTTTGGTGTTGATCCAGATCACCGTCTGTATCCAGGAATCTTTTGAAGGATGTTTTTGTCATTGCAAGACAGGCCCATATGGGGGGACGTGAGTTGCTTGGCAGACGACTGCGCTCTCGGAGTGCTTCTTTAGTTTTGATGATAGTGGCTTAGATGAATGATCTGATGGGGAACAAACGTGTTTGCGTGGACTTCTTGACAATGTTGACGCCATGTTACAAAGCTATATTTCCAATCGGCCCGGCTGCCATGATGGTGCACCATTAAACCTGCATCTGACCATTTTATAGCTTTTATGGGATTTTGCAGTGCGGGCTGATGCAGCTGTTCCACATTTTGATGTGAGACCAGGCTGGTGGAAGAAATCAAGTCGGTCCATCTTAGTTTTCATCTTTCCAGGATGCACTTCAGAGGTCTTTGGGGACAGATAGAGTGAACCTTTCTTTCATTTTCCCCACCATTTTTGAAACTAATCTTATCTCTCATCTGTCTCTTTAAAGTGTTGCATAGAGAAAGAAAACATGACTCGGGCCTATAGATGGACCTGTCCTCTGCCCCACGCCTTTCCTCTTCCTGGCTTCTTCTCTTTCCTTTCTGGCTCATTTCCTCTCAGCATTCCTTTTCTCTTTCCTTCTCTTGATCCTTACCCACCCTCCTCTGGATCTTCTTTTGTCTTTCCTAATCTCAGCTATTTTTTTGTTCTGCTTCTTATAAACAGTTTTGGGATTTCTTTTTCCCACATATTATCACAGTATCTGTTTATCACCATTGTGCCACAGTGTGACATAATCCCCGACATTTGTGCTGGTGTATTGAAGTCATTTATTATTGACAGACACTGCAGAATGTTGCCCTTATCAGCTTGTTTTGTGGAGGAAATACACCAAACATTATTCAGTTTTCCTGAAAAGTTTGTTTATTGTGGTATATTTGTCAAACTGGTAAGAACTCAGTAGGAGGACTCAGCCCCATCTGCCAGGCCGTGATTCATTCTCTGCTGCACCGGCAACTGTGCTGCAAACAGAGCTGAGATGTTGTAAACAATGAAGTTGAAACTGTGCTGGTACACTGTTCAAGTCTAAATTTAGCCTTAGATAAATCTCAAATCACCCCATTTATCTTTTATCTGTAACATTTTGTCAGAGAAACAATAAGTTTGGTTGATCGGACAGAATAGATGCCTGACTGATATGGATTTCTTTTGAGGCCGATTCTGATACTTGGCAGAAAAATTCCAATAGCCGATCAATAAAGTTAGATAATATATACGTTCATCCTCAAAATTATTCATACCCTCAAAATAAAGATTAATGTTAAATTTGTAATAGCTATTCAAATAACAAACTTAAAAAAACTAATAAATTAAAATTTACAAAATTATGATTTAGGAAAATACAATTTTGTATTTAATAGTTGAAAGAATAATTTTTAAAAAACAAACCAGCAAAACTGTCTCAGACAAATTAAACACTTATGAAAAGTGGACCAAAATACTTGTCGACAGGTCTAGAAGTCTGATTAAACATTACAGAAAACATTTGATTGCCAGGAGCCCCATCATGCTTGTTTACTTGTTTTATTTGTTTGTTTTTGATATTTCTGTTGAACCACAACAAAGTCAATGTCATGATTTTAACAATTTTTTTTTATGTAATATGTTTCAACTCTTTTCACTGACAGCGGATTTTTTTTCCCCTTATTTATTAGGAGAGTATTAATAATTTTGAGGACGGCTATATATATATATATATATATGACTTTTCATTACGCATTTTTCTTTCTATGGAGCATTTGTGCAGCTGAGTTGTACTGATGATAATCTTTACATTTAGGCCATAAGTGTACACTGTTTATAAAGTATATAATGTGAAGTTACTGGATACACATTATTTTCTGCAGCCCTCTGATGCCCATTAACAAGACAAGTTTTCATGTTGCGTTCTAGTTTCCAGCCTTTTCTAAAGAGCAACTTTAAAGCGCACAGCCAGAAAGAAAAGTTATGTTAACATGTTTGGTAAGACGTCTGAAGCTCTGTCTGTGAAGTGTGTTGTACGCTTAATGTGGCCTGTGTGTGTTGAGATGGGTGAGGTGAGGTCTTTTTCACCGCACGCACAATCCTCGTTCACCCAGTGACTGGCGCGACAAACCTGCGATGTACTCACATTTGTTATATTGAGCGTTTATGTAAATTAATTGGAACTTTTTTGCTGATTATTTGCTGAATTTCTTCAAAGCCGTAAATCTTCCATTGACTGAATCGGTGCTGAAGGGTGGAGTCGTCTCTCTGGTGTCTGGCAAGATATATGAAACTGACCTCTTTGTGTTTCTGGTTGTCTCTCCTCTTCCCTTCATCAGTCTCTCTGTCTACTTGATTAATCCTCTAGATAAGCTTGTCAGTCTCAGCCCCCCTTCTCTCCCTGCATCTACTCCGCTTTCACGCTCTTCAATCTCTCATCCTCCGTTTTTTTTTTTTTTGTTTAACATCACAATCCAGCGTCATTATTTGGGCTTACATGCCCACAGTGGCTCACACACACTTTGTTTTCCTCCAGGAGATTACTTCCCCTTGAAATAATCATTAATCATGCACCTTTTCTGAGTATGCAGTGATGAAGAGCACGCTCAGTCTCCAAGAATATTAACTGCATCAACAAGCTTTCACTTGTTACCTGTTTTCTTATCAACGTGGCTCTTATTGTTTCTCAGCAGACGTCTTTCTCACCTCCTCTCATTCAGCTTTTTCATTTTTTCTATTTAATAACTTGTTGTATGCAACTGGTGTCAGGCGGTTGCTTTTTTGATGGACAGTTTGGACCTATCATTATATAACTAAACCATGACGAAGGTAGAGATGTTCTCAGTTTTGAGCTGATTTCTCCAACATTTGTCATTTTGTACACTCTACAGATGTGTGTTTCTGTCATCAGCTCACATTTAATGGATGAATCAGTCCGGCTGTAAATAACCTGATGTAGTAATGTCCCTTTGGGTTTGTGTGCAGTTTCTGAAGTGTCTCCGTGATGATGCTTTTTTTTTTTATAGGGGTGTAAGAACATATCGATACACCGATGTATCGCAATATTTCATCTTGCTTATAGTATTGTAATATATCTTATCGCGGCTCCTGTATTGTGATACATATCGTATTGCCCGATTCTTGCCAGTGCACATCCCTATATTTTTGTCAAGGGTAGGAAAAAGTTGGTGAAGATAGGACGGACTTGCAGGTCTTTATATATATGGTTATCATAACTGTAAGTTCAGTTAGGCTGGCGAGACCGCAACATTTCTGTAGGAGTAGGAATAATTTCTCAACTTAAACACACATTGTGTGTGTGTGCTTGTTAGAGCGTCGGTCATCTGAGTTTATTTCATGAAAGCTGCTTTTTATTGAATGAAATATTAGCATTTATATGTGATGCAGCCACTGTGGAAGACCTTTTTTTTTCTCATGAGTTTTCATTGGTGCTTGTGAGTGTGATTTATTGGAGCTGTTGAATCTTGGTGCCTTTCTTTGGCTTGTATGAGACGTGAGCTTTGCTGAACACTCGCCCAGCCAGCCTCCAAGGTAAACACGTCTGCAAGCCCGAGCAGCCTTGGCTCTGTACTGTAATGTTAGCTTTGGGTATGGCTCCTGCACATTGCTCATGTTGAAGCTAATGCTTCTGACTTTGCCCCAGACTTAGCACGGGCACTAACATCAACACCATGAGCCTTCTCCACCGAAATAAAACAAAGTCTTTGACCCTCATTTGCATCTGCGACTCCTCAGGCATGCCAGGACTTGTTGGGATGGCACTTTGCACCGGTGCAATAGTGCGGTGAAAACCTTTTCTGTGCTCGTGTGACATCTTGGTTTGTTTTTTGAGCTCATGGAGGTGTGAGCAGTCACTCAGAGGATCCCTGTGGAAAACTATTGAGTGACACAATTAGTGTCTCAGTCAGTTAAGGTGTGTATATGGACAAAATGCCAGTTAAATGTTTGGTGTGTTGCTTTAGAGACACAAGATTAACATCACTTTTCTTTACATTAATGCCAAAACCCCAAACACTTGCTTTGCTCTTGGGCACTGGTGAGCCACAGCTTTCGAAGCAGGCTGGATTTGTTGTCAGAACAACCTCAGAAATGCTCAAATGAACCATCAACCGTGCCCTGATGTCATCCATCTACACTACTATTATCCCCGTAGCCTGATTAGATGTTTGATTCTCCTGAAAAGCCCACTTGTTAGTCCAGAACATTTTATTTTTTGTCAAAGAATTAGCTTAAAAATCCTGCTATTAGTTTACAAAGCATTGGATGGTTTGGGCCCAAAATCCTTTCAGGGTCAACAACCAGGTCCCTCAGGATCAGGGTCGAGTCTACTTTCTGTTCCCAGAGTCAGAACTTTTCTGCTCCTCACATGTGGAAAAACCGTTTTATCTGATTTTATCTTCAGTTTTTCTGTCTTTCCTTACACTTTAGGAAGAAATTTTATTTTAAAAATGTACTTTTGTATAATTTTTCATACTTTTTAAAAATGTTTTATGTACGTTGAATTCTCTTGTGTATGAAATGTGACATACAGATAAACAGTTTTCCTGAAGTTCTGCCAAATACTTATAAGTGTATCAGCCTAAAACGATGGATCTGGTTTTGATGATCGTCTCCTGTTTAAGTTCAGACTGTAAGATGCTGGTCATGGTGGACATTATAGCTGCTAAACAACAAGTTAATAAGCTGAGATTTTTTTAGTTTTATATGAACAAATTTTTTTTTTCTATCTTTCTTTTTATGTTTCTCTCCATCGTTGCCCGGCTTTCCCCTCTGCCGTCTGGAAATGACTCTTCTTGAATGACTCCATCAGGTAAGAAAAATACTTCCTGACTTGGACATTTGTTACACGTGTACAATGATGAATGGAGTGTTTTTACAGCAGAGCACACTTCCCTTCATCCACCTGCCATGGTCGGGATAAAAATTTCCATCATTCCATAAATTGTAGGCAGGAGAGCGGAAGGAAGTCATGAAGAATGAAGCAGATGTACTGAGCTGCTCTCCGTTCACTCGGGGTTTACAATAATATTTAGACAGTGAGTGATTGTATCTGTCTGCATCCCAGACTCCTGATCAAAGTGGCAGCAGCGGTACAGTAAGGTGCTCAGGGTTGCAGAGGGGGGTTGGAGACTTTTGAAGATTGAGCTGAAATGAGATGCTTGGTCTTTTATTATAAAAGTACAGTAGTTTTATGCATTTTCCGTTCCATGCCGGGATATCACATGGTTGTGCAACGCCTTCATAGCTTCTCATGGTCACACTCGAAGCGTCTCAGTGGTTTTCTACCTTTATGTTTATGGATTTATGGGATGTTCAGGCTCTTCTTGACTCCAAAAATCCTGAAAAGAACGCCATACCCAGGCCTCTGCGATCCGTGGTAACAGTGAACTTCTCAAACATCTCACCGTGATTGTGTGAATTACAGACATTTTAGGGCTGATACCGATATTTTCTCATCAGCCTCAGTTGAAATAACCTGCTGATATTTGGAGCCGATACTGCATTTGATTAATATAATGGATACAATGAAAAGTAATTTTTATAACTCTTTTGATATATATTAAAAAAAGGAACAAAGCACTTCAAATAATACATAAAAAAGAAACGGTACACTTTTAACCAAATATCGAATTGAAAGTTGTAATATATAATATGTGTACGTACATACGGTAAATAGGTAAATATAGCCATACTGAAAATTATTCATATCCTCCAATTAAAGAAGGAAAAAAAATCAGCTGTCAGTGAAATGAGTGAAATTGACAAAAAGAATAATAAATAAAAATTCTATGAAAATCATGATGCTGACTTAAATAACATTTTTTTAAGCACTTTGAGGCAATCAGGTGTTTTCTGTAATGTTCAAAAAGACTTCTACACCTGTTGACAGGTATTTTGGCCCACTGTTTATGGGAAAGGTGCTCTAATGTTTGAATGTTTTTATTATTATTATTATTATTATCATTATTTTCAACCATAATTCAAAAGCAATATTTTGTTTCACTAAATTGTAATTTAGTAAAATTTTTATTTGTTATTTGTTTCTTTAGTTTCCTGTTATTTGAATTACTATTTTGAATTTGGCCTTTTCTTTATTGGAGGGTATGAATCGTTTTGAGGACAACTGTGTGTATATATGTGTAAATATTTATATTCATTATCCCAATGCAGATGCCATCTAAAAAGACAAATATTGGCCTAAAATATCAGCCGGCCGATGTATCACTCTATCCTTAATACTCAGGCATTTTCACTGGAATTGTGTGGATGCACATTTTAGAAAAGCTTCTGTGTGAAAAACTTTTTTTCTTTTTTTCAAAAAAGTCAATCTCTTAGTGTCAGTGTAGACATTGCTCAAGAGATATGCCTCTTTCTTGAAATAGTTTCCCCCAAGTTTTGCCCTCTTTATTTTTCTACCTCAACTTGAATGTATGAACATGATTTTGTTCAACCACGTGATCACGCACAATGGGAGTTACCAGTCCACCAGCTCTCTCTGATTGTAATATAAGGTTCTCTGGTGCATCTTTAGCTGAGTTTCTCCTTTGGTAGATTGAAATGCTGTTCTGTGGTTCCCTGGACCTGATCATGTTTAGCTGAAGAAGGTTTGAAATCCACTATTTTTGTTGTTAACATTAAAATCTTATCATTTTCTCATGCTATTCTTCCTTTAAAACTAGAGATGTCCGATATCATCAGCCTACCGATATTACTGGCCAAAATTGGCAATAAAATGTGATATTGGAAAATATTTGTATCGTTTTCTTTTTTTTGTTTGTTTTTTTCAGACTGATATTTTTAACAACAAAATCTTGCGAAATCTTGTTCTGGTACAAAGTCTTACGAGATCTTGTTCCATTAGCAGCGGTCCAGCACGTAGAAAGGTCCCTGTTATTATGGAAGAACTTCATATCCCAGCATTCCTTTCAGAGTCATATGACTACGGTGCAGCTGCTGCTACTACAGACTTGCTCTGAAGCTGCTTATCATATGTCTGGTTTTAAGTTGTTGGTTAAGTTACCAAGTAGAGATGCACCGATCCATTTTTTCCCGTTCCAATACAATACCTGGGCTTAGCGTATCGGCCGATACCCGATACTGAACCGATACTGTTGAATGAATGAAGCGTGCTGTGAGTGAAGGCATCAGGCTTAACTTAAACATTTAGTCTTGTTAAAGGTAACTCAGATATAAATGTACTTGATTTTATTTGTATACAAACAGTACATTAGCAGCAAAAAGAATAGATATCACTTCTCTGCTCTGGGTGACGACGTAACCGACCCTGCAAACATAGAATTGAAGTGACTAGATTGCTGTTACTGTATATCTGTGTATGATGTTATTAGAAAAAAAAAAGGAATGACTGGATTGGAATGATTGATCGGTTTCATTCAGCCAATAAGATCCAGCTAATTAGTCAGCATCAGAGCCGATATCCGATCCGGGTATCGGATCAGCCTGATGACTAAAATGAACTCATCTGCCTGAGTTAAGGCTATTTTGGGATGTTTGGTTCTCAGAACAGAATATGGTTGTATTTGTCAAAAAATAAAAGATACAACCTCCCACTTGTCTGAACATATCAGTATTGGTTGACATCGGAAGACTAAGAGTTGGACAATATTGGAATATCAGATATCGGTAAAAAAAAATAAAAAGGCCAATATAAAACATAAACATCTATATTTAAAACATTTTTATTAAGACAATGAAAAGGTCTTCATTCATGTGTTGACTAAAGTGTCTCATAAATGGCTCTGTGGAACAGAACTTGGTGGTTTTGGTTAAACTGTGCAGCCTTAAATATCCTTCTAAAACTGGCAGCTTCATTCTTTACGGGGAAATAAAAGCTCCTCTTTCATGTTTGAATGTTAATGAAGTCACAGGAGGGTTTGTATCCTATTAATGTTTGAAGAGGCCGTGACACAGAGCTGAGAGGGAGTTGGTGAGTTGTCAGCAGCACAGTTTGGAAGTGGACCTCAGTGGAGGATTAAGCGTATAAACGGCCAGATGAGTCTGCAGATCTGGGCTCACTCCAGACTTTCTGCTGCAGCATCCTCGTTCAGAAAGCGCTGAATGAGTCTGTGTGTGTGTCCGTTTATCCGTCTCCCCTCATAAAAAAAGGTCAAACTGCAGTTGACTGAGCTTTAACTTGCTCATCATGCAACCACGTTAAGACACTGCAGGTAGCTACCGGCAAGGGACAAACGGTGCACGCGTTTGAGCTCGCACAAGCATATACGATTACAGGGCATGAATGGAGAAACAGCAGTATGCTGTGTATGAAGTGATGCATGAGATGTTGGATGTGTAGACACTCGTGTCTTCATTTGTCGTATGGCTGCGTTAAGAGGGTTGCTTGTGCATCCAACATCTGATTCTGATTTTAGGTGGGACGAACGTATTTGGCTGCTGCTGACTGAGTTGAACTTCCAACAATTATTTCCTTTTTTTTAGTTCATGTCTTGCTAATTTCTAATGCACCATTCACACTGTCCTCCTCTGGTTGTAGGGTTGTAAAATGTGTGTGTGTGTGTGTGTTTTTCTGCATGCCTGGCCTGAAGTCAGCTGGGAAGGGATGCAGGGCTGGATGAGCTGTTCCTGATGCTGACCCAGAAACGATTGTGGATGTAACCAGCAGTGACTGCTGCCCCATTAGCCCACAACCCTTAAATTCTGTCATATGTTTGTGTGTGTGTGTGAGTGGGTGAGTATGCATTTTAATTAGATTTTCATCATTGAAATGTTTAATATGTGTCACAGGAAACTGATGTGGCTTTCTGATAAAACTACCACCAAAGAAAACACAAAAATCCTGATGAAGTGAACAAAATGATGATCACCATGATAGATGTGCATCATGTGACAATGCATTTATTTTCCCCAGTTTCTCTTTTTTATGTCATGCCGGTGTGTGTGTTCCTGTTATGAGTGTGCTCTCATCCTGCATCTAAAATTAGATCAGTGAGCAGATGTGGTGTGTTTCTGTGTCCCTTTTACATGCACGTGTTGCCAAATGTGTTCATTCGCATGAGCAAGGCTGCAAAGTTTGTGTTTGTGCGTTCACACATCTTGATCATTTCTTGACTCAGCGTGGGGGGGGGGGGTTAGTTGCAGGAAAATGGGTCAGCCATGATGGATGGATGGATGGATGGATGAGTGAACAAAATGACTAAAAGTAGATGTTTGCAGATCAGAGTTAATAACTGAGTAATGAGCATTTAATGATGAATGGGGATTAAATCACAAAAGGCGCTGATGGAAGAACTGACAAGCAAAGATTAGAGGGAGGAAACTATTCTGAGTGAAAAGGTTTTGATAAAAAGTAAAAATATAGCAGCTACTACAGTCGTCCTCAAAATTATTCATACCCTCCACTTAAAGAAAAGGCTAAATTCACAATCGCAATTCAAATAACAAGAAACTAAAGAAACAAATGAATAAAAAATTACAAAGTAATTTAATTAAATAAAATGTTGCTTTTGAATTGTGATTGAAAATAATTATTAAAAAAAAAAAAAAAACAGTCCCAGACACATTTTAGTTCAGTTTTATTTTTTGTGTCGTTTTAATATTTTTGTTGAAACAAAATTCAAAATTAGTGTCATGATTTTAATAGAATCTTTTTGTATTTATTATTACTTTTGTCAGATTCAACTTATTTCACTGGAAGCTGATTTTTTTTCCCTTCTTTGATTGGAGGTTATGAACCATTTACACTCAGTGTAAATGGGTGAAATAAGTTTGAAGTAGCTGTGAAGTGTGTTTTTATCATCATTGTTGCTCATCATGATCACAGCTATGTCTAAAGAAGCTGCAGGTCCATCAGAACGACACATTCAGCTCAGAGACGGTACATTGTGATAACAGTTGTCCCTCACTCAGTGATCCTGAGTTGCATGTGCCCCCTGCTGGCAGAGCTGATGAGCTTGCCCTGGGCCCTGAGGTGAGGCTAACTGTGGCAGACGCTGTGTAATCACAGTGAAAAGTGACTCCTCCCCATGTGGCCAATTAGAGGCCAGGGAATCTGTGATGAAGACATGAGACCTAACAGCTGGTTCCAGTTGCAGAAATGCAGGACTGCTGATCAGCCTGTCTTCAATATTAACACACACTAAAGCCTCAGATTTTCATTCCATCTTATGTTTTTCATTATTTACAATTAGTTTGAAGTCTTTACTTAATATTTTTTTCATGGCTTTAAGTTTTGCCCCCATCCCTGTTTATATTTTACTGCTGATCAGCAGTCGGTCTGTGCTGGGGGGACTGAGCACGCTGCCTCTGGTTAAACCCCAGCAGTTGCCTATTTATCTGTGAAATGAGACCTGGGTGGAGAGGGGCCGGATCATATTATGGTAATACATCTCACCTCCGTCAGGACCTAATAAACTGGAGGAAATGTTTTTTTGCCTCGTCAGGTTTATTTTTTTTTTTTTTTTTTTAAGTTCATATTCAGTATCTGCTGATGGTCAGAGCCCCATTTTCATCTTAAACTGAAATATTTGCTTTGGATTTATACATTCATTGAGTTCTTATGCATTTACACCGGATTCAAGGTTAAGACGAGCTCCCCCCCCCCCCCCCCCCCAAAAAAAAAAAAGATAAAGCTTGAGTGTTGTAACCGAGGGGCAAACTCTGCTGGAGAATATTAAGGCTACTTCCGGGTTTCCAGGAAATTGTAATTCTTTCTTCATCTGCTAAGGGCTGGCTCAAAAAAGGGAACAATCCCCATATTTCACCGCAGAAATAAATAGGGCTTGGAAAAAATATTGATACTGAAATATCGCAATATTTTCATATGCTGATATATCGATATTTAAAAACGTGACATTGATCTATTTTGCTAGCGCAATCTCGCAAGATTTCGTCCTTCTGCACCGAAATCTCATGGATTTTGTGAAATCTTGCGAGATTTTGTAAGACAATTGCGTTTATATGAAATCTGCATATGAAAATATTGTGATATTTCAGTGTATTGATACTTTTTCCCAGCCCTAGAAATAAACATGTTTACAGACTGGTTCAAAAAATCATTAGGAAAAAAAAAAAAAATCACTTTAGGTTTAATAGGTCAGGTTTACCTTCCTTTCAACTGTGAGGAGGGTGAAGATTTTTATAACTCATCTGTTTATATGTTATACAAAGAGGAGCTTCATTAGTCTCACTGATAAATAGTTTTTCCTTCTTATAGTTTGAATTTACAGGGTTGCCGCGGGGTCTTAAAAAGCCTTAAGTCTTAAATTTACAAAACTACATTTAATACCTTAAAATATTATTATAATATTAATACCTTAATAGCTGTTAAATTTTATATGGTGGGGTTTAAATTATATGACGATGGATTTCCATCATTTGGAAAAATGACAGCAAATATATGTGTGTGTATATATATATATATATATATATATATATATATATATATATACATATATATATATAAGAGAGAGAGAGCTTTTTCTTTTTAGCTGCTATCACTTTTGATATTATCTTTTTATTGATAGAGGGATTAAATTCTTAAATTGAATTCTGTGGTCCTAAAAAAAATCTTAAAAAGTCTTAAATTTAACTTGTAAAATGTGAAGGAACCCTGATCTAACTGTGAAAGTTTGACTTTTTGTTGCTGAAAATGTTGGAAAAAAGAGAAAAAAAAAGCGTTCCCATGGTTACACTCAAATTTTTTTTAGACAAACAAATATAACTCGACTGGAATTACAGAGTATCCTCCTTCATTCAGCAGCGTACAATAATCAAGCAGCCCTATTTGAGATTTTGTTTTTTGTTACTCCTTATCTAACATTTCCCTTCTGCTCTACAGTTGCTACATGTCTTCATATGTTGTTACTGTTTAGCTCAGGGCGACTCTACCTGTAGGAAACTGAGCCCAAACACATCGAGAGGCTCAGGATTGCTGTGTGGGACTGATGGTTACATCGTTCAGGTTGTTTTAAGCAGAAACTGTAACCACACAGTGGAAACTGCAGGTTATTAAACGATGGAGTCATTTTAGGTTCCAGAAAGAGAACAGCTGGTCTTAGATGAGTTGTTTCAGCAGCAGCTGGCATCACTGGGAAAACTGCAGCCGTTTCTGGTCACCAGCCGAGTGATCAAGTTTCTCTACTAAAATGTCTTTGTGGATCAGGTGGACCTTTTTTAGGTGTGTATGAAGAATAGTTCTCCTAAACTCATCACTTCGACTGAAAGGCTGTGGAAGGCAGGTGGAGAAGAGGACCACACTGCAAAAACTCAAGTCTTAGCAAGTATATTTTTCTCATTTCTAGACAAAATATCTCATCACACTGAAAATAAGACAAAATTACTTAGAGAAACATTTCGGTAAGATATAAGCTCTTGTTATAAGGCAATGCATCTTATTTGAAGAAATCAAGAAAATTTTGCTTGTCCCATTGGCAGACTTTTTTGCTTAGTGCAAAGGGAAAAAAATCTTGGCCACTCAATAAGTAAAACAAAAAAAGATTTTTTTGCTTGTAATAAGCAAAAAGAATCTGCCAGGGGGATAAGCAAAATTTTCTTGATTTCTTGAAATGAGATGCATTGCCTTAAAACAAGATCTTATATCTTACTGTAATGTTTCTCTTTAAGTAATTTGGTCTTATTTTGAGTGTGATGAGCTATTTTGACTAGAAATTAGAAAAATATACCTGCTAAGATTTGAGTTTTTTTTTTTTTTTGGTGCAGCTAGAAAAACATCCACTCTTGTTAAAACAGCTGTCAGGATGTCTTTGGCTCATTTAATTTTTTTCTTTTTTATGGGTGTTTTCTGCTGGCGGGCCTTTATAATCATCATGATTGGTGATTTCAGACATTTTCTTGATGGCATGAAATTATAGTGCTTTTCTTAAATCATCAGATCATCTGCAGAATTTATTGCATGGTTTGATTTGACATGGATGGGAAAGTTTTGCTGTCTGTGAACCTGTTTTAAGTTTGTGGAGGATCCTGTTATCAGTGTCTGGATATTTGTTCTGTACACACTGAACCCTGTGGTGTCTCATTTCTCATTGAAATGAAACCTATTTTTTTTTTATTTCTGAACCCTTCTGGTCTGAGGGAAACAAAAAAAAATAAAAAAAGGGGAAAAAAAAAAAGGGGGGGGAGACCAGGGGAGAAAAGGGGAGAGAAAAATTTAGAATAAATTCGAGAAAGAGGAAGGAAATAAAAAAAAAAACATCATATAGAGAAAAAGGAGGGCATGCTAAGCTAGAAAAATCAAATCAAATATAAAACTAATGGAAAAGGGGAATAAGAAAAAAAGGGAATGAGTCGGGAGATCCGCGGATCTCAAAAAAGGAGGGGAAAACATTGAAAGAGAATAAAAATCGATTATCATACAAAATTAAAAAGAAATCAAAAATATCAATAAACGGGGGTGGGGGTTTTTTTTTTAGATCATATATCAGGATGAATGCTCGCGCCCCGATCCATGGAGGAAACAAAAAAAAATAAAAAAAAGAAAGCAAAAAGCAAAAAGCAAAGTAAGATATAAATCTGAAGACAATCAGCTGACCTGTTACAGAAGGAAAACACTGCTGTTGGTCTGTCAAAGACTGCAAGGATGTAATTACCTCCATTGCCTTTTCCATCACACGGTAATCTCATTAGTTTAGTCAGTTGTCGTCTCTGGGAAAGTGGAAAGAATCCACAAGCCTCTCTGTGAAGCTCTATAAAGGTGTGTAAACATATGATCACACAGGTATTTCTAACATTGAACTTATGACATTTTCCAGTGCCCGCATGAATCACAATGCAGGCGCCGTGCTGTTGTTTACAGTCCAAGTCCTTGGCTGCTGGATGCTGATGTTTGTCTTATCAGACAGATACTGGTGTTCTGTAAATAACATTTATTACATTGCTCGCACACGTATGACCAGCTCCATAAAAAGTCATTGTCCACTATCAGATTGCAGGACGGGAGGTGGCACCTTTTTATTGCAGCTTTTTTGCTGCCCTGCATGCAGAAATAAATCTTCTGAGTATTCCTTTTTCCCTGTGTGAGAGGCTGTTATCAATGAAAGTAATCTAGGACATGATAAACATGGAGGCGGCGTCAAGAGACGCAGGACTGAAAATATATCCACAGATTCAAGTGCAGAAGATCATGTTTTTTAAACTTATACAGTATGATCTCATGAGCCACATGATTCAGAGGTGGACTTGCTGGTGTGTTCTGGATCATTGTCCTGCTGCAGAACCCAAGTGCGCTTCAGCTTGAGGTCACCAACAGATGGCCGGACATTCACCTTCAGGATTTTTTGGTAAACGGCAGAATTCATGGTTCCATTTACCACAGCAAGTCTTCCAGGTCCTGAAGTAGCAAAACAGCCCCAGACCATCACACTACCACCACCATATTTTACTGTTGCTATGATGTTCTTTTTCTGAAATGACGTGTTACTTTTACGCCAGATGTAATGGGACCTACACCTGCCAAAAAGTTCCCAAGTGTGCTTCAGCTTGAGGTTACTTTTATGCAGTACTTGTCCGAACATCTCCACTCGTCTTATTTTTGCTTTATTCTAAACGTTCTTACTTGAAGCAGCGATTCATACTTGCTCTTTTTGGCCCTTCTCTCATTGGTTGGCTCATTGTTTTGGTTTGCATGGCATGCTGTCTTTGGTTTACAAACTAAATCTAACTTTAACGTGTAAAGAACATTAAAAGAGAAGCACTCGGGCTGCTGTTGTGGTCATGTAAGGTGAACGAGTTAAGACATGATTTAGTTCAAGGTACAGTATGTAAAAAAAATCAAGGGTCAATAGCAGAAAAATGTGATGTATAATTCAATATTGTGTTTCTATTGATGTGTAGTCACTGCACTAGAATAACTATTGAGTAAGAAAATAAACATATTTGTATGTACTTGCTGGGCGGTATTGGGTATTTGTTGCACCATTTTTACTACAGTGTGCTGGAATGGACAAAACAATTTGTTTGAAGTAAGAACCCTCTGAACTTTAAAACTGCTGGAGTTAGAACACTTTTTTTGATAAGTAACGCCTTAAAAGACATCATCGTACATCCTCGTACAGTTATAGATACACTTAAGACCACTGGATCCACTCACAGATGGAAACATCTTTATGTCTAGGAGACGTTTGGCCCATAACGGCCACTATACATTCACAACAGAGAATATGAAGTCATTTGAAAGAAAACATCTTTTCTTTCAAATACCCATCTTTACCACTGGATGTCACTAATTCTTACATACTATACCTTTAAAGACAAAATATGTACGATTCTTAAAAGTAGATCATATTCGAAATGTTTTTATTGTGATAAATAATCCACGATTTAAGCTCATCAGATCACACCCCATAATCTCAACTCATCAAGCTGCACATGTTAAAACATAAGACTTGGCTTTGGTTATGCCCCAGCTGCAGCTTCCAGGACTGTTTTGCATTTTCTGACAGCAGATTGAACGACAGAGATGTCCTGAAGACATCAGCCACTCAGGACGTTATCAAGTCGCTGAAAACTCCTTGTATTTTGGGGGGAGGATGATGACTTGTAAAACAGTTTCTGTAACAATCTCACTGGTAATTCCAGTTTATGCCCGACTGCTCCCAGTTTCTGATATGAGGAGGAAACTGGCTCAGAAGTTTTACTCTCTGTACGAGTGGAAACAACATTGTGGTTCTGAGAAAATTGTCTCTTCTGTGAAAGTCATATCCACATGCATTATTTCATTTTACATTATTTCAGTGTCTGAGTGCATGCACTCCTCGCTTTGAAGCCTCCCAATCTTGTAAAAGCATTGATTTCTGAAGCCGCCCGCCTCGGCCTCCCAAACTAATGGAACATGATTATATTGCAGTTTTCTAACAAATACAAAGTGCTGTCTGTGAAGCTGGTGAATGTCACTCGCAAAGACCTGAGGAAATGATCAGATAAATGTGTCAATCTCTGGTCTTGGACATTCTGGTGGCCCTGATCTCTGACCAGCCAGGGAGTGGACAGAGAACACCTGGGGGTGTCCTTCAGTTTTTGCCGAAATGTTGAGGTAGGTAAATGTCAAAGGAATATCCATGTGAATGTCAGGATGCAGGCCTTTCCCAGTAGGGATGGGCGATATAGACTTAATATATCACAATAATTTCTGGTTTTCATCACGATAACGATAATAGACAATAAGAAATATCATCCTGATTGTTTGTATTGTAAATCTATCACCACATTTTGTCGTGAGAGCCCTAAAATAATACTTAAAGCCGCTAAACTACATCAATTTAGTTCAAGTAGTTCGCCTGTATTGCAAAACTGTAATGATACCAACCAAACAAGTTTGAAATATTAGAACAAATTTGGCATTTATTCAAATGGTGCAAAAAAAACATAACCATATTAATAGTTGTAAATACAAGCTGATAAATTTAAATAAATTTGTCATTTTTAATCGTGAGATGACAAATCATTACCATGGGGAATTTCCTTGACAATATATTGCTGAAAATGATAATATATCACCCATCCCTATTTCCCAGTAAAGCAAACTGCAAAAACTCAAATTTTACCAAGTAGATTTTTCTATTTTCTAGTCAAAATATCTCATCACACTCAATAAAATACAAAGTTACTTAAAGAGAAACAATTTTTAATGTTATATATATATATATATATATATATATATATATATACCTTTATTTTCTCAGGAAAGTCCCACTGATATTAAAAACCTATTTTTTAAGGGAGTCCTGGCCCAAATACAATTATACAGGATATACAATGACAATAATTGTAAATTTCAGTAAGATTTACAGTAGGAACTTGTTTTAAGGCAATGCATCTTATTTCAAGAAATCTTATCAAGAAAATTTAGCTTGTTCTATTTGCTTATTTTTGCTTGTAATAAGCAAAAATAATCTGCCAATAAAACAGGCAAAATTTTCTTGATCAGATTTCTTGAAATAAGATGCATTGCTTTAAAACAAGCCATTGTATCTCACTGAAATGTTTCTCTTTAGGTAATTTTATCTTATTTTTAGTGTGATTAAATAATTTCACATGAAATTAGAAAAATATATTTGGTGAGCTTTTAATTTTTGCAGTGCGTAACCAGGTTTTTCAGAGTTTGACAGAATTGCATAGTGAATTGACCATAAGACCATAAGACAGTAGAGGTTAGTTTAATGCTGGCTTTTCTCCTTCATGTGGTTGTTTAGAATTGCAGACTCATTCACCATTTTCAATGCAACCATTGAGCAAGTTCACATGATTCCAGCATGTCACCGCATCTAATGCCGCTCTCCAGTCAGTGCATTTTTTGCACATGCATTTGTTATTTAGATGAAAAAATATATATATACTGGTGAAATGTCCAGTATTGACCCATGATTTTTGGAGAATTTTGCTCTTTGTTTTTGCAACACATGGACAGCCCACAGGGGGGCAGCAGACTCTGCCTGGCTGTGACACATCACCTTCAGTCAGTACTCATCTGGCAGCTGTTGCTATGGATACAGAGCCTGGGCATTGCTGGGATGCAAGCCACATCCAACACAGGAGCATAGGGGGTAGTGTTGCGCTCAGAAAGGATTGTTTTTATATACACATGCACACCTGTCCTCTCTTTGAATATGAAACTCTGCCATGTGTTAAGGGACTCAGACTTCTTATTCAAAGAGCTTTTTGCTATATTAAAAAGATCAGAGACAAAATCTTCCTGCCATCTTCATTTTTTGGATTGCTCTTACAGAGCTGCACAACCCCTTCTTTTCTCTGGATAACTGACTGGAGCGCTGCTTATCATCTGGACTTGGATCAAGCAGAACTGGCCGATCAAGGGTCAAAATCCCCCCTCCCTGATCTCTCTTCCTGTTCCTTAATCATGATGACAGATGGTCGAGCTGTGATCGGCGGTGATGAAAACGTTAACTGTACATCGCTGCTGCTGGTTGAATCAATTAAATGCTGATTAGCCCTGATTATCTGATTAACTAGAGCTGCGGATGAACTGCTCACTTAAGAGATGATTTCTTCATTTAACTTATTGCAGGTCAGGGTGAAGCGCCGAGAGTCTGTGTGACTTTAAAGATCGGTGACTTCCTTTCTTTTTTCTTTTTGATTTTGGAGCAACTAAATTTAGTCATAAGCAACACAGAAAGGATTTAGTTCTAACTGTAGCCTCTGCCTGGCAGCATGCCCCATCATGGGGGGGGGGGGGGGGGGGGGGTTGTTACCTTGCATGCCAGACTGTTTGTGTATTCTGCATCGATACAACACTCAGTGCCCAGCCAAACATGGTGGCGCTGCCAAATCTGACTTGGCTAACAGCAAGACAGGCTGGCACCCGGGCATATGACTTTGTTCTCTGCTTTGTCACTTAGACTGTTGCTTTTTGTGAAGAGGATGGGTGTGTTATCTATTGCCTGGTGTTCTGATTGAGGTTGAAGACCTTTTTCACACAGTGTGTGCCATGCTAGAGATGCATCGATCCAATACCCGGATCGAATATCGGCTCAGATACTGACAAATTAGCTGTATTGGATATCGGATGAATGTGGTCGATCCAGCATTCCAATCAAGTCAATTGTTTTTATTAGTATCATAATAAATGCACACTTTATTTCTTAAAGGAATAGTACACCCACAGAATGATTTGCCTTCATTTTCTACACAGTCATGCTGATCAAGACTCTGGAGCACTTTTTAAATATCTAAAATGCAGCTGGAGATCGGACAGGTTTTTGTTTTCCCCCAGCTTTCATATAATGGAGTTCACCAGCGGCTGAACCAAAAAGGTCCATAAAAAGTCCACAAAAACTTGTCAATATTCCTCCATACTGCTCGTCCAATGTAATCCAAGGGTCCTTAGTGGGTAGCCACCATAATTTCTTCTTCTACGCTTGCATTATCAGCAGAGTAGGCGCTGAATGCCGCGGCTTCCGTGGTGTTGTGAACGCGCATATAGAAACTGCAATGTAGTCCTGTTTAGGCTATAAAAATATACTAAATGATGTAGTTTCCAGTACATTTTGGACGCTACCCACTCAGGATGCTTGGATTACATGGGACGAGCAGTTTGGAGGAATATTGACAAGTTTTTTTTACCTCTAAAGACCTTTTTGGTTCAGTCGACGGTAAACTCCGGCCCGCCACCCCTAAATGATTGTGGGGGAAACATTTACGGCTCCTTGTTGCTCTTTTTCACCAACGAGATGAAACGGAGCAGCAGCCCCGCTACGCTCTGAGGAGACATCTTCACTAAACTGTTTGGCGGATGAACACCACGATCAGTACCTGCGGTACCATGAAAATACAGGTACCGACAGTACAACAGTAATGCTGGTACCAACTTGGTACCAAATTGCAGAGGACTGTGACAACATTAGTTTGCCATTACTAGAAGCTGAGATGTAGTTTGGGTGATTTTACTACAAAAGTGAAAACTCTTCAATGACAAGTATAGATTTTTAGTTGTCAGGATTCACCCAGACCCTACATGAAACAAATTATCAATTCATTAAAAGAGCTGTGTCGTGCTTTTCAAACGTTCCAAAGTCAACTCCAGGCACATATCAGATAAATATTTTTTTTAACCTTTGTTTTCCCAGGAAAGTCCCATTAAAAACCCCTTTTTCGAGGGAGTTGTGGAAATATGTTCCCTTCACCACGATAGAAACTAATCTGTTGTTAAATATTAGGTTCTTATGTGTCTAATTTCCAACACGGAAGTAAAATTGCTGACTTCACTAAACCACTGAAGCTCTCAGCCCATCAACATGTTTGTACACCTATTTCATGATGTCACTCCGGAACAGACATAGATTCTGAAGGGTCACAGATTTTGGTATAACACCAGCAACGTAATTCACATAGATATATTTATAAACCCCGATGGATAATCAGACTCTGATTGCTGGAATAAAATGGACGAGCCTGTTATGGAGGCGTATGCGCTCGACCTAGAGTCTGATATGGAGTTTCAGGTACATGCAGTACCACAGAAACACCTGATGGCTAACTAGTCATAGGCTAATGGTTAGTATTGAGCTGGGAGATGGTTTCGATCACTGCTGTATTATCTGTCTATAAGGCGTTTTCATGGAGGGAACTGCGTCAGATTTCAACACTTTACTCTTTGAGGTTCATGAAGTTCTCAGGAGTGAAGTTCATACACAAAGCTGAAGGTTATTTCTGCTCGAAGACTAAATCTAACCACTTCTGGTGAGTGGATCCATCATGTGGCACAGCACATAACCTCCCACGCTGCACGCAACCACATTTTTTTTTCAACTTGTCGTCGTCTATAGCTAAAAAAAAAAGGAGAGATGGAAGCTTTTCTTCTGAACTCTGGAGCAAACTCCTGTTAGCTGACGGCTACTTGTCTCAGGGAAACTCTTCCAGCAGGCTGTTTGCTTTTTCTCAGAGAGACTGGATAGATTAGTATTCTTGGAGTTTCTCTTGAACACAGTGGGCATCTTGTTACGATGCTGAACATCTTAGAGAGCGTTCTTAATAACCACCTAAAGAACGCCACTAAGAAGGCATTTGGGAAACACCCATATCTTCGGGACCTCTCTTTGGTAAGATCTTTTGTCGTTTTTAAGTCTTAAGAATGTTCTTAACTGGGAAAACCGCCCATTGTAAGAATTTCTGAGCCATGTTTCGGCTTAAAATGGATTCAGTAGATTTTTATTAACTTCAACATGATCTGAGCTGGAACAATATTTAGGGCGCATTATGCAGCCTTTTTGATTCGAATCAGGGCCCGTTTGCTCAAAGTCCGCTTCGTTTGGGGGTATTGTGAATGTGCAAACGGACTCTGATTTGGACCAAACAAGTGGACTCGGTCCGCCTTCAAATGCAGGTCTTGGTACAGCTGAAGCAAACCAAATGCAGGAAGTGGACTACAACTGCCGAACTGCATTTGGTTCAGCATGGCATTGTGGGTTAATATCCTGGTTTATGTTATAAACGTTCAGCATTGTAAATGCTACAAAGACAAATGCACGCGTTGGACTTCTTTAGAAATGGCTCGAGGTCAAAGTTTCTAGTAAGTAACCACAGAAATAATGCATTTTTTACAGTAGATGGTTGTGAAATGGAGGCTTTGTGATGCCTGCAAAGGAGACCAGTACCGCACTTAAGTACAAAAAAATAAAATAAAATAAAGACCTACATTAGCATGAATATATAATATATATAATAATATAATATAATATAGTATAATATAGTATAATATAATGACATGCTTGGAAGAAGTGACAGCTCAGGCGACCAGACTGGCTCGTTTAGCTGAAGTGAAACGCTAACGCAATCTCGGTCCAAGAGATCACCCCAACCACCAACTGAGCCGAGTCCCCAATTGGACCGAGTTTAGCGGACTGTCTGGTGTGAAAGCACCCTTAGAGTGACTCCACTCCATAAAACCATCTTCAATCACATTATGGAGACATTTCAGAAGTTGGACTGTTTTCTGTCTTCCATGCTTTTTGTTCCAGCGTTTCAGTCATTTATGAAAAATTTGAAAATGCAGTGTGACTTTACAGCTGAGTTAAGATGTCACATGATGTTTGAATTAGAAGAAAGACGGCAGAAACTGTAACTGAAGATAAAACCGAAGACGTTGCAGGACTGAAATTCGGCTCACTGGGCAACATGAAAATGATTCACACACTTTTCTCATTTGCTGATTGCATCATTTAAAATTTTGATTTAGAAATGATTCATCATTCAGGGAGGAGTTTTCCCGAAAAAAGTAAACCGTGGTGACTTTTAGAAATACAAAGCCACTTCTCATTTTCAGTTATACTGTTTCCAGGGTAAGGCGGGTCAGTTGCAATGGCAGTTTGGTTTTGAATATCTAGAAAGGTAATAACTTAGTTTCATGTGGAGTTTCTTGATTCCTGTCTGTTCCAGATCAGCAGAAATCGGTCAAACCTTCCGTTTCTCCTCCAGCTGGTCTGTGTTGCAGAAGGATTGAGTTTCAGTGCATTTGATTCTTTCCATGCGGTGAAATACAGATGTCAGCTGCCAGCGAAGGTCTAGCTGGTGCCATGTGTGGTTATGCATGTCTGAACAAGGACTTGGCTGGCTGATCAGAGCTGAGGGGTGCAAGGGTGGGCTCAGTGTGAGATGCCTGGGAAGCAGTGGGGCTTTCTACATTTCAGCAGTGTCTAAAACTCTTTTGATGTTTTGTCTGGCTCTCTCTGATGCTCTTGTTCTGTGTGACAGACTCTGACTCTCTGTCTCGTATATAAACCTCTCCTCCCTTGCCTCCCTTCTGTCTTGGATTGCATGTCTTTCTCTCCAAATCGTGCTTGTTTTAGGGGGAGGGGGTTGCTTATGGAAAATCTATAACAGGTGGGCTGTGTTTGAAGGATGTGTCTCTTGTAATTATCTGTTTTCAGGGTGATTTGGGTGGGTGGCTGCAGGGACCCCACCCCTCTTCCTGCCTTGTATTTGTTCCATGTGATGGTAATTTGACTCACATTTCGTTGCAAACCTGGTCAGATACCCGGAGCTGTTGGGCTGTAGTTTTGACTAAGTTTACTGATTTCTTTTTTAATCGCATCAATGGCAAATATAAGAAGCAACATGGATCATAATTAAGCTTGAAGTCACATTAATCCATCTGGGATTTATTGAGGATGTGGAAATGCCCTTATAAAGATTGTATTGATTCAGAACTTGGGAAGGGGGTGCACTTTAACTTCTCAGGTTTATGTTATTGAGTCAAATATGCAAGTTTTTTAAATTGAGGTCCAGTTTTTTTTTTGGGGGGGGGGGGGCAAAATGGCTAGAATACTTTGTCCTGAGACTGACAGTAGCAAATCAGAGGACTGCAGTGTAGTAGCGATTAATTGGCTTATGGTGTTAACACATTCTTGGCATTAGTTTTAAGAAGCTGACGAGCTGCCTTAAAAGCTTAAGGATGGAGTGATCCATGATCGTATTCCAGCACATATGATAGCTCAAAGATAGCTGATAAAGCCATGTATGCATACATGTGATATGTAAGAAACAACTTGGTTGACTGAATTTTTTTTTTGGTGTTGTTGAAGTCCCATGATAATAGCAGTCGTTTTACTAAAAACTCAAGAAATGTGAGTTAAAGTTTTGTATGATGAAATTTCTCATGGCACAGGTTTGGGATGTAACTAAGGATGGGCATTAGCAATCATCTGTTTGATCGATCGTCGGGAGAATTAATGATCAATTATTGATTAATCATTAAAGGTGTCATAACCCAGTGTTTTACATAAACAATCCTTCTTTAATTATCTTCAAATTAATTTTTATTTCTAGTTGGGTCGGAGGAAAATTTAATGAGCTCATTTTAACCTCTTTTTATCTCCAGCTTTTGTTTGTCGCAAGAATACGCACGAGAGTTAGACCTGTCTGCAAGCGCGTTCACGAGGCAAACGTCAAAGCCAAAACAAAGTTTATCAGCACAGAGCAAGTGAGGGAAATGATGTCCCGACAGAGAAAAACGTGATAAAAATGTAACGGTGCGGTTGATGGAGAGGATCCGCGGGGTAAAAGGGCTGGACTCTGATGAATATAAGGAGCGGACGTCTGATGTGAAGTTAACCAAACAGTGTTAGCTTTTGTAACTACATTAGCAGCTTGTCCGCTCGTCAACCACCGTTTACTGGTCTCTTACACAAAAGATGATAAATTACACAAGCAGCAACACTTACCGACTGCACATGCTCACTGATAAATATAATCCACTGGTCCCTGGTAAAGCTGTCCCTCCTGTTAAAGCACTGAAAACTAATGAATTTCTGCAGAGGCAACTCAGCACGGCATTCTCCCCCCTCCTCCTTGTCGTTGGCGTCCTTTCTGACAAAGCTGATTTACTCTGTGGCAGGTAATCAGCTGCCTTCAGGTGGTGCTAAAGACGCTAGCTTAGCAGCTCGCTCGCAGCCTCTCTAGTTCATGTCATAACAGCTGGTCATAACTCCTCCGTGGCAGGTAATCAGCTGCTTTTAGCTGGCGCTAAAGAGGCTAGCTTAGCAGCTATCAGCCTCTCTAGTTCACGTCATTCGGAGAAAGAAATTCAATTTGCGTGCTGTGGAGAGTGCGTGCTTGTGGACGATTCTTGTGAGAAGAGAGAGCCTGCACTCAAAGACGAAGTCACTTTCACTCTCCGGAGTTTCTGGCACTGAGGTCCCGTTCCAATACAAGTTTTAACGTGAAAAAGTGGAATTTCCGGGTGATGACTCCTGTAAGAAATGCATGTTAAAAAATGATTACACATACCACAGGCAGACTTTTTTCCCTCAAAAACGTATTTATTTCAACTCCCCAGTGGTGGCACGTGATGGTGAGGCAGCTCTCTGTTGTTATGGCAATGCTAGCTGCTGTTGCTAACTTGTTTAGCAGCTCCTGCTCTCGCTTCTCGTGTTTTAATGAGCCTGGTAATGATGCGCTGTGAAGGAAGCTGATAGACTGGTTTCAGTAAATTAATCAAATCTGGGAAACCTTTTCCATTGACGACACTTCTGTAAAATTATTTTCGTGGATGTGTTGCCCAGATTCCCTTCGTAATTTTGTTTTCCCGCTTTGCGTCACGGTTACTTCGGCTTCAGACCGAGGCAATGGTGGGTTGAAGGCAGGACTCATTACCTTTAAGCTCGGTCGGATGAGTGTTTTTTAAATGATACGTCATGGGATTTGTTGGCGAGTTATTTTTATAAAATGTGTTGTAGCATTGACAATGTGAGGAGTCATTGTTTAATGCAAAATGGTCCCACACCAGACTTCACAGCGGTGAAGTTGGTTTCAAGTTGGATATTGAGTCAGCAGCGTCTTGCTCACGTCTGATATCTAACTTGAAACCAACTTCACCGCAGTCCAGACTTCGCCGTGCTCGCTTCATGTTGGGTTGGACGAGCATCAGTGTCAGCTCCCAGCATCAGTAACAGCCCCCAGCATCAGTAACAGCCCCCAGCATCAGTAACAGCCCCCAGCATCAGTAACAGCCCCCAGCATCAGTAACAGCTCCCAGCATCAGTAACAGTTCCCAGCATCAGTAGCAGCCACCAGATTTCAGTAACAGCCCCCAGCATCAGTAACAGCCCCCAGCATCAGTAACAGCTCCCAGCATCAGTAACAGCTCCCAGCATCAGTAACAGTTCCCAGCATCAGTAACAGCTCCCAGCATCAGTAACAGCTCCCAGCATCAGTAACAGCCCCCAGCATCAGTAACAGTTCCGAGCATCAGTAGCAGCCCCCAGATTTCAGTAACAGCCCCCAGCATCAGTAACAGTTCCCAGCATCAGTAACAGTTCCCAGCATCGATTGCAACTTCCAGCATCAGTCTCAACTCCCAGCATCAGTCCCTGCTCCCAGTCCCGGCTCCAGGCATCGGTCCCTGCTCCCAGCATCGGTCCCAGTTCCCAGCATCAGTAAAATGTAAAAAAAGAAACGCCTATAATCTAGTGTAATGTACTGAGCCAAGTGTCTAGTGCTACATCTTCAATGTGCAGCCACAGAGGAACGAAACTTCTGTTTAATCAGCACATCCCAGAATAATTACCTTCCCCTCCATCAGTGATTGAATACTTCAGGGTCTTGTTTGACTTTGAGGGGGCAGTTAGTTATGAAGATAAAGGTACACAAAGACCTAGTGAAATGACCACACCTCCATAGCTGGATTAATACTCATATAATCCTGCCTTCAGGTTCTACAACTCTGTCCACACAGTTCACCTACAAATCAGGCATTATAAATCAGACATTGTGGAGATGGGATGATGATAGATAGATATCTATATTTTAAATGGAAAGCATGAATCTTTCTCTTCCTTTGCTTCCCCCGTTTGTCTTTTTGGTTACCATGCAGACTCTTTGGCCCAAATTTCACAACCACTTAGAGATTTGTGAATAAAAAAAACCTTGGTGCTTTCTAATATTTGTGTACAAGAACACATCGGGGAGTGTACTAGGCTCTCTGTCGGCCTGAGTGTTGGCTTGTGACCCGTTGCGAGGATTACAACCAAGTGATATGTCTGGATGGGACGGTGCCAGGAGCTGCCTTTTCTCCCAAGGAGAGCTTAGACTGTGGCAAAGACTCAACCCAGCTTCACATCTTATTTACTAAAAGGACATGTTGCATATTGGCTGGGATACTTATAATAGTGTATGAGAAATATCTACTGACTCATTGGTGAAGTTCTGAATCCACTTGCAGAGATTAGGAAAAGATTTTTCTTTACATGAAGCACATTAAAATGTTAAGTAAGTATTATATGACAGAAATTGTAATCTAATGTAATTATTAAGAGATTGGCTTTGAGAAAAAAAAATCCCAAACTTTTTTTCCTTTTAAAAGATTAAACTTAAGAATTTGGCTACTAATCATAAGGTCAATGTTTTCAGATTTTATTGTCAGCTCATAATATCAGTTAAATTCTTTGCCTCAGATATTCAGTCTTGTATATGGGCATTCCTATATAGCTTTATCCTTTTGAACTAGACTTTGATAAGAAGCTGCATGCCAATAATTAAAATTTTCTGTCATTACTATGAATATTTGATGAAATGCCGTGTTGGAATTAAAAGCAGTCAAATGTGGCATGTTCCTAATTGTATTTTTATTACATGAACCTACAGTCATTCTATCAGCCAGTGCGAGTGTTCTTCTGTACTGTGCTAACAATCTAAATCATCTTATTATACACACACACAGGCACACTTACACACATACATATATACAGTTTCCATGGAAACGGGATCCAGGGCCTTTTATGACTGGTTGTTTGCCCAAGACAACCAAAAATGTTCTCAGCAGCCATGCAAAGATGGGAGATAAATCATTTGTATATTGAATAATTGCGCGCGCACACGCACACACACGCACACGCACACGCAAACGTACAGCAGGATGTGATCAGTTGTTCGTTGCTGCTGGAAATGCTCTCGTTATGAATTCAGATTAAGACGTTGTCACATTCATTAGGTAAATAATCTCTTTTATTCCGTTTGTGTGACTGTATCCACCCTCAGTCCCTTTGTCTGTTATGGTGTCACATTGTTGGTGCTGTGTTTGCACATGCTTACCACTGCCAGCAACGTGGACACTCATCCTAATACAGTCGCACACACATGGACACTCTCCAGCCACGCTGCCCTTCGGTAGCCTAATGTGTGTCTGTGGTCCAGATGGCGTAGCTGAGGGAGGGCTGCTTGGTGGTGTTAGCCACACTGGTAGCAGCCTTGGTTTTGGGTTGCCTGGCGGGTAGAGGAGAAAGCCGGCTGCCACCCACCCCTCTGAGAAACAATGGCAAGTTCGCAGCTCTGCACTCAGCAGCTGGTTTTACTGGAGACGCAGGACAAACTCGTGTGCTTGTTTTCCTTGGAACCGTATGTCTGTTTGACACGTAACTGTGGATCTTTAATGTTTGTAGTTCTGCTTGCTTTGTTTTTACATGACTTGTTTGGCTGCACTCACATCTTTTCTTTTTATGTTGACAGGAACCAAGCTGAACAAGGACCTGAAGCATTACCTGAGCCAGCGCTTCCAGAAGTCGTCGCCTGACCACGAACTGCAGCAGACCATACGTGACAATCTGTACCGTCACGCAGTGCCTTGTGAGTCTGTCACTTTTCTGCACCTGCTTCCATCATCTCCACCTTCTCTCTCCATATCCTGGCATTTCTGAGCTTTAAATCCTGTACATATGGTGTGTTTGTCAGGGTTCTTGCAGGGTCTTTAAAAGTCTGAAAATGTCCAAAATTGCAAACTTTGAATTTAAGGCCTTAAAATGTCTTAAATACAACCAGTTTTTCATCCAAGGTCTTAAATTTGACTTAGACTAGACTTAACTTCTTACTTTTATTCATCCCAAGAAGTTATTGGGATGATATGTATGATGAATAAAATGCAGGAATCAGAAGTTGGTTCTGTCCGTCTTTCTAAGCAGCTCAGATAGCTACTATACGAGTGTTGGTACATGATGATTAAAGTACTAAACCTGTGACAACTATTTGTTCTCACAGTTTAAAGTTTTCTCTCTCATCATGTCTGACAGCCTCAGTGTGACGGCAGGATATAGGCAGATAGTGTTATGTTGGGAGGTTACTTTGGTTAAGAAGGTGCAGTTTTGATTTCAGTTCGAGCACTGAATTGTTTCAATCTCTTTTTTTTAATGCCAGGACATTTTTGATTACTAAATTGATAGAAAATAAAAGGTTTTGAATTTCTGGGATCGTTTAGGGATGGACGATATAATCGGCTCCCTATTGATATTGGCCTATATCAGCCTTAAAACTGAGTATCGGACATTGGACACCCCACCGATTTTCAGCTGATCAGGCCGCTGCTCCTAAAGTAAAAAAAAAAAAAACTTCTTGAAAAACCTCTTTTTACAGACTTTAAAACTTCTAAACAGTTTCTTTTAGGTTGTTCTGTGTGAACGGAGTTTATACACGGTCATTTGTGTAAATAACCAAATATCCCCTGTTTTGGGGTATTGCTTTTTTATTTTCCCTTCTGGGAGAAGAAAATCCAAGTCGTTCTAGGATATAATGCACATATCCTGTTATTAAGTTCGACTTGTTATAAATAACACAAGTTGAGGTATTTATCAAATTTTGCACAAGAAATGAATATTACAAAATTTATTTTTCAGCTTTGATATCTGTATCGATACCGGTTGTCGGCCACATGAGTTTTAGCCAAAATTCCAATATCGTGCATCCCTACTGGTACTGCATCATATTGGTCTGAAATTTAATTCAGAAAGATCTTAAAAGGTATTTAAAAAGTCTTAAATTTAACTTGCTGAAACCTGCAAGAACCCTGGTTTGTGCATCACTGCTGTCGCTCTGAAGACTATCATTAACTCTGTATGCACCCAAATCAAAGCCAAAAAACTTGTGGTTAGGTCAGTGTGAGTCATTCTCTCGGTTGTGGGCATGATTAGTTTTAGATCCGTGTGATGATTAAGTGTACTTGCCTCACAGACACTCGGCACTGCATCTAATTAAGGCTGATTGTTTCAGTTTAATCTGAGCATAGCTGCATTTGTCTTTAGCGTGATGTTGGCCATGCGGTTACCGAGGCAGATTAACGCACATCCTCTCTGTGACAAAGCTCATCTTGAGGCTTTATCTTTTTATCACACGGTACATCCTTCTTCCTCCCAAAGGCCAACTTTACCTGTCCTCCAAACTCAGAAGCAGTGAGTCGAGTTAAAGTCAACCATACTGCACCCTCCACCCATTTTGTCAGCGCAATGCTTGCTATGCTAATATTGTTTGATCAGTTGGAGTAGAAGTCTTGTGACGCTTTAGTGAGAGCGATCAGCTCATGTCCACTGGGTTTAGCTCCCTATCCTCTACTTCTAACCAGCAACTCCCCTGCCAGAGCTGGGTGAGTAATCCAGGAACAGTGGGATGTTTTTTCTTGCCTCACTAACGATATCGCAAAGATGTAAAGGCACGTCTGTTTTCTGATGCTGCATATTTCTGTGGTAGCTGCAGCTTCTCTGAAGCTGAAGTGGTTGTTTGAAGTTTTATTCTACTCTGCTCTGAAATTCAAGCCTCCATCTGTGCTCAGGATGTGGGGATGTTGCTTTCACACAGGAGGAGCTGTACAGTGATAAAGTATGCGACTCCCTCTGTGGCGGGACAGACAAAACACCTAAAAAGACAGATTGATGAGCGATGCTGCATGATGCCTGTTTTCTCACAAATGTGATTTACATGCAAGACTAAAATCTACCGCTTGGACCAGCAGAAACCGTATTTGTCATCATCATGGATGTGGAATTGAAATTCCCCACTGGCTCCAGTCACAGCATGCCCCGGGTATGAAGATGGAGAGGGAAGGAAACGCTAGAAAGAAAAACCCAGGATTCAAGCGATGAATGTGTTTTATACGAGTATTTGATTGTCATTGCTGCTTTGATTCATTGTTTTATATCTTCAGAAATGCATCACACTCATGGCATTTACTAATAACTGCACATTTTACACTTGTACTCTACATATAACAGAAATTATACATTTTTTTGCATTCAGGATAAAACTTTCCCCCCTTTCTTTACATGTCTCCACAAACCCTCTGTAGTTATCATCCACTGGCTTTTCAGTTAGTTTATTCCTGCCCCTCTCACATAAATTACTATGGGTATTCAGGAGGCCTGTTTAAGGGACTTTATCTGCATTATGTCCACTGCCATATGTCAACCAGACACTGGTAGTGGGTGGGGGTCTGTCCATAATACCCATTTTAATTACTAAGTGGTCTCAGGCACACCAGTAAAATCCTGCTGTTGCTTGCGGTAAACAAGGCACGACGGTGTTCTCCGGGCCACTTGTTTTATTGGGTTGTAAAGTTCTTGTTGTCATGCACTTGTAGTGGAGGTGATTCTCCGAGCAGGATTTACGATCCTTTGTTGCAGCTTTATTTTGTCTTTGTGTTGTATGATGGCATCTGAAAAGCATATGTGAGTAAGTTTTTCATGTTGACAAGCTTTCAGTCGGCGCCGTATGGCCAAACATTGTTAAAGGCATTTTCTGAAACAGAGAAACAGATGGAGGAGAATCGCGTTTAAATATGGCAAAGTTGGGAACGCACTTGGTGTGCATAATGTCAGTTTGGCTATCAGTCTGTGGTCGATTACATTTTCTTGCTATGATTATTGTCAAAAAAATAATCACAATTAGGATGCATTCACTAATTTCCTAACAAAAAAATATGTAAAAATCCCATAAATTAAAATTAGGGCTGGTAAGATTAACACATTTATGCAAAAAGATTCATCTGTGGGATTATTTTGGGAAGCTTATTTTGGGCATGTAGGTGATTTTACAGTGGTTCACGCAACCAAAATCCACTTTATCCCCCTTATTTAGGAAGTTTCTAACAGTTTTAAAGCCTTACATTTAGGCTACGTTCACACGGCAACGATCAGAAGAGAAGATGCAAAAGTGGCATCTGGTTTTTATCTTTTTATCCGCGTTCACACGAGCATCGTCATGAAGAAATCTGCGTGTATACGAGGATGCAAGTGTATGGAATTTGATTGGATATGTACGCCAGGCCTTTAGGTGGTGCTGTGACAGAACTCCCCATGTCCGCGTGCATACGTACAGTCGTCAGCAGGTCTGTGTGGGTCCACCATCATTTCTGCGTTTTGGACCGTGCAGGTGAGAGGAATTCCACTTTGGAATGAGTCTTCAGATTTTTGCGTCTTCAACCCAGAATAACGCCATTTCCATGTGAACGAAAGGCACTTCTGATGAAATATTTTGCCCTTTTTACCCGCAATCGTCCTCGTGTGAACGGCCCCTTAGATCAGAGTTAATTAGCAGATGTGTGGAGTTTAAAATCAAGCTCTGCACATCTGCTAACTGTTTCACATGATGTGATGACGTCAAGGCCACGCCCCCTGAAAGCAGGAAGTGACTTCTTTGGCCTACATAATCACTTTCCATTAAACCCCTGAGTAGGCACAATTTTCTTCAAGTGAGGGTGAAGATACACTAAAGGAGGCGGTGCATAGGCTGGAGCGGCACCGAAGGTGCGAGGGCCTTCATCGCCGCTTTCTGCTTTAATTAGGCCCGAGCACCGAAGGCGGTGCGAAGGCCTATTGAAATGCAAATGTTTATTATTCTTCTTCTTCTTCTCCCAAGAAGTGCATTTTTGGGGGCCTGAACATGCTCAAAGTCTCACCAAATTTTGCCTACCCCCCCATTGGAATGCGAACAATTTCAGAATTTGCCATTTTCGTGAACGCTCGGGCAAAACTGCGCTCTAGCGCCACCTTTTGCAGGAGCCCCAGAACTGCATGTCACCGATTTTTACGAAACTCGGTACACTTGTTCGACATGTCGGGGCGGACAAAAAAGCCTCTTAACGTCGTGGTGAAAAGTGTACAGGAAGTCGGCCATTTTGGGTCAAAGTCGCCATTTTGCCGTTTCACTCATGTCGCATTTGCGTTAACTCCTCCGAAACCGCAAATGGTACGGTCATCCCGATGGTCTCTTTGTGTTCAGAAGGCATGTGACATTTCTAGTTGTGCTCTGCGTTCAGAAATCTGCAAGCGTGTGGAGGGGGCGGAGCCTTCAAGTTGACCTTCTCGCCATGAAACACGAAACTGATATAACTCGGGCATAAAACCAGATATCTGCACCAAAATTGCTACGTAGGATGCCGGCCGGATGCTGAACACACCTATATGACCATTTCCGGTTTTCGCCTTAGCCCCGCCCCCTAGCGACAGGAAGTGTCACTTTCCAGTGCTTGGGGTCCAGAACTTCATTGATGAAGCCGATGGATTTGAAAGTGCTTCCAAACGTGTCAAACCCTTCCACGATGCCACAATAAAAAACTCAAGTCGATACGCCAAACGCAACCATGGCGAATATCAGCCCAACGCCATGGAAACACGAAGTACATGGAAATGACACAAAGAAAAATCCGATCTCCACCAAACTTGCTACAGATGATGATGGTCATCCCCTGAACTCATTCACGTGGAGACATTTCGGAAATCTTTAAAAATGGCTCAATAGCGCCCCCTACAAATCTTCAAATGATCAGCCCCGCCCACCACAATGACCCACAAGCATGAAATTTGGCACAGTGGTAGAACATGTCAGGACCTACAAAAAACCCTCTTGGACCATTTTGATTAATATGACAGGAAGTCAGCCATTTTGAAAAAAGTGCCATTTTTCAGACGATTTCTTGATGACATATTTGCGTTAACTCCTCAGAGACCGCTAATGGTACAGCCATCACGATGGTCTCTTTAGCCTCGTTTCCACCCGCGGGTCTGGGTCAGGTCGGGCCGGGCCAGGCCGGATCGGGCGGGTTCGGGTACGGATGTGTTGATTTCACGCTGTGTCCCCACAGCAACCTGTACCCTTACTCTGGAGGCGGAGAATTAGCTGGACAGCGCTGCTACGTGATTGTGTGACATCATCGCCGTGTAACACCGTTTAACCGAAACACCGGCGCCACACGTGACAGAAACAGAAAGGAGTCACCCCGGCTTTGTTTTTACGCTGGGTCACGCGGGAAGTGGCGGATTTTTCAATGAATCAGCTGATTGCTGTGTGTTAGCTCCACCTCTTTGGTCCGGGTCGGTTAGATCAGTACCCCTACCGAAGGGTGCCAAAAAAGTAGTCCGGGTCGGGTCGGATATAAGGGTACCCGTCCCAGTTTTTATCTGTGGAGACGCAAAAAAACGTGGACCGATCCGGCCCGACCCGACCCAGACCCGCTGGTGGAAACGGGGCTTTTGTGTTCACAAGACATGTGGGATTTCTAGTTGTGCTCTGCATTAAGAAAACTGTAAGCGTGTGGAGGGGGCGGAGCCTAAAAGGTGACCTTCTCGCCATGAAACACGAAACTCATATAACTCGGGCATAAAACCAGATATCTGCACCAAACTTGGTACGTATGATGCCGGTCAGATGCTGAACACACCTACATTACCATTTCCGGTTTTCACCTTGGCCCCGCCCCTTCGGGACAGGAAGTGCCTGTAAATAAGACATGGATGGCCAGATCTCTACCAAACTTGGCACAGATGATGATGTTCATAACCTGATCTCATATACATTGACACATGTTCCTGAAGTTTAAAGGTGGCTCTACAGCGCCCCCTACAAACCTTTAAATGATCATTTTGGGCTACCAGATCAACAAAATGCCATGAAATTCAGCACACTGGTAGAATATGATACAGATTACATGGACACGTGTTCCTGAAGTTTAAAGGTGGCTCTAGAGCGCCCCCTACAAAGCTTCAAATGATCATTTTGAGCTCCCACATCAACCAAACGCCGTGAAATTCGGCACACTGGTAGAACATGACACAGACTACGCGGTGCATAGGCCGGAGCGGCGCCAGAGGTGCGAGGGCCTTCATCGCCGCTTGCGGCTTTAATTATTATTATTCTCGGTCTTCTTTCAAATGAATTGCATTTTTGGGGGCCTGAACATGCTCAAAGTCTCACCAAATTTTGGCTACCCCCCCAGACGAATCTGAAAAATTTCGTATTTTGGTGTTTTCGTGACCGCTCGGGCAAAATTGCGCGAGAGCGCCACCTTTTGTAAAGTCCCCAGAACTGCATGTCACCGATTTGCACGAAACTCGGTACACTTGTTCAACATGTCGGGGCGGACAAAAAAGCCTCTTAACGTCGTGGTGCCAGGTCTACAGGAAGTCGGCCATCTTGGGTCAAAGTCGCCATTTTGGCGTTTCACTCACGTCGCATTTGCGTTAACTCCTCAGAAACCGCTTATGGTACAGTCATCCCGATGGTCTCTTTCTGTTCACAAGGCATGTGAGATTTCTAGTTGTGCTCTGCATTCAGAAATCTGAAAGCGTGTGGATGGGGCGCAGCCTCAAAGTTGACCTTCTCGCCATGAAACACGAAAATGATATAACTCGGGCATAAAACCAGATATCTGCACCAAAATTGCTACGTATGATGCTGGTCGGATGCTGAACACACCTATATGACCATTTCCGGTTTTCACCTTAGCCCCGCCCCCTGGGGACAGGAAGTGTCAGTTTTCAGTGCTTGGGGTCCAGAACTTCATTGATGAAGCCGATGGATTTGAAAGTGCTTCTGAACGTGTCAAACCCTTCCACGATGCCACAATAAAAAACTCAAGTCGATACGCCAAACGTAACCATGGCGAATATGACCCCAACGCCATGGAAACAGGAAGTACATGGAAATGACACAGAGAAAGGTCCGATCTCCACCAAACTTGCTACAGATGATGATGGTCATCCCCTGAACTCATTCACGTGGAGATATTTCGGATATCTTTAAAAAATGGCTCAATAGCGCCCCCTAGAAATCTTCAAATGATCAGCCCCGCCCACCACAATGACCCACAAGCATGAAATTTGGCACAGTGGTAGAACATATCAGGACCTACAAAAAACCCTCTTGGACCATTTGGATTAATACGACAGGAAGTCGGCCATTTTGAAAAAAGTGCCATTTTTCTGATGATTTCTTGATGACATATTTGCGTTAACTCCTCAGAGACCGCTAATGGTACAGCCATCACGATGGTCTCTTTGTGTTCACAAGGCATGTGAGATTTCTAGTTGTGCTCTGCATTAAGAAATCTGTAAGCGTGTGGAGGGGGCGGAGCCTTCAAGTTGACCTTCTCGCCATGAAACACGAAACTCATATAACTCTGGCATAAAACCACATATCTGCACCAAACTTGGTACGTGTGATGCTGGTCAGATGCTGAACACACCTATATGACCATTTCCGGTTTTCACCTTAGCCCCGCCCCGTCTGTACAGGAAGTGCCTGTAAATAAGGCACGGATGGCCAGATCTCGATCAAACTTGGCACAGATGATGATGTTCATAACCTGATCTCATTTACATGGACACATGTTCCAGAATTTTTAATGTGGCTCTACAGCGCCCCCTACAAACCTTCTAATGATCATTTAGGCCTACCAGATCAACCGAAGACCATGAAATTCACCACACTGGTAGAACATGACAAGGATTACATGGATACGTGTTCCTGAAGTTTAAATGTGGCTCTACAGCGCCCCCTACAAACCTTCAAATCATCATTTTGAGCTAACACATCAACCAAACGCCATGGCATTCGGCACACTGGTGGAACATGGACACATGTTCTAGAAGTTCAAATGTGGCTCTATAGCGCCCCCTACACACCTTCAAATGATCATTTTGGGCGACCAGATCAACCGAAGACCATGACATTCAGCACACTGGTAGAACATCACACGGATTATATGGACATATGTTCCAGAACTGTAAATGTGGCTCTACAGCGCCCCCTACAAACCTTCAAATGAGCATTTGGGCGAACAAAACAACCAAGGCCAGAAATTCAGCACACTGGTAGAACATGGACACATGTTCTGGAAGTTCAAATGTGGCTCCACA